>OZ023178.1:11292167-12017167 GCA_963678695.2 Diplodus puntazzo
TACACACTAAATATCAATGCTGAACATTTTCTTTATGCTGTATAACATGAACACAATTTTTAGTTTGACATTAATCATTTGTTGTTTAATGACTGTTTATCATGTTCGGTGCCTGAAAAAACAAAGTATTTTGGATTGAATTGAATATCATCTACAACAAATGCTTATTTTTCCTGGCTATGTTCTTCTGGTTACTATATGGAGACACCGCATTTAATTGCTGACAATATGCAGCATTTAGTCAGACGTTCAATAAGACCTTATTTATACATTATTTGAAAATAAAGATACTACCTGAAGATAAAATTAAAGGTGAGTACTTCATAATAGATCTGAAACAGCCCTGAGATTAAACACATTTTCATACCCTGGAGTCATACAGTAAAGAAATATGACAAGCTATTCACAGCTTTACTTTTCTTAGAAGCTGAGGACCTCCAACGGGGCATGCAGAAGGTCAGAGCCTCTGTTGGAAGTCTTCTTTAGAATGTTATGAATGCCCACTGATACTTCAATGATAAGGTCAGACCTGTGGGATCTCTTTCGAAGATATTCACAACTCCATTGTTGATATGAAATGAAGCAAAAGAAAATATTCCACAGACTTTTCTGTGAGGCTGTCTGAGTGATCCTGTTTGCAGAAGAGCTGGTGTGGGTTTAAGGGAAAGTATGTGCAACTATAGGAGGATTTTCTCCAGAGGACAGTTTCTTTTATAACTTTTCTCATATTTGTTTATGGATAAAGTCTGTAAGGTGACCCAACAGAAGATACATCACAGACTCAGCACCCTGTGTCTACCATTCACAGTGTATACACGTTTGAAGTACAGAAGTGAAGTGCACGTGCATAAATGCACTACTTCATACACAGCTTCACTCACTTTCTGACTTTTCTGACCTTTTCCGTAAACAGACAGACGAGACGTGGCCTTCCTAATACATCTGTCACCAGAATCCCCATTGTTACTGTCGGCCTGGGTGACCTTTGGAGAATAATGATAGGGAGACACACACGGACGGTGACGAGCCCATAATTCAGACTGCAAAGTGTTACACGTTACGCCTGGCGCAGATGAACTCTCATGACACTGCCCGAATGGGATTTTCTGCTTTCTGCTAACCCACTGGGCCCTTTTGGGGACTACACCTACAAGACAAGGCACTGAAGCAGGTCCATTATTCATGGAAATTATGCAAAACAATGAAGCCGAGTGTCGGGAGGATATCTGACTGAAATTAACTACGGAGGCTCGCATTATTCCCCTGGGGATCCATTTCAAAGTCAGAAAACGAGGGTGTTAAGGAGGGAGTCCATTACTCATGGCCACTGACAAAAAACAATGAAGACCTGTAGGTGAGATAATCAGGGACGACTTGTGTTGTATATTCTCAGCTGGGAAAAATCCAACACAGAAAGTCAGAGACTGGGAGTTGCAAGTTCATTATTTAGGGTATAAATATTTTATTTTAGGGCTTAAAATATTCACAATGTGATAAACTATTTCCCTCCTGTCCCCGACTAAGTTTCACACAGCAGGCGATAGGTACAGGAAGTGCAAGGCAACCCTCACATGATCAAAAATTTATCATTTCTTGTGCGTGTTGTGTATCTGATTCATTATCATGGTGAAGGTGAGGGTGCTGATGGAAATTCTCCATATTTAGAGTGAAAAACATGCAAAATAACATAATTTCACTTTTTAAAAAAAAACATTTTGTGTCTTCCCTTACAATATATTTTTTTTCATATTAAATGTATGATGTCATTTTTCTTTTGCACACACTGGATGTCAGCAAATTTACTTAGTTGGTGAAAATCAACAAATGTGGCCCTGCTGTGTTTGGAAATGCAAATACCTCTCAGAATCTGATAATATGAAATCCATTATTAAAGCTGAAGGATGTTGACAGTGAAGCACATCCGACTGAAATTAATTAGCCTGACTCGAACGGGTGTCAGAACAAATAAGAGTTCTCCTTATCCAGCCTCCTCATTTTTGCACGGGGGAGGATCGCACCTCACCAATTACAGACGTCGCTCTGCCACATTTTCCACATCCATGCACCAAAACATGTCTCCCAAGAGGGCAGATATGGCGTCTTTATAACTCTGTGTTAAGACAACATCTTGAAATCTTTTCACTCACTGAGCCAGAAATGTTGCTCTTCCCTGAGAGTTTCAGTATGAAAACTCTCAATGAAGAAGTTTCCCGGCAGAAATATCAATGATTAACATGACTCATCCCTTGTTTACAGCTGGATCTGCAGTTTATCACCTGAAGAGGGGTCAGGTCAGGAACAAATGAAAACCGAAGAGAAAGCAGAAAACTTTTTTAATAAGGCATGCAAGTATGTCAGTGAATGTAACTATATACTTAAGTATTGTACAAGATGTTCATGTTTATGTTCTATACTTCAGATTCCATCTCTTCCTCCACATATATTTGACAAGTGTTTCCTGTTGCTTTGCTTATTAATATTTTATAAACCAAACATATAATCATCCGTAAATACATGGATGGCTGTACTGAGAGAAAAGGTTTTAACACAAGGCTCCTCTATAAGACAGGACAACAAATAATAGGTAATAATGCAGGAGCCATCTTGGCTCATCATTTTTTTCAAAGTCTGGCCAAACAAATGCTTTTTTCATTTCCCTTTTAGGTCAAACTTGGCCCGTTGTAAGGCTTCCTTTTTTTGTGGTGTAAAAATGCTCTTTAAATATGGGTGATCCCCAACTATTTTTTACATAGTCATTAGTTCAGAGGAGTTGGGATCCTGGTACCATTTTGCCTCTGAACAATACAATATCATTTGTGTTGGCCCTTTGGCCCACCAACAAGTTTCAGTTTTGGCCTTCAAAGGGAAAAACTGTGGGCACCACAATCAACACCTGACATGTTAGACACAGCCATAAAAACTCCTAGAGCCCCTTTCCATTTTGTCATGTTAAATGCCAATATGACTCGACCTTCAGGGTATGACTATTGGTGAGTGAGCTTCAACACTACCCACACAGTTGTTTCACATTAAAACCCTCTGTGACAGGCTACGCACTATTGGAAAGGGACTTTTCATTGAATGTAATTTAAGGTTTTCACTCTGTCGACGTTTTCGTCCTGAGTACTTTTACTTGTGATACTTTAAATACATTTTGCAGAAAGTAGCACTTTTCCTGTAGTGAGGGGGTGACTCACTCCGATCTGTTTGCTGGCTTTCTTCCTCAACTAAACAAAAATGTCAGTCCAGCCTGTCCTGGATATTTCCACATTACAACTCACTCATAATAGACTAGACACTACTTCATTGCTGATCACATATAATACAGTGAGCTCAAAAATACACTTTATTATATTGTCTTTTGCAGTGAAGGGGATCTCAAACTTAAGCACAGATCACTGACTAATGCATTTCTTCGGGCAAACCCGATGCTGCATAGTTGGTATAAATATTTATAAGTGAAATATTTATATCTCCCAGACCTTGGGAAATTGGTCGCTGGACTACATTTTCAATCCCTGAAGAGGAAGGAAAAAGATAAACATGAGGAGTGTTTGATTTCTCTGAGTCATATGTCCATTTCTGTGCCGCTCCTTGTAGTACTTAATCATCATGAACGATATTTAAATATGCAGTTATTTTCTCAGAAGCGTCACATCCAAGCCACCGCTACCTCGTGCCTGAATAAACACATTCACCCAGAATGCATCGCTGTTGTCCTGTCCCAGAGGCAGCCTCACAGCGATGCTCCTTGTGTGTGACGGGCCGAAGTAACGGTAAACACGACCGTTCAGCCATTGCTTTGGGGTGGCGATGAACTTCTGTCGCATGTGTAATAAACAAAACTGTGCGCTACCTACGGATATGACTGGCATTTTAAAGATGACTTATTTTAGTGTGTGTGCGTGTGTGGAGCTAATTTCATAAACAGGCTTTTGTCTTGTTCATCCCAAAGAATCAAAATGAAAGACCTTTGAAAGAGAAAAGGAAATGATTTGCATAGATGCCTGTTTACTTGAAGTCTGGTTGTGAGAAAAGGAAGTAACACCGAATGAAAAACGACGCAAACTGTCAGCTGTGCTTCACTGAGCATCTGGCTCGGGGTACAATCGACACCTGTGTGTTTCTTTGTCTTACTCCGAGACAAATTATTTACTCATGTCTGTACTGGTAAAGCAGTACTCGTCCTAGTAGAGACAGCAGTAGTGTCCATTTATCTGCCAGAAGTCTAGCAGGAGTAGTGCAAGAAAGAAAAGGCCTACTAGTAGGTGTAGCATTGACATGTATTTGGGTTTTGCAGTCTCAATTTTGGCATTATCGACGTTGCTATCTTGGTTTTTCGAGGCGGAAGTGACCGTACTTGGACAAGAGGGTGAAGCAAGTAAAGGTACTGACTGAATCTGACTGAGAGCCCAAGGACATACTGTGGTAGCGACTTGTCAGTCATGAACTAACCCCTCCCGAAAGCATACCCTATTCTCATCTCTATTTTACTCCATAATTTACTAAATGAACATCATGCTATATTGAAGAAGACTTGAAAATAGAGACTGAGACATCATCAGAGACTTTATACCAAGGTAATAATCAAGTAAGACGTGAAGTCATTTTCTCATATGCCTACATAGAATCAGACCACTTTTTGAAACCAGCTGAGTCGCTGTTGCCCGCCCCTTCCCCCCTACAGGCAATGCTTTGTCTGCTTTATGAGAGTAAAAATGGGAAATACTATTAGCCAATCGTGTTGTTGCACTGACACAGCTGCATGTTTGATATCTAAAACGGTGTCAACTGATCTTGGTGCTTTTGCAGACTCACTTCTTATAGGCATAAAAAAAAAGAGGATATCACACTAATATACAGCGTTCCCAAAAAGGTGTGGTTATGGCCTTCATTCTGTTAATTTAGCCAAGAAACAACTGCCCAGGGGCAAGACTTGCCTACAAGGAATTTGCTTACCATTTGGCATCATTTTTCAGACCCAAGCTCTGTTCAATATTTAAATGCTCAATGATTTGGGTATGGACAAACAATCATTAATCCCTTAACACTCAGACTGTACTCAGGGCTCCAGACTAACTTTTTGCATTGGTTGCACTGGTGCGCCTAACTTTTTTTTTTTAGGTGCACTGGCACAAAATTTAGGTGCACTCGAATTTTAACGCCATAAGGACACCTTTCTGGCTCCACAACTTTAATATAACGTGAATGATTTCCAAACAAGACTAAGATATTGAGAAATCCTTGTCTTTATTTGAAGGACATTGACATAAGAAAAATAAGGTGTTTCACTATTAGTCAGCTCCTCTTTGGCAATGTTGTATGCAACATTACATTTTATAATAATTTCTGATTCCTCAGAGGACCTGATTGCTGCTGCATGCCGCTGAAATGCAGCTGGGAGAGGGGCCACTTTCTCCACACACCGGTCCCGGCATGTAGTGTGTTTTTTTGACATGCTGTGGTTTTTTTTTAGTTTCGACAGAAACGTTGTTGACCCGCTTACAAATGCACTATTACCGGCCATACATGACCGCACTTATGACAGCATACACAGTGCATTATATTACGTCCTTTATCGTACCGTAACCAGGGAAACTGTTTCAACCAGTCCTGCCTGAAAGAATACGTTTTCAGGTTTTTACTTTGAGTCTCGGGGCCGGGCTCTTTCTCTAGCCGTTTTTAGACAGAGCACCAAGCCGCGGTTTTAGACAGAGGCTGGGGGTCTGTTGTGGTCGCCGATTTTCCGCCTCGGAGGGTACACTTATTTCCGCCTCGACTGCTATCTAAAACCGAGGCGGAAATGTGCCGGCCCGTGGGTGAGCTGGGCAGAGATGTCAATGACCTGTACCGTTGTGCGACCCACAACCGAGGAGTTTTAAAACCAGGAAACAGCTGATCACAGCAGTCAGTCCATTACTTCATCCACAGACATTAAAATGAACAACTGAGCAGCCACTGAGATCCAGGAGCCTCGGTCTTTGTTTTATTGTGTTAGCTTGATGTTATGTCGGAAAGCTAAGGATGGTCGCTACTTTCAAATTAAAAGCCCCCCGCTAAGAACCCAGTTCTAAACTCCAGTGGGGTGCAATGTAAAGCTCTTATTTTGAAGACAAATTCTATGTCACCGTTCACAGCCCAACTTCCAGCTTCACGTCACGTCACATGTTTACGCCTACCTCAGAGGCGGCTTTCGGAAAAGGAGGAATATTACGCCTCGGTTTTAGAAAGACAGGCTGGCAAATTGCCGCCCTTGAGTTGGAGCAAATATGCCGCCATTTCTATCTAAAAAGGGCTTCTGACTCGGTTGTCTCCTCTGGTTCCGAGTCTGATGCCGCCGAAGGACCGGGGCTTGGCATCTCAGCAGGAACCGAGGGAATGGCAGCAGGGGTGGTTGTCGGCTTAGATTGTTTAGTGAAAAAAATTTCAATACTTCTGCCCCTCTTCATTTTGCCTCGTTTTGTTTCTTTTCTTTTCCCCTTCCGCTGCTGTGGCGCTCAGGTCGCTAGCGCCGCTCGCATTTTTTTGTTTGTTTTGCCGCTTGCAAATTTTAAATACACACAACGGAGAGCAGTGACCACAGCCAATCTGAGGCAAAGTTCCGCCCAAACTCTGTCTCTTATCGGTTTAGACCAAGATAATGCTCTACCATGACTGTCAGTTCAGTCACAGGAGAACACAGAGAGACGATGTGCTTGCAAAGGACATTTATATTTTTTAGATGCACCGGTGCGACCTAGAAAAATCCTTCGGTGCACTCTTAAAATTTTTGGTCGCATATACGTCCAAAATGGTCGCACTCTGGAGCCCTGGTACTAAACATTACCTTGAAAAGAATTAGGATTTCTCTCGGTTTAATCATTACAACACGGATTTTGGATAATGTTAGACTCTTGCAACATTATTAATGTAGTTATGCACATTATATCTTCAGGTAAAACAGTTAAGTCTTAGCAGTTTATGAATCAAAAAGGAAAAGAGAAGGGTTAGTGTGAGAGTGTGTATTTGATTTTTATGAAAGGTAGTATCTAAACCAAACCTATACACCCTTGAATAATACATCTTACACAGTGATAATACTACTATCAGAAGCAGTAGCAAAGGTAGTAGAAGTCCCTTTACTTTGAGGCACACCGGTTTTGGTTTATCTCAAACAAGCAGCATGCCCTTAAACATATTTTGATACCTCAAGTTTTCTTTCAGTTTCTTTAACAGGTGATCTTTTTTCTCGCCTTTAGGAATAGTCTATCAAACACTTTCTGCTCATAATTCATTTAGATACCGAGTCTCTCTTCAAACACAAAATTTCTGTATACATTGATTCTGAGGGAAAAACAAGCGGAGGAGGAGAAGGCAAAAGAAGAGGAATTAGATCAGAGTGGAAACAGTATCTAGAATCTAATAAGAGAAAGCGAGGAAAGTGATGAGTGGCCATAGCCGCTATCCAAAGGTTCAAGAGGAAAGACGAATCTGCTGTCGCGGGATGCACAAACAAAATCTTGTCGTTAGTGTCTTGTCAGCTAATCAATATCGGCTGACTCTCAAAATCATATTCAGTCAAGTCACCAACGAGATTTAATGGAGACAGTAAGGCGGTGTCATGCTTCTATAACACTGCAGCTGCTGTTTGTGCTTTGTTCCAGCGGCTACATGCTCCATCCCAGCTCTGATGATTGATATCTACCTCCAGCACCTAGCTCCACCTGTTCCTCTTACATATTCCTGTATAAGGTGACGGCGTCTCTTGCCTTGTTGCATATTGTGCATCTTCATCTGTTCTGTTCCATTCTGTTCAGCCCTGGAGGGTTTTATTGCTTTCATGGCTCACTCCTCTTGGGTTTTTATTGGGAAGGATCCTCAAGCATACGCCTCGTCCAAAAGTGTATCTACGGACAAAAACTTCCACACTCGTCATTGGATGATTCTACAAAACCATTAAGAGACCTTTAGTGCTTTCCCTTTTTCCAGAAAACACACTAAAACTGTTGGGTTAGGTTAGGATCGCTGGTCTGTGACAGGAAGCTATACACTCTACCCTACTTAATTGCTACATAAATGCTTCTCTCTGCTTTTTACAACCCATATTTCAGCTTCTTGTAATATGGTGTCCTCTAGTGGTCAAATTAATTGTGAGGGGAACATAGGAGGAAGTCAGGTCACGCAGTATGAAGAGCAACGAAGGCTGCGTATGGAGGAGGATGGAGTGGATGGATGGCTCAAACACATCCTGAATTTGTGTAAAACCAAAAGTCAAAAGCAAACTATTTATGTTATCATGTGACAACAAAGGGCTATTTCCAGTTGATAATATCAGATATTTGTCAACACCAACGGGGGCAGAAATTGTCTCAAGGTCTCTTTACAAATATCCAGTGATGTCGCTGACAAATGTTGAAATGCAGCAATGTAAATGTGACATGACACTACCTGTAGAAATCTTAATATAGTACGAAGCCTCTGACACATACAAATGTAAATGTATCAGTGGCCTGCAGAAACATTATCAGCTAATATATTATCTTGGCCCTTGAGCTGCTCCGCAGGCTCTAAATTAAGCGACACGTGCCAAATCTGAATTGAACACCATCAGGTTAACATACAGGCTGCAGCAGCACAAGTTTAACATGCAGATAATACTTGCTGTGCCTTCCATTGTCAGTGTAATTAAACATATCTCAATCACCTTTCATATATACATAGAGGAAGCCATTTTAAGTTGTTGAAGAGATTCTTCTTGAAACAGGTCAGTATATAAACATCATCCTCTCGTGGTAAAAACAGCGCAAAGGAGGCTGACAAGCCCTCGAAGTAATATAATAATAATCTGACTCTTTATTGGTTTTAATAGGATTCTCTTTATATTTTCAGTTTTCATTCCAACTGTATCAGTGTACTGAGCTATCAGTTTTAAAACAATAACAAATTTAATCAGAGTCCCAGCTTCATTTCTTTTATATTGTTTGACCACTGTCAGATAATACAATCAAGATACTTAAATGACGAATTTGAGGTGATAACGTTTTAGTGGATTCACTCGCAGCCAGCCAGTCAACTAAGGCTTCAATTAAGTTTAAAGTGGTAAAAAGCTGTCACTTGAATAACATTGAACATATGTAAATCATGTCTATCTTGATCTAAAGAACATTTGTTTGAGATTAGACTTTAGTTTGTTCATTTCCACAATTCGACACTATGTTTTCACAAGATACTATCAAACAGGAAAAGTAGATACAAGATTTCATTTTATATCTTAAGGGTATATTTCACAAGCACAAGATAAATGGGGCCAACCCCCACCAGTGTTGCTCCTCTTGTAACACTGCTCAGTGCCCTCTACTTTCAACAGGTGTCACCTGTTTTTAAAAAGGTCACATTTGACAGTTACGCAAGGGGAAAAAAAGGAAATCATTTTTAATTATATTAACCCATTGCCAGGGCACAAGTTTCTTATCCAGCTGAGAGAATGAGATTAAGCACAGTGAATACCATTTCATTTTTCTGAATTAACTCATGAGGCCGCCTTTCTGCCGTCTTGGTGCAAGAGGCGACCTTCTCCACTGCAATCAGATAACCTTTTCTTATGTTTCCTTCAGCCTCTCTCTCCCAGCACCTACGTGAGTCACATCATTGAAGGTCAAGCATGGAAAAGCCACAAAAAAAAACACAAACTGGCCCACACACGCACCTTCACCTGCACGCCCACGCGCTAAGGCCACATTAAAAGGCACTTTAAAGGGAAGTTTGACATCTGGAGAAAAGCACAAATTAGCTGCTACACAAGACTTTTCCAGGGAATCCTACAAATGGTAGGTTTTAGCACTGCTCACACTGTCGTCACCTGCACTGATAAATCCAGTCGACACTGAAAGGTGACAGTATGACAGCCATCGTCTTTTCTGGTAAAAACTAGTGTACGAAACACAGATTCAAACTTGAAGACGCCAAAATCTTCTACCTCTTCTAAAGGTTAGATTGCGAGCATATGATTGAAGGACATTCGCAGTGAGCTCCAAGTGCATCATATTATAGTTATTGAGAGTGTGGAGTGTCATCAGAGAAATAGACCGACATCTTACTCACCTCAAGATGTGTTTTGTCCTGAATTGATTCCACTCTCAGTGACGTTAAAAGGATCTTGAGGCGGATTGATTACACAACCTGTTTGTGCTTTGTTTAGCTTGCTTGGAGCCAGCCCTACTTCAAGTGATGTTTCTCACTAGGCATGGATCTGCTATTGGATTAGAGTGAAGTTATAAGCTTTTGAACCCATTTATGCATTGATCGTACATAGTCAGACCTCAGCCTCATCACGTTCAATCAAACTATTTTTGTAACAAGCTCTACTAAAATCTTTTGGCTGAGAGTTTGAATACACCTACCCTGCAAATGGTAATTTGTTCTTTGCTCCTTCATGCAAGGTTTTATATTTGTTTTAGTTATGCAACAGGCCACTATATCTACACTCTTAGAGCAACATTTGTTCTTGTATTTATTCCAGGTCTCATTGAGCTTGAAGAGACGGATGCATCGACAAAAAAATCTCTTTAAAAGCGGATATAGCAAACTTGTTAGCTAACAGTTGCTATTTTTACACATCCAGCAGACACATAGCAACATTAACATTCATTTTGAGTCATTTTTCTGGCCAAATTATTAATGTTAGCTCAATGATCACTCCCATTAGCTCCGTTATTGGTCTTCTCTGCTGTTAAATGCTCTACTATGTTCATGAGCCAGTCCATAACTTTGTCTGGTAGTTGGTATATTGGTGGTTGTTTTTTTGTTGAAAACAGCTGCCTGCCATGGCCAAAAGGATGCTAATGAGAGAGGTGACAGTGAATCACAACAGTAAAGTACACCTACTTAGCTAGAGCAATATACGCTGTCTGGAAAAGCGACTATACGTCACAATTTTGCTTTATTTCACTTGGACAAAAGTAATTCAGGAAGTTCCTTTAACTGCCAGTTTTAGTATATGCACCATTATCATGCAAATATCAGAGTGTTCAAAATATCGATACATACCAATACTCATTTTTTGCAGTATTGATAGTCCAATACTGGCTGTGTTTTTTCACCCTCCTCTGTGTAAGCAAGTCAATGCCCCGCCACAGTGCCTATATAATTCCACCTCCATAGATGTAAATAAAGTTAGATGCTCTTGTGATTAACAAACAGTACACAAGCCTTGTTTATCTATCTTACTCTAAAAATTTGAAATTGTATGCCCCCAAAGCTATGCCAATTTATTTCGTGGTATCGAAGTTATTCAAATATTTGAAGTTAAAAATTCCAGTCTTGTTATATCACTACTTAATATTACTACTGGAAATGTTACAGTACGTTTGTGCAAAGATAAAAAAAAAATATGTTCCCTTTATATTATTTTCTAGATAAATGAAGGTCAAATCAAGTCGCAGCAAAATATATCTTTACCCTGGAACCAGACTGATTCTATAGACATTGCAAAGTAATCCATAAGAGAGTTACAGCCATTATCGACGGTCCATAAATAAAGAGCAAAAATGAGCGAAGAATATTGAACCGAAAATGAAAGGACGCACAGAGGGAGGGAAACACAATGTTCCCTTTTAAGTCAAGAGTCTCGTCCTAAAAGGGTCAGAGCCTTTGATGCATGTTCCCTGCATCATGTATGTGTGCCTGTGTGTGTATTCATAATCAGAGATGGAAAGACGGACGGACGAATATCTCTGTGACAGCGAATCCTTGTACTTTTGTTTGTGTACCTTTTAAGTTAAAATGGTAGAAAATAGCCTCATGTGTCTTTTCAGAGTGGAAGTTCAGGGTGTCCTTCAATCTCTGTGGACTCAATTATTCAGTGAGTCCTTCCCCTGTTGCTGCTGTACTGTGTGTGCATGCTTTCATTCATTCTGTCGAGGTTTAAGTGCATGTACAGGTTCAGTCGGTTTGTTGACAAGCCAAACTATAGAGGATGAATAAAACAAGTAAACATCCCCTCGAGTCCCTGATTCCAGAGTCCAGCATGTACTGATTTTTATCCTTCTTCATGTTTACACCCAAGGTGCACTGAGGCAGCCAGGTATTCAAATGTATTACCGTTTGCATGTATTGGGAGCATATGAAATTTACTTCAAAGCAGCATTAAGGAGGCTTTTATGTAAAAGCACACCTGTTCTATCAACCTCAATAACATAAGTGGAGCCGCAGGATATAGAGGATCCCATCGCTGCTGATTGAGATGCCAGGAAATCAACGTGTCCGTCAAAATTAGATTCAAGGAGCGTCTCCATTTAGAGGAAGTGAAGAGGTGAAACTTAAGAGAAGAACATGATGAAATAAATTAATAAACAGCTGCTTTGTTCTCAGGTCAAAAAGAACAAGATCAAAGTGTTTTTATGATCACATTACTTTGCACTTTGATAGATATGAGCTTTAACAGGCACACAACAGGACTCTTTTTTTTTCAGGCCAGGATGTGAATTTCACCTGTCAGTCACCGTTTGTTTCTTTTGCACGACTCCAATTATTAAACGACAAACACTTGAGTGGAATTTTGTTGGTGCCGCTTTTGGAAAAGACAACCAGGTCGTTTCTGTTTTTCTTAGTGTAGCATCTACCAATAGTACTGGGGTAACCTTAACTTTATTTCTTTATTTAGTCAATAATGGAGACATGAAACCAGACAGAAATGGTGTCAAGGCTGTCAACATTATGTAACAATGTTCAGAAGCTCTGAAGTCCCCGATTAATTTGCCAAGTCTGAATGCACTGTTATTTGTTTCCTCCATACAACAAGTTCTGCATTAGAGTTAAGTATCACATCTGCACACACATACTGGATGGAAATGTACTGACAATGCTAATGCCAAACTAAAGCAGGTGTAATATTTTCCTTGTTTACCACTTTAGTGTAGCATGTAAGCATGCTAATATTTGCTATTAGAATTCGACTTTTGATTTTAAGGTCACAATTCTATTCTCAATTGCCTTAACAAGTTACGTTTTCAATTTTCCAGATTATTTCAAAAGATATGGGCATTTTTCAGCAGCAGCTTGCCTTGACCATAGTGGCTTTTTTGCTGGTTAAGGTTTGACAAGCTTAAATAATGAAATAAAAAATAATAACAAAACCTTCCTGAGAAAAAGTTTGGTTTCTCAACTGTGACCTGAATAAACCTCTTTCCAAATAAATCAATACAGGCTCTCTGGCAGTGCTATCAGTTCGACTCAGTCCAGTTCTTCCCCCACAAGTAAACTGTCTTTTCAATCAATAAAGGATATCTGAAAAAGATAACAACGTTATCTTTGAAGTATATCGACGATAGTGCCTGTGAAACTGATATCGAAATAGAAAGCTGATTTCGATCAAATCTTAATTTTGGAGTGATGATCGTGACGGCCCTAATTAAAATCTAAAAAATCTAGATCATGGTGGCACCAAAGGAAAAGTCAGCATTAGGGATGCAACGGTTACTGGTGTCACGGTAAACCATGGTAAAATTCCCGACGGTGAAGGTTACCGTTTAAGTTTGAATTACCATGGTAACCACCACGGTCGATAACCACGGTGTAGAAAACTCGCGGCGCATGCGCAGCGCGCAACGTGCGCTTGTTATGTCATGAAGAAGACATGGCGGAGGGAGGACGTGACAGTAGCGGCCCTCAAGGCATTTTTCCGCCTTCAAAGAGAACCAAATCCGAAGTCTGCGCGTATTCTGGTTATTATAAGAATGCTCAGGGACAGTTGGAGGAGGATGGCAGCCCTATCAACAGGAGCTGCGAGAAGAAAGTTGTTGCGGGGGGCGGCAACACATCCAATTTACTTACTTTCACTTTACGACCATCACCCGCAACTGTTCAGCGAATGCAAGGTAAGCTCACATTAAGCTCGGGTGCATGATGTATGTGTATGCGAGTTTTCTCTGTCTAATGTGTTGTTGTCCCTAATATAAACTGACCAGATAGTGGTATAACTGAACGAAGTTGATCCGTGATTTAGCACGTTAGCGGAACCGCTTATTAACTGTAGATTTCACTTTTTAAAGTCGATCTAATAATTCCCCAAATATTGATGCAGAGCTGCAATGAGGAGGATTTGAGACAAACACGTGCTGGGTGGACTGAGTTAGTGAACGCAAACTGACTTTCATCTCAGCTCCGTTCACCTGAGCAGCGTTTACCTGTGGCTCAGCAGCCATCTCACCAATATATATACCAAGATCGGCCGAGTCCACTGACAACAGACGAGCAGATAGCGAGACAGACAGCCAATATATATAAGTAATATCAGAAATATATGACACTTGAGGATTATTTGTAGAATAGACTATATATAAAGAATACTATAAAATGGTGAATATAACAAGTTTCTAGATAGAGTTTAGAGTCAAAATAGAGTATAATTAATTTAACAATGATCCTTATTGTTTTGATCTAAAAATTGATCCAACCTGTTTCTCACAAAAGTGAAATGATCTTAATTGTGAGTTTTGTGATCTGTTGGTTGCACCCTTAGTAAAAAGATGACAACAATGACAGTAATAATTAATAATGGCATGTTCTATTCATTTTTTTCACAGAGAGGATCTGCTGGCCAATCGAGTGCTGCTGCCACTACATCTCATTCTACCTCTGTTACGCAGACATTAAAGGACACGATTCAAAAACAGGCTGCATCATCACAAAAAGCCAATGACCTATTTTGCACAGTTTTGATGCATTCTTTTATAATTATTTAATGTTGATTTTGCAGTGTTTTGTTAATGTTTTGGATTTGGACTATTTCAATATATAATAAATATATTTAAATATAAATCTTGATGAAATTACTTCAATTTATCAGTGTTTTTTCAACATTTTGAAGACATTTGAAAAAATACCGCGGTACACCGATAACCGTGATAATTTCACTGCGGTCACTATTACCACAGTGTGAAATTTTCATACCGTTACATCCCTAGACTCAGGAGATCAACAAAGTAGTTAGGGATACATCCGCTCATCCCATAAACAAATTTCAGTCGCCATGGACCAACACACTGACTTTGCCGTCTATAGAAATGCGCTGCTAGCATGGACTAAAAAAAAGACCATATGTTGTGATTACTGAGAGAAAAAAGGCTCAATTTTGCAGCATGAAAAGGAATTTGAAAAAGCTAGTTCCAGTACTGCTGAGGACCCAATCCATCACAATAGCCACAATACAGACCCTCCAGATAATTACTCTTGATTGCTCCCTCTCAAGGTTTGGAGAAAACTCTAAACAACATGAAATGAAAGCACTCGATTATAGAAAATTGAAAGGACGGCTGTGCTGTATTGACATGACCTGCCTCATGTTTTGAATCAGCGATAGCATCTTTGAAATATGTGACTAATAGATGGAGGATCTCTGTGCCAAGGAGACCGAGGACTGTGCGAGATTGATGGCGCACCAATGAGAATAATAATCTGTTCTCTCCATCTCCGAGTCACTGTCCCTCTTTTTGTCTCTCTCTTTCTTTTAATTACAGAATGATAAATGTGTTCATTGTAACTTTGTGTGCCAGTCAAGTGTCGGCTAATCTGGTGAGCTCGTCTCTACAGAGGACGACCTTCATTTCTAACCGGAATGAGCAAAAAACAATAAATGAGAGTGGAGTGTGTTGGA
The DNA here is from genome assembly GCA_963678695.2 of Diplodus puntazzo. Taxonomy (NCBI): domain Eukaryota; kingdom Metazoa; phylum Chordata; class Actinopteri; order Spariformes; family Sparidae; genus Diplodus; species Diplodus puntazzo. The sequence goes on from OZ023178.1 coordinate 11,307,799, forward strand.
TGTCTGCAGCAGTTGAGCCTCCACAAACAGCACAAAAAGAAAACAGATCAGTAAAAAATATTTAAATAAAGGATCTCAATAAGCAGAAGTGATCAAAGAGGAGGGGAAAGAAGCAGAAAAGAGTGTCTGGACTCACTCACAGAACTTGTACTTCAGTGGATTTATCAGCACAAACAGTAAAAAGCACAAAGGAAAGCTGTTCACATTCACACAAATGCATGCAGACTGCTTCTTTATCATGGACTTAGTGTACTGAGACACACACACACACGCTGTACAGGCACACAAACACGCTTTCAAATATTGCATCTGTCAAACGAGAGCATATTCTCTCGGCTGGGGTTGACATCTCTTCAAAGATTATTCATGTAAACACATTTGTCTGGACTAATGTAGATGGCTGTCTGTAGTGGATGTATCAATCCCTTTCCACTCACCAGAGACGACTTCAGACTGACATGTGAGGCGAGAGACCAAGAAAGACACGTTTGACGGATCCAGAAATAAAGTTTGGGTACTATCAGTGTAAATTGTGCTGAAGATCTTGAAAGCTACAAGAATTACAAAGAAGAACACAAGTTTGATTGAAAATAAAACTGCATAATTTCTTTTTGTTGACCAACATTTAGTTGTCTAACTTCCTGTCTTTACCAGAATGGGGGATTATAACTACTGTGACAAAAACACATGGAAAAGCCTTTTGAGAAGAAGAATGAGCTAAAAGTCAAGCCAGCCAGGGCAGAGAAGGTAGCGTTAGCTCTGACAAGCGACTGCTGAACACCTCTATAACTTTTTCTTGTTGTTGTTTTCTCACATTTTAATTGTCACCACCTTCTTCAGTTTTTTCAGGAGAATGTTGCTATGCTGTTTTGCTGTGAAGCTCCAGAAATGTTTTGTGGACTGCCAAACTTCACTTGACTTCCCATCGATGTTGGGGTGAATAGATAATGACTGAATTTTCACTTTATCCTTTAACTCTGTTTTGATCTGAAACCAGTGATGCATGTGTTGGTGTCAGATCATAGAACAAATTAAACACGGGCTTGTGGCATAAGATCAATACTTTCATTCATTTTTTCACCCACATAGATGCCGATCTGTATGTTTGAGGCTGAGAATACATCATGGTATGGTTTTCATATACAAACACATGGATTACCATGCACATGCACAAAATGTTCCTGGTGATTTTGAGTTGTTTTGAAATTAAAATTCTATCATTGACCTCCATTACACTTATTTACAATTCAAACGATGTATTGAAAATAACCTATCCAGCAAACCTACTGCACAACATGACACTATATTATGCACAATTAAAGTGGCTGTCCCCTTGCATTTAGATGAGCTTTTATTCTTGTGTGTGACCACGCACACTGTCTGTTATTTCCCAAAGCCGCTCTCCGTGTACTAAATGAACTGTGGCATTAATAGTCAGGCGTTTCACCTCTGAGAAGAGGGTCACAGCACATCTTTACATCATTAATTAATTTGCTGCTGGAGTGAACTTCTAAATGGAGCATCGACGTGGGATCTAAATCAGATGACGATCATAAGGCCTTGAGCGATTTACAATAAAAAGATTTTCTTTTTAAGCGGATATAGTATGTTTTCACAGTGAATGTGATAAAAAGCAGAGCTGTGTCACAACTGTCGTACGGCTGCAAATAGCAGCCCGACACATCCGCATAGGTGAAAATTATCTGTTTTGACACTTCAGTCAGATGTGAGCGATGAGGAGTCTACGCTGATGTTTAAAGGGAGTATTTTCTCTTTGGCTGAAGGCAACAAGTGAAGCTAATTCTGCAGATGTGCCTATTCCAGTACAGCCCTGTCTCCTGAAATTACCTTCATTTCAAAATAGTAATAAAACTTGAAACAGCAAATATATTTTATAAGACAGGTAATATTTTTTCTCAACATGACAAGAAAACTAAGGCTTTGGTGGGTTTTACAGTTATGCATTGTATTGGATAACTCTGCACTTGGTTGAAGGATTAACTCTGATGTTAATATACATTATTGTTTATTGTCAACGATTTCCATGATACAAAGAACAACACAACTATGTGTTAGAGCAGGGGTCAGCAAACCTTTCAACTATACTGGCATTTTTACATTTTCATGTTAATCAGTGTGCCGTATCAACCTTAACATTAAGTTTAATTATGACAAGACATCAACATTTACGGGTTCAACACACAATTTTATTTGACCAATATAGGCAACGTGCAGAGCAACATTTTCAAAAATCATTTCCTCCCATAGGACATTTTAATTATATGGAAGAGCACTAAACAGACTGCCATCCGTATTAACACATCCACATCAACTTGATGTCATTAACCCCACCAACCTTATGTCAATCCTGTTAAATAGCAATAAACCTTTAATAACAAAATAAATAATTTATATTAATTTATTCATTAATTATCATCTAGTTGACCTGTTTAAAATACTCTCTGCTGGGCACTGTAGTTTTTAGCAAACGTTCCTCAAACAGAACTAAATAGGGAATGTGTTCTGGACTATTTCCATCTGTGTATTAATACACGTTTGATGCTCTAGTGAGTACTTAAAGTAACAGGACGGCAGATTGAGTCAAAAATAACTTCACTGTTTGTGTGTTCATATAAGGAAGGAACGGTATGACTATTGTTGTGCCGATGACACAGGGCGATATGGTCTTTCAATAATATTAGGCAACACATTATAAAAACCATCATTACTGAATGAAACATTGAGAGTTAATTATACTTTAGTTGATAGTTCTTTCACTGTTAAACAATCAAATGCATTATAAACCGCTTATTAATGATGGTTATTATACAGTATGACCTAATATTCAAATATCTTTAAGCTATATTGATGTATTGCCCAGTCCTTTAAATAGTGTTCTGACCACAATGGACCTCTTTGTCACAGTGGAATAAGATATCAGGCTCTTTATATACAGACTATATGTCCATTAGTTATCCTATTTCCATGGGATTGGTTGATGATAAGAAGAGAATATTACCAAATTGATCCCTAAAGGTTAGGAGGAGGTCATCAGACAGTGTCGCATCACAGATATAATTTGGTTGAAAAAGAACACATCAAAACCATCTGGGCTGTGGCCACCATTAAGTGCGTCTCCATCGACCTGTTTTTATGCTCATTAGCCATTATAACATCAGATGTGTGTGGAGCAAAGAGGAGGCTTCTACACATTAACACATGGAACAAACAGACACCAGACAATGTTTCTCCTAGTGTGGAGTCCTGTGCTTTCAATTACGTCTGTTACGACTGTCTATCTCCATGAACCAACTCATAATGTTCATGTAAAAATGGTGGATGGAAACATGCAATAACTTACACTTCATTTTGTGACACTTGCTTAAGGTGATTTTTGAATATTAACATATAGCATGTAGGTGCGCTTACTGGAGATTGCAACACTTTTTCTGAATCAATTCTGCCATTTAGTCACATGACTTTTCAGCTGTTTCCGCTCTGAGAACAGTCAACTAGTTTCCAGTTACAAGCTTTACTTCTTCTGCTCAGCCCTTATTAAGGTAGCCTATACTGCCCTCCTCTGTTTTCTGACATTTCTTAAGCGTGCCTTGATTCCACTTGATTATTAGACGTTTAGATGGAAACACAGCTACTATGAATATCATCTGATTTTCCTCAACTAAGAGCTCACAACACAGACATTTGAGTACATCGCCTTGGGGAACTGTTTTTTTCACTGTTTTCTGAAATTATAGACAAAGCGAATGATTAATGAAATTACTGATTAAATACTCAGAATAATCATTAGTCAAAGCTCTACAAATTACACCCATTAGTCTTCAGGGCTGATTCTCAGTTTTGGTTTCTACACCTTAAATTTGACAATAGCATTATATTTGTGGCAGTCAGCAGAAAGCTTTTCCTTTTCCATCTTTTCCATATCAATCTTGTCTAAAGGCTCAAACCTCTCTCACGTGCCTCGATTTCTCAGGTGGGTTAATATCGATGGTCACTGAATCATGGCTTTCACTTGATTTGATGTAATCAGTATATTTCACGGACCGAACAGGTGGTCCCAATAATTTCTACGCCTGGTTGAACACTGGCAGGCTCAATAGTAAAGTGGCAAATTCCAGGCACCACCCACTCGCTGGCTCGAGCGCAGACGACAAGAACAGAGTGTCGATGTCAAAGTACGTCCATCTTTGTCCGTCAATTCACCGGCTGCGTTATCTGACTCTCCCAGCACCAGCAATAAAAGCCCCGCACTTTTGCTTGACTTTAATGCCGCTAATGCCGTTTAATCACTCAACCATTCATCACAGTATGTCCTAAATTACTATTAGCTTCATTTGGCGTTGCATCATCCCAGCCAGTGCCCATTACCGTTCGCAGCAAATGAGGAAAGATAATGTGTTTTGTTCAAAGGCAGATGAGAAGCTTCCTGGAGTTTTGGTCGCTGACTTTGTCGAGACCGTCATTGTGTGTGTGAGATCAATACGGATCATGCATCTTAAAGACCCTTGGGATTTGACCTGGTTTTTCATGTGGAAGCTACACGCACGCACGCACGCACGCACGCACGCACGCACGCACACACACACCCACACACACACACACACACACACACACACACAGTCACTTGGGGATACACACCCGTGAAGTTCAGAGGGAGCGAACAGGCTAAATGGAGGTCTCAGACCAAATGATGGATTGCACTCAAGCAAAAGGAAACGTGCAGTACAGTGTGAATGTGGAGCTTTGGGAAAAAAAAACTACAGAAACAAGGCCAAACCTAGCCACACTGAAGCAATCAGTTGTTTTTTCCGTGACACTGTAACACTTCCACGGGGAAATGGATAAAAGGGGAAGAAACACAGGCAAGACAGAGAGAGAAATAAAAGACTTGGGACTTCGCACTAATTCCAGTCCAGTCAGCGCCTGGGGCGACCGGGGATTCGCATCCCACTGACCGGCGTCCATCGGCTCTGACAGGGTGAAACCAATAAGCGCTTACACAGGAGGAAAATCACTGGAACGTCACAGTGGGATCCTGTTCTCCACTGAAACAAAGTTTGGGCTCCCACAGCGAGCTGAATCCGGCCATGCCTCACTGACCTACTACAGGCTGCAGGAGTTTTTCATTCACAACAACTCTATTACTCCTGATTGTGTGTGTGTGTGTGTGTGTGTGTGTGTGTGTGTGTGTGTGTGTGTGTGTGTGTGTGTGTGTGCAGTTGCTGAAAGCTGTAGAAGCTGCACTCTCTTCTTCTCAAATTGTACTTAAATTAAGCATTTTTTTAACAAGTCCAGAGAATATGTGAGGTTGGACATCTGCATGTACAGTTATGAGATTTTCTCATCTAAAATAAATGCAAAAATAAACATAATTCGCAAGTTCCAGTGATTAAACAAATATATCCTGAAATAGCTCTACTCTGCCAACAGTTTAGACATAGGGATTTGCATTTTATCTCAATGCACACAATTCCAGGAGTTACTTCCACACCTACTTTATGGCTCTTGTAGCAAATGTGTCTGTTGAGCCTTGTTTTGACTCAGTGCAGCAGGAATATGTCTGGCTTAGCAACAGGGAAGGATCTTCCTTGTTGCTAAGGTAGAGAAAAGGGTATTAAAACTAGAGGTAGAAAACATTTCAAACTAAATCATTTTGTAAATTTAGCATCCTCCTCACCAACATGACTGAGTACCTCGGCTTCACTGGTGCGCCTGCCACTTTTCTGAGTTCTCTTGATAGCAGCAAAAGTGAATTCAATGCAATGATAAAAGTTGAGTCTGCCACATCGGGTGGGTGTGGTTCACTCTGATTAAAATGCGTCACAATTACCCACCAACTTTAATTAGACTTTGATTCAGAGGTGCATAGAAGTATGTGATGTCACCTTTTTTCCAACTGGGCCCTGCTCAATTCAAGCCTGCAAGAGGAAAATACCCCAAAACTCAACTACGGAGATCTCGGAAGTGAAATCACCAAAGCTGTGTTGAAATTTTGTGTTAATGTTGCATGCAATCAGTTATAGTCAGAGGATGACTGGAAAATATGATTTCAGGGCTTTTAAATTGTTGAAGGGAAAAATTTGTCACATATCCAAAACCAGCACATGAGGCAATGGCTCAGTGTGCGGAAGCCCATTCGTACGTGCTTTCATTCAAATGTCATGTACATTGCTTCGTCACTGGTACAAAAGCTTTACCTTTTACATCCACCTACCTCCTCTGTCACTCATCAACTGCCTACACTCAAACTTCATAACAACAGAGCTCTTAGGTTTTGGAGTCACAATCGCAGCTGTTAGAATTAAAAGCTCTGTTGGTGGAGGGATGACTGCTCTATTGGCCCTACCTCGAAAGTCTGCCACCTGGGCAGTTCTGATCAGTTTGCTATACACAGTGTTTCTGAAGGGTTGTTTGCAGTTTTTAAGACCTTTTTAAGACCGTTTTGAACAAAATTTAAGACCTACACGAAGCACGAAAAAAAAGGAAAAGTGCGGTCCCAGAATTACTTTAAAAAATAACCAATTTTTAACATCCAAATCTGTTGCCAAAATGTTTAGCAATTGTGTTCAAAATCCAAAGCACCTCCTTTTCAACGCCAGAGTAATGCCGAAGATGGTTTGAATGTCGCTTGAATGCGAGACAGAAGAGGCAGCACAGAGTTCGGGTCGAGCAGAAGTTGATGGACTTGGACTGGGAACTGATGACAAAGGTGTACAAAAGTGTGAGATTACGTGACTTCGCTGGAGTCTTTTAGAAGCTAACTGGTGTTTTTCCGATTTTGTGTGTGACACCTGCGCTGTCACAACAAGTGTGCCCAAGTTGAGGGTCCTCTGACAGAGTGTACACTGAGCTTCAGGTTCATTATGAGGCTTTTAACCAATTGAATTCTGGTTGTTCAGGCGCTTGTTAAATTTACACTTTCCCATAGTTGGAGCAGATTCTGCTGTCGAAGTCTTTCCTGAACCGGTGAAGCGTGTGGTGATAAATTCCGACCAGGTTGTTGGCAAAATACCACCTATGTTCCTGGTTACTTCTTAAAGAAGTACAACACACGGAGCCAACTGTGAATCTCAGCAACACATTTCCCCAAAACGAAACAAAAAGAAGGTGACGATGGAAGCGGTGAATGAACGTACATATTTAAGACCTAACTAAATGTAATTTAAGACCTATATGCAAAATATGGATGTATTTAAGACTTTTTAAGGCCTACAATTGAGACTGTCACATTTTAGATTTTTTAAGACTTTTTAAGACCCGGCAGAAACCCTGTATACAGTATCCTTTTATTGGGTAGATCACACAATTCATGGAGTGGATACATTAAAAGAAACATCTTAATAATAATAAAATAGCCATAAAACAGAATTTGTCTTTGTTAAGAACATGTCAGTGTGTGCATTTGGCTTTTTCCTCTTCCTTTAAAGACTTTTTAACTATTGTATAGGTATGACACAATTCAGTATTCTCATTATATAGATATTCTTAAGATTTATATGGAATCATGGAGGCCACAGCTTCTATATGAGGTTGGGGTCTGACAGACTTTTTAAAACTGGAGCTACATGACTGGTCAGTGATCCTCACAGAAACTGTTGCAGCAGTAATTATTTTCTTTTCAGAGTTCTGTGTCAGTGTTTCATTATCAAGAGAATGCTTGCTGAGAGAATGCCCAAATTAATAAAACTCCATACCGTGTTTTCACTGCTACAATGCACCCAGGCAGATTCTCAATGGCACACACACACACACACACACACACACACACACGCAAATTACAGGAAACTTAGGTTCGGAAGGCTTAACATCAAGTGTTGCTTATAGCCGTCTTGTTGTTGTTTAAAAGTCTCTGTTGCTGTTGGGTTAGCTAACATTTGATCACGGTACCACCCACAGGCCAATAACTGACAGACCTCTATAATGTTTAGCTTTATGGTAAACAGATCAAGTCGCCCTTCTCTTGTATTTAACTACCTCCACAATTCTTCAATCTATTGTTACACTGCACGTCATTTTATTCACACAGCCCATACCACAAATTGACTCCAAGGGGCTTTACAATCTGTAAAGGACAGGTCACCCTCTGTCCTTACCTGGATCATGATAAGGATAAACTCAGACAGACATGTAATAGAGGTCACAGCTTGGTTATCTTGCTGCCCCCTCCATTTCTCTCCCTCCCTCTTTCGTGTAAACAGATTAATGATGAATTAGGAAAATACAACCAATTACACAGTCTACAGTGACTATAAAGACTACAGTATTTCGCAAAGGGCATTTCCTGTTGGCTCCTCAGACTCCAGAGCACAAAAACAACTGCATACCAAATTGAATTAACCCAGCTGAACCCAACATGTCCTCTGCTCAGTGAGTGCATACTGGTATAAATTTAATAGGGTTAATTTGGGACAACTGTGTGATGTCGCTCTCATTAAAAATGTATTCCTCTATGCTAAACAATTATCTGAATAATATGGCGATAACTGACTTTCCTTTTGTTGCATTAGATACAAGCTAGCATCATCCTAAAACAACCAACAGGTCTTTTGTGTAAGACATCTTGCTTTAAAACAATAAAAATGTTTTAAGTATAACTATAATTACCAACTGAGGTTGAGGAAAGAACAGTTTCAACGTTATGTTACAGCATTGCTCTTTGTCAACATTCCCTGCTTAGTCACCCCTGCTCACCCCATCCTGGGCCTGAAAACCTTCTCCTCCTGGCAGTCAGAACTTCCTGTGCCGGCAGTGTAAACAACACCAACACTCCCCCAGTGCTCCGAGCTCCCAGTCCAGAATATTACTACTGCTAGATAGCTAAAGGCAGCTACAGTCAGCAGCCGTTACTGGTTACTCTGATGGTATGCTGCCCCCTACTAGTTTGGAGTAGGAATTCAAAAGGTGGCAAATTCTTACATTTCTCACATCTTAATAAACTTCTGGCAAATAGCAATAATAATAACATTAAATGGTGAAGACATGCAGGGAATTGCTAATAATCTACAGTAATGACATCCAGTGAAGCACATTAATTTATCATTTCTTTAAATTAATTCTGACTGATGATAGTCTTGAATACTCTAAGTTGCAAGATAGTGCTGACAGTAAAAACAGCTAAATTGCTTTTATATCTGGTTATATTTAATGTTGCCAGGCAACAGTCGCAACTCAACATCTGGTGGTAAGTTCAGCGATAAAATGCTTTCATTATCACGTCTCACTCATCTAATATTTGCAAAGCAATACATTTCTCATGTTTGCAGTGAGGATTTTCAAGCAGAAAAATTAATATCACATTTGAGTGTATTGACGGCAGCTGAATGTTTGCATTATACATAATGAAATGCTGCATCCATTTAGGCAGCCGCACTTCATTCAAAGCCAAACAACTGACAGCTTCTTTTCAGACAACCGACGGCACAAGCTATTTGCTCATTACAGCTCATCAAGCTTTCAGTTTCAGCATTTTATATGTTTTATGGCATCTGATCAGACTTTCCGTAATGAAATATGCATCGATCCATGTCCTGGAGTTTTTCCAAAATCATTTTTTTCTTTCTAGTCAAACTTTGCCCTGGGAATTACCATGCTGGTGCAAAAAATCCAGTTGCTAAATAAAGCCAAAAAGCAGAAGCACTGGAAGAAAATAACTCTTTGTTATGCCCGAGCCTCCAAGGGCGTCTTCTTCCCTCCACAGAGTCACTGCTGTCTAACTCAATTGCTTTCATAGCAGGATTCTATCATTCTTCTGGTTTTTTTTAAACTCAATCATTTGCTTAACCCAAGCTGATCCACAGGACGTGAGAAAAGCATCAGCACCTGTTGTTTCTGGTCTTTTCTAATAACACAGTCAGCAGCCGTGGCCGCATGACCCCCAAATACCAGTGTGAGTAATGACAGCATTCATGTACCATGATGCTTATGATGGACAATGGACAAATGTGTTCGTGTTTGTGTCACTGCAGTAGAAAGAAAGAGAGTGAATGCTTTCACTCACCATATCGATGGATGACACAGGCCCGATGCTGTTGACATATATGCCCACATCGATGACAGTTGGTTTCACTGCAAGAGCCAGAAGGAAGAACAGTGAGTGATTATAGCTGCACATATTGTAGGTGGGACAAGTGTTAGATTCATACACGCAATCATTCTGTTTTGTCATTTGTCAGTGTTTTCATCCTGCTGTCGCGTGCGACTGAACCTCCACGTGTGTCCATGGCCTAAAATCAAATCTATAATCAAGTTTAGAACGAGGCTCATCATCATTCAATGTCATCTTGACAACTACAACCAGTCTATTTCCCTTTTCGACGAAGGCAGAGCCATTCACCCATCCGGAGAGGAAAGATTTACCTTTAGAAATTTAGAAAGAGCTTCCACCGTGCTTCCTGGAGCAGTTACTGTGTTACCATGGCAATTAATAGCATTTCCAGTCAGTATGTAGGATCTTGGCTAACAACACTCGGGTTGGTTCTAGGAAGCAGAAATTGGAGCGGCAGTAACGTGGAACAGTACCAGACATAAATGCTGCAACAAAGAATGTCTTCTTTGGTTTGTTTCATTGCTGTAGAACAGGAGAAAAAAGAGTTTTCTCACTGCAGCATCTAAATCTAAGTAACACACCCACACACAGACACATACAAACACAAACACACACGAACAAACCTTTTAGGTGGTGTTATACATGACGTGGGGCCCTCGACATCACTTGTGATCATTTTTAGCCACACTAGCAACATGGCTCCATGGGTGGTATTGTCATTTGGACGGTCTGTGTGGATACACTTTGGTTAAGATAATTTAAAAAACACTGGCTGCTGACATTAAGGATCTTCTGATCTTTTCACTAGCGGCACAATGAGCTTGTCATTGGTAGTTTTTTGAGAAACACAATCTATGCAATACTGAAAAAGTATTGTGTGGCTCCAGAGGAAGATTTACACAATCTGATCAATTGCCTCAAGTGATGTCACTTGAGTCAGTGTTGTGGGGTTGAAGACTACATGTTTGAAAATGAAAGCATCCCGTAGTGTCGACATTACCAGACCTCTGTAGCTGCTCCTCATCAATTTGTGAGATAAGCAGCTTGTGGCTAAATTAGCTGCTACTAGCTAGCACATCCAAATCTCAGACCTGTCCATGGTGGACCTTCCGAACTAATGCCTTTCACATCACCTCAGCTATAATTTGGGTTTACTACAAATTAGCAAATGTAGCATACTAGCATTGTGATTTTGAGCATATCAGAATGTGGACATCAGCATGTAGCTCAAAGGAACACTGTGCCAATGTACAGCCTCACAAAGCTTTACGTCTGGCTGTCAAGTCTTAGGCCCAATCCCAGGGTCCACACTCATGTTCCAGGTAAGTCTGCAAGGGCTAAGTACTGTCCCACTGTCAAATGCATGAGGGCTCTCTCACATTATGAGACATTACTTTATAATGGCTTTAAGGCCACTTTCTGCATTTTCTGCAGACTTACAGAAAGTTGCCATTAATGGGACTGAGGTGGGTTGCCTGAGGAAGCCTTTAACTTTTATAAAACGATGATAATCCCGATAATGGCACTTATGAAGGCTTATTCACAAAGATTTTATTTCCCTGGAATTTTCAACTATTATGTGTATAAGTGTATTCCTGTTCTTTTGTTTTGATTTGTATATATTTCAAAATTTCCAAAGGATAAGATGATGTCACTGAGTGCTGTCCCATTCTGGTTCTTCTGCAGCCTTAAACACTTACCAGGTGGAGCCAACTAAGTCTGTGAGGGTTCAGGGCTTAAGAATTTAGGGGGTGACACTGGTATTGGCCTTAGTCAGAATGAGAAGGCCCTTAGGATGCTCATAAGCACACTTCTGCTCAGACAGAAAGATCAGTGACAGGGCACTTATCATCTGAAGGTCATCATACGAATTATAATGTCACAAAGGGCCAGTGCTGAAAATGTTAAGTTGCTATCTTGCTACAGCAGCCAAAGACATACCTTGCAATAAAAGACGCTGGCAATGCTAATCATCTATGGTTCAGAGAAGGTCAACAAGGAGAGACTTGCGGAAATGTGTATAAAACGGGTTTAAACTATTGGGTAATCCATTTCAGTGTTATCATTAGATCCCATTGAAACAAGCTCGAAAATATTTCCCATGCACCATTTCTCCATCACACTCTTTACACCATCGCACACTGTAGCCTAAAGTGCAGCGCTTCACTTCTGTGATTGCACAAAGACTAGATACACATTCTGTCTCACACAAACACAATTTCCTCCCTTTAGAGTGCTCCCATTCACAACAACTGCTGAGCCTCTCTCAGACAATAGTGTAAATGCAGGTTGAGCTCTTTTGATTACAGCATAAATTGAGGTTAAGCACAGTGCATGTGCATGAGAGCTCTTGTGTGTCTACCCCTGCGAGATGGTGTTATAGTTGGTTTGTATTATTTTTTTGTAGGACTGTGACCGGCGGGTCAGACCTGTCTGGAATCTGCAGCCTGGACGTTCTGTCATGTGGTGTGTTGTCAAAAGATTCTTTGGGGAAGTGGAGTCTCTTTGAAAAAACGGCAAAAAGAATCTAACTCAAGGGTGTTTTGTTCTGACAGTATGCACACGCAAACTACATTATGTTACAGATCCACTTGCTGCACTTTAGGCAAGTCAAATCATCCTTTGACTTGCCTTCTCTTTCAGGTTCACTGGTATCCATATTGTTACACTCAAGCATTGGTGCTACCTTGCCCTTGTTAGACATCCGCACAGCCTCAATTTAGCACAAGATTATGAAAAACCTTAAAAGCCTACAAAATTATGCTCAACTTATACCCTGAAGACGAGCTGCCTTACAGCAGTGTGTTTAACTCCTGACCCTGCTCAGTCCAGTGGCTCTCTATCCAACAAGAAGAGTGTGCTGTTTTACAGAGCAGCTTCCAGGTATGAATGTCAGCACTACAATGAATACAAAGCAGCTTGATGCAGAGAAAGACCCAAAAATGAATAAAATAACTCAGCTGTTAATGATTGGAATCTATTAATTGTCTCTACAGACCGCTGCACTATTAGATCACTAAACATATGTACTTTGCATGTAATCAAATCATGTTAGTTGTCACATGATGGAAATGATTTACTTAATCATCCTAAGACTCATGTTTGATTGTTCCTCATGGTTCATTGACACTGAAGACTTTCTATATTGTTAAATTGTCAGCATCTTCACAGTCATGTAATTTCGTGTGCTGTGATGGTGATAAGAATCGAGGTGCACGTGGGTGTATCTATGTGCGCACATCTGCGTGCGATGTCCCCAAGGACCTGCTGTGCTGGGCTACTGATGCAAACAGTTTGGTTATTGAAGGCCTGCTGGGAGGCGTTGATTCAATTCCAACAGCATGTTCTGCTCCACCAACTGGACAATGAGGGACAACAATGCAGATGCACATCTGAAATTAGTTCTTTGTCCACAATTCAGCCTGTTTTTCGCCTACAGATATCTCCTTGGTGATCTTAAGGTCAAAATTCTTTGAAATGTTGCCTTTTGCAATCACAGTGAAGACCAGGGAACCCTGTTCACCAAAACTTCCTGTAGCTTTAAAGAGATGTACTGTATATTTTCACATCATGTACACGTTAGTGACATGGCCCTATGGATGACAATGGTGGCCAGCTGGTCTACCCCTGTGGTCCAGTATTTTACCATCTTTACAACAAATTGAAACTATCTTGACTTGTGTAATTATTAGGGCGGCAGCGATACATGTATCTAAACTGAAATCGCGACACTCAAATCCACAAACCCGTATCGAGTTGTGAGAAGGCAGAATCGTGACACAACTTCAAGTCCAGATCCAGCCCTATGAGCTATGTAGCCCCTTTTTACACAGAGACGCCGCATTAACACCACAGTGGTGGTTCACCAATTCTCCACCGTTGGTCGTTCACACAGAGCGAAGCACCACTGGCGTAAAGACAAACCGCTGTGTATTTCACACAGAAACCCGGCGCCGTGGCTCCTAAAGAGACGTGACGGTACACGTCATGATGATGAGGTGTGTTTTTTCAAGGTGTTTCCCCGGTGTCCCCCTGTCAATCTAAACCCACGGATAAGTTATAATCATATGGATGCTGTTATGTGTCGTTATGAGATCTGACCCATCAAGCATCCTGGAAAGTGACGAAGTTACGTTTTTCGCGCTAAATTACATAATCACATAATCGCCATCAGTGAACAGGCCGCTGTCTGACTCTGTCACTCACGAGGATGGAGGCTGTTTTCGTGGGGGAAAGTTCACTGAAGTCTCGGTCCGAAGGGCTGACCGTCGCAGAGATATTTTTTCATCATAAACACTCGGTGAGTTAAAGTTTTTTGCCAGTGACAGACGCTGTCGGGCAGAAATATGATGAGGAGGACAGGCGGGAGGACAGACAAGAGGACAGACGCTTCTCCGCATACAGCTGCGGTATTTTTTTTCCTCATATAAGTTGCCAAAGACAGTTACAATTACTATGTTACCTTCCTTTGGTTCTGTAACGTTGCTTTGTGGGACATTTCTTCTTATTAAGTTGAGTGAGGGACCTGTGCAGTTCTGTGGTGTGTCTATCGCGTATGGAGGGCGATAGACACGCTCTCCATACACGCAGCCGGCTCATCCATTCACACTGGTTCGATTTGCCAAAATCGTGATACAAACCAAATCGTGAGTTTAGTGTGTCACGTACAGCCCTAGTAATTATAGATGTGTAATTTCAACAATTGAAACTGCATCGCAGTCTTTCCTGGCAGTAACTAATGTTAAAACATTTTATCCACATAAGGTCCCATGGTGCCAACAGAAGGGCCATGACTTTGCCTCTCTATTTTAACACACTACTAAGCAAGAAGCACTGCTGCCAGAAACTGAACCCAGTCTATGTGATGGAGTATTTTGACCCCACACCACCACTGTATGCTGGAGAGGAGTATTTATGTTGATCCATGCTCTCTTTAATCATTTTCAAGCCACATCATGGTTTCCTCTTGGCATCCTTCCGGTCATAGCGTAGCATCTCTAACCTTCTTTGAGTAATGTCTGCCACCATTACTGGGCATCAAGCCCACGTTCAGGCTCAGAATCAAATCTTTATTGTCCATTTGGGGAAGTCTGGCATTGAAGGCGCGTAGGACAATACGTAATCACAATGTACCAATTATAGAGAAATGCATAAGATGCATTCATTGTTCGTTTAGGATGACCAGGGACTGTAGCATATTCCAACATGCACTGGGAAATCCCAGAACACACTGCCAGTCTCATAACATCAAGGAAAAGACAGACAGAGGTAAACAGTATTCGCACATTCGGGCAATGTAGCCCAAACTCATCTGCATGTTTGAGGATTAGGGGGCAAAAACACCTGCAGGGAGACAGTAAGAGCCACTGTCCTTCCTGTGAGACCCATTTACAGTGAAAACTGAGAAAATTGGAGGCCCACAGAAGTGCAAGCATGGAGTGGAAAAGCTGATCTGTTACAGCTTAGCAGGTCTGCAGCGTTTGGAAACTGGGACAACCTGAAGGGAATTGTCCTTAATTTACACCACAGTGCGTAATCAAGGTAGATGATGACATTCAGAATCTGCATAAAAATATGTTTAACACAGACATTAGTCAGCCTGGTTTGCCAAGTACAGTTAGCTATATTTACCAGTGCAATGCAGGAGGATATAACTACAGTGCCGTGTTTCCAGCCTCTCTTCAATCTTTTATTTTTCCCCCACGCTGGAAGTGAGGGTGAGTCTCTGAACAAACACAACCATCACAAAAGCTGAGCCGACCTGACACATGTCCAAATAACGCATGGCAGATTCATGTGGGATGTTGCATAGGTAATGATGACGCTGCTGTAAAAGAGAATATTCAGGACATATTTTCCCCGTCTTCTGTACTGCTTACTTCTTTTTATACTTCTGTTTGAGAGCTTGTTTTGCTCCCTTTCATCTCTCACAGACAAAAAATAAGTTAAAAGGAATCCAAGGTCTAATATACGGGAAGAAACTAAGACACCTGCCCAACTGTCTGTCTATCAACCCTATTTTCCACTTCTAATGGAGAAACCATGATCCACAGAGGCCAGATGAGTCCCTCTTCCTCCTCTTCATGTTGCTCATCCTCCTCCTCGTCTTGCTTTTCAGAAAAGCATGACAGGCCCCATCTGTATTACCACATTACCCTGTGGGCCTCGATTAAGAAGAAAGGGCTTTTATGCCTGCTTGGCCTGGCTGGCATGACAAATGCATTACGCATTGTCAGCCCCGGCAAACAGGCGCACACGAACACACACATGTGCAGATGTACATATCCCAGCTGACCATTAATCTCCCATATGTTCAGTGTCCAAGGAGCGCTGCACAGGGAGTACTGCAGGCCTCAGTGGGCTGTCAGATGGTATCCCAAGGGTTAGCCTCGCATCTTCAGTCTCACTTTCAAAATAAATGTGCTGTAAAATAATTAATCACATGCTGTTTAGTAAAAGTCATCTCCAGTGCTTCAAGCCCTCTTGCCACTTGCCTCAAGTGACTCCATCAGAAAAACACTGCTTGACAAAGGCGCAGGGGCACTTGAAATATTCTGTGAAATACTTTGTCCACCCCCAAAAAATATTAGCCCATACAGACGCACAATTTCTGACAACACAGCATGTAAACTTTGCATTAATACAGAGCTTAGAACCAAACTGTAATAACAGCACACAGGCTATCTAGAGTTTCACTGCATTCAGTATTGAACCACCATTTAAAAATGAATTGGTTTTAACTGCAGATTGCACGTCTTCACCGCATGTAACTTTTAAGCTATGTCTTGAATGCTCCTTGGTCAAGCCCCCTAAGATTTTATGTACACAAGCTTGTACCAAGATATTTTCAAACAAAGTTATCAATGTTTTATACTGAGGAGTGAACTGAGACAGTTTCATGAAAATCCGTCTTCAGAAGTGCTGCAAATATTCATTTTTATGAATCAAAAGTGGAGTTTCGTCTGCTTAAACTTCCGTTAAATACATTTGGGACTTTAAATCATGAAAATAAAGTTTATTTTTCTAAAGGTAACTGGGTAAATGGACAAGAAGGCTTGAAGAGCACACTTAGTTTGATACTGTGTGTTTGACCATCTTTCCCTGAAGACTGTGCAAAAGTAGAGTGCAGTGTCTGCAATTTTTTTTTCATGACATTGCTTTATAATCAGACTAATAGGCTTTAAATGGGGGCACTATAACCTTTCTATGGAAAAGTTTATTCCAGCTATAATTCTATAGTTACTGCTATCTAATTTGTAGGGCAGTACTCTAAGAGAAACCTATTATTTCTGTATTTAAAAAAATATTAAAAGCCTGTTTCTTCGGCATGCCACTTAAACCAATTTCTTTCTTTCTTTGGAATAAATATGTCCGCATATGTTGATGTATTCAGGGTAAGCAACTTCTCAACAAAGTTGAATTTATTTTTTAGTCCAGGAACCTTGCAAGATCACGGTCTCCTAGAAACAGTTCATTTGGATTATTCAAGTGGAACAAATACAGTCCACACAAATACAGCCCCTGTTCAGTTATCCTTTTAACTTACAGTTATGGGTCACATAGTTCAAGTCACTTATGGACCCACAAGAGTATAGTCTGCACACACTGTAATCCATCACTCCATACTCTGTTGCACTAGTACAGCCCACACTGTCCACACATCATCTCATGCATGACCTCCCTCTTTCCTTGTTAGTACGTGTAAAAGCCCTGCAGCTCACATTGGCTTTGGGTTGGGCATGTATTGAAAGGCTGTTACTGCAGCCACTACAGTCTACCAGCGGTGAGCATACAGCCTCTGTCCCTATAGTTCTATGTAACTGAAATGATGCACTGCAGGGATTGGTTACATTGTGATAACAGATTTAAACTGTTACTGCATTCACCTAAAAATGTTTGGACAAATCCAGTTTTTGAAACACAAAGCTCACTATTGACTCAGTAAACAGAAAGGAACGGAGAACAAGGTTCTTACCTAAAAAGCCTCATCTAGTTCTATAGTACATATTTTATAGCGGCACTGTGTTCCTGCAGTTCCTCCAGTTTGTGAACATGTCCAAACCCTAAATTTAATCATGTTTCTTGAGTCTTAAAAAATGTATCATAGAAGTTAATAATAAATAAAATATTATTATTGCAAAAAAGGTGCTTTTTTTGCCCACTTACATTAAAAATAAAAGCAGAATTTGAACTTTGGGATTAATAAAAAAGACTTTAAGCTAGGGTTGTCTACAAGGCAGGTTCAGGCCAGTGTTTATATCACCAAAATCAGGCCCTTGACCCAAAGCTAAAAAAAATCTAATGAATCAATTAGATGAAAAGATCAATACCAATCCCATGTTAGTAGACACAGTTAGTTTAGCTTTGCACAAAGACTGGGACTAGAGAGAAAGAGCTAGCATAGATTTGTCTGATGCACCTCAGAAGCCACATAATTAACGTGTTTAATTACCATGTTTAATTTTGTTTGTTAAATCAGCACAACTGAAGTGCAAAAATAACAAGTGGGCTTTTACAGGGGCTATATATGACACTATTATTCTGCTAGATGCAGAGGCTACCTGGGGACACCATTGTTTGTCTGGCAACCTCATGTTCACAACAACTCCAAGAGCCTACTTTTGACTGGCACAGAGTCGATACAGAGCCAGACTTTCTCTCATTTCCAACCTTTGTGCTAAACTTGGCTGATTGTCTGCTGGCGGGAGCTTCATATTGTTGTTGAACTATTCTTTTAAACAATGGTGCCATTATTGGGCAATAATGCAAAAAATAAACAAACATCAGTGACAGGAGATTTAAGTGGTAGTAGTAGGAGTTTCTATTACAGCAAAATGGGCCTGATCCCCACCAGCTCCCCACAACACTGCCCCGGATGCTACCAAGAACTGGTCCAGCGACCCCAGTGTCTCAGCTCAGACCACCATCCGCAACTACTTTTCAGAAGAGAACGGTACTGCTCCTACACAAGTCATCAGTTAGTGTTGTAATTTACCCTTGTTCATCATATCAGTACCCATGTTCAAGTGCGCTGACAACAGGAATTTTTGTGTCAGCCCCCTGGTGTCAGTCCTCTAATGGTAATCACAAGTAGGCCATGCAGCCACTTCTTTGTGTCTTCTTTGCTCCCAACTCCCCTTTGGCATTACAGTTTGATTGAAGCGTGTCAAAACAAGTACAAAAAAAAATTAATAAAGTGAGCCGACTGATGTTGGTTTCCTTTTCTCCTGCAAGTCTTTAAATGGTATAAGACATTACTGGTTGATTATCAAATACAGCACAAATGATTGAATAATGTAGGCATTCAAGTTAAACATAGCGATGGTTCCGAATACCATCAGTATGTCAGTGTTTCTTCTAATATTAATGTGGCACTAAAAACGAGGTAATAAGTGTGCAGCACCAAAGCTGAGGTATAATAAATGTCATAGGTCTATATGCGGTGAGGGGGTTGCACAGTAACACCTAATCTTTATGTATGTGACTGCAGCAGCTCCACTTGTGAAGGAAACCTCTCTGCTGTCTTTTTCCAGCAGTTCTCAGCCTGCATGGCACTGCACCACACATTGGCAAAACAACAAATTTCCTAGGCACACGCACACACACTCCCTCACTCACATTGTTGATTAGTGAAAAATGTCAAAACCATTGAGGAGCGCCAGAAAACAAACAGCTAAAGGACTTGACTGGTTTACGTAAGAGGCTCCCTTGGTGAAGTTTTAAGACAATCGATCCAATGAATTTGTTGGATAATTGATTGATTTACTTAACATTTAAGAAAAATGTCAAGGCATACATCGGCTCACTTCAAATGTAACGCTTCTCACGTTGCTTGAAAACCACTAGACAAGTAAACAGAGATACCAAGGTAAAGAAAAAAGGTTGTTGGACACATCCCTTGTTTTGTATTTGCATCTAAGAAGTGCATGTTTTAGATTAATAGTCCAATATAATCTCAATACCTCTCTATTTAGCCCATCCTCATCGGACAAATGACCAGACGTCGAATGTAAAAGCAGGTTATTATGATCCATACTGGTGTTTGTTGTTGTTGAACTTGATTTTTAGTAATACCTATAGTCCTATATTCTTGCAATGTAGGATTTCTAGATGGTAATGCTGCTTTTCTTCTCACTCCACTGTATCTCAAATACAAGCCTGTTTGGCTCAAACAGTATTATACAAACGTGAACATATGGCTTTAAAGTACACCTGAAGCTCGTGTTATCTTTTGCAAACTGCTATTCCATGTATCAAGAGCTATGTCTCTTTTTTTGTTTATAAGCATGTAATAAAGTCACATAGTTAAACTGAGATTGACAAGATTCGCAGGTTTAATACAGAGCTACTCTCTAAATCTGTGTGTTGTTTTTGCTTTAATATCACACCGCGAGGTGACATAAACACGTGGGACTGATGCCAAGTGTTGAGGATTAATCGAGCTGAATGTCTCACTACTGGCCATTGATCCAGCTGCACGGTGTGATTCCATAGATTGCAGAAAGGTGTGTACGAAGTCTATGTGTTTAGATTTCACTGACATATGGCCGAGAATTTCTCCAGTTCAAAAACAATGTGTTATCCATCACTGTTACCATGTAGATGCTGTTGAAATCTTTGCAGCAGAACCATAATTTTTACTATAAAGCCTGCATGTTAGGTAGAAAAACAAATACAATTATAATTAGCAATTACCCTCTCCTCCATCATTTTAAGTCAATGATGCTTTGAAAAAGAAAATGTAGTTCATCACACTAGGGTTTAACCCCGCCAATCAAACTATTTCTGCATCCAAGAGATGTTTAAATAACTCAAGCTACATACAGCATGTGGAGGCCATAAGCCATCTGGTTCTCCCAAGCAGGAAGAGGCCAAGCCTAAAATTATTTGCAAATGGTATTTGACCCACATCCGCACATTTCAGCAGGAACTCAGTCAAAGGACAAGATGCAGCCAGCCATCTGCACCCAACTCCATCCAAACTGCTGGGAAACTGCAGTCCTTGATACGCAGGTGATGTTTTCTTCCGCCCAGAAAAGTGGTATCATTTGACAGCCTTGCCTCCGGCAGATACTACAGGTCCGACAGTAGACTCAGAGCAGCTGATTATTATTCTTATGAAGTTGTCTAAGACGATGAATTTTTCAGAAAACATATGGGATGTGACTGCTGCCTAATATGATTAATTTGATGCTACACAGCAAAGACAAACCAGGAGACAGCTTGATAGAAGAGCCTCATCAACTGTGCCTAAACCTGTCCAGAGAGTTATTGATTGAAGTCTCATAACATTTTATTTAGTTAAAGACATTTTAGATCAAGCGTGAACACACACCTTGACAAATCATTGCGAAATTCAATTTCAAGTGAAATAATTTAAAAATGAAAGACTTCAGTGCTTCAAGTTCTTCACTCCCACGTTTTTGGAAAGTTTCCTTATTTGCTCTTTTGAGTTAGATGAGAAGATTGATGCCACTCTTCTGAGAGTGTAGGCTAAATATGTAGCTAGAGCCAGCAGCTGGTTATTTTCGGGTTAGCCTGGCTGTGTCTGCTCACTCGTCTGTCAGACTGTTTCTTGGCTCTGAGCAGTCAGTAGGCGAGCAGCAGAGACTTCAGAAAGTTACTGATCCCAACCAATAAGTAGTAATGTTACAGCACATGACCCCTTTAAAACTGCAATATGCATTGATAAACTTCAACTTTAGACCATACAGTAAAGATAATGGTATAATAAGGTGTTAATTAGTGTGCTTTATTGACTGATGGATCTCTGTTGATAGTTGATATGGAGAGAAGTTACTTTTTTTCACATTCAGCAAGTACAGAGATACTTTATCATTCCTTTGGAATCATGTTTCCAGCCACTTGATGAATGTAAGTATAAAATTGACTCTATTATAGTGAAGTTGTTTTTTTCTCCTGAGGAAAAAGGAAATGCTCCATTGTACATGTTCACCAGCTAGTTATTACCAACTCCGCAAGAGCTGTAACAGAGCCCAACTTGAGTTCTCTTCTTTTACATCCAAACCTGGCTTGAGCCCAACACAGCTTGCCTGTTTAGCTTTATTACATCACATTTATAAATATGCATCGCTTACTGACCCAAACCCTGACATCATTTCTACATCGTTTTTGTCCAAACCTGGTCTGGCCCACCAGATCCTGACAGGTTGGGTTTGGGTTGGGTCTCCATGCCCGAGCCAGCAGAGAACCAAAAAGAAGAGAACCAATAGAGACATTTGTGGGCATGACAGCTATAAACAACGTGATCAAACACAGTATTTAAAGCATTGTTAAAATATTGGCCATAGCCACTGTAAGTGGAAGCAAAGCAGTTATACTTGTCCTCTAGCTTATCTTTAAGGATACTCAATATCCAGCAAAAATGTATGCTGAGCTGTGTGTAGATCAACTTGAAGGAACTTGTAGCATTATTGCTAACGGATGTTTGCTCAGCAAATCTTCCTTGCAAAAACAAATATATTTAAATTAAAGAGTGCAGATTACCCGGGTGATGCTGCAGAGTCTAGCCCATTTCACCAGACAGAGATAAAAGATGACAAAAGGTGTGCAGAGAATTCGGTAAAAACTCATATATTGTTCTCATGAACGCATAAAAAAAGTCATACACGTCTTAATGAAAAGACATTCCCATCAGACTGATATTGACTGTCTGCGGAGGTGTGTATACAGTGTGTATTTGTGAAGTGGGTTTGTAGGTGTGGGGGGGGGGGGGGGGGGGGCTGAGGGAGCACACACTGTACCAGATTGTATTCAGCTCCCTGAATCCAATCTAATAGATCTGAGAAGGGAAGGTATTTCTCTTCCCTCTGAGGTTTAATGAGAACCAGGCAGAGGGAAAGGTCTCACTGCTTATGAATCGCCAACAGGCAATGACGCAGCCAACGCCGAGCAATAACTCAGCAAAATAGAGGAGGGGGTGGAGGGTGCTTGCCAAAACCAACACACACATTAAAGCACGCAATGAGGAGGGCGTTTAATAAATTACCACTCAATTCAATTTCCGTTAATACTTCAAGAATAATAATATAATCACAACAAGCGCTTCTACCTGCTTTCCCTGGTAATTGAGAAGCATATCATCCATTCATTATATCAATTACTTTTTTAATTGACTGAATTGAATGTGACCCACCAGCTACTACATGGACGTTAACATCAATTTCAAGACTTTGTTCACGCTGTTGAGGATTATTGAGCAAATGGATGCAAATATGAAGCTTTTTGGATCAGCTTGGGCTAATCCCAGGATACTGTGTTAACATCACTACTGGATATATTTATAATAATGCTAATAGGCGTTGGACGTCTGCCATGAGAGAGGTTAATGCTATAATCTCTTTGATGGGGGAAGAGACAGAATATTACGTGCTTTATTCACACACGCCCAACGAGGCTCCAGCCTGACGCAAAACTGATAGAAGAATCAGGTCCTTGGTGACTGGCATCGCAACTTTTTCACAATCAACTCTGTCACTTAAACCAAGGAAATCAAAATCAGAGACACCCGTCACAGCTGGAGATTCTGGAGAATTAATTAGACTTTCTGTCCATCAGGTAAACAATGAATTATGCATTATTTTGCTCCCATGGTGCCATCACAACAACAGAAACTGCCTGTTGCCACAGAAGCTAATGTGGAGGATGAGATTTTAGCAGTTTCAGGCTTTCAGAAAAAATGCCTTGTCTGTCTGTAGTGAAGTGAGCTGTCGAGACAGTGGCAAAACACAGACATGTATACAATGTTTGCTAAAAGTGAATGAATTTAATTATTCACCTTTAATAAATAAATGCATTCACAATGCAAAATACTTTTCATGGAGACATGCTGGAGACTGTTTTCTTTTGTGAGAAGTTTGGTCAGTTCAGAAAATAAATAACTATCACCTGTCCAATCCCTTGGGGCGAGACCATGGGTGGGACTTGGTGTTATAGACGGCGGCCATGACAGAAGGCTTTTCACATTCAAATGGTTTGCCGTGGGGCAGCTGGCTGCAAGGATTTTTGTGATTGACTTTGTGCAGTTTTGGGAATGTAATCAAAAATTCAATTAAATGACAATGACACAGGGTCTAAAAAGCTGTGATTGGAGGGTTGTTTTTTCAAATTGGCACTGACAATGCAGCTCTAACAAGAAAATGCTCCCTTGCACTAAAGACTGTGTTTTGCAGGTAGTATTCACATTTAGTGATGAAACACATTTTTAATTACATATGTGTGGTTCTCACTGAGCAGCCATTTAGCTGTGGCTCACTGTCACATTAATCTTCCACAGCAGACAAACACCTACATCACAGGTGTCCAGTTAAACTGTCCCGTTGCTAAGAAAAATCAATTTTCCAATGATCCAGAATGCAGAATTGTCAGTGGCCACAGTGTAATGACATGTAACACACCTCCTCTATTTGTTTTCTGTTGTGGCATGGAATTTACTGTATTTCCTTGTTTGATTTGTTTTTATTAAAGGCATTTTAAATCTTCTGTAAAATCCTGAAAGTGTAATCTGAAATACATATTGTTGCTAAAGAATCATTACTCACTCACACACACTCACACTCACACACACACACACACACACAATGCTCTATCAAATGGTCCATCTGATTTGCTCTCCACAGAAGCTCTACTGAATGCCTATCTGACCAACCTCCCTGCAATCCCTGGCTAACCAGCAGTGCTTTGGCTGGAGTGGAGTGGACATGGGAGACCCAGACGGAAATCGATTAAATGGTTAGAGCTCACAGGGATGGGAAATGTGTCAGCCATGATCCAGACCCAGCTTGGTCTTATTACCACCTAATGCACTTCACTGTGGTATCAGACCCTCTTTAAAGCTCGACATGATTGCTTGGTCATTCCTTTGTGGTTTCTCATTAAATCTGGAACGCTGAAGGAATGAAAGCCTCACAACCACTCTTTCGAGATGAATTAACATTTTAAGAGAAGCTAAATTTCTGGTCAAGGCCTGCAAGGACTGTAGACAGTGTGTGCGTGTTAATATAAGAACAAAAAAAAAAAACAGGCCCAGGAAACTGAACTCATTTGCAAATATTTCTGTCAGCATATTTTAGCTCCATATTTTAAGCATTAAGGTGGCATAAAAGTTTTTTTTTCCTAAATCCTCATTGATTTGCTAATTTATGCAGCAAGGTTCCCCAAAATATAATGAGATCATCTTATCTGTAAGTACGAGGTATGATAATCACAATGCCTGTCAACACACAGGCAGACATCTCCATGGCAACGTAAAGCCCCAGATGCAGTGTCGGCACTGGCAGATGACAACACATGGCATGATATCATTATCGACATGAAAAATACATCGACCTTTTAATTTGCAGCTTGTTTTAAAACATGATGCTCACTCATTGGTTGAGGAAGTCAGTGCCATAGCGCATTTGATGATGTAATGTAGATGCCAGGATTGAATGCATGACATGAAAAGGAATCAGGGGAAGTTTCAGTGTGAACAGCCTAAAAGTTTAGGAAGTCCGAGACATTACATCATTAAGCACACACACACACACACACACACACACACACACACACACACACACACAGCAGAAGAGACATTTGCATCATAGAGCTCATAAAAGGTTACTAAACCCACCAGCTTGTGTGTAGCCATTCATGTCTGCTGCGTGTGTGTGTGTGTGTGAGCACCTTGTGTGCTGGAAGCTCCTGCACCTCCCTCCCGCAGGTGATTGTCAGCTTGGCTAACCTGGCTGGCTGAGATGTGAGGAGAAGCATTTGCCAGCATCTAAACTCCTCTTCATCTAATGAAATGTCACAGGACTTGAAATATCGAGGGGGCTCGTCTGGGAACCCTCCTTTCAGCTGGCGAGGTGTCACCGCTGTGCCAAATGTCAGCTCTGTGAGGATCAAGGAGGAAAGGGTCTGCCAGGGCCGAGTCAGCCTCCAACCCACCGAGATTTGAGCCAGAGGTGGAAAGAGCAACTATTTTACTCCAGTGGAATTGCTATATTTGTGGGTGTGAACTCTTCCTTCTTACCAGGAAGTCATCAATCAGACTTTAAAAGTGACATACACACTGTCACTGTCATATAGAGAGAGATGGATTCAACAACATTACACTTTTAGGCTTTCTGTGTCTTTCGGTATAAAACTGTCACAGACCAGGTAAATCAGGATCTTAAGAGTATTGCAGTTTTACAGCAGTTTTTATCTCTTGCTGCTCTTAAAAGCTGCCAAGTTGCAAATGTGTATCCTGCAGCTTTTAAGTTAAAAATAGCCAATTTCTTTATAGCTGAAAAAAAAAGTGTTCTCATTCCTTGTGGGAAATCATTCAACATGTTTATCTGCAAAGAGTTCATCTTAGGGCTGCAACAATGGATACATCAACAGAAAATAGATCAGCAACTGTTTTGATAGCTGATTAAGTGTTTTGTCTTTTTTTTTTTGGTCCCATCCTCTCAAATTTGATCAAATGTGCGCGTTCCCTCAGTGTTATTGTGAGGCAGCAGCTGCATGTAAGCTCACCACTGTAGTCGCCGCTGTTTCCCACCGTTGCTCTGACATGAATATCCAGCTGTCTCACACTGCAGAGGAAACTATCTCCCATTACCACCGACATATGTCCTTGTGCTAGGTTTAAAAACATCTTCGTCTGCACACCACATGTCAGTAACTTAGCTTTGCTCAACCTCATATGCATAAAGCAATGTTGGTCGACTAGCCACGGAAGCTAAGCTAAGAAACCTGTGTTTAAAAACTGCATGACGAAGAGAAACAGTGCCAAACCCAAAACAACAGTGTCCTGGGTTCACTTAACTGAGCTGGTTTAATAAGAAAATAATTAACGGGACATGGAGATGTATTATTAGTGCACTGAGCAGCAACATACTTCTTGCCACTTAACTGTGCTCTCTGATGGGAAGCCTTTTAAATCACGATGTTACGATGATCGGGGATTAGCAGCCGATGATATAGTCCATCAGCCCAACACTCGTCATGACCCGCTGTCTTTGTCATGTGACAGGTAACTGAATGTCTCTGGGTATAATACATCCTGTTAGTTTAAGAACCCAGACACACCAAACCAATACTGAGGTCCCGCTGGAGGTGGCCTGCAAACACCTACCAGTGAGCGTCTGAACTGTGAGTACGGGGAAAACGGCCCATACTCACGGTTCAGCCGTTCCAAATTATACTTAGGTGCAGCCATTCCAAATTAAATTTTGGTGCAGCCATTCCACATTACAAACCAACATCAATGAACTATGAAAGTCAACTGGCAAAAGAAGCGGCCAAAAGCCAGAGACACGGGCAATCTAGTGCCGGACACAGATACTCACTGCTGGTCTCTTTTCAATCAATCTAAATGCTAAGTGGCTTCCCTCTAGTCAAAACACACCCAAATATATTCAACTTAAATGATTATAGTGTATTTTAAATACCACTTCTAACTGATCATGATCCAGCTGGGTAGTTTGAGTGATGAAAATTATGCCCTGTTAAGAAAGTATTTATTCCAATCCATTAACTGTGTTTAATGATTTCAATGTTATGCAGTTTAAAGGGCGTTTCAATCAGAAAATCTGCAACGAGGTGTACACTGTATTTTTCAGAATGAGCTTGTTGTGTTCATTTGAACGTGCTTTTCTGGGTTGTTGATCATGCCGCCTTTTTAAGTTTCCAAAAGCAAACCAGAAAACTAAATGAAAGCTTTAAGTCTGAAGAAGAAAGAGCTTGCATCTTATCTTCTGAGTCCATCCATTTCTGATCTTTAAAGAAGCTGCATGACCCTGTGTTCATCAGAGAAGGGCAAGCCAATTAACCAGCTCTACCTGTGTTTGTGATTTAGTTTACCACCTTTTCAGGCAGACATGCATCGTTAAGTTCACAGATCAAAGAGCACCAAAGAAGCATCCACTGATGGAAGTTCCTTGAGGATATGAGACTTTTACTCCTGCGAAAATATAACTTGGTGGTGGCTTTTTTCCTTTCCAGTTGCAGACCTAATAAAATAATCCTTTGTAGAGTTCGTCGAGACTTGTCAGATGTCATGCTGACCCACAGCTTGAAGAAACACCATTAAAGGCTGAAAAGTCCGTGAAATTCGCTTGTTATTACAGGTTTTCAATGTTGACTGAGCCGAGAGTCAGGAACAGCTGACACTGTGTGCTTTCAAGAAAACTTTGCACTTAATTTAACAGCACCTTTCATGACATTCTAGCAAGAAAACCGAGCATCTAGATTAGCTGCAAGACTTTCAAACACATGGTGGTCGCTGACTGACGCAAGAGTGGGCTTCAAGCGTTGGTGCCTCAGTACTGTCTGGACATCACTATAGATTAACAGTGAACACAAGAGTACAGCCGAGTCTGTGGAGAATATCTGTGGTTTTAGGCAGCTATATTAGAGAACATGGGGACAGAATTTCATGACTAAGTGAGACATTTCAGTCTCAACCTATTGTAAAATCATGGTGATGTCACCCATCAGTGGCAACCATTTTGAAGTTTCACATCTAGCAATACTGCCGTCATCATCTTGGTTTTTTCTAGCCAGAACTGAACATAATTGGACAAAAGAGTGGCACTGGGGAGGATACAACCTGTCACGCTGCATCTCCTGAATGAATGTGACTGAAAATCCAAGCACATACCGTGGGAACACCTTGTCCATCGCAAGGTAGCGAAGCCCTGAAGCATACACTGCTTTATCATAAGTTTTACTCCACGTGGGGGACCATAATTTACAAACTAAACATCATGCTTTATTGCAGAAGAACTGAAACTAACATTTGATACCATAAATGCTATGATGCTTTCTGTTGGATTGTTGTACAACCCACATCATTTGTATCTGTCCCTATCAAATAAACCATATACAATACAAAAACTCATTAAAAAACTGAGCTTATAAATCAAGTAGGGAAGTAGGGTCAGTTTCTCATTAGCTTACATACAACTCAACTTCTTTCTGAAACCAGTAGCTGTTACAAAGTATGCAGGTTTAAGGCACTTCTGCAGTGGCTTCAGTTTTCAGACCAGAAAGCTCCATCCATAATTTATAAGGTCAATCTCGACTAAAGTGGCTGACTACTCAACTGACTTAAACAAACGGACTCTTCTGGTTCTAGTTCCAACTTCTTCTTCACATTTGTTCTTTTTTTACTCAAGCACCTGATTGGCAAAGTAGCGTTAGCACACTCAACTGAAAGAGAGTCCCTTTCATCCCAGATACAGTGCCATCATCTTGACTTCACTCCAGTTCATCTCTGGTTTAAAGTGAAACTCTCGCCGAAATGCAACTTAGGCTTTATTTGTCAATGTATATCAGTCAAACCTTCGTGTAAAAGCATAATTACGATGAGAGGCACTTGCAAGATTTACCGTAACTTCATTTTGGGGTCAAAATAATTTTCAATGGGAGTGCTTGGGGCAAATCAGCGCTAGCATCAAAATCGCTAAGGATCAACACAACATGAAACTTTGCTCGTAGTATCACCAGGGTCTCTACACATTACAGAGCACACAGAGTTTACTAAAAAGAGAGTTTTTGGACTCATATCAGCAGATGTTTCCTCTGCTAGCCTCCGTCCTGCCAGTGAGAAGTGTCGATCTCTGAATGCGACATAACATGGAGGCGAGTTAAGGTGGAATGCTCCTAAAGCTTAGTTCCATTTAAATGCACGGATAATTCATTGTTTTGTCATTAGCGAAAAACAATATTGACCTTGAATTTGAAAAAGGAGCCTCATATAAGAAACAATACTGAAATCAAAAGCAGGAAAAGTCACGTGAGTCTTCTCGGCTGCTATGATGGCGGCTAGCGGAACAAGCTACTGCTAAGGTGAGTTGTTCAAAAACTTTCTTTTTAGCAAACTCTGTGTACACAAACAATGTTCTCAATGCTTGTGTTCATGTGTAGAGACCCTGGTGATACTACAAGTTTCATGTTGTGTCGAGCCTTCTTAGTGTTTTAAAAATAGCGATTTTGATGCTATCGCTAATTTGCCCCAAGCACTCCCATTAAAAATGAGTTTGACCCGGAAAAAAAAAAATAAGGTAAATTTTAAAAGTGCCTCTTTCGACGTAATTATGATTTTACCCGAAGGTTTGACTCATATACATTCACAAAAAAAGCCTAAAGCATTTTGGCGAGAGTTTCACTTTAAGTTTAAATCACAGCGTTTGAGTCCAAGACAAACACCTCCTTGTTATTTCTGGCACTGGGATCAAAAAAAGTATCCTAACTCTGACTGAACTTTCTCAGCAAATAATGTTAAGATTCCTCAAATCTGATTTGCACTGGTTTCATGTTTTAATAAAACAAAGGATACGTCTAAATCTTTTATCAAACAAGAGGAAAATGCAGGGCTGCTGACGTGTACTGTACAAGGATATGAGTAGAATAGACCAAATGCTGCCTTGCCAGCATCCCATCCTCTGCTCCCATGCTTCGCCCTGGGGTGATGGAATCTGACATGACTTCTGAAATGGATCTATGAGATTTTAATATAGGATGCAAAGTGGGTCAAACTTCCACTTGGATTCCAAAAAGCCTCAAATCTGGACCGCAAATACCATGCTGTGTACATGCTGTAATTGATAGTAAGGAGTGGGAGGTTTAGAGGGGAAATTAAGGGAGGGTCGCAAACGGATGGAGGGAGGATTGAGGGGGGGCGGCAGCACAGAAGAGCGAGGTGACTGAGCGAGAGAGACTGAGAGAAACAGACGGGGAGAGAGAGACAGGAAACAGCTGCAAACAGATGATGTCTGAGCAGCATTGGTTTCTATTTCTGACACACACCTGGCTTTTATCTGAATCAAAGTCCATCTCTTAAGTGGCACACACTCACACACACACACACACACACACACACACTTAGATCATGCATATAATTAAAGGGTAATGAAAGCCAAACCCGTGACCACAAGTATTATAA
Organism: Diplodus puntazzo; assembly: GCA_963678695.2. NCBI lineage: Eukaryota > Metazoa > Chordata > Actinopteri > Spariformes > Sparidae > Diplodus > Diplodus puntazzo. The sequence goes on from OZ023178.1 coordinate 11,338,797, forward strand.
ATAAACAAAGGCAAAAGAATAAATATAGACAGATAAAAGTATTGTACAACTACAAACGGTAGCTGCCTGTTGATTACAGTTAGTCACACTCACACCTTCCATTAAAATGCACACACACTCCTCTCCTTTTCACTGCCATCCACAGCCTTTATCATAATCACCAGACTTATTCAGGGAGGGTGTAACAGTGGATATGATTGCAGCAACCTCGTCAATCAGTGTGGATCAATAGCGCGTTATCTATGGACAATTACAGCCCTCCGTCCTCGTCACCTGCTGCGATCAGAGCCGAGCTGCAACTGCATTAGCTTCCTGGGTAAACTGAAAAGCTGCCAGGCTGAATGTTTTACGTGCAGGCTGACACTGAACCCTGTACCTAATCTGAATAGCTTGTTCAGAATGACATTTTTGAAGAAAAAAAAATCAAGGATTTCTTGACTTTAATCTGATATGATCCAGTTGTTTTACTCTGGTATGTTCCAGTTGTTTCCAACAAGTCAAGGAATTTTAAATAAGGACTATTACTTAAAGCACTAACTACTTGATCAGATGTATTGTCTCCACATTGTGGTTAAGGAGTATTATCTCTTCAGATAAGCAGTGTGCATCTTCCTCCCTGGATTTTCTATTGAGTCTCTGCCGTAGGGGTTGGAATCACAGAGGAACTCCTGATGCTGTCCACAATAACAGTAGTCTCACGATACAGCGATTCTGCAATAATCAATACACTGCAATCGTACTTTATCCCACCCACTAACATTGTCAGTGTCTATTTGTGCCATCACTCCAATGTAAAATAGCCACAAAATGGAGAAAAGGCTCAACTTCCAGGAAACAGAACAGTTCAAGTTAAAATGCTAAAAAGATACAATTATGCCTCTTTTAATTCTTCTTAATCTGTGAAAGTTAAATGTACACCATGAGGAGTCATGACGTAATGGCTCTGATGAGTCAAACTGTCACGGGAATCTGTTCACAGCACCTGCATGTGCACCTGCAACATAGATAGCTGACACAAGTAGTATCAATAATCATGCCACAAGATGAAGCAATAAAATATAATGCCATATTGATTTTTTTGCTCCAAATCCTACTCTGCTGACTGCGTTCATTTCCTTTTCTTTTTCAGCCATAGTGTATATTGTTTTATTTAGTGGTGTGTATTGGCCTCTAAAAGTCCTTGTCTATCATCAGTGTTTGTTTGACTGTTCTGGGCTGCTGTAGAAACACGGCAGTACAATATGGACTTCTTGCAAGAGTACCTGCTCCAATCTCAGGTTTCAAGGGATTATACACCAATGTAAACGCAGTTTTGAATGTTATAATCCATTTCTACCATAGATCCCTCTAAATCCGCTGCACCTGTCAGATACTATAAACTCAACAGATGGGACACACAAATTCATAGATTCAGTATGACTAACACTTCTCATGGATATTACCATCAAATAGTCCATGAGCCTACTTAGAAATAATAGATGCCACTTGCAAATCTAGAACTTGGCCAGGAATCGATACGTTTTTACATTTTGTTCTGAAACAAAGTCATCCAGATAGTTTTTTTGCACATTCATGGTAAGACTGCAAACAAGAAGAGGTACTAGCCAATTTGGCATGCTGTTGATGGTGCCAGTTTATTACAACATCGACAAAAGGATATGCCAGAAAAACGTGGCTTACACTGTAGTCCACAGTGTATCTCACACAATCCACCCAGCAACGTTTACTTTCTGTTATATGCCGCAAAGGATCAGGGGAGTGGCATGCAGGCTTTAATAGAAGTGCATAGGAGAGTGTATTTCCTAGGTCAGAAGTTTAATATGGCCGTATCTTAAATCAAAAATAATGGAGCTTGTTTGGTTTAGAAGATAGCTTCCACTCATGCAAGAGGCTTCATCAGTTTTACTAGGAATCATAATAGTAGCCCCATAGTGACCTTAACACACTGTACCATGTTCCACGATTAGGTCAAATAGGCAACGCTTTCATAATTTATAACTTGTTATCCAACAGTGGGTTGTATCTCCCAGTCTGCTGGGTGGACCTAAAGGAAAGGCTGTCTATTCTATTTTGTTACTGTCAACAAATCATGTAAAAAGTCTCTTAATCAACTGAGCTTTCTGACTTCCCTTTATTAACAACTCAGATACATTGATTCATTTTTTAAAAAGGCTCGGTATTTTTCTAAATCAGCTGGGCACTTAAGTTTTTAGCAGATGCCAAACAATAGCAAAAACTGCATTTTGGGGGGGCTATTATCAGCGGCGATAAATATCTTTGGTTCTCCAGTGAGAATTGAAAGAAGCAGGGCTGTGTTTATGTTGGAGTCCAACTAAACTACAGTACAACAGTGTGGCTTCCTGATGTGTTCAGAGCTCTATAGCACAGAGGAATAACATACATACAGCTCTGGATACATGCAGTATTTGTTGGTTGGATCATTAAACTTAAACTCTTTTAAAATCTATTTCCTAATTTGTTGGATTACCAGTGTATCTTTAGACTGTGGCTCAGACCTGACTTTAATCAAACTCCTCGATTCAACCGTGGCTCGGGAATTCTAAATGTGCATGGCTGCAGAGCCCTCACAGCATACAAAGCCCTCTACTCTAACCCGCTTTGTCCTCAATTCCCTGGTGAGCACACACACGCACACACACACACAGTCGTACAGTACATGAGGATCACACAGATCGCATACAGTGATCACGCTGGGAATCCAAAAGGAAAGTGACACAATAGGGACACAAAAGCATCTCATCTTCATCTAAGGCGAACTGCTTCTTATCGGTTAAGGTGAGGCTCAACACTTGTTCTGCTCCGGGGAAATGTGGGTCGCATTTTCACAAGTGGACCAGTCAACCAATTTATATGAAGATTAGGCTCACTGCTGCATTCAGATCACTGGAAAAGACAGGAGGAAAACAAACACGGGAACGAAGATAATAACCCCATTCTGTTGTATCCTGAATTTCTACTTTTTATTTCTCGTGCTTCGGCTCACAGCTGTGGAACTTTTTTCAGTACAGGCCCGCCTCGAGAAACAGGAGCACTGCTTATATTTAGGTGCACCTTATTACACATCTTAATTAAATTTCTTTACACATTACACACAAACAAGAATAAAAAAGCAGATAAGTTCTTCCTTCATTAAAATCACCACATGCAACTGCAATTCTTTAAAAAGAATCCCACAAAATAATCCTACTAAAAACTGTATAGGCTAGAATTTGTTCACAGGCATCTGTCTACACTCCCAGATGGCATTCCTTGCATTTTTTTTTCTTATTTAACCAGACCTGTAAAACATGAGGTGCACCGGTGGAACCAATGAAAATGTTTGTGTGTCCAGAAGAGTCGCACCCGGGAGCCCTGATACAGTTTAATTATACATAACTGTACATGAATATTATATGTTTTATGAGGGCAACAGGACAACCTTTTGATATTGTAATACCACAATGGGGCAAGAATATTCTTGAAGTTGATGTCAGAATTTCTATTTGAGGGCATACACAGGCATACAGAACCCACCTACTTGGCTACTTAGCTAACAACGCTGGGGGAGGAAGTAAGCAAAATATGGAAAATATACATATGAAAGAGTGGGAGAGGGAGACTGTGCTGAAGAAACTCAAGTGGAATTAGAAAATACTGTACATTTTCTTTATAAAGTAACTATAATGATATCATTAAAATCCCTAGGATTGGGTTATATTACTTTTTTACTGTTAAAAGTAATATATTACTGTTACCCAAACCACAATACTTGCTTCATTCATTATATGCAATTTATTATTATTTTTCTTGTTGGCCAACTGGTTTTCCTTGGAGTTAAAAAGAACAATATAGAATTATAATTCCAGTATTTTTTGAGTAGTTTCTTATAGAATGCATATTAAATTGATCAATTTACTGTGTATACAGTAGTAATTGATCCAGATTCTTCTCTCTTTATCAGATTAACGTAGGTGAAGCATTCTGTTTTGGGGCAGGTCGCCTCTTTTGGGTATGTTTCCATAGACGTGGTTGCTTGTTTCTCTCACCAGATCTGGCAACCCTCCTCTCACGTACAGAAACAGACAGGGGGGAGAAAGCTAATGACCCGAGCACAACAGGTGGGTCCGACCAATGTACGAGGGCAGGACACGGCAAACACCAAAATAAACACTGCGCATATCGTCAGAAAACATTAGCCAGTTTACACAAACCACAGCAGCTCAACATTCAAAACACACAGCAGCATATCAAAAAAATAATTTCGCCTAATGTTTGCGCACTGTTTACATGACGACCCTCCTATTAAGTTAAACTTATATTCAAACTCACCTCCGACGTTTTCCGAGGAGCACGACGTTTTTGGTTCCTAAAGTTATCCAACACACAGCCCGGTACCTCACTGAGCCACTTTCCGAACTTATATATTTCGGTTTATTAATTTTTATCCTGCTAAAAAAACAAACAACCACAGCAGATAATTGCTAGCATCCTCGACAGCTGTGCTGACGTTCGAGTGCAGTGACGTAGTGGCAGACAGCAGAGAGATGTCGATTGGCTATCGATTGAGGAGGGCGGGGCCTCGGGCTTGGTCTAAACAAATCAGAGGGCAGGTGCTGCCTAAATCTAATTGTCAAAGGGAATTGATAAATAATTACAAAACTCATATATGAGTAAAAGTAAAGATATTGTGTTAAAATATCAATTTGGTAAAACAAACGAACAGTTTTTGAGTAAAAGTCTTAAAGTGTCTGATATTAAATGTACTTAAATATCAAAGTACAAGTTAAAGTAAATTATACATACACGTAAATATGCACTTTCTTATGGAATTGTCGAATTAATTTAAAAAAGCACTACTTATGCTTGGATGCAGCATGTAATCTTCACAGTAATTAGTAACTAAGGTTTTCAAATAAATGTAGTCGAGTAAAAAGAGCAATATTTCCCTCAAAAATGTAGTGGTACACGGGTAAATGTACTTAGTTTCATTCCATCAGTGCTTAAACTAATTAGTCAACAACCAATTGGTTCGATTCAAGATCAATATCAATCTCATGTGTAAACATTAAGTATAAAGTAGGAGTCTGCGGACGGTTAGCTTAGCCTAGCTTAGTTTAGACAGCTTGACAGGAGGTACAAATAGCCAGCTCGGTTCTGTTTAGAGGTGAGTGTGTGTGTGTGTGTGTGTGTGTGTGTGTGTGTGTGTGTGTGTGTGTGTGTGTGTGTGTGTGTGTGTGTTTTCTCTCCTTGACTATTTGTTTTCCTGGACTACCGGAGAAAAGAAATCAGATTTTTAACACATATTTCAACAAAAAGGAGTATAAATGAGTGGTACAGCCGTCCCCAGCCTCCCCTACTTTAGTTTTGCTTAAAGAGCTTGTTTTTCCAAAGGAGAGCGTTTCAGTGTGCTTCCAAGCTCTTAAATGAAGGGGCCAATTAATGCAGAGATCTCACAAATATGCGTAAAACAACAGTGTGTGCTCTGGTTCCACAGCCGGCAGCGTATATATACACGCAGAACCAGAGAAGAGAAGCTGCTCACATTTTAATAAAAGAGGCAAAGCATTGAGCGTATGTGTGTGTGTGTGTGTGTGTGTGTGTGTGTGTGTGTGTGTGTGTGTGTGTGTGTGTGTGTGTGTGAACACAATGACTTTGATTTAGACAAAATTCAGGTGCATCTCGGAAATGAGACACACTGTTCTGACTTCAGTAGCTGGCTGTCTGCGCGAGTGTACTTCTTTTGTGTGTGTGTGTGTGTGTGCAAATGAGATTCATTGCAGCAGTTCTCGACTGAACCCACTTTTTTTTACGATGACTTAAATGTCCCAGATCTGTCTTTGACTCAGAATCATCATCCAGTGTGTTGCTTTGTGTGTGTGTGTGTGGGGGGGGGGGGGAATCCGTAACCACATGCATGCCCCGTGCGTTTCCCGCCGCTTCGCATTATCCTGCAAAGGCATTAACATTTCATGGACGACACTGAGGTTTGTCAACTGGATCTCATCAAAATTTCATCCTTAATTACGGCGGCGGAGCCGGAGGGAGATTCCCCCTCCGCGAGGTGAGCTGAGCCGAGCCACCCTGAGAGCCGCCGGTGGAGGCGGAGAAAATCAATTCCTACCAGGTTATCGACTGTGAAGAGCCGGGTGTTTGGTCATTTTAAATAACCCAGGGACACAAATAAACACTCTTAATGATGTGGAGATAAGTGTTCCCAACAGGGTCCTTCCACAAAGTCTTTTGAAACTTCATCTCGAGCGGAACGCCTCTGAAACTCCCAACTGAAACCATCACAAAACAAGGTCTTTCACGCATGGCGGTGGCAACTTCAAGGTACACAGCTTAGTCTGAGACTGAATGACTTCCAATTCACCAGTCCTGCAGCTGAGAGATAGCGCAGCTCCTATTTACAAGACAGTTCTCACGTTATTAGATTCTTTTCAGAAAAACATTAAACATGTGATAACATTATACAATACGTTGCTTTATAATAAAGAAACTAGTGTTTCACAGCAGCTTGTAACCCCTTTGAATTAAAAGCACAGTGTATGTCATTTTTAAAGGGTAAGTTCACCCAAAACACTAAGATTCTCAGTCGTTATCTTCTCGCCCTCATGTCGATGGAGAGTCGGGTAGTTTCGTAGTTCACAAAACATTTCTGGAGCTTCACAGCAAAACAGCGTTGCAGCATTTTCCTAAACAACTGAAATGGATGGGGACTTGTTTTTAAAACGTTTTTTTTCAACAGAAAAAAATTAATAAAATGTCTCCATGCGTACATGTGAGATTAACTGGCCCTTCATTTAATAGCTTAGAAGCGTATTTGTATCTCACAGTGAAGCATTCGTCTTTGGACAAATAACATCTTTAAGCTAAACTAAAGTATGGGAGGCTGTACCACTCATTTACATTCCTTTTTTTTGTCTTTCACCTCCTCAATGAACAAAGAATGTGAGACGTGTGTACTAAAAACAAGATTTTTGGCGTAAACCGAAATCCCGAAAAGACAATATTTACACTCCGGGTTCACAGTTGAGCTTGTGAACCCATTTCAAATGTAGTGCACGCTAACACATTTAGCTAAGAAGCTACACTGAGGATTCCAGCATCATAAATGTTGGTATTGTTGTTGTTTTTATACAATTTAAAACAAGTCCCCATCTACTGTTTTCATTTTTCGGGTGAATTTATCCTTTAAGCTGACTATGCTTTTTATCCATCTAGATATAAGAAGCTGGGTAACTAACCCTAGCATGACCAAAACAGTCTCGATGGATACACAGCATCACGGTTTAGAAGCCCAAAAAGTTAAAAGAAACTGATGTTACATAAATAATGGCCATGCAAAAACAAGCCTCTTTCTCCACATCCTCTCGATCCTAAAGTCATAAGTCAAAGTTATCATCATTTCTCAAAAGTCACGCGTATGGAGGTGTCTTCAACATGCATTGTCATAGTCGTGTACGAGCATGTGCGAGGATTTAGGTTACAAGAGGGGAAGAAAATGTCACGGAGCGCTGCGGGGAAATAAAACTACAGCAACAACAGCATCTAAAAAGTTAAGATACACACAGCGGTGACTCCAAGATGTAGAGTAGAGCAACTCCCAGATGATTTCCCACATACCAGATCGACTATTCCTCTTGATTTTTTAAGGCGCACTGCTGATTGCAGATGCAAAAATCACAATCAAGGGACAAGAAGCACCAGAATGTAAAAAAGAATGTATATAACAAAACAAAACTACACGATCCAATTAAAGCCGCGTTTATGGCAAGGCAGGTCAATATTCAGAGCTTTCATACACGTTATGTAACTCTCATTACCATCAGCCTTTCTCCTACAATGACAGACTGCTTTGATTTCTGCAAACGGCTCTTGAAATACAGCAGGGACAATAAATGGGACGTTGGTAACGACTACAAACACGGGGAACTTCTCCTCTCACCAGCTTACCAGTGGGTCAAACCAGTTATGGTTTGATTAGCGACCAGCCCCCCCATGGCTCTCTGAAGAGGAACATTCTTCCCGCCAAGAAGCTGGGACTTTTGATTGCACTGTAAGTGTGGTAGAAATACTGGGGGCGCAATCAGAGAAAACTGCCACCCCTCAACCTCGCACACAAACACACACACACACACACACACACCATCTTATACGCACAATGTGTCAGCCCTACAGTCTGCTGGTTCAGTTAATCTTTTTGAAACGTTTGATTGAGACTTTTGGACTTTAGTCTGTTCGCCCTGCTAGTCTCTGACAAGCCATACATGAGTATCCGCCATCTGTACGCTGGGGCAGCTCTGCAGCTGTATGGTACTTCATTATAATGATGTTTTTTTTCATACATTTTAGGGAATGGCGCCGCCATTAAAAAAACATGGAGTCTTGGCTGTGAATCCTTTCACTCTTTTTTTAAACATCATCCGGCTTCAGTGGAGATCTGGAACAAGCACACACTTATAAAAGACTCATAAGACTGGGGTGCATTGGAAGATCACCTGGCAGAATGTGCACCCAAAGTACAGAATCTCAGCAGGAGCTTGAGTTCCATTCTGACCAACAAATAACAAACAGCATCACTAGTGCTGGCACCATGGACAGCTCTAATTCAAAACCATAATCAAACATCGCCATACTTTCAGCAGCGGCGACACTCCCAACCATTAACAACCACTAACTTCACCAGGTTTCCTAATTTCAACGGTACAGACAGCTCCACTCCTTACCAGATACAACCAATAACAAAAAGGATCCATGGACAGTTCTGCTTGCAATAAATAACAATTAGCACCAGAACCCATGGGACAGTGTCACCCCATCGATAAGAAACCGCTAGCTACAGCTCCATTCTAAGCCATTAACAACCATTAACAACCACTCCAGCCATTAATAACCATTAACAACCACTAGACAACCATTAACAACCACTAGACAACCATTCACAACCACTCCAACCACTGACAACCATTAACAACCACTCCAGCCATTAACAACCATTAACAACCACTGACAACCATTAACAACCACTCCAGCCATTAACAACCATAAACAACCACTGACAACCATCAACAACAACTATTAACTATCTATAAAACCAGGTCCAGTTCCAGCACCACGGACAGCTCCTTATCAATAACAAACAGGTTCGCTATTCCCTGCACCATCGACAGCTCTACTGGCAACCATTACAACACCCCAGCCATTAACAACCATAAACAACCAATCTCAATCATTAACAAACTTTAACAAACATCATCACTTGTTTCAGCACCATGGGCAGCTCCACTCCAAGCCATTAACAACCATTAACAACCACTCACAACTATTAACAACCATGCACAACCACTAGCAACCATGCACAACCACTAGCAAACATGCACAACCACTAGCAAACCTTAACAACCACTCTCAACCATTAACAAGCACTAGCAACAACTCTTAACCACTGAGAACCATTAACAACCACTCACAACTATGAACAACCATTAACAACAACTATCAAACCTTAACCAACCATTGACAACAAGCAACAACCATTAATAAAACCAGGTCCAGTTTCAGCACCACGGACAGCTCCTTATCAATAACAAACAGGTTCACTATTCCCTGCACCATCGACGGCTCTACTTACAACCATTAACAATCAGCACCAGCGCCAGGAGGGACAGCGCCCTCTCCTCAATAACAGAACAGAACATGAGTTTCAGCACCACGGACAGCTCCACCTGGCAGAGCCTGGACTCCATGTTCTGAGGCTCAGTGCTCGGCAGGGGCCCGGGTTCAACTCTGACCTGTGGCCCTCTGCTGCATGTCCTCCCCCCTCTCCCTCACCCTCTCCCCCCTTTTTCCTGTCTCAAGCTTGTACTGTCCACTCAGATACAGGCGTACAAGACCCAAAAACAACAGTCTTAAGCATGTAAGACAGTATTTGAGCAGGCTTAAACCAGCTTCCGTCTCTAGTCCCTGCACCATGGACAGCTCCCCTCCCCTCCACACAAGCTTTACACTCCTGACATGATCCAGCCTTACCTCCAATATCCGGCCGCAGCGTCTTGTCATATTCCTTGAGCAAATTGTTCAGTATGAGGGTAGCATCCTCCTGGTGCGACCTGGGCACCAGCATCTGATTGACGTGGCCATCGTGGTGATCTTCATAGTCGCTATATTCCAGTTGAGAACTGAGGAGGAAGAAGAGGCGGATGGTGAGGTTAATGATCTTAATGTGGCTGTAACCCCCCCCCCCCAAAAAAAACCCCAAAACTTTGTCGCAGAATTAAAAACAAAGACATGCAAAGTGACGTTTGTGTGTGTGGCTGTCATTCCTGTGCCCGTATGTGTGTGTTTGTGTGTATGTGTGTGTGTGTGTGTGTGTGCGGGGAAAGCCCCATGCATTATCAGCCAGACACATTCACACCAACAATGCGCACTTGTTATTAGATCCCCCCACCCCTCCCAAACACACACACACACACACACACTCACACACACACACACACACACACACACACACACACACACACACACACACACACACACACACACACACACACACAATCACAATAGTCGCATGTGAACTTTTGGAGGCTCCAGGTGAATAAAAGCACCCCTCTCTCAGCTGTTGATCATGCAAATAACCGCAGGTGCAACGCCGGACTCACCGAGCACCTTGAGCGAGCAGAAGTGTGAGGAGGATGACCACAAACTTGATTGTCATTTTCCCATGCGCGGATCACCTCCGATCACAGAGAGAGAAAATAATCTGGTGGATGGGAGAGACGGAGAATCCCCTCTTTTTTCCCCCCTTCCTTCGCGCTGCGATAAAGTGCCTGGTACAGTAGGTGTGCGACCATCAGTCCGCGCTCTGAACTTCCTCATTCATCCGCCCACACACACACACACTTTTTTCTTTTTTTTCTTCCTCCCCTTCTTCCTCCCTGCGTGGCATCTGCGACCACAGCCGCGGTCTTCTTCTTTCCTTTCCTTTTCTTTTTTCTTTTTTCCCCACCCACCCCTTCGGTCCTCCGAGTCTCCTCGCAAAAGGGGGGTTCCTCCAGGGACGCACCCCGACGATCAATCAGCGTGATCAGTCCAGCGGAGGAGAAAGAGTCGGATCGACTTGTTCCAGCAGCGCCCTCCTCCCTCTCTTAACGCCTGTGTGGGCAACAGAGTGGTTGGGTGACGCTGTCTGCTGCTGCTGCTGCTGCTGCTGATGGTGGTGGTGGTGGTGGTGATGGTGGTGAACCTTAGGAGATCTTGCGTGACTCATCCACCGTGCACACATACAGTACCTGGGCCCGCAATTTGCTAATTAAACATTTTTTTTCTTTTTTCCCTTTACACCCGCACTCCATAAGCTTTTCTGCACATTTAAGTATCCGTGTCACCGATCTTCCAGAATGATCCCGGCAAATGACACAGTTAGGGTTAGGTGAAGTAGTACAGACGCAGGGGCTAAATTCGGCTTAGTTGAAACCTCCCCAAAGTCACTCCACCAGTCCGATTTCACCGCATTCTTTCTTTCACCCCCACGTTTTTCAATTTTACAGTCTGTCGCACCGCGCAGCTCATAAACAGAAATCAAATCTGAAAAAAAAATAAATAAATAATAGTAAGAAAACAAAAATAACAGCAGGATGTCAGTTTACTCCACTTTTTGTTTATAGTGATCTTTCCTGATCGCCACTGGGAGTCGCGTCGACGGGTGCTGACAATCAGAATAAGTTCATTTTCTGAAAGAGGCGCACGAACTCAGCAGGGGCAGCCCGGCGCCAGCCCTCCAAAACTTGGTGTAGAGGCTTTTCTTCCATCCGACACGTGTGAGGAGAGAGGCATCACTGCCCCCTGGTGGCCGAGCGACAGACAGGACACCAGGCAGAGGAGAGTTCGGAGGGTTCGGACTGCAGTGCTGCAGCGGGCTGATTGACCTCCTGACCGGCACTGACAAACAGATATCTGAGTATTAATGCTGAAACTCTCATGCAGCTGTGATCTGTTACACTGCTGGTTACATTACATAGAACAAAAAAAGTATTTTTCAGACTGATCAGCTGAATATACTGAAAGAAAGTACTTGTTATGCATAAAAATGTCTCCTGGGACTGAGGAGACGGAGCTGACTAGCTAGTTCATCCAGTTCTCATCCAACCTGAGGGTAGGGACCCTGCAAAGCGTCACAAGATGAATCTGAGGGGTCATGAGAGGATGTTTGTGGTAGGAGTTGAGGAGCTTTTCGGAGACCAGAAAGGTCAACTTGTGGGGTCCATGCCGATTTGACTTTACCTCTCAGATAACTAAGCCCGTCTTGTGGCGCTCTGTCTGGGAAGTTGTTTCTAGAAGTAAACAGCTCCATGAAATAATCTTAGGATCGCACAGGCCGCAGTCCACCGCTGCCCATATACCTCATAAAATTAAAGACTTGCCTTTAAAAGTGGAGTATTCCCCTCTGTTGTGAACGATAACATGCCTAATGTGCTTGTTTTTTTTCTTCTCTGCGCTTGATAAAATCTGGGAATTGAAAACACTCCCTGTTAAAAAAGCCGGTCACTTGCCGTTCATCATACAGATTAAAACAATCACAGCCTCAGATGATGCCACTCTAAATGATGTTATTGTCACATCTGTCCAACTCTGGATAAATATAGATGGGGGGGGGATTTTTCACAGATGTGTGATCACTGGAAGTGGAGCAGACGGACGTGATGTGCATCAAACTATCGTCACCGAGCAGTTAAACATCAATATGGACTAAGATCAATAGAACTAAGAGGTGTTTTAAGTGTGTGTGCAGACACAAAGATGCGGAAGCCATCTTTATTCATCTTTTTTATTAGATCATTTGTAGTATAATACACAAAACAAATACAATACATAAAACAAAGAATGAATAACACAAATACTTTAAGCTCAGCTATAGCTACAATGGCTTTGCTGCATTTTTTTGCAAAATTTAAGCAAAAGTCTCAGGTTGATGTTTCCTCCAAAACCTAAAATAATCAAAAGTTCTTCTCATAAACAAGAGAAACTTCATGCATGTGTCATGGCCGTCTATAGACAACTGTTGCTGTCGTAGCCCCGCATTAAGTCTCTTTAAGCTGACCGCTGCTGCTGCTGCATGTGCATTACATTCCCCAGCTGAGAGACCCCGAGTTCAAAACTCCGAGTCTGCTTCACTGCCCGTGAGCTAGCTTTGGATAAAGTACATATAATCAATCCCAAATTTGTCCCTAACACGCACCAGCCACAGCTGTCCAGACACCACAGAGAGGAAAACAAGCAGTTGTCCTTGGCTGGGCCAGTCGGGGCTTAAATTGGACTGAAGCGCTTCGCTGTAAGGGGCCCCCCTCATCGAGTGAGGAACTTAAGCAGAACTAAATCCCTTTTCTAACAGATGTATGGCAGATGAGGCTGTCACAGTGGCTGAAGGAAGTAAGGGGGTGGGGGCAATAGAGAAGAGAGGGATGGTTAATGGATGGATGGATAGATGGATAGGGGCACTTATTTCTTGGATGGCAAGAAAGATGTTCGTATGTCCGCCAAGTTCTAGCGTACCGGAGATCCTCTGACCTGTAGCAGGGGGCCACAGTTTTAAAGCAGGCCTGTATGTGCTGTTTGTTTCTTTTGATGCATTTAAGAATAAAATTGATTTATAAACAAGTTAGTTTTGGCTGGCAATGATATGCTATTCGGTTATAAACTGCCTGGTGGACAAACGAGGCACAGCAGCCCAGTCGCCGCGGTAAAACGTTGGCACTGCGTTTCTGCAAAACACGGATACGTTCAAAATTCTACGTAGGATCGTATCAAGTCATGTCATGCTCAGGCTACATGTTTTAGCTGTCTTTTCCTGTCAGGAGGTGGTGGGACAGCTGGAGACGGCAAGCAAGAGACCACCGTTTGAGATGGTGTTTCAGCGTAGTAAGAGTGAAACCACTGGATAAATCTAAACATTTGAAAGTGTGAAACCATTTGATCTTTTAAGGAGACGTTGTGACATTTTTCAGCTGTGTTTGTCACAAACATTTACATTTGTAACAGTAAAACCACTGGATATTTTTAAGGAGCCATCAAGACATTTTCCAGCTGTGTGTACAACAGACAAGGGACCACTGTTCACAGTACCATTTAAACATTTTTGAGCGTGAAACCACTGGATAGTTTCAACATTTGTCAGTGTGAAATCAGGACAGTTGCTATCTGTTTGAAACAGGCAAGACACCACTGTTTGAGACAGTGTTTCAACATTTGTAAGTGTTAAAACCACTGAATCTTTTAAGGCGACGTCAGGACACATTTTTTTAAGCAAGAGATCTTTGCTGGCGTGAAACCAGTGGTGAGTTTCGACATTTGTAAGCATGAAACCACCGGATCTTTCCAGCTGTAGTTGTGACAAACAAGAGATCAATGTTCAAGATTTAAATATTTTTAGCGGCTAAACCACTGGATGATGTCATCATTTCTAAGCATGAAACCACTGGATCTGTTAAGGACACATCAGGACATTTTTCAGTCAGTGTACAAGCTGCAAGAGACCCATGTTCAAGATTTCAACATTTGTAAGCATGAAACCACACCAGAGACCACTGTTTGTGACAGTGTTTCAAAATCCGTAAGCATGAAACCACCAGCACATTTCAGGAGATGCTGCTGAGCTGTGTTTGTAGCAGCAGAACCAGGCCAAGCTAAACATGATCTTTTCCTAACCAGGTGGTTTTAATGCCTAAACCTAAACAGACCATAAACATGCTGTTGTCACAGCATAAAACTGAACCTTAAGAAATTTGCAACATATTCCTGGTTTGCAGAATCATACATTGCCAACAAATTAATTATTATATCATTGACAATAGTTGTCACGATGTGACATGTAATGGGATTTACATGAGCCTTGTATTTACATTGTTATTTACAGCATATACTTATGAAAAATATGTTAAGGGAAACTTCTGCTTTTTTCAGTGGACCAGATTTGGCCCAAGGGACGCTACTGTATTCGCCAACCATTGCTCTAGTGCCATGCTAGCAGCTTTGAGCGGCTGCACTTAGGCACAGTAGTGCTTGAGCTAAATGCTAACGTCAGCATGCTAACAATGGTGACGCTAACATGCTGGTGCTACGCAGGTATGTATACCATCTTGACTTGGTTTTTGTTAGCAAGCTGTCATTCGCTAATTGGCACTAAATGAGCACAAAAGGTTAAATTAAGGCTGATGGGGATGTTTTAGTACAAAGATGATGGCACTGGAGGGAATGTACAGAGATCGCCAACACGATCAGAATTCACCCAGAGGCTGACGTGTATGTTAGTACCCAAATTTCACGGCAAACCTACCATGATGGACAAACCAACAAACCAGACTGACATAACCGTCCTTAGAGAAAAACAACTGAAGCAAATACAAATGATTAGGGACCGAAATGCTTATTACATTTTCATTTCCTTTGGTTGACATAACACAAAATAAGGCTTGGCCAGCTCAAATAAAGCAGCACTGGAGCTGTTCAGCTCTGACAAAACAAATGATCCATGACTTAATCAGTAACAAAAGGAACACTCACATGTGTTTCTGTGTGTAAGCAGCAGAGTCAGAAACAAATGGGGAGAGGAGGAACTGATACAGAGGTTGGAGGTTGTTACTGGGGTAAAGGATGTCTGGTCTGTTCATCGCCACTTGCTGCCATGGCGACCCTCGATGGACAGATGTACAGATCGCATTTCGAATGCATTACATTGGACTTCCTTTTTTGTGCTGCTGCTTTGCTTGAACACACACTGAAACATGGTCAACCCACAGAGCTTTTGACAGATAGCAACACTTTAGATTTACAGGAAATGCAGATTCAACATCAATCCGAACCAGCACAATAACACTACAGGATATAATGGCACAAACAAATTCAAAATAAAAGTGCTTTGGAAAGAATTCTAAGCTGAAATCCTGAATATATTTATTGTAGGTCCCAATTTCACAAAGCAAAGCAGGTACAGTAGCAGCTGATGTCATCTATTTATATTTCGCCAACATCTATTCAGCGCCAATAAGTTATCAGGGACAATGCTCCCAACAGCAGGTGACTACACTGTTTGAAATCCATGAGATTGAAAGGGACAGGGAGGCGACTCTCCTGCTGGGAGCATGGGTCCTTTTGTTCCTGAGTTTGTCTCCCCATATTCCAGCCAGCCACACATGCCGCACTATGGTTGGCTCCAGACGAAATGCCACAACGTGTGCTCATTGCTTCCAGGTTAATGAAGTCAACGTAGAAAGAATGAAAATACAAAATCTGATTCAGTTCAGAGACAAAAAGCCGAGTTTGATCGGCTCTTCTTCAAGCAATAAGAAGAAAAATATTTTTGACACATGTGCACACAAACATGAAGAAAGAGTTATCAGACCGAAAACATACTTTTGATAGAAAGTCAACATTAGACTTTGGTATTTTTTTTCTTCTTCTAAGGGTTTAAAACTCAAACATGAGGCAAACATTTTCTTTTCTGTGTCAAAACCAAGAGTTTAAATTGAAAGTTTATTTACATGATTCCCTTATAAGTCTCTTTGTCGCCTAAAGGCTTGATCACACATCACGGTGAAATCAAATCATTCCAATGAAAATTGAATTAAACTTGAGCCAGATGTTCGACGGGAGAAGTAAGTACGTGCAAATCTGTTGCGTCAAGTTCAACTTTGGTAAATTTTGATCTACAAATGCGCACCATTGACCAATATTGAGCCATCTTGACTGTGCTGACCTTTGAAAGTCCAAAAAGGAGGAAGTTAGCATGGGGACTAGTTTATTAGCTGTGTTTTACCTTTTCTATTTATGAAGTATGTTCATGATAGTATGTTATGAATGAGTGTAACCTTTTTGCCCATTAGCAACTAGCTAACAAGCCTGCTAAATGACAGCTAGCAAGTTAGGAGAGATTTTTCTCCCCCGATTCAATAAAAGTCTACCATGAGAACAAAATGCCATTTGTGAGAAATGGTACATTACAGGAAACAGAACCTCAGCTTGTTTCCATCTGGCTAGCATGTGAGCAGTTAGCTCTACTGCTACAGTAGTTCGCCAGCTAGCCCCATACGACAACAAGCTTTTAGAACTACATGTTTCACAAGGACACAGAGAAACTTACGTTGAGCCAAGATGGCTGATCCGTGCTCACCTCTCATTGGAGGAATTTTTGTCTCTTTTTCTGATGCAGAGGCTAAATGTGATAATGATGCTTCATTGATTGGTGTTTTTCTTTCTTTTACACGACAAAGGGTAGTCAGTTTCAGCAGAACTAGGGACAGTTTCACAAAGATATTTCTGACTGGTGTGAGAACAGTCTTACCTCAGTCTCAGATGCGTCTCATGCAAGTTTCACAAAAATAAAGACTGACTTATTTTGAGTCTAAGACTTAGCCATCCTACTGCCAAGCTCGCGCTGTACCAAGGGCCACATTCCTGTGACAATGTTGTGGAGCAAATGACAAGAAAGGAAAGAGATTTTAGAGTGTTGTAACCTGTAAGAAATATATAGTAGTAAGAAAATTGTGACCTTCATTTTGAACTTGAACCTGAACTTGAGGACCTATTGGTTAGTTGTGTTTTGTTTGAAACTATTTTACCCTTAATAAAATTAGCCTCCCTGGAGGCATAATTATTTACATTCAGCCACTTTAAGTGGCATTCCATCTCCCTCCTTCCACTGCATTCAAGTCACAACATTGCTGGATCGAATCATCTGGCCCCTCAAGTCGTTTGTTGCACTAGCTAGCCAGCAACTAATTAGTCAATGTTGCTAACACAAGCTAGTAAACGCTAACACCGCGTTACACTAGCTAGCAAAAAATGTTGCTAACACTAGCCAGTTAACATTAGTGTTGTTTATGCTAGCTAACCTTAACGTTGCTAACACGAGCAAGCTAATGGAAGGGCAGTATAAACTCTGTCATTTTCACAAACTGGTAACCACCAGAGCTGTTGAACGCTGTTGAGACACAGATACCACATGATATCAATGGAGTTACATTATTGGCTCAGGAACTTTGTTAGAAGCTGGAACCAACAATCAGATTTCTTTTACAAAGATAAACAAAACAATCATTTGGACCAGACAAAAATTTTAATTCACAATCATAATGTTTTTAAGGTAAAGAGATACGTTCATTTTGCACCTTCCTACAAGCTCTGTAGATGTATTATTTAAAAAAAAAACTCAAGTTGTTATCTATATGACCTTTAGTTTGAAAAGACTTTGTGCAGCAGATGAATTTGCAGGTCAATTTGAAGTCTTCATCTACATCACCGTCTAAACTCCATCTTTATGAAACCAGCCCCTTGAGCTGATAGCATTGATGCCTGCACCCTGGTCATCAGACTGAGTGCCAAAACTCCAAACTCTCAGCATCACTCTGCTGATTTGTATGTGACACACACTGCGTTTGGAGCACTGGTCTCTCAACTGTGAATATTAGTTTCCTAGCTGAGTGACCCATGCTCAAAATTCAGTTAAAGCACATCCAATCCTAAATTTCTCCATCCACAGCTGTCCAGTCTCACAGTGTAAGTGGGCCAAGGAGTTTTTTTCGGAATATTTCTTGTTGGCGAGTCGCGCTAAATGTCAACGATTTAATTTTTTATGAATAAAAGACGCGTTTCTTCACTTAAAAAATTCAGAATACAATTTTTTTCACCTTCAGGTAGCGTGGTGTCATCTCCCGCTGAGACTCCGACTGCCAATGCTTTTGGGAAACTGGGCCTGCAGCAGAAGGTTTTAAATCTTCAAGTAAAGATGTACAAAGAGACACACAAGCACCCACTGCAACAGGAGAGAAAAATGGCAAAGGTTTTTTTTTTCTTTTTTTTAAAAACGAGACATAAAACTAAATTATTAATGCACTTGCAGCATTAATCTTGTTCCTTCCACACAGTGTGGAGTAAGGTACATTTTTTGATAAATCTTTTAAATGTATGTTATATTGCAGTTTTTTTTATAGCATAAGCTCAGAGCATCTCAAGCCTCCTTGATAAGAATATGAAGTGTTTAAACCTTTGCTCAAAATGCCTCTGTCACTTTAATACTCCCTCCAGTAGTAGCTATGAAGTGTGCTCCCATACCTTGAACAGTGATTGACATATACATGGTCGGTATTCAAGACAAAGAGGAGTCCATGGTTTCCTTTTTTTGAGGAGAGCGTCATGCAAACCGCAGCAGGGTGGATGAGAAAGAAGCAAAAGCAGCCGCTCTCTCGTCAGTGTAGTCTTAGAAGCAGTTTCTTTGTGAACGAGCAGCTTTTAGGCCATGAGAAACAGGAAAGGGATTCCGTTGCAGCCTTGCATCCATTCAAAGTGCTTGAATTAGATAGTTGGATATAGTTTTGTTCTTCAAGCGCAGATATTTAGTGATTTTTTTTGTTGTTGTTGTTTTTTTTTTGTCAAGGGCAAGAGACTTTACAACAACCCCTTTCCTTTTAGTCCACCCACTCTCGCATTAGACTCAATCTTCCTCCCTTACACAAACTCTCAGGAAAAAAAAGAAACAAAAAAAAAGAGAAAAAGATTACGTTGAGGTGACCACTCCTTTTACCACCGGTTCTCTGTTAAGGTACGTAGCCCAGTAGACGAGGTTGAAGGTTCCAAAGAGGACGGGAAACACTATCCGCGACACCTTGTCGATCTTGCTGACGCTGTTGTAGGTCTTCTTTGGGTCCGGGATCTTGGTCTCGGAGGCCCGGAGCTGCACCGATGTCGTGTTGGAGATGGTGGAGATGGACACGTCCTTGGTGAGGTTGGGGGTGTAGTTGACACCCGCTGAGCAAACGTTGTTTGGCTTTTTCGACAGCACCATGGGGTCTCGTTTCTACAGCGGGACAGATCACATCGAGCAGTGAATTAGTTTGAAGCCCTCTGCAGATGTCATTTGCCCTGCTGTTACCGCCGTTTTTGGCCTGAGAAAATCAATGCGTTGCATTCTGTCGGGACTGATTAGTGATTTTACACAAGTGGATCATTTCTGGCAAAACAATCTGGTAAAAACTGAGGCTGCCGCTGTGTAATTGAATTTCACTCAGGTGTCAGTTTGATTTTTATTTATGATGATTGCAACATGCAGCTGCTAACCGTTTTCCTGGAAATCTCTGGTTATATTGAGGCAAGCCAATCTACCCTACTGTGAAGGAATATCAATATCCTGATGACTCATGGTGCAATTCATAAGGTCTAGTACAAAAATCCCTCTGAGAGATTTCAATTCAATTCACGCATCTGAACATCTTAGATGTTGACATCTTATCTTTCATTTAGGCTTAAAAAGTATTGCATACTGAAGTGGTTCTTTGCATACGTAACTGACAGTTTGAAAAAAAAAAACTAAGTCACTCTCTTACCAACAGTTAGATGAGATGATTAATATGATTGTCTTTCCTGTATGCTAACTGTATTGAGGCTAAGTTAGCTTACCTTAGCATAAAGCCAACTGTCATCTAGCTCTAGAGAGGCTACTTGTTGACCCTTCAATTATCACTGTGGGGAGAACTAGTGGATATTTGACAGTAATAGTATAAATCCTTTTGTGGCTCCAGAGGAAGCTGCATGTAATCTGATAAATTGCCTCCAATGATGTCACTCAGTGGCTAGGTTGCATTGTGGGTAATGCAGGCTCCAAGTTTTGAAAAGCTGTCCACTGGTCTTGCATTGCACTTCTGTAACACTGTTGGACTTTAAGAACAATTTAGAAAGAAGTGACCGAAACTGCTAACAGCAGAACCAGAGATATCGCCTTTTTTATTCCACACAGTCTTCACCCACCCCTTTACCCACAATGCAACACAAGCACAGAGTGACATCACTAAAGACAATTTATCAAGTCATGTATAGCTTTCTCTGAAGCCAAAGTTACCCTTTAGTAAGGACCTTTAAGGAATATAGTAGTGCTTCGACAGTGTCTGATGATTTTACACTCATCTGCCAAAAACAAATCTTTTAAATACAGTAAATCACTAAATTGTCATTATCCTTTCACAGCTTTCCCACTTGCTTTGTGTTCTCTCGAGGTTTGACTTTCTGTTAACATATAGGCCATGAATACAATGCTTTTACGCAACAGGCACACCACCACAGGCAAAGTGATCCCTGTAGACATCTGCATGATCATGCAACCATGATGTAAGTATGAAAAGGTAAAGGTGATGAAATGATCCAGTTAAATGATGATCTGTTTTAAGGAATGCGTTCTGTCAAAGGTATAAAAAACATCTACAAAGTCAATGCATGCTTTGAGAATAATGATTTTCATGTGAAGTATTTGTGTTTTCTACAAGCTGTACCTTTGGGTGCTGTGCCTCCAGCGCCTTCTTGCCATCCCAGGCCCAGCTCCTCTTGGTGAAGTAGTTCACTGTGGCGAACTCGATGAGGGCAGAGAAAACGAAAGCGTAGCAGACAGCAATGAACCAGTCCATGGCTGTGGCGTAGGCCACTTTAGGGAGCGAGTTCCTGGCGCTGATGCTGAGGGTGGTCATGGTCAGCACGGTGGTCACCCCTGGGTGCAAACAAAGGCCAAGATAAGTTGAAATTGAGTTTTTACAGGTCGCCTGGAAGCGAGAAACGGTCTCCCCTCAGTCCACAAAGGTGGGCGCTTTAATAATTCTTAACTGCCAGCTACCGCAGTGCAGTGGCCGACTGTTATTATTCTCCCTTGTGTCAATGTGCATGACAGGAATATTACACAGATAAATAAAATGTTAAGGGAAGAAAAAAAGTGTAAATAAGTGGCTTCACTCACCAAAGACAGTCCTTGCAGGAACTGATTCTCTGTTTAGCCAAAATGACACCTGGGACAGGATTACAGTCATGAAGCAGGGCATATACGTCTGAATGACAAAATATCCAATCTTCCTCTTCAGGTAGAAGTGGGCCATCATCACTGTATACTGTCCTGAGGGGGAGGAAAGAAATAAAAAGGACATAAAGTTAGATAGGGACAATAAACAAGGTGAGGTGTCTCTTAATGATAGAGATATCTGGTTTAAGCTGAAGTAGAATTAATACTGTGCGATTTGACGTCCTTATAGCTCCACAGGTAACAGGGGCTGCACATGGGACGACATCATCTCCCCGGCTAAATTACTTTTTATGACCAAACACTTGATGGTACCTAAAACGAGCACAAAGTGTCATTTGAAAAGTAGCCAGAACACTCCTCTCACTTCCTCTCCTTCCAGTAATAAAATAATTAGGCCTGGAACTGGAAAGCTGCGGAGGTGGAACAGTTACAGAAATGAAGCCGGGATGAAGAGATTTCATATTCGGTTGAATAACGGCAAAATGAACCTGACTTCAACTCCATTATCAAACTGAAAAAACGAGAGCAAGGGGCGTTAATTATCTCGAGGGCGTGACAATAGATTATTAAGGCGTTAATGGCCGGGATTGGACAATGGTTTCCAATGACACTTTGGAGCGGATCCACAGAAAGTGTGGCGAGAGAGATAGAAAGAGAGGGGGGACACAATATTCAGTTAAACAACTGAAGATTGCATTTGAGGCTTTAAAAAATCCCTTCGTCGGCAGCGAGACTGCATGTGCTGGTAAACTATGAAAAAACCCAATGACTATATTCCACACACTGAGGCACATGTACACAAGCAGCTCTCTCTCTCTCCTTCACTCACTCACACACAGACACACACACACACACACACACACACAGTAATACACAAGGCTTTCTCCGGGCAAAATCGGATTTTTGAACCTCCCTAATCCCTGGTTACAATCTGCATCCTGCCATCAGTGAGAGAAAGAGAGGGAGTGTGTGTGTGTGTGTGTGTGTGTGTGTGTGTGTGTGTGTGTGGAGGGGGGGTTGAGGCTTCCTGTCCTTGGATCCTCACAGAGCTCTAAGCCCCGCCCACTCCGCCCTGCCAATCCCGGCAAAGACACGCACACATACACACTCTGAAAGACACACATGAAGCGTGATCTCTAACTGCTGACAGCCATCACACACACACAGGGGACACACACACACACAGGGACACACACCTCAGGACACACTCACAAAGAGGGACACTCGCTGCTAATCACTGGTGGGATGGAGGGGGGCTAACCGTATGGACATTTTCAATCTTTTTGGGCTGTTTTTGTGGTTTGACAGCTCTTTGTGGAATCATGATCAAACACTTTTGATGGGACTGTCTGCCGTGCAAAAGGGAAGAAAAAGCAATTCAGGAAAATGCGCCGTGGGCATCCAAGAACTGTCTGACAGCAGCCTGAGAGTGAGGTAAATTTGTTTGTTTTGGAGGTGCTCCGTGCTGAGGGCAACCGCTGCTACATATCGCACTTCTCGACATCAGTATGCCTCGATTAGGAGATCCCCAACACCGTGAGTTCTGACTGCGACCCAATCACCTGGGCCCACTGACGCCCTCATGACTCCAGGCCGTCTGGTCCACAGCTACCCCGTCAACTTCAGGCGCTGCCGACCTGGGACGCCCCAGGGTCACCTTCGCCCTTGATGCATGGATCCCGACAGGACTGGTGGCAGAGGAATAAGGAGGAACATGTTCCTCTGGTGGATTTTATTGCTTTTCTCCCAAGGATTTGTATTTCGCAACGTCCAAGGGGAACTTCCTTTTATGGCGGGGAACAATGCTGCCATGCTGGTCAACTGGTGAGTAGGAAAATAATAGTTTTAGCTTTTAACCCTCTTGCCTCAAGAGTAGCTTCAAAGCCTTACAGGTCCCAACAAATGGTGGATAGAACTCTTGCCACAGCGCGTCTTATCTACTTTTAGAGTCAGGGAGTTATTTTAAGATACCTCTGCCTGAGTCAGTACAAAGCACTTCCTTAAAGACAGAACTTGTGGACTAATCTCCTTCTTCATGTACTCAAAAGGCAGCATTGTCTAAGATCAGCTGTGCTAATTAAAGCCTCACAACATCACATCCATCCAGTACTTTGAGCTCTGAACGCAATACATGCGTTTTCAAGATCTTTGTTCATTATCAACCAACATCAACTGTTACAAATACCTGTGATGACAAACATCTAGTTCTCCTGGAATTGCATGAGTTTGAATCATTGGTATACTCACAGTTTAAAGTATAAAACAACTGTT
This sequence comes from Diplodus puntazzo, assembly GCA_963678695.2. Taxonomy (NCBI): domain Eukaryota; kingdom Metazoa; phylum Chordata; class Actinopteri; order Spariformes; family Sparidae; genus Diplodus; species Diplodus puntazzo. The sequence continues at coordinate 11,362,894 of OZ023178.1, forward strand.
AAAAAGCTGCCCAATGGCAAGTTATGCAGACACATTGTTCTGCAAACCTGATAGCTAAAGGGAATAATGATGAATGGATTGGATTTGTGCAGTGCTTTTCTAGACACTCAAAGCGTTCTTACAGGGTTCCAGGTTCCATTCATTCACAGTCATACTGGTGGTGGTAAACTACAAGAGTAGCCACAGCTGCCCTGGGGCAGACTGACGGAAGCGTGGCTGCCATTCAGTGCCTACAGCCATCACCACCTCAAACATACAGCAGTCATAGACATTCACACGAGGCAAGGTGGGTGAAGTGTCTTGCCCAAGGACACAATGACCATGGCACAATTGGCAGGGATCGAACCGTCGACCCTCCACACATAGGCCAACCTGCTCTGCCACCTGAGCCACGGTCACCCCAATAGTTGGTTGACAAAGTTTAACAATACATTAGATCCATGCACAGAGGCAAGGATATCTGTCAACATCTAGATTTCCCATACGTACGCGTCCATACATAAATCTTAAACTTTAAGGGTGCAAAATATATGAACGTTCATTGTTGAGTCTCATTCAGAGGTTTTCAAATACCAAGGTGGGTGATCAGGCCTGACCCATCAACCCCAAGGGTTGCCAAACCTAAGCATTGCAAAGTTAATTTTGTTTGACCTGGGATATCTAGAGCATTGGTATTTCACGACCTGGGATATACAACACGTTGGTATTTGATTAACTAGCAAATCCAATCGTCTGTATTAGTGACCTGGGGAAATCCGAAGGTATTTGCCAAGCTGCCAATGACTATCAACTATCCTCTCCTGAATCACTTACTGCACCTTTATAAATGTTTTTTTTTGTTCTCATTGAGGCCATTGCAGCCCGAGCTCGCAGATGAACTGTAACTGCTTAGAATAACAGCACGAAGAAGGCCCGACAGTCATTAATTGGCTGCTGCTTTGAATTCCAGGTTCTACAAGTGCTTCATTACTTTGTCTAGACCCGGTGAAACAGCAGGCGATCGTCAGACTTCTTTTAATCAGGCAGGTGACAGCTTGACTCTGCATCTCCTATTATCAGAGCAAAGAGAGATCTACTGGCTTTCCCAGTATGCACAACTATTTGAGATATTTATTGCCCTTTAAATACAACTGTGATCATGTTTGATGATGGCAGCCATGACTGCCATATTGGACCAAGGTAGTACAGCTACTGTTCTGAGGATCATACTGTATCTTGTAATTATCACATCATACTTGATGCATAACTTGAGCTCTTTACAGGGCCTTCACACTTGACAGCATGCATGACTATAAAATATAGTCATGCTGCTGAACCATGCAATATAATAATCTGATAAATAAAAATAAATTGCAGAAAATGGCTTCATGTTGTTCTCAAATCTGTGTTGAGACCTCCGGTAACAGGTACCTACTGCACCAAATGTGACAATACTCCATTTAAAGCATGTGAATGTGTAAGATGCATCTATGCAAATGTCATATTTGGTCCGTGAACGTTATCAGCAAGAAAGCCAAACACATACGGAAAGTAAATTAACCCACTGGACTTGATCTGACCCATGAGCTCAAACTCATCAGCAATCTCCACTGCTGATTTGGACGGTTTCCAGACAGAAGCTTTGAGCTGCATGAATGATGATTTCCTGCCTTTAGTCCTCCGGCTAAATGGAATTCACAGATAATGTTTTGCGTTTTCTTGTAATAGTCAGAACACCAGATGGTGGTTTGCTGATTGAGGGCGAACAAGGTAAAGTCGAGATAACAGTCAGACATGGTGATACATATAAAATGACCTTGAGTATTAGTTAAATGTTGAAACCAATCAAAGTAAATAGTGAATATCCATACAGAAACACGAGACGGCATTTCAAAGAGGATGAAGTGTTAAAGAATGTTGAAGGGGGGTCAGAGCTGGTCGAATGATGCTGAAATATGGCATGATTTGACGTCTTAATATCACAACAAATAGACAAATATTAACTTTTTCACATTGGAGCGTATTTTGTGCCTGGCCTGCCATTATTAACTACACCTTTATGTCAAGTCTGCTCCAGTGCATGGCCACTACGACAGGATCAGCTGACCGATTTGTTTAATAACATTATATTTAACTGTGTAAAAGTCTTTAGGGATTGGGGAAAATTAGGTTTTCAATGATACTCAAACAGAAAAACATGTTAATGCTAAGGAATGATAATGGGAAAAAAAACCCTGTGCTGTTTTGACCTCTACCAGCATGCAAAAATAGCTAGGTAGCATGCATGATTTTAGATATGCGCAATGCTTTATGAGGAAGAGGTTTGTTATGCCTTAAGGATATACAATTTATTGTGTTATGAACACTAAAGGTAAACATAACTTTTTGTTTATTAAAAAAAGAACCACAGGGCACCTTTAATTTGCAATATACTCTAGATGAATATCCCTAAAGACCACTAATTTAATTCTACAGTTTTGCACCCAAAGGAAGGCTTCATGCAACCCTGATTTTGCTCTGCATTTTTGTCATTTCAGTACTACATATTTCAGCGAATAATCAACATTTACTGCCCATTCAACAGCTCCAGTAAACACTTTTGTCTCAGTCTTTTGCACATTAATTATGATCATACAGATGTTACGTGTGTGGATTTTCAGTATCACTATTAATACTTATTTTAATAACCAATGGTTTAAAAAAAATCATACTGAAGTCATTTTCCAGCCAGACATTCAACCTTTCAGCCAGCTGGTCAACTAACTCGCAAACTGGTCAACATGCCAACCGACCAAACATCCGGCCAGTGACCCAGCATTTCGCTCCCCCCAGCCAGGCAGCAACCCCGACCAACGAACCCTTTAACCCCTTCGTCTAAACCCCTGAGTCAGCCAGCAGAAGCGAGGTTTCAGCTGCGGCTCGCAAAAAAGAAAAAAAAAAAAAAAAATAGAGGGGGAAATCCACACTTTTAATAATGATTCTACTAGAAACTGGAGGGAAGTGTATTACAGTTTCGTTTTACATAAGAGTATTAAGCAGATGCCTTTCAACGCCCCCACCCCCACGTGTCAGAGCGAGGCTGTCCAATCCCAACATACAAACAGACACACACATTTATCTTTCTATCTTTGTGAGGACCTTACTTACACTTTAAATCAAACTCTTTGAAATTATATTGAACTTCTAATTTAATGCCAATAATAACAACCCATAAAATAACCTTATGTAATGTTTAACCTAAATACTATATTACTGGTCAAAATGTCCTCACTTTGTAGGTTTTTACCATCACTGTGAGGACATTTGGTACTCACGAAGAGCACATACCCACAAACACAGAGATACACTCAGGGATAGCCAACCAACCAATCCCTCGCTGATCTGTGATGTCATCTTCTTATGCAAAAGCTGATGGGTGGTTGGATGGGGGGATTAACCCGAGGTCTCAGGTCCCTCTCTGGCTCTGTGTGTGTGTGTTTGTGTGTGTGTGTGCATGGGCTCATTGCGGGGATAAGTGTTGTTTGACAGGGCTGTCCGGGCCTGTAGACAGCTGGTTGTGTGAGGGATAGGCTACTCTCGTCCACTAGCCTCCACTCATTGACTCTGATCTCCTGATAATGTTCCCCACATTTACTCTCTGCCTCGCACGCCCATCTCCCCTCACAGCGTTTATCTTTTCTAATCTAGAATTAGTTACATCACATTATTTGGTATTACATTTATCATGCAGCAAATACAGTATGACTTTACTCAGGGGGGGAAAAGGAGGCACAAGAGCGACAAAGAATGAGGGTGACTGGTTGGATAAAACTGTTGTGCTATGGTAGTGGGCGATGATCCTTTTGACAGGGTCTTTCCGCTCGAGGTTTCCTCATTTAACTGCAAAATTATTAGTTGTGAAAAATGTTTGAGCAGCTGCTGAGTCAGCCTTTTTTAAATGAACAGGAATCTGTTGAGACTCCATCTTGGCCTTGTAAACCCATTACTTGCCAGGAAGAACCCATCTGAAAATGTGTCTAATGACTCCTATGGGGGATGAGACACAAAGTGATATCAGAGCGTAGTGAAGTGAAAATCAGAGAGATTTGTTTTAAGGTGTAATACTTTACTATTTTATATTTTAAACAAAAAAATCTATTTTGTGTTATCATTTTTAAATCATTAAAGGGTAAAGCATAATTCTAGGTCTGTCTTGATGTCTTAAAACCCATTAAAAGGCAAAAACAAATGAAGCCATTAGCTTCTCATTACTATGCTATGCACATTCATTCCTGGTGAGAAATGTAAAAGCATAAAAAAAAGTCTTAATGTAGAACTGAATCACAAATATACAGTTTCAGATATCTGTCTTCTAAAAAAAGGCAGTAGCTTGGCAGTAGCTTGGAGAGGTTAGCATGATCTATATGTTCCACTATTTCTAACCTGTGTGGATACGACTAATTCTGAAACACACGTATCTATCAAATAAAACAAACCAAGAATTGGCAGTTGAATGCAGAAACTAACTGTTTTTTTCATGATGTGACTTCCTGCTTATATAGTAGATTGCTTTAACTACACATATTCCCAAGCAACTGATCTGATCTGAATCTGAACTGATGAGCACATTGCTGAAGTCTGTAATGGTGCAATAGTCTCTTGTGCAATTGAGTCCAGAGGAATTAACTATACCAGGATTTTGCTACATATACATTATTTGTCTGCAGGCCTGTCAGGCTTGAGATGTGCTAACAATAAGAAAAATAGACATAATGGCAGCTTTTCAACTTTAACTATACTGACACACGTCAAATTACCTCGCTGCATAGGTAGAGATTCTGCATCTTTGTAAGGTGTTGTGCTGTCTATTTTGTTGACTAACAGCACTTAGCGTGTGCATCAGACAACGTTGTGTTTCAGCCTTTTACATGTGCTGTGATTTAGTACAACTTTTATCTTATTCTATTGTTCTGTGCATGCTGCTGTTCATGTTACACAGCTGTCTGTTATTCTTTCACAGACATGTTACCTATCTTCTATTTTTCTTGCATCACTCGTGCTTTTGCTTTCATCAAAAGAATTTCCATCCTTTGGGATTTCCACCTTACCTCTGCTACTTTGATCCCTGCCACACCCTTAGTGTACTTATTCTCATAAACCTGCAGTATTACTTACTACTACCATTATAAAAGAAGCTGTTCTGTTTCTTTGTACATTCAAGCTCCTTCTTCATCTCTAGAAACACACACACACACACACACACACACACACACACACACACACACACACACACACACACACACACACACACACACACACACACACACACACACACACACACACACACACACCTCTGCTTGTGTGTATGTCCTCCGTGCCGGCGGTTTGCCCGATAAGATGGTACTGGTTCAGTCTGGAGCCGTCCTCTGCCACCACCACAGACTTTGCAGCCCCCGTAGTCCAAGTGTAGACCACCTCAGACACTGGATATGCATCTGGAAGAAAGAAAGAGATACAATTAAAAGTGTTAATTGATATTTGGACATCCAGAATGCAACTTAAACGTCTGCAAAACAATATTTGTTTAAGCACGGTAGATTTATAACATATCACAGTTTGTTTCAAGCCTGACAGGCCTCATGATGCATGTAGCTGCCCGTGTGTTTGTTTGTTTATTTGACTGAGTGCTGCTGCGGAATCCGTCTCGCACTTTTTGATTAGACCGCAGGCTTAAGGCCAAAAACAGAATTTTGCTTGCATGTCTTTATATGTGTGTGCGGCTGGATATTTGAGTGTATTTTAGTTTAAACCACACTTCTGGGTCAGAGGTGAGCTTCCCTGTCAGCAGGAACCAGACCGAGTCAGATTAACCATAATGTGTTGCATCACACTTGTGATGAAAAACAGAGCACAAACTCTGATGCCTCTCCCGCTATTTCATTTAGTCATGTTAAACCCTGCACAAACACGTGGACATCGATCCATCATCTGCCCCCTGGTGAGGGCTGAAGTTTGGAAAGATGATCCTGAATGGTGTGTTTATCATCTTTATCTGTTGAGGTTTGACTTGAGATTCAAACCAAGAGCACTATTTAATAGAAAAGATGATAATCTATGTTACTTCTTCACTGTTGATTTTGATTTATGTCGCCTGTGTTGACGCATTTTTCTAAAAGGACCGGCACATAAAAACCAAACCTTCAAGCAGGGTGGAGGCAGGCACTAAAAAGCTATTTGTGATCCTGTCATCTTTCAGAAGATTTAGAGAAATTTTGATGAGGATCTTTTTAAAAAAGAGACAGGCTGGCAGGGGAAAAGAAATTATCTACTGGGGAGAGAAACAATAAGAGAGGAAGGCTGCATCATCCCATTTATAGTGGAGGCTCAATTTCAGTTCATTTTTATTTTTTATTTTGATGTCCTCCAAAGGCCACAGTTTAAAACCGAAGAGAGGAAGTAGATCAGATTTTCTTTAAGGAATAAGTGAAAACTTTTAACACATGGAGGATTTTCTAAAGCCAAATCTACTTTTGATGCTCTAAATTGTGTTAATTACAGCAATTATGTTAATGAAGCCAAAACTGCATTAAAAACAATCAGATGTTTACAACTGATTTTGCTGATTGGCACAAGTGCTGATTAATTCCTTGCCTCTGTTATTTCAGTCCATCACGTAACATCTTAACATAAGTATTAACATTCTGGGCGCTCACTTGGCAGCTGGACACTGGTGAACAAGGTGTGTAGTGTTTAAATTTGGATGCTCTCAGGCCAAAGGCCATGACCCTAATTGTAGGGTACTTAGATTGGAATGGGGGATTATTGGCAAATTTCATTACGCATAAGAAGAGCTAAAGAATTTGGCAGGCAGGATGGTGCACCTGTGCCAACTTTCGAACAGTTCACGCTTAATGCACTGCTGCTCCCGTTTTTAGTGTGAGGCAAGGGAAGCTACAACTCAGCCAAACTCATGAGTGACTTTACAGTAGCTCTGCACACTCTGAGCAACTCGGTCTGAAATATTTAAGGGAAAGAATTTAAAGGATCTCACAAACTAAGACACAAGTTACAGACAAACCTATATTTAGTGTCAAAATGTATCAAAAAACTGAACGCTGATGTTCTAAAAGAGAAAACCACCAAGTCATCGTATCTTAACACCACAATAGATTGTTTGCCAATGTCTTCCGGAGTGACACTGATTAGCTTTTTTTCATCTGTCACCTCTGTGGCTTAGGTTAGGTTAAATTAAGGCAACTGAAACTACTTTGTTACGGTGAGAAAAGTTAAATGGATGGATAACCCAAGTAGACTGGCACTCGCCAAGGCCCGAAAGTTCCCTTTAATTCAATCGAGCTTAATCCAATATCAAAGTCAATAGCCCTGTGTCACTCTAAATTTTAAATCACCCAGAACTGTTTAACCATAATTTAAGCCTACTTGATACGGTAGGATCTGCATCAAATCGCACTCATGCATAGATACTGGCTGGATTTTTTCATCAGGATTCATGCATTATTCACTAAGAAATAAAACATCAACAAAAAGTTAGAAGAAAAAAAACAGTTTTGCACTAAAAGCTAATGGAGTTTATTCTGGAACGGGACCCATACCCGACCCAAGTTTCATGGAAAATCCTGCTGATATACCAACAAACAGGAAGGGTGCAAACATAACCTCCTTGGCGGAAGTAATTACGGTCAGACAAATATATATTATATACAATATAATATATAAATATAAATGTTGACTATGGGTTTAAGTAGAACATCAAATAAAAGTGTAACAAATTAATTAAACAGTGTTTATTTGCACTTGCAGGAGCTGCAAGCTTTAGCCAGCTAGCTAGCTCACTAGCTACAGTACAGCTTCAAGGTCAAGGCCCACATTACTAAATGATTTTAGTTTGTTGTGTTACAGTTGAGGTTAAAAAAAATGCAGTATTCACAACTAATACATCCATTGTGTTGTATTTCCTCACTGTGTGAAATCTGGTTCAGGATGCTATATCAGAGTTTTGGCTATTGTTAGCAGCTCCGTCCTGCTCTTTAAGAAAATGAGGGAACCCATGCATTAAAACTACACCAAACTGTTTTAGAACAAAACATATTTGATCCTTAGTTTTCTATATCACTAGGGCTGACTAGCTCTGGACCACAATTCAAGAACATTACTGTTTCTTTATCTCCATGTCTTCGAGCATCAACTGAGGATGCTAACCTAGGACAAGCGGCTTCAGCCTTTTAGCATACACTAACATGTATGTAGAGTTAAGACCTCTTTTAAAATATTTTTTTTGCCTTAAAACGAGTCAGCTTTAAATATTAGAAGGGAATCCTGAGACTTGCTATCAAACAGCTCATGAAATCAACTTTAGCCTAATTAGCTAGCTAGCTACAGCTAATCACATCTGCTTGTTTGCGCTGGTAAAACTGACAATCACCAGCTTTATATCCTGAGAGGTGAATCTACCACCATTATTGCTACAATCTGTGTACATACAGTTGTGAGAAAGCTAACTTTATCTGCTATTGGGAGACAAGTTCAGAGTTTCTGTACATGGAGTATCCAACTAGAATTCAGGCCTTCCTCTGGCTTTAGAAAGGCTTCAACCTTCTCTTTGATCGTGAACTGATGTCAGACTGTCATTTAAGAGGAAATCCTTAGCTTGAAGACTCATTGATGTTCTGATGATGGGTATTGCAGGAGGAATCTGACTTCTTTCTCCTGGTCGTGAAAGTTTATTTATAAGAGTAATTCAAACAGTCATATCTCAGAAAGTGAAAGGCTCCAAGAAGGAGAGCAGTTGTAAAATGATTCACTCACTGCATATGTCAGCGGGATTATTGTGGGATGAAGGCAAGACAGGCTGAAAAATGACTCATAAAAAACATATTTTATTGTGTTTTGGCTCAAGCAGCCAGGTTTTGAGCACCTCACACCTCATCATCTGCATCTCTATGCACTGATTCAGGGAACAAGCTGTTTCTAAAAAGTCCGCCCTCGTTACAAACACCAGCTTCGCAAAGTTCCAAATGACTCGTTCTGATTGTTGTCACAGCACCGTCAATTATGGTAATCATGTTGTATTTTCTGAGAAAGTTGCTTTCTTTAGCATTTCTGTCTGTATGAATCGTCTTCAACCTGTGGCCTTTTGCTGCTGCAGAGTTCACGTGATTGTCATAGACGTCGTTGCTGTTTTTCACAGCTTTACAGCTTTGTTACAGTGCCTCTGCAACTTTGTTAGTCACTGCACTTTGTGGCTCAGCTCAGCTCTACTTCTAATGTTTCAAACCCCTAAAGGTTGTATGCCTAAAAAAGTAGGTGAAGCACTTTGAGCTGCCATTTGGTTTGCTTTAAGAAAACTTTAATTAAATGCTACATATCACTTGGCTCACCATTAACAGTATAGATTAGTATTAAGAAAACTCCTCTGTGTCTATTTGGAAGCTTTATGGCTGCTGACCAACAGTTAAATTAGGACACAGGTAGAGTAGGCCAGAATAAAAGATTAGCTGCCCTTGACCTGGACTAAATTAACTGTCTATTATGACCTTCATACATGTGGCCCAGGATTGGGCTTATAAATCTGACCTACAATGCCAAAATGCAATAACTACATAGGAACAACGAACCAGACAGATAAAGCAAGAGGGCTATCATGTGAAAGCTAGCTGCTCAGTGGGGAAATACTAGTTGGTGAGCTAACCATAGTCACCCTCAGTTAAATCTATAGATTTTTTCCAACAGCTGTTGTCTGTAATTGAAATATATTCATTATGATAAACTGACATCTTTTGTGGTTATTTCACAAAACTAAATGTGGTACCAAAGCTAATCATGATGGTGAAAAAACGCTGGATAAACTCCGTCTAAACTTAACAGACTTATCCCTACAGTGTGTTCCCATGCACACATGCATGGGAACGCACAGCAGCACCGTCCTGCTCTTCTCCCCTGTTCGAAGACTGCAAGAGAAGATGTAGCCTATGTGCTGTGATTGATGCTGATTATAAAGCACATCAAAGAAGCATATAGTGTTACCAGAATTAGGATCCATCTTGAAAAGTGTACTAACAGGCAGAACAAATTAATAGATACACGAATGTAATGTTCTTAATAAAGTTGGGGGGAAATCTTCATATTCTTCTGTTATTGATTGAAAGAAATATTGTCAGTGTAACCACAGCTGGTGCCTGAACTCAAGGAAACGGCTTTGTAGGTTTCAAAGAGTAAAACATGAGTGGATTACAAATTGTAGGTGGATTATGGCCTGCAGACATAGGATACATCAGACATTTGACCTTGGAAAACAGCATTGCTAGGAACATAAAACCCTTTGAAAGGTCTCCCTAATATGTGACATTGACAGGATGAGCTGGGGAACACCGGACCCTGGGAACATTAGCCTCGTTAGCTTAGCTGCTTTGGCTTGAGTGGAATTCATCAACACATTGACATTTTTTAAACTGCCAGTTAATTTATTATTCTAAAAAGGTGCACTATATAGTTATAACCAGATAAACAAACTCTTCTTTTCATGACTGAATAAACAAACGTTACCTTAAAGGACAACACAATCTTATACTGTTTTACTATGTTTATATTGACAGCCCTGCCACCTTTCTATCTTATTTTCCTCCGAGAACAGCTTGTTTATTCAGTTATGGAAAAAAACCTAAACTAAGTGCCCCATTAATTTCAATAGCAATATTAATAGATGGCTAGACATCCCCCCCCCCCCCCCCCAATCCAAGTTTCCTGCTTTTGGATTCGCCACCCTCAGCCTTTGTAGGGCTCTACTGAAATATCAAGCCATTATGGTAAGAGAAGAACCGAAAGCAGAGATTTCGTGATTTTTTTCCCTACACTGGGGATTAATTTCGCCCATTTTGCATTACATGGATGACAATAAGCAACACTGGATACAGTCAAAATACTGTGTGTTAGAAAACACTCCAGAAATACAGTCCCGAGTATCCTGAAGCAAACGGATTGAAGCATTGCATTTATTTTAGTTCTTCAGTTACTTTGTTTTACTTGTCTTGTGTTTGTGCATATACTTCCATGTAGCAATGATAATGGAGCCTTAGAAGCAGTGAAATGTGGAGGTTTAGTGTGCACTGCTTTATGTCACCTGAGGACAAAGGCTAAATCAGGATGAACCAGCTATTCGGGCAAGATAGAGAGGTCACAGCTAGTCTCTGTGAAAAAAGAAAAGCGAAGAGTCTCCTAACCACGACACCTCACCCTGGAAAAATGCAGTGTGGCTATCAACACATTATTCCTATTATACACTTACACCTCTCACCTGCAGGGCATAGCCCCTGGGGCTATTAGGTTAGTGTTTGCCATCGGAAGCTCTCGCAGCTCCCTGCGCTGTTAATTGGATTGCAGTCAAAAGTGCCTCTCTTACATAGTGAGTGTGGGTGGACCGTGTCTCACAGAGATCTGGGGATAAGAGCCTCATCCTTTTAGCCCAAGAAGCTCCTGAGGTGTGGCAGTAGGCCAGATCTGCCTTTAAATACACACAGGGCCACTCAAGTTTCTATACGTGTCCTCACTGGTAGAGCACACAGACGAGCCGACAAGCTGTCCTGTTAAGAAGGCATTGGGGAAAGCCCTTCCGATCATTAGCCTAATTAAGTGTTGGGGAACATGCAGTAATCTCCCCGTCTTTCAGTGAGCTCTTACAACGTTTTTCAATAGTAGTTTGCAAGTGAGAGTCATACATTATCAACCTCCATGAAGCACAGGAGAAAATGACTTTCCCAAACATTTTGATTGACTCAAATCGACTGTGACTAGTAAAACACACTAATGATCCGACCTGAGCCGATCCATAATCCTCTGGGGGCAGGTCTTCCCTGAGGACACTCCTGCAACTAGCTTTTTTGCTTGTCAGTCAGTGTGCATGTATATCCTCTTGAACTCCAATTTTCTTTTTTTAGCTTTAATTAAATATTAGATAGAAATTGTCATTTTGTGCAATTTCTTGCCCCCACAGTTTGAGTGCAACGCCACTGTCATATATACAAATCCCAGGTCTGTAACAATTTCTCTGACGTAATGTAGGTGCTAACTACAAACAACACTAGTTTTTAACATCACAGTGCTTCATGAGAACTTGAATGATGAAGTGAACATGTATGTAACGCTGATCCTACCCTCCCACCAAAGTTACATAGCGCAGAAAAGTGATAGAGGGGCGGAGTAGCTGAGACAGAGACACCATTTACTCTAATAAAGTACACTGTACCATCAACATGATTTTGAAGGTATTATTGTAACGTAAAAACGTTGCTGTCAACAGTCCAGTTTTTACAAAAAGCTGCACACATGACATGTACAGTTAATGATAATGATGGGTGCCTCGGTAATTATGAACATTAATCTTCAGTAAACAGTGTTGCTTTCCTTAACTCATTCTGTATGTTGCTTATTTCAAATGGTTTGATAGTTGAAAAACTTCACATGTTAACTTAACACAGTCTTCCTCTCACTTTGCACATCATACATACATGAATTGAACTCAAAAGCAATAAAATACAGCATTTCTCACATCAGTGTACCACAGGGTTTTGCCGCTTGGTCTGGTCTGACCAGTATTTTAACGTTAGAGCATTGATGAAGATTTCTATGTTACGGATGACTTTAAAACATAGTTTAGCATTTAGCATTATGTCATAAATGTAGTTTGCTCTTCAGTATAAGCGACCTTGACGGTCATAAATTTAAAGTAAGAAACGCAAACTGCAATCTCCAGCAGACAATGACTTTTCAACTCTCTGCAGCAGCGTTCTATCAATAATCCAAACACTGTCTGAAATTAGTCCATATTGTTCCTCTAAATCTAAGTTAAACTTTTGCATAACTTCCTGCATTGGACTGGATATCACATAATTGCTGGCATTAGTATATAGCGAATAGATGAATATAAAAAGTAGAGTCCACTCACAGCTGCCGAACTTGAGGGGGCAGGCGTGTGCATCCATGGGGAAATCCTCCAGCTGCATGGGGCATTCTGCTGATATGGTCAGTCTGAGGCAAAACACATAGAAGATATTCGTTAACTGCGGGAAATGGAGTAGATGAGCAACAGTGAGCAACAGTGCAAGTGCAACAATTTATGTTGCTTAGCGTCTTATTTTCTTCTCCACTTACTAATTAACCTTTAGACATTTTAACTGGATCTCTTAACATGAGTGCAGGAACAGCTACAATTACTGTCACTGCAATGCAGCTTTATTACCTGTGCAATAATAACCATTAAACAATCTAAAAAAGGAAATTAACTCATAAAAATGAGAGATGAGATGTAATTTAAAAAAAGATACATGAGGGAGAGAGATTGTTGCCTCTTTTTGATCAGCGCCATCAAGTTAGATCACCAGGAAATTGTCATAATTATGATGTTTTTCTCTAATAGCAGTAAAATTATGGTACACTTGCACTGTCAGTATTTCCCTCTCTCAGCATCACTATTATTACAGTGGCAATACTACCACCTGCTGGTCACAGAGTTTCTCTCGCATTCGTCTCTCCACAGACAGGCAAGCTCTTTTCCAAATGATTCTGCTGACAAACGCTCATGCAAGTCCTTTTTCATTTTGTTCGGCCAATCACCCTGCCCATCCAGATCATTCAGATGTGAATGTCACACGTAAATCCAGCTCTACCTCCTAATGAACGGCATCTGGATTGTCAAAGACTTTGCATTGAAGTCTATCTCCTGCTTCATTTAGATTCATTCAGTCTATTTAAATCAGTCACACACAAACAACAATAGCTTCTCAATTGTGATTCTCCGCCCGTCAATCACAATCATTCCAGACAAGGTGTCATCATTTTTGCTGGCATGATAGTGCCTCCCAGTGTCCTGAAAGAACCGCAAGATGACGTTAATCAAGCATAAAATTCAAGCATACACACATCATAATACATTTCTGTGTTTGTCTCCCCCCCCCAAGCTATTTGCCCTAGATTAAAACAAGTCTCCCTGATGTGTATCCACTGAAGTAAATGACCTGGGTAAAGGAGAATTAAGCAGTGTGCAATCAAGTGCACCAAAGCATACGCTTATTTAGGTTTTCTGCTTCAAGCATTTGGGCATATGAGGAACTTCAACATTAGCTACAGAATAAGGGGAAGTACTTTTCTTCTTCCTTCACTGAACTAAAATAACAACCGTGTCACCAAGATGTGGCAAAATCCTCCTGGGTCCTGTTTTTTATGCTTCAGAACCTCCTGCATGTACAGTGTGTATCTAATCCAGGAGGTCCCCCAATTAAATCATTAAAGTGAACCAAGCATAACAAAGTGGGATAAGGGGCTACTGCTGGTCCCCACAGAGTTGACTGTTTTGGGGGCTCAGCTTGCTTTCCACATCAGTGCAGGATTGTTCAATTGTGTTATTGTGTCAAAAACAGCTGAAGGATTGTGTATGGGAGGAGAGGAAAGAGTGTCTTTGGGATAAATAAATGAGAACATGGCTGTTGGCTATCATACCATGATCTAATTATTCATGTGGCCTCGCTCCATTAGCAGGGATGCCTGTAAAGATAGTTGCTTTTAATTTGGGGTTTAAGGAGATCTCCCTTTAAAGACAGAATCTATGTTTCCCTTTGCAGTTATAATTTAAATATTGGTGGGTAAACAGCAAATTAGACATTGGGACCATCACAGCCTGCCAGTTTGACAACAGGGAATAACATTGCCAAGGTGGTTTTCTTGTCAGATTTGGCTACTGGTACCCCAGGGCTGAGGAAGCTAATAGCACTGCTAGATAACGGACCTAAATAGCTGACAGCAGCTAGATAACATTAGCATTAGTTAGCAGTTAGCGTACTTTAAAAACAAGTAAAACTCCCTAAATCACATTGGTACTTTTTCTCTGTTTTCTCCCTTTTCACATTAAATTACATTGTATGACCAAAATCTTTGCAAATTTTACCACTGTATAATTGTGGTTAAGAAAAATATTCATAACACTTTTAAAATGTTCTCATGACACTCAATGTCAAAACCCACCACACGTGGCAGTCCAATGTAATGTTAATACATAAAGCTCTGGTTTCAGTTTGATAGTTCCGCTAGGTCTGCTATGACATGTTTATGTAGGCCCTTTCTCAATACCAAGTACGCCAAGTTCGAACTTGTGAACTCTGGGAGTCTGGACTTGCGGAGTTCAGTTGGAAGAACGAACTCCCGGAGGATGGGAGGACGGGAGAACCTCCCGCCATTGCTATCACGAAGTGCATTCTGGGATACGTAGCTTTCCAAAGTCCACACAAGTCTCCACCGATGCATCCTCAATGAAATGGGCGGGGCAAGAACACATCTGGGGTATTCGACCGTAGTTGGCCAGACGCGAACTTTGAATTGGAACACTACTTGGTCTGACGCTGATGACGTTTCTCAAGTCCACAAGAACAGAAGTACAGAGAAGAACGCATATTGAGAAACGTAGTCTTGGTTAATGTCAGGGAGTCATATCAAAGATATTGAAAAGCTGTGTTGTCTTGGTTTCTGTCTGGTTGTCATAACAAATACATTGTTGTCTTGGTTACAGTCTAGTTGTCATAACAAATACATTGTTGTCTTGGTTACCGTCTAGTTGTCATGACAAATAGATTGTTGTCTTGGTTACTGTCTGGTTGTCGTAACAAATACACTGTTGTCTTGGTTACTGTCTGGTTGTCATAACAAATACATTGTTTTCTTGGTTACCGTCTAGTTGTCATGACAAATAGATTGTTGTCTTGGTTACTGTCTGGTTGTCGTAACAAATACACTGTTGTCTTGGTTACTGTCTGGTTGTCATAACAAATACATTGTTTTCTTGGTTACTGTCTGGTTGTCATAACAAATACACTGTTGTCTTGGTTACTGTCTGGTTGTCGTAACAAATGCATTGTTGTCTTGGTTACTGTCTGGTTGTCATACAGTAAGAAAGGCATCTCAAACAATGTCAAAATAAAGTCCTGAATGACGATTAATAACAACAGTCATAAACATTCATAGACTCATTCATGTTCATCATAGGTGTTGTGTCAGTCTTATGAATACCTCTTTAAATAAAGTGTTAACAGATGATTCCCCTGGTTTTGTTCAGCCAGTATGGACTTAGTGGAGGGCAGTCCATCACAGGGATAAAAGCCCTGAAACAGACCAGCATATGGACCTCTCACCTGCGGGAAATCTAAAGTTTCCAATACGTCTGACCTTGCAGAAAAGTGGAGAACTTAGGAAGGCGGGACAGAACAAAAAAGGCTGAGTTATGAGTCTGGGAGCTTTATGCTGTATTAACCACTGAGCCACCATCTGTCTTCTCACACACTAACAAGCACTTTTTTAAAAGATCCCCCCGCCTTGTATTATATACAGTCAGTATCATGAGAGAGGGGGTTATTTTTAAAAAATGTTAGAAGTGTTTAAACACAAGATTAAAAAGGGAATTTCATATAGGTCACACTTGCTGTATACAAATTGTCAGTATGTTAGTTATTTTAAATGATTAGAAAGGACACCAACACAAGGAGCAGGAATGAGAATGGCTCAACTGTACCTAATGATAACGACATGAGATGCACTCACACTGCAGTAATATAGATGTATCAACCAGCTAATTAAGCTGTATCCATTTCATCCAATCTGGCTATAACGAGCCACCAGCAAGCTTATGTGCATTAAGCTTTCTGGGGGTTGTCAGAGGGGCATTTTATGAATTATCCATAGAGACAAATGCATTGAGATCTCCTCTATGAAACCAGCCGCTCCCTGCTCGGTGTAATGGTTTCCAAATGATGCGGCGCCATATTCCTGTTTAGTTATGGGAGAGTAGAGAAAAGGAGCCTCCGCTTACACATGGCATACATGATGAATGTGTGCGAGAGAAGATGTAGTGTTTGTAATGTTCACCAACAGGATAGTATGGCCCTGCTTACTTGTGTGTATAGTGCATGCATTCAGAGTAGCATCTCTGTGTGTACACATGTGCATTGTCTTGGTGAATGGGGATATGCACATGAGGTGCTCCTTATACCGGATGCCTTATGTTATGAAAAATAAATGTGTATGTGCTCACAGCATTCCTGAGGGTTTTCTCAAATAAATCTTCATTGTACACAAGCGTAAATAATGTATATTACTACAGTTATACAGGGAATTTAGAGATATTAGCTCTAAATAATTAACGTTTTGGTCATACTGGAGAAGCTGCGGCTGATGGTGATCCTACACATACTGTTCGGTTTACAGTGGTTCAGCTATATTTGTTATGAAACCTTAATGTTCTGGCAGGGATCCTCAACTTCCTGGTCCCTAAACATAGTTTCGAACTGATTATGGGTTTTAGAGGTCTGCTCCAGAAAATGTTTTCTTTCTGTATCTAAAGCGAGGAGGTACTGCTTCTCTCCTTTTGACATACTGGGTTTTATTAGCATTATGGGGGCCAGTTCGTAGGATTTAGTGGCATCTCGCAGCGAGGTTGTATATTGTGACCAATAGTATTTAGTTTGTTCCCATTAGAAAAACAGAGGTGCATCATAGGGTACTCCATTCCTGCCCCCATTCCGCTAAATCCTACCCACTGGACCTTTAAGGCAAGAGGAAATGAAAAACAAATATTCAAAGAGAAAAGAGTTTGACATTCTATTTTACGATTACAGCAGTGGCATCTGTAAAGCTGAAGTCAACAAAACATAAGAATGATAGCATCGTTGTGTATAGATAGATAAAACGCTGCACTGTCGTCAGTTTTTCCCAACGCTAATGACAAAAAACTGAAAAACGGACTTCAGATAAACAGAAAAATGCTGCTTTTGTAGAGTTAACAGTGACTTCTGAGTACCCAGATGGTCTGTGTGTGCATGTGTGAGTGTGTGTTTATGCGAGAAATACAACTGTGGTTAAGCCCTGCTGCTAATGATGAGCACAGTCCTGAAACAATTAGACGATTAAAAGCAACCGACTGCTACTTCATTTCAACTGTGACAGGGAATCTGCTGCTGCCATTTTTAGATTATAAAAAAGATTTTTCTCTCTCTCACACACGTGTACATTTTTTCACTTTCAGATACAAACACATGAATGCATAGATTTCCATAACATTACCCATATGGAAATGAACACACACACTCTCTCAGGCAATCCTATCCTTGTTAAGCCTTGAGGTCAAAGTTGACTGTCACTACAACTGATTAGTGCAGAAAACGGGCTCGACAACGGCAGTTTGCCTTCGTGTGTGTGTGCATGACAACGACGTGGCGATAAATACGCACTTCTTTGGATATTTATATATGTCAGGGTGGTTGCATATGGATAATCTGTCTTCCATCCAGCGTGATTCTCCCTGTGGGTGCTACTGGTATCAGATAGAGTGCTCTCATCCGTGATACAGTCACTCTTAAGTCCTGCGGCTGCAGTAACTCCTGAGGATAAGCATGGCATTATTCTAATTCTCTGGTCCAAAGGTCACAGCCAGTCCTGGTGGTTACTCCAAACAAAAACAACTATTTGTCCGTCACAGGACTGTTACTCCCTCCTCCAATTTTTTAAAGCTGAGATTTCTTCTTCATTTCTCTGTCTCGGTGTAAATACTGGTGGTTTAGTTTGAGAGTGATCACCATCTGGTTGTTGGCCTATTTCTGTCTGTCTTTTTTTCTGATTTACCCCTACATGGCTGCCAAAACTATAGTTCACAATGAGGCTGCTTTTCATAATGGATGATCTTCCTCTGCAGTTTTTTTTTTTTTTTTTTTACATTTAAAGAGACATTTCATGCTGCTATTTATATCACATGTATTCCATAATGTCTCATTATGAGTACAGAAAAAAAGGAACTGGTAGAAATACATGAATTTACAGAAATACATGCCATGTTTGCTGTGATATAAACTTGTCCAGGACAAACCAAATGTCTCTGACTGGCCACTAGGTGGCACTATTCTCCTACAGTATGAGTCATCCACTGAGGGGTTCTTTCACTGCTTTTTCTTTTCAATTATGTTGGCCTTGCTAGTTGTTTTCTTCATTTTCATGTACTCTTAAAGCCTAACCTCCAGTTGCAGTCTGGCTGC
Source organism: Diplodus puntazzo (assembly GCA_963678695.2). Taxonomy (NCBI): domain Eukaryota; kingdom Metazoa; phylum Chordata; class Actinopteri; order Spariformes; family Sparidae; genus Diplodus; species Diplodus puntazzo. The sequence continues at coordinate 11,381,931 of OZ023178.1, forward strand.
ACCTAAGTGGGAGGTGTACTCACTTCACTTCACTTCATGTTTGAGAGTAAATACTGGAATTAAAAATCTCCACCTTGGAACTCTGTACTGTGCAGACCAGTGTACGTCTCTGTGACTATTTAAAATTAATGAAATTTCTAAATGCCACCAACCTTGGGCACCAAAGGGGGGGATAATTAGGGTTGTCACGAAGCAAAGCACTTACCTGCAGTTCATTATTCAGAGTCTGTAAATTGTTGAAGGTAAAAGGGTGAATACATCGCAGCAGAGGAGAACATCTGTACAATAACCTACCTCATTGTGTAAAGCAAAGTGCCATCGTCCTGCAGCCTCAGCAGCTTGTTGGGTGTGGTCATGTTGTGAGCAATAGACTTCTTGCCATTAAGGAAGAAGGTATCAGGGGTCCAGATGTTGCTGGCGAGCAGGTTGTTTAACGGCAGCATCACCATGGGCCCTTTGAAGCACAGACGCTCGTCCTTCCAGCTCTGGCGGAAGAACACGTCTATGGTGTACTCCTGAGACAAAGAAAACATTTCAGAGGGAAAAAAGGAGTGACGAGTTTGCACGTTTATCCCAAAATAGCAGTGAAGAGGTAACTGTTCGGAACCAGATGCCTTGTAATGTGTTGTCAGTAAACTGCACTCTGCTCTCATGTTTACCAATCTGTCTGCTCTGTGATCATTACATCCCAAAAGATGCTGAAGGGATGCCAAAGGCAAAAGATCTTCCACTGGATGGAGTGTTAAGAGATGGTTCTATCAACCCAAGAGAAGGATTTAAAGTTAGATGAGGTCTTGTTTCTGTTTCTTGGCTCTGTTGCAGCATCATTTCTTGTTTAGACTCATAAGACTGGCGTAGATTTATACAGAATTCTTCCCTAATGGAGCTGAGAATGTTGCTTTTCTGGCGTTTTCCTGTCTAATTACAAAGAAAATGAGCGTCTTTACAGTAAATCGTCAATCAGCACAAAATGGTCTAACATTGCACTCAGCTCCTTGACGCCTTTGTAAATCCCCTAAGATTTCACAGATATGGTGATCCAACATTGCGGTGTAGGAATCAATCATATATATCGTGTGTGAAATATTGACACATTTCATGCTAAAAAAAAAGAAAAAAAAGCTTTAAATGAACAAGAAACAAACACTCCATCCCGCAGGATAATGACGCTGTTAGCAGACCAACATGGAAGCTTTTATGGACCGCAAAAAACGCTCAAATCTCTTGCCACGTTTCATTAATCAATCTTCCGCCCCTGTCAATACCTTTTTCAAGTCAATTATAGGGAAGTGGCAAGTTTGATCACTGCTGTGTCAAAGTGTGCCAGGGTGTAATAGAAGATTTAATGAAGGAGGGGACTTAATGCATTCGACTGCCCAGGTGGAACCGTGTAGTTCATGAGAGAATACATTAATAAAAAAGGGATGGATCATTTGGAACACGTTGGATCGGACCAGCCACATAGCATTAAATCTTAAATGTTTAAGTCGTCAGCATTCATTTTGTCTCATTTACACTTAAGAAGAGTCGCTCTTCAAAGACACAACTAGGACATGAGTGTAGTTGCAGCAGGAGAAGCGGGAGCAGCGGTGCCAGTCTCATGAAATGTAAATATAATGATTCCATCTAAAAATACCGACAGTTGTCTGGCGAAACTTTGGAGACATGCGTGTTTGAATTTGTCCAGCTCCGTTATCTACAGTGTTTGCTGCAGGTCAACTCACCATCTCTGTGTCAGACACCGGGCCAAAGCTGGTGACGAAAATATTCGTCTTGATCTCTGTGACATTCTCTGTGGAGAGAGAGAACAGTTGAGATCATAAAAGATCATGAAAAGCAGTGAATTTTAGCTGGACCGATATAAGACAGATACATGGTTACTTTCTTAAATATGAACTAGTTGTAAGTCTGTGACTTCCCCCTCAGATATGGGATGATCTTTCCTGACCACGGCCACATAAAACATCTGTTCAAACTGACATAAAAATGACACTATCACATGTATTCTGACTGCTCAGTGGCATCTTTTCTGGGGCTGATACTATAAAAAATTGCCACTTCAAAACTAAGTTTTTTTATTTCATGATGTCTCTTGCTTGCTCCATTGGTAGATTTTCATTACTTATTACAAGAGTAACAACCCAATCTATCCCCCTGAAATCTATACCTTCTAGGTGATTCTAGTGATAGTGAATTAGACAAATCTACTTGGTAAGATTCAAACATTTTGTAGTGTGCTACCGATTATTTTTGAGATTAACTGACTAGTCTTAGTATGAGATGACATCTTCAATTGTCTTGTTTTGTCTGACTAACACTAAAAAAAACAAAAGATATTCAATTTACGATTACATAAAATGACATTTAAAAAAACGCTCCCTTAAAACAATTTAAATTGTTCCCCACTTATTGACTAATTTAGATTTAGAGGCTTTTACACCCTAAACATTCAGAGGGAAAAACAATGGTTGCCTATTATTTTGGAGCATTCAAATGGTCAAATGAACCAATATTAAACATTATTTGGGAAGAAAATTGATGCTCAACACAAATATTGGCGTTAAAATTCCCACATCAGTTGGCCTACGGCGACAGAGGAAGCCAATCATGACTTTTGATATATTTCCTCTGGAGGTGATGTGGACAAGGTAGCACGTTATTTCTATGATTTGCACCAGACAAAACCAACAAAATCTCCCCTATGCATATACATTTTCTCTGGCGAGCTGGGATTGGGTCATGCTGTGGAGTGCAGCTTGTTGAATGTAGGCCTGAATGTTTTTCTGGGATGTATTTATAGGCCCTCTTGTCAAGGGTAGCAACCGTTACCAGGATGTGAGAGCGGGCTTTTGCCATGACACATCAGCCATTCAACACAAAGAAGCCTCGTTTCTTCCCATTATGGGACGAGTACGGTATGTACGCGGAAAACAGAGTGAAATGAGGACCAGTGTCGTGGGGATAAAACTAAAGAAGCTGGTTGGAAATCAACAGAATGAACACAGTAAATGTTGAGCCATTAGAGAACGAGGCGGTGAGGGATTGGCGAAAATGAAAAGCTTTCATTGCACTCGAGCCTTTAGAAAAGAAAATATCCATCTTTGAATGGCAATTTGTCGGCTCTCAGGGTTATCTCCTGTTGCCAGGGTGAAGAGCGTGAATAAAACACCTCAGCGCACTGTGTTGAAGATTACTTGATTGATTTACTCTCCCTGCTATGGTGACCTACCAGAGAAGACCACATGCATTCACGATCCTCCTCGCCTCATCTGACGACATGTGTGTCCTTTCACCTGAGCTGACACGGAAGCAAACTTAACATCTGCTCGCACAGCTTCTACCTCTGTATCTGCCAGACTTAGCAGCATTTTCCCAGGAATCAGTGCGTGAAATCGCAGCAGGGAGCGTGGGCCTCCCATTGTAGAGTCCAGGCTGGCGGGTTAGGATAGCACACTGGGAGGCTAGACTGTGGCACTATGACATTAGAAATCTAAGATTAATGGCTCTGACGTTTCGAGCGAGAATTGGAAATGTACAAAACAGTGTCCTCTGCAAACCTCCGAGCCCAGGCCGGAGCCTGTTGTCGTATCCGTCGAGGAGCCCGTCCAGGATCCTTGTGAAAACTGTGCTGTTGTCGTTGGCGGCCGCCTCCTTCTGAGCCTCGGAGGTCTGGCAGAGACTAGGAGGAGAGGGAGGAAATGAGAAAGCAATGAGGAGAAACCCAATCCAGGCGTTAGTTAAAGCGCAGGACGTCAAACTGGACACGGTTATTGTGATTAATTAGCTCGCGGTGTAAAGGACAGACTTGTTGTGATTAATTATTGAACATAAGTAGCGCTTACAACTACCAGTGGAGATAATTAAGGCTTTGACATGTGATCCAAATATAAACAAATGAGTTCCCCCTCTAAATATTGCAGGAGGCTCGGCATTATGCTCTCTGCAGCTACAGAATGAGGAAGATATTACCCCTATTCTCTTTTCTTATAAAGAACACTGTGTTCATGAGGAGGAATTACCACAAGGAGACAAGGTTACAAGTCGGGTTTGAACATGTGATCTTAAAGAAATTGATCTACTCAGATGAAAGTGGACTATTCCAATGATTTACGGACAGTGTTGCCAAAGATTCCAGCCCCCCTTTTTATTTTTTTTTACCCCCCCTTTGCTTTTCTTGAGTGCAGGACAGCCACTTAAGCGAGGGACTGTAGCAGAGTGCAGCTCGGATACGCGATCAATCACAGAGAGGAGGGCAGAGCTGGCAGGATATCTTCAGCAGACATATGTATGAATGTCCAAGAGTTTCATTTGCAAAATTGCTGCCGGAGCGAAACCACCCCCCCCCACCCCAAAAAAATCAACATTTTTGTAGACATTTTGTAGTAAGCAGACTTGTGCTGCTGCTCAATAGGTTTTCAGCAACTGTTCCACACATGTTTAGCTTTTTAGTTTACCTATTTTGGCATCCACACAGGAGCAGGAGGGAAAGGACGAGCCTCGCCATGACTGAAAATCTGCCCACTTTGTTGCTGGGAGCTGTGACACACATCCACATGCAAGGGAGAGAGAGAGAGAGAGAGAGAGAGAGAGAGAGAGAGAGAGAGAGAGAGAGAGAGAGAGAGAGAGAAAAAAAGAAAATGCATCACAAAATCCTCACAGCCAGGAACACAAATACAGGTTTCACTCTCCTCTTCTGTATGAGCAAGCAAGCAATCGGGCTCAGGCACAAAGAAACTCTTCACCCCGGCTGCGTACAGAGGCAGACCGTTACAAGGAATCACTGAATCAAGCGGCGGGACAATCTCTGCTCAATGAGGCTGCAATCTGCAACTCTTCCACATCCAAAACATCTGCCTCACACACACACACACACACACACACACACACACACACACACACACACACACACACTACACAGGGCTGGGATATCTACAGATAAAGACAAACACAAACGGGGGGGAACTGTCTCCTGCAATGTGATCCCCCCCATGCACTGCGTTTGGAACATTACAATACATATGGGCCACACACACACACACACACACACACACAAACCTCCCATCCCCAACGTCACCTTTTCCCCCCACTCTCTCCATCACCAAAAAAAAAAACAACAAAAAACATGAATCTCATTCCCTTTCCCAGTTGCCATTAGCCGAAGGAGGTTAAATAAAGGGGGGGTTACCTGAATGCAGAGCCACCATGGTTTAATTTTCCCCCTCCTCAAGCAGCGACTGGAGGGGCAGGGGGTCTCCGTCGGCCGTGCTGAAACTGGACGATCACGGGGGGGGGGGCTTCGTCGGCTGTCTCCCCCTCCTTCTTTCTCCTTCGCTTCTCTCTCTCTCTCTTTCTCTCTCTCTCTCCTCTCTCAGTCAGCGGTTCCCCATCAGGCGGTGCTGTAGTAGTCTGTCTGCTCGCCTCCTCCTATAGGCTAACGCCGCCTCTTCCTCGGGGTTGCTCAGTGCCTGCCGCACCGCGTCTCCTGCATCCTGCCTCCAGAGGTGTTGCAGCAGCGGCATCACACGGGCTGCCTCCTCGCTCCAGCCCGCCAGCAGCAGCAGCGGCAGCAGCAGCGGCAGCAGCAGCCTCGACGGGGGGGCACACCGGGCTCACTCAACATCGTCTGTTTTATTCCGCCTCTTGTGTTCCGCCGCCTACTGCCGGTGCGAGAGAAATGAAGTGCTGCAGCGGAGGCTAATAATCTGATAATAGGTGCTCCCTATTGGAGGGCTGGGAGGAGGAGGAGGAGGAGATGGGGGAGGAGATGGGGGGGCAAAATCAGATGTGAACAAAATCAGGTGCGGGTTTTTAAAAGCCTGTCGCTGTATTGTCTGTAAGAGAGGAGGTTACTGTACCTGCCATGTCCATGAACTGAACGTCATTCAACACCGTCAGAAAGCCTTTATGTTTCACACAGCTAAAGCAGAGTTTAGCTTGGTTGAATAAGTCATCCATGTATACTTTTAGCCGAGCTAAAGGTCATTTAATATACAAGTAAGGCCATTTCCTCTTGGCTAATTGGCCATTACCTTAAGCCAAGTCATTCAACTGTTAATTCATTGATTTACCTAATTTATCAACTTTAACCTTTTATAGGCTACATTGCTTCCAGTCATTTCATTTTATCAGCCTATTTAAAACGTTTACACCGAAAGTTACTCAATGCTAAAATTACTTCAACAATTAGCAAACCATTCATTCTGGCTAACAACTGCGCAGTTTTAAACAATTATTACGTTTACATGAGCTATTTTAAATGTTTATCTAGCTAATACCAGCTGTGTCAACAATGTATCTTGTCAAGCTATTACTTCTAGCTATTTTAAATGTTTATAAATTATCATTTCTTTAAGTTAAGTCTTTCTACCATTTAAAGTAATATGTTAGGCTCCTTTCAGCGAACCATTTTCGCCTTTTTATCTATTAATACTGCCTTTAGCTTAGCTACCCATTTAAAGTATTTAGCTAACAGTTATTTAGTTAACTTTTTCAACCATTATTCAAGGTATTAGCCTACTTTAAGCTATTTTAATAGCTAACCCTTTCAACCATTTAAAGTTACATGTCAGGGCTACTTTTAGCTAACCATTTTCAACCATTTAGCTAGCAAATTACCGCTGACTTTTATTTAACTACTTCAATTATTTATCAAAGTTATTAATTCCAGCTATTTTAAATGTTTATCCAATACTTTTAGAACCCCATTTCAACCTTTTATCTATTACTTTTAGGCAGTTATTTCCACTGTTTGTTAATTCGCTGACTGTTTCAAGAATACTTCCGGTTATCTGCTAGCTTACTAGCTAAGGTTAGCTTCCACGTAGCTAAAGTTGCTACTTACTTACTTACTCACTTATCTATCATATATTTCCTATAATTAGCTGAGCTGCCTTTGCTTGATAATTTCCCGATCTATGTGAAACTTACCCTCTGCAGAACTGGAGAAGCAAATCCCTCTGACTGGGACTCACTGGCGTACACAAAATCAAATGCACACAGGAAAAAAAAAACTGAGAAGCCAAAACTAATTCATGCTCTGGTGTAATTATTCCCTCCAGCTGCTAAAGGGGTGACTGACCAGTTTCATGTGCGTATGAAGACGCCAGAGGAGACATTAATTATGAAACCTGGAATACGTATTGAGTGAAATGATACAAAAAACAACAGTCCCGAGTTATGAATCTGCACCTCACAACAACAATCCTCCTCAGTGAAGTCTCAAACCGAAACTTGTTCTCATCCTGACGGTTGCCATAAGAGGGTAGCCGAGCTCCATGTTTCGTCGACGGTAATTAGTGTCTGATATTTAACCTCCCCGCAGTTTGTCTTTACTCCCGTCTGGAGATGCAAAGTCTGCGGACGTGTGTGAGGAAACAGCCGTCTTGTTCCCCTTTCAGCACCGCGCCTGGTGCGGACAGCTCCCCCCCGGAGAGAGAGGGGGGTGACCGGCCGGGAAGCGCGTGAGGGGAAGGGGGGGCAGAAACGATATGGAGGTGTGTGTGTGTGTGTGTGTGTGTGTGTGTGTGTGTGAGTGAGTGAGTGAGTGAGAGAGAGAGAGAGAGAGAGAGAGAGAGAGAGAGAGAGAGAGAGAGAGAAATCAACTGCCTTACAATAATTCTCCCTGCAGGCATCCCGATTGTTTCACATTCATGATTTAATGATGATTTAACAGCAGCTACACACACATCACTTAACACAACACAACACAACACAACACAACACAACACAACACAACACAACACAACACGGCCAGGCAGGGTCGAACCAACAATATCACACTTCACACGTCATCAATTCATTCAAATGACGACAGGAAGAAATCTGTCCTCGATGAAGATGTTTGTTTATGTTAATGAGCTGAACAATCACCCGCCTCTGGCTGTCTTCATTGGTGAAACCCTACTTAATTATTAATGATGTCATCACCCCTTTTTCCCCCCTCCTTTCTTCCAGGAACGCTGTTGACGGAAACAAGAAGTTGTTCGCCATCTATGACACGAGGTAGGAGATGTCACAACAACACAAAACACACACACGCTTCATTTATTAATGTTGTCCCCCCTATGTGTGTTTGTGTTTGTGTGTCGCGCGCCCGCATAGAAGCACGCACGCGGTCCCAATTATCCGCGGGATTCCTGACGACTTTCCTCCCAAAAAACCTGAATTATTAATGTGGAGCCATAGTTTTTTTTTTTTGCTTGATAAGGACAAGGAGGCCATTACAGGCGATTAACGGGCCAATCAATCACAAGCATCGATGAATGGGTTGACGAAGGCAGCCCGCCCCCCTGCTCGATACTGCTCAAGTCCCGCCATTTTTATAGGAACCACGGGGGAAGGGGATTGGCGCGGATGATGTGAGGAGCACTGTAAAAAATGAGAGTCTGAGCAAGAGAGTTTGATGGAAATGATCGATGTTAAAATGTTTTGTTTCTTCATGAGAAAATAAATTGTTTTCAAGAAATGGTGGCCTGTTTCATGACCTCTAAAGTAAAAGTAATCGGAAAAGATCAGATTATATAAAGGGTCATTCTGTAGCTTTAGGTAAATACGTTTTAATCAGAAGAGAGAAATCTTCATTGACTGTTTTTTATGCCTAAATAAACAACCTTAAAGGACAACACAATTTCATACCGTTTTACTTTGTTTATATGTGGCGGACCCTGCCACCTTTCCACCTTCAAACAGTGTTCTGAGGACCTTGTTTTCTTCTCAGAGCAGCTTGTTAAAGGTAAATACTTCTGACATTGTATTATTACCTCATTTTTATTGTAAATATTAAAACTCATAGTTTCCATTTTCTCTCCAAAACTACGCAGCGCCCCTTCTAACTGCCTTTAATTTAAACATTTTTATTTATCTCACTTGTAAAAAACTATTAAAGATTTAATAATAAAAATAATAATGCATTTTATTTCAGGCACCTTTCAAACCACTCAAGGACATCGGACATTCATAGTAAACGGGCATCATGGGAAGTACCTGCTTTTCCATAATGTCATTTTTTCCAAAATGACCCTGGTGATGTCATTAGAAACTACCCCAGTGATGTCATCGAGGTTATCTTGAATGGAGCGTGAGGCTTAAAATTTTAAACCCAAAGCCTGCATTACAAAATTTGATATCAGAGATGATCATTCACCACTTAGGGAGAGTATGCTGGACTGCTGCATTATGGGAAATGTAGGATCGGTGTTTTTTTGAAGCTGGGGGCATACTACAGGGTAATAAATTCAGGATATCTCTTGATTATCTTCTTTGCTTTTTGTAAAGTGTCTTGTGAGTCCAGGGAAATGATAATCAGCAGGAGTGACCTATTAAAACATCCATATTCACCACGTTTTACAGGAGAAACAAGTTGATTCAGATGGGAAACTGAGCCCAACACTTTCCCTGCTGGGATATTTCCTCCCACTAACCTCCCCCTGGGTACACAGACCGTACTGCAGCTACTGGTGGCTACATTTTTGATTTTTTACAGTGTGGAAGTGTCGGGCTCCGTCTCTGACTTGAACGAGCGGAGTGCCTTCACCGCCACCAGCAGCAGCGTCCCTCCTCATCAATATGCGCTTCAGCCTCTCCTGCTCGCAGCAGCCAGACGCGCCAGGAGAACCGCGGAGCCACGATCCAGCGCGCACAGGGAGAGAGGCCATGTCAACTCCGTCCGCGGCTCGCTGCTGACTTTTTCTCCTCCTCCTCCTCCTCGACTTTTTTTTTTTCTTCTCCCCCCTCTTCCTTCCTTTTGGGCAATCAATGGATTTACTCTGATCCGAGGAGCGTCCGGAACCGTCTCCACTGTTGATTGAGGTTGGAGGAGGAGGAGGGGGGGGGACTCTTCTTCTTCTTCTTCTTCTTCTTCTTCTTCTCCTGCTGCTGCTGGTGGTGCGGTTGTAAACAACGAGGGGAAAAAAAAAGGGAAATCAGACAGAAAGAAAAGGTGATGTTTGCTTTGCACGGGGTCCGTCAGTTTCGCGTCTTGTCCGCACTGGTTGTCGGTTCGATTGTGTGTTGCGCGAAGAGGTGAGTTTGCTTCTTTTTATTGTCTGTGTGTCATTTGGGGAGAGGAAGTCAAGGTTATTGCCCGGGCTGATTGATTCAGGAGCCAAGGTGATGTGTTTTCTCCCCCCCCCTCCTCCCTCTTGTCTGCTTTTTCCAGCGTCAATGAACCGGGCAACATGTCATTCGTGAAGGAGACGGTGGATAAACTCCTGAAGGGGTATGACATCCGACTGAGGCCGGACTTTGGAGGTATGTGCCCATCTTAATTCACCTCCATTGTCATTTTCCCTCCCCTGCTTTATTTTTGGCACCATCCACCAGTGTTGGGGTCAGGTGTGGAGGGGCCCGTACCCATAATTCTGCTGTTCTGACCTCTTCCAGGGGCCCCGGTTGCGGTCGGCATGAGCATAGACGTGGCCAGCATAGACATGGTGTCAGAAGTCAACATGGTGAGTGGATGTTACACCTCCTGTGCACTGGAGTCCAACACCAGCATGATTCCCAAGTGCAGATGTTAAACCCCCCCTCCCTCCATTATGTGCAGCTGGGATGAATGGGGCTGGGTTTCCTGTAAAGCGTAAAGCCTCTTTATCTTCACCTCGCATGCAACACACTGAGCACGAGGGGGAAAAAAAATAAAAACAGTCCACCCGCTCCACGCTCACTTTCGCTCGGCTTGTTAACCTCCGGAGCCACAGTCGAGAGTGTTTTCCAGGGAGCGTCTTCCCAGGAGGCGCCCCCCCCTCTCTCTCCAGCTATCAGGCGAGCTCTGATTGGATTTTTTTCCAATTTGTGAAGCCCAGACGACCCGGCTCTCTCCCATGTGTTGACACATGCAAAAGGGAGTAACTTCAGGCTATTGTTTCCTAAAATATCAGCAGACGATGACCCAAATTGCACGGGAGCAGGCGAGAAAATCTGATTTTCAGAGTTCAGGTGAAATTGTTCCTAATTGGGTTTGGGTTCACCCTCAAGGGCCCCCGCGATCGCCGATTCCAGATCACCTCCTCTGACTCTAATCCGACACGGTGTAGGTGTCACCATCATTGCTTTTATTAGGAGATGATGGCCGCTGAGCTGAGCCCATACGCTTTCACAACACAAGCCACTAAAGCACAGCAGCCATCAGGAGTCAAACTCAGGTCAGCAAAAACCACCTCGACCTCTCTGTGTGTTCACCATCAAGCATCAAGATCGTTTCACACCTATAATGTTGGTTTCCTTATTGATCAGATCTTCCAAAGAGGAAAAAAGATTTTTTTTTTTTTTACTGCGCCATGTTGGTAAATGATCAGCATTTATCCTGTGGGAGGCGTGTGCGTGTGTGTGGGCGCTGATCAATAGTAACGACTCAATAGTTTTCTTCAGCAGGTGACCGCAGGCTTTGGCTTTATGGTCTCACGCTCTGGGTTGAAACAATGTCAAGACACCCCCCCCCCCCAAGGCAACCGATGTCTGCTGGAAATCACATTTGTATGCTGCTATTTTGTTCTGCTGGATGTGTTCTGTGGGAAGCGTAACTGCTGCCTGGACGCTTGGTCAAAGCAAAATTCTCCCAGCAGAGGAAGCACTGCATTTTGTTGTGTCTTGGCAATAAATGGACGATGGTTAGGGTGAGGGAAAGGTTGCAGTCTCAGAGTGTTCGATAGATATATGGCTCCAACCAACGGCCATTTTTATTCTTAATGATCTGCTGATTCTTAACCCCAACCCTTAACCCTACCAAGTAGCTGTGGTGCCTAAACCTCAACACCGTTGAGCGCCTGATGCCAAAGGTCCCACTTGCTGGTCGTTGGTGCTTTCCAGCAGTCACATTGTAGGAAAAGCTGTTTTATGAACCGTCATATCCATCGTTTTGTGACGTTTTTTGGCAATTGACACATTTAGTTATTTAGGTATGGCGATGTCTTGCTGATACATTACTTCGTCACGCTAAGGCGGCATTATGCTTCTCTCGAGACGTATTTGCGTGTTTAAATTACTTAGATGTGCTGACGAAAGTTAAGTTATTATGGCACTATCATGTTAATTGTGAAAGTTCAGCTTTGTCTTAAATTCAAATAAAACCAATTAGTAGTCATGAGGAGAGGCTGGCTGCTCTTGGCTTTCATACAGTGACGAAAGGTAAACATGTCTTGATGCATGTGCTGGGATCTAAATGAAGAAATGATCTTTATTCCTGTTTACCATCTTTCCATTAAATTCAGTTGAAATGGTGCACCCAGATTATGTCCAGGTGGAGCCCTGGTATGCATAGTTTTAGCAGAGGCTTTGTGATCCATGCTATAGGCTTTGTTTCCCAGCAGTTGAGTCGCTAACACTGAATGGCAAGCCAGCTAGGCTATTCTCCACAGAGCATGCAGAGGCAAGCAGATGAACCTGGGAATCAAACAAGCCGAGATTCACTCTTGAACCGATAATTAATTAGGTCCGTCTTCATCGCCACCGGTGCACCGAGGGACTTGCACATGTGAGTCTGCACTTGCTGGATGGACAGTCGCTGGCCGCCGTCCAGTGCCGGAGCCAAAACAAGCCCGGTCAAGCTGTTTGTTATTTTTTGCACCGGCGTTTGACATTTGGTGCGTGCTTTTCATCCAATGCCGGGACCGTCTGCGGCTTTAGCATGAGGGGATTTATCCAGCAGGAAACGGATAATGAGCGCTTTTGTTTTCCGACGGCGACAGTGCCGTGCTTTATCCGCAGAGCAACACTGAATGCTGCGCTCTCTGTTTCCGCTGTGAAAAAAAAACAGGGGACTATTTTCGAGTTTGTTAGGCTTCATCCTGCATTCATTTCAATAAAACTTCAGCCTTTAAATCCACTTTGCCCGTCTGGTGGTAGGAGCCACAGGCATAATTGGGAGACTAGTTTCAAAAGTTGAGGGTTTATTGGGACAAATACTGCTTGCGATCGCTGAAACGAGGCCTGGATTCGACTCAGCGTGTTCTACAAGGAGCACAGATTTGCGAAAACAATACTGCCAAATATTAAGGTTGATGTGACGTTCTCTCCCTTTCACAGAGAGGAACAGAAGGGTACAACGCTGTATAATAAATCACAAGCGTTTAGTGCCTGAGGGTTTCTGTTCTCAGTTTGGGAGTTAAGCGTGGGTTTGTGAGCTTTGAGATCTTCCATTGTAGAAAAGGATGACAATGAAGCACCTGAGGGCCGTGTTGGAAAAAGGGTCATTCTCAGGGGCGGTAGTGATGTGCAGTGGTAGGGGCAAAGAACGTTAGAGGTTAAAGCTGCAGATGAATCAGGGCAAATGGCTAAGGTTAGGCACTGGGTGTGGGTGTTAAGGTGAAGAGTTGGGAAATGAGTGCGAGTCCAACGAATGATCTCACAGGCAGTACAAAGGCTGATTGATCCTTGTAATGGGTTGGAATCACACATATAAACCTCTTTGATGCAGGTCGAAAGTTTAAAGTAACATAAGGGTCTATAAACAAATTATTAGTGGGGAGTGGAGACGAGAAATGAATGCATAATCAAACAAAAAGTTAAACATGTGTGTTTAAATATGCAAGAATTGGCTTCGTCACTCCAAAAAGTCAGTCAACCGTGCAAATAGCGGTCGTTATGTGGGGCTCAGGGTGGCACTGCAAAAACAGTACGGGTTAGAGCTAGCTGGTTAGCATGCTAACTTCAGTACATATATCTGCAACAAAATACATCTATGACACCTTTGTTGTTTTTTGAATGCTATCTTTTTTTTCACATTTTCAACAGAAATTCGTACATACTGGACCTTTAAGATGGTCTATATTATAAAGTGGCCTTTCATTTACTTTTTCAAAAATGGAGACCAGCTAGAATATTCAGTACTTTGTTATGTTAGCTGACTTGGAGCTAGCTAATTTCTCCTAACGTGGGGCTTTGCATACCATTTTGAAAATCACAATTCCATTAGAGTGCTTAACTTATTCGGCACAACTTCTTTAACATGGTCGGACTCAAACTGTTAAAAAAAAATATCAGAATTGATGGAAAACAACCAGAGCTATGAATCTTTCCTTTACAGACGTTCCTCTTACCTGTCATAACGTTCCGCATTACCCACAATGCAACTTGATTAATGACCGATCAGTCAGACTTTCCGGAGTGTTGTGCTATAGTCCCAATTAATGTAACCTCTCCCCCAAGTTTATTTTTGTCACAATACTTACATAGCTTTCAGATCCACCAACACTGACTCAAGTGACATCACTCGAGGCCATTTCTCAAATATCTTGCTGCTTCGTCTGGAGGCACGGAAGGCTTTAAATATATTTTTTTTTCACATATGCTAGTACTTCCCAATGTAAACTTACTTTGATGGTTTACATTGGTGGGTAACACATTTAAATGAGTTTATAAGAGTCAAGCTCAAGTCAAGTCAAATCATTTGTGTACAGTCCCTAACATTGATGATAACTTCCACAGTGGACCTCTATACCACACAAATTTCCACTTCCACTTGACATGCAGTGGGAATTTGTTTCATAAACACCCCTGCCAGAGTTGATCCTTTGAATTTCCCTGGACACAACACTCGGGCAGATCAGATGTTGATCAGCAGATCAGCAGACTTGAGACATGAAGGGAAGCGGGGAACTATAAGATCTAACGATTTTATTGAGTGAGAGCAAAACACGGAGGGCGCAGAGAAGGCGAGGGATGGAAGCTGCGAGGCAGAGAGAGGAGGTGGGAAGCTGATCAAAATACCCCGCGAGCTCGCAAAAGACGGCGAGTGAAGGCGGCATCTGGCTCGTCCAAAGGATCCACCTGGCGGGGCAGGTCGAGTCAGGCAGCGACTCTGAAGCCTTCGCGGAGCGCGAGCTCCCGCACCAGCAGATGCTGAAGCGTCTGAGAAAGGTGCACTAATTACCTCAGAGGTTTGTTTGCAGCGTGCCGGAGGGGGCTCCGCTGATGAGAAACACATACTAGGACAAGATCAGAGCAACGGCAAAATAGATTATGTGTGCTGAGGCTGTGCTCACTTGGAAAGTTGTTGTAGGAACGGATCACTTGGACAAAAGAAGTGTCACTTGTGAGTGCTGCTCTGCAGTCCTACTCAGAGATGATTAAAAGGTTTTGGGTATCAGACAGCCGGCTTAATGGAGGGTTTGGAGGAGGAAACAACAGCGCAGTGTTTTCCTACATTCAAATTGTTTTGTAATACTCTTAATAAGAAAGTTTAAAAGCAAAATAAGGGCACTGTGTGTAGGCGCGTTTTTTATTATCCTGACCTTCTCTCGCAGCAACGGACAAAGAGGTGTTTGTCTCAGCGCTAAGAGCTATCTGGGCCTTTTATTCCGAGCCATTATCTGCGCCTCGTGAAAAGTCACGATAATTTCAGCGGGATTCAATTACAGCACAATGAAGGCAGACCTCTTCATGCAGCGAGCTGGTCAGAGTTTGCTCTGCAAATGTAGTTTGCAGGAGCAGGCTGAACGGGCTCGTCATCCATACGCCCACGGCTGCGCGTGGGTGTCAGAAAGACAAAAAATCTGTCATTATGGAGAGGTGAGAGATCTCTCGTTCTCCGAATGTTGCCGCAGCCTCTGTTTTGCTTTTTGGATTTTCATTTTTTAGATACAAATCGAACAAACTGGCTCCCCTTTGATTTATTTGTTTCAATTCTCAAGTTTTTTATTTTTTTTTACATACACCTGCATCCAGATGACATCAGCCGACGTGACCCTTCTATAGGTGTGACACAATCATCGAGGGGTCCCATAGGCCGCGCACCCTCCTGCATATCTTGGAATCAGATGTTGCCAATGCACAAACTGTGTCACCCTAATTATCTTATATAGGTCTTCCAGCTATGAAAAAGAGCATATCTTTTCTCTGTGCACTGAGTGTGGCTTAATATACCCCCATGTCTTTTATCCGGCATCCGGCTTCCTGCCTGATGGAATGTAATTGGCCTCAGGAGAGAGCGCGCTGTAGGATGAAGTGATGATCGCTAAGACTTAGAATAACCAGAGCGGGCACTTCCTGGTTTTCCACTGAAAGGACGCATGAACTGAAGGTGGGGCGGGGGTGTGAATGCCCGTTCTACCAGCTCTAACTCTACAGTCCCGTCATGATAACAGACGCTGAGTCGCGTGCGCCTTTAAGACGCTGCATTTATTGGTCTGGGGAATCTAAAAAATTGACAGGCGGCGGCCTCATTTCACTCAAGCACCCGTTATGTTGTGGCGAATAAAAAGGGGCAGGTAAACTACGAGCCCGATTTATGATGGGGGTTGTTAAAAAGGTCATCAGTCAACAGTCCCGTTTCCACTTATTGTGACGGATGCAGCAGATATATGACGTTTAGGGAGGAGAGAGAGGACCCCTGCAGAAATAGAATCTGAGTTTTCTGCACCCTCGGCTGAGGAGGAGAAATAGCCTTCCATATTTATGTTGAGAATCTTTTTTTATTACAGACTCATTAGTCGGGAGACGACAGGAAATGGAGCAGTTTTCAGCCTTCGCTATGCATGAGATAATAATTTGGAAAAATTGCGGTGCAAAGGTTTAGAGCGTGGCCAACCGTGAGGTCAGGACACCACGGAGGGATTGGAAGATAAGAGTTAGAGGTTGGAAGGTTATTAACAGACCGGGGAAGCAATAAAAAACACATTTCTAAAGATAAACGGTCATTTTTTTGAGATTGGGAGGCTCAATCCCATTTCCAATTTTTACCCTACCCATTGGTTTTCAAGTGCCCCATCGCAAGAGCCTCATACATCATCCGAAGTCCCTGGTGGCATTTATGCAAACATCACGGCCTGATACTTTCCCGTATGGTGTCTCCAGCTGTGGGGATTTCTCTTGCAGTACTGTGGAAATCAAAATGTCGTTTGATAATTGTCTTATGGAGATAGAAAAAGCACAGACACTCGCAATCTGTTCACGTCTTCCGCACTAGCGCTGCTTTGCGGTCTATCGTTAGCAACCCGAGCTCCTATACTGCCAGAGTGCACCGATACTCAAGAGTCGTACGCCATCAGAAGGAGGAAATGCAACATTTAAGTACGCCAAAATGCGGGACTGTTGCATACATGAATTGGCGTAACTAAATGGCCTTAAACTGCCCTTTTAGGAAACTTTGTGGGAGATTAAGTGTTGGAATGTTATAAATCCAAAACAATCATAAATATTGACACTGCTGCCTTTGACGTGTTACCAGAACAGCACTGTATGCACCAAAATAAAGAGGGAATAGCTTGAATATCAATTTATACGGTTGGCGATTTTACACTGGGGGTTCACCTTGAAACAGACAAACTCCGAGGGAGCCGTACGAGTGAGATATTCTTTTCCTTACAAAATAAAATACAATGCAAAAACTAAATATGCTCATAAAACCCAAAAGGATGACATGGCGAAGGAATTAGTCATTTTGCATGAGTGAATTATGATTATATCGAGATGAATGCATGATAAACACAAGTGTTTTTCAGGCGGTCTATCTGATAATGAGTCATACAACATAATGAGTTTTGTTCCGGCATTTTGTGAAATTCGAACATGTAACGCAACAAGGTCACATACGTCTTTGTCTGGCTCCCGTCACCGTTTCTTTTACGAGCGCATAATAGCCCACCGTCCTATTTTCCTTTGAGGCCTGGGTTGGATCACACCCTATCTTTGTCCGCGTCCTTAACAAAAGACCTCTGAAACCTGCTTTGCCCCCTTTAGCCTTTCTGTAGCTGTTACTTAAATATGTGACACACTCATTGGGACCATTCACTTAAAAAGAAAAAAGAAAAAGCAGCCTCCTACGGTCACATTGATTCACCTCGACCTCAGATGGAGCAGCTGACCCCCAAAAAACGGTTCCAATAATGTCCAAAATAGCAGATTACACGGAAGAACCCAAGAAATTATTAAAGACGAGGGTTTTTTTGCGTGAAAGTATGTTTGAAAGTTTCTTTGAGGCGAAACAGAATCTTCAAAGGGAAAGATGATATTCACCGAAAATAATTTGAAAAAAGACTGTGTACTGCTCTGATAATGCGGTCCACGTCACCGTATTGGCCCCCCCCTCCTTCCTTCTCCGCTCCTTCCTTGTTATGAGGCGATACATCACCGAATATTAGACAGTGAGGAAATTATCCTATATATTGAAGGCCAACGCTGTCGTTTAGAGGAATAAGCCCAATTCAATCACCTCCCCGTGTTTGCTCTCAATAAGGGACGGTGCTATTTTTACCATTCTATAGCAGCAGGAGGAGAGTGGGGGGGGGGTGTAGGAACATCGCTGAGGGATTCCCCCCGCACTGCGGTGATACACCGCCTCAGGGCCATCCCGAGGGAGGGCTCCGAAATTACATTGAAGTGACTCAAATTGCTCGACTTTGAGCGGGGGGTTCATATGGAGTACATGGTGATTACATATCATATCACGTTTTTTTTTTTTTTTTCCACAAGTTTAGCCGAGGCGGCCATTTATTTTTCATGTTGCCGCCACTGCTGAGCTTTGATACGTGTCAGGTGAAATGATAATGATTCCCTTTCTGTTTTATTAGCAGGTTCACCCCCCCCCCCCCACTTTGCTCAACGAGCTAGCTCCAGCATATGCTGGGGACAGAGAGCATATGCCATGTGACAAACAATGTTAGCAGGATATTTTCCTAGATACTGCCGGTATCACGACGAAGCAGTCAGTACATGCTAGCGCTGCACAGAGAGAGAGGGAGAGAGAGATTAAATTGAATATGGGTCAGTTTGCAGCCAAAACTCTGCTTATCTGAATTCTCACCCCCCCCCCCAATGGAAGTGATTATCCAGTCGGGTTAATTGAATAATTGAGAGGCTTGCTGGAAATCACTTCCACTGGTCACCGTCATTATCTCGGCTGAAAACATACGCTAATGGCCAAACAGCAGTGGTAAAAGCTGCGCGCGTCGGGAACTCATGTGTGGAGACTCGTCAATAATTCATAATCCATAGTCCTAGTTCATAGAACAATCCAAGCCCACCTCCCTCCTTAAAGGAATGTTCCAGGGCGGGTGATGCATACCTGCACTCGCGCTCGTCTGAAATTCAATCTGATTGTCTCCATCAAAGATTGATGAGGATTCCTTGGCCGCGTGTTTGTACAGGCTACACGGTTAATTTAAATCATTTATGCCTCGCGATGAGCGTGTGCACTGTTCGCTCGGCTTGCCCACCTGCTGATACTCTGGCAGGAGATGGAAAAGGCATACCTCGAGCTCGGCAGTGCTCGCGGGGAGACGGCGGGGATGGAGGACGGGTGGGGGACTGATGTGATAAGGGTGAAAACAAGGCAGCGTAGAAGACATTAGTCATTTGTAAGGGATTGACGGAGGTTACAGTTACAGTGGTAATGGAGGAAAGGGGGGAATCCACCTCAACAGTACTCATTCTTACAGCAAATTTGATTTCCCACCACATGCTGTGATCAATCCACACTGACCGCTTTAATGGGACTATGACTGATAACACTTATTGCCCCGTGTGTCACCAAATCCTGGAAACTGACAAGGATTTATTTTCTTATCTACTCTGAGAACTCTGCCACCGCTGGCAGACGGAGGCTTCCTGATGTATTCGAAGTTATTCAAAGAAAGAAGATTAACCTATGTAGGGGGGGAAGTTGTTGTCCAATGCCGTACCTTAACAAATCACTCATCCGTAGAGGTGTGTCGCTTTTAGAATCGGAGACAGGAGGTCGTTCCTTCTACGTTGTGGCTGGATTAACCTGTGACGAGGCCCCTGCAGCCTGTGTTCCTCCCACTCTGCGTGCATCGAGTCACTTTTAAAAGGACCTATTAAGCGCAGTTTACTCAACGCGACGGCACCAGCAGCTTAATTAGATGTTGCCTACAGCCCAGAAAACCAACCAGTGCTGTATGGCAATTACTGAGTGATAATTTGATTAAAACACACATTTATTTAGTAGATGCACAATAGGCACTATTTAAGGAATGCTCAACACTATTTAGGCACAATACTACAGGGAAAATAATAGAGCTTTTTAACACAGGACTCGTCTGGGGAGCAGCTCAATTGGTATTTCTTAAAACAGGCTGATTTACGGGATTTTTAACATCTAGGTCCTTCATTATTTGGGTTCCTACTGTTATTTTGGGTCTAATATTTTGGGTCTAATAGAAAATGTTCACAGGCGTTAATGATCATAAAACACATTATTTTGCCCATACTGGCCATTGCTGCAGCACCTCTATTCCCCCTGTGCCTAAATGCTCAGTGTTGGTGCCTGTCTCTTTAATGCCCATTCTTCTGTCATTGGTCAGCTCTTACAGGCCTGAGCACGCACCATCCCACTGCGTTTCATACTTGCAACTAGACGACATGGACATTTCAGAATACATGTTGAGAAATCCTGATTTTTTTTTTCGCCCCTAGAATTGGTTCGGTGATGCAATATTCAATATCCTCTTTCATGCTGCCTGACTCCAAAATGGCCACCTTCAGACCTCACGCTCAAGCTAATGTGAAAGCCAAAGTCTAAGGGGAGATGGCCCTGATGATACCTTCAAGCATCCTTTTGTCAAAATTTGCAAAGCTCTCTTTTTACATGCTGAGTAGAATCAAAAATGAAAGGTGTACTTCAGCCATTTGGTATTTCAGTTGCATTATTACGATGGACTCAACATGTGATTCTGGGGGCTGCTTTGGACAAAAGGTGATGATGGTGAAACAAAATAGACTTTGTTTATTACCGTAGCACCACCTCGCTCATGGTTTGTCTGCTTTTGTAGGTGATAAAGATGCATCAGTACAAAACTGAGACTGTTTCATGACTAGTTAAAAAAATACTTGAAAAATCAAAGCATCCAAGTTCCGATAGTGCTAGATCCTACAATACCCATAATGCAATTCAATAGCATATTTATTATTCCCTCAGTCCCAGTTTCTCAGATGTTGGAAAGCTCCTCCAGAACCACAGAGAAGAGTAGTAAAATAAACTTCCGGTGCAAAATTGGTGGCGTGCCCCTTTAAGTCTCCTGGATGAGCTTTAGGTGCATATTTCCAAACAGATCTTCATCTTTTTATCATTAACCAATGAAGATGATGAACTCAGGGCTTTTAGAGCTTCTTGAAGTAAAGCAGGCCTGGTTAACAATCCAGCTCTTCAGTTTATGTTATTATAAATCACATCGTGGTCGACTTGTTATCCTGACATGTGTGTGTAATTGTCATTAGTGGTTGAAACGACCACCCACGTTATAACAAATGGCATCGCGTACCTTGAGGGCAGTACCTAACGATCATTTTCACGATTGATGAATCTATTGATTTGGCCATGTCCAGTTCCAAGGGCCTGTGGTGACATCGTCACATTGCTTGTTTTGTCCCAACAACAGGCCAAAATTTGAAGACTTAAGATTGATGATGATACAATACAGAGAAAAGCCTACTTTGAGGTTAATTCAGACTATTTGAATGAAACGAAAAGCAACATATGTTTAAAAAGCTACTGTGGCGCCACGACGGTTCAACTCTAAAGCTTTATGAATCACTGTGCCTCTCCTGGGAACAGATACCACAAAGGATAACTACTATCTTCAGTCTACATATTTGAGCATGAGTTTATCTCTCAGTCTGTGCCAGATACAACCAGAATGCCTCCGTCCGGGGCCGATGGCTCCACCACCATTCTGTACATTTATGGCTCCGTGCCAATGCGCTTTCCTCCTCATGCTGTGTGACCAATCTGGATCCTGTGCTGACTAAGATCTTCCCCTGTTCACATCTCTGTGTGCTCACCGAAACCTGGAACACATATCCATTGAGTGTGAAGTATCAGCCGAAACAGAGGAATGAATAATTAACGTACAGTCAAGTGCCTGACATTGCACTCTGTTCTTTGGTTATCTCATGAAAATGCAAAGTGTTTTCTGAGCATTAGCAACAGCGCTGAGATGAGTGCATGAGGGGCGGGCAAAAAAAGACAAATAAACTATTTCGGTTATGTAACACGCAGACGTTTTTTTTTTTTTTTTTTGGAAGCCGTGGCTCATTGCAGCGGCCGTAAATCTGCGTTTCTGTTTGTTTTTCTTCGGTGCAAAACCTGAAAAAAAAAAACTGCAGCACCGGCAGACATGTGCGCCTCGGCCGGTGCCAGCTTGGTGCGGGCTGGTTTCATTTCAACACCACAGCGGGCAGAGAGGGGGAGATCATGGCATTGCCCCGAGAGAAATAGAGAGAGGGAGAGGGTGAGAGAGAGAGAGGTGCAGACAGACTGAGATAAAAACAGAAATAGAGAAGAGAGACCGTTGGCTTGGGTAAGTGGATTATGTGATGTGGAAGGGGAAGGAGGGAGGGGCTCTGTCCTCTATCTCCACCGCCGCCGCTTCTGCTTGCTGCTACTCTGGTCAAATACTACTCGGATCGAGGCAAAACAAAAACATTTACTCGCTTACCGTCCAATTTTCGTATTTATTTTTTTTTACTCGCTTACACAACCGTCCTTAAAACGTTCGGTTTCGCAGGACTAATCATCTCCTCGTGGATGCACTTGAAGCACTCCCTGCCAATACTTGCTGGGCTCCGGTGCCAGATGGCGAGGGTTTGTTATACAGAGATACAGAGAATGTCAGAATCTTACATGATCACGTCGATGTTTGCAAACACTTATGTGATTTAAAAGACGAGCGATGATGAAGCCCATGTTTCAAATGTAGTTTGATCTATCAGCTAAGCGGTTTGACCTGACTTGTGGCAAAAAACGTCATTCTGAAAAGAGTCGTAGACTTACAATTAGTGACATAAGGATCAATTGTTCAACATTTCAACATTAGTTTCTTATGAAAAAAGCCATATGAAGAAGACATAATGGCCATTTTCAGGGTCACAATTTACATGCTTCTGTGCTCAAAAATGCTTCTTTCCATGTGTGCTAACGTTGTTGCGCGGCATCAGACATCTGCCCTTCATAAAGTCGGGGCAGATGGATGTGCCCCGAGTTTACAGCGAGGAATTACGACCCAAGAGTGTCATTCCGTTGCGCTTTTTCCGAGTTGTCCGGAACACAGGCATCAGCGTGCTCCTTTATCATGCTCACATTTGCTAATTAGGACTAAACCTTGAGCACAGCTGAGGTTAATGGGAGTGTCATTAGTTTACAGGAGTGACAAAGTGACGTTGCCATCCCAAGGGCCACGCCGCGAGCTAGCTAAAATCTTTGATGGATTAACCATTAATGAAAATGATCAATAACATAAGGTTACAGAAGGAATTTAGAAACTGGAATATAAAGCAAACAGAAGAACAGGAGATAAACACCAAGGTTGGTCCACCAATTCAAACAACTTAAAGTTAGCCTATCTAACTTCTACTGCACAACAACCACTGTGGCTATTGGTCTATAAAGTGGCTACTAAGAGATAATGGTGACTGCTATAACAGTAGGACAAGTGAAAAACTACCCTAAAGTCAGTGAATTCTCAAGTTAATGTCAGACCGCAGCTCAAAATCCATCTTAAGTTTGCTAATGTTAGCAAAAACATTAGCAACATAGTAGCTACTTGTCATAGGTTTCCAGACAAGACAAAGACAGTAGGGTCATACAAGTAAGGCTGTGTTTTAATGTTCGGTGTTTCAGTTGTATGATGAACATGGTGTTTGTTGTGTCTTAATTCAAAAATTGCATTTTTAACAACTAGCTTAACCGGCTAGCACAGCTCCGACTGCATTTACAGGAAGTGTTAAAAGCACTCCAAAGCTTTTATGTTGCCTACTGCAATCAAGCCTTTGAGACCTAGTCGTTTTGATTTTGATTGCATTGGGGTAATGGGGGGAAATACCTATTAGACTAACAAATTAGCTGTGACCCTAGAGGACAGCACAATAAAGGGTTACTTAAAGCCCATATTTCCATTTGGGTCCCCCCCTATGGAGAGAGAAAACAATAGCAGCTAGGCGAACAACAAAACAACATTTACTGGAATAGAGGTGGAATAATTTGTTTTGAAAGATGAAAAAAACGATAATGTAAATCTCAAGAGTCAGCCTGTTTGAATGAAATGAAAGGCAACACATGTTTAAAAAGCTACTGGGCGCTGTGACAGTTCAACTCTGAAGCTTTATGAATCACCGTGCCTCTAACTGGGAATACTCTGCTGTTGATGTTTTAGGGTGAAATTTTCTATGAACTTTTCCACCGAAACTGCAGCTACATGAGTCAGCCCGCCCACACACTTGTACAGTGGCACATTACTGTATGGGCTACTGTATTCCAGAAGGAAGGGCAAAAGCACTTCTGAAAATTTGGCTGCGGTGTATGAACGAGTTGGCCCACAGTCCTTGGATGCTGTGTCATGTCATATAAATATTGGGAGCACTGACAGTGGGGAGTGGACAGAGCTGATGTATCAGATGGCTCACGAGCTCTGTATCAGATCGTGACCTGTTCTTCTTGTCTGTTTTCCTCTGTTTGTCTCATAGGACTACACGTTGACCATGTATTTCCAACAGTACTGGAGGGACAAACGTCTAGCCTACATAGGGATCCCCCTGAACCTGACCCTGGACAACAGGGTCGCCGACCAGCTCTGGGTCCCCGACACCTACTTCCTCAACGACAAGAAGTCTTTCGTCCACGGAGTCACCGTCAAAAACCGCATGATCCGCCTGCATCCAGATGGAACCGTTCTCTATGGCCTCAGGTGGGTTCGGCTTGGCACATGCGAACAAATAGCCTTTTGTCAATATGTTTGCTGTGAGTAGGCGTCGCGTGTTGCATGTTTGGCTCTCCTGCGTGTTACTTTTTATAACTCCGAAATCTGAGTTCTCTGAATTCCGTGCTTTTATCAGGTTGGTTTATTGATCTTGTTGGCAATGGCCGAGTATGAATAGATAGATAGATAGATAGATAGAAATACTTTAATGATCCCAGACTGGGAAATTATTTTGTTACAGCAGTTGTGGGTCCACAAATAAAACACTTCGTACATAACATAAATAGAATCCAATATATACATAGTGTATATATACAGTGCACAGCGTGCTATAAACAATAAACAATAATAATATATACAACAAAACAGTAGAGAGACCAGAGTTCTCTATCAGGCAGAGGTGAGAGAGTTGTTGTATAAAGTGATGGCTTGTGGCAGGAAAGATTTCCTGTATCAGTTGCTACGACAGCGAAGCTGAAGCAGCCTTCCGGAGAAGGTGCTCCGCTGTCTGACCAGTGTGAGTTGGAGAGGGTGGAGAGGATTATCCATGATGGATAACAGTTTTTTCAGTGTCCTCCTCTCCACCACAGCCTCCAGAGTGTCCTGTTTGCAGCCAATCACAGAGCCAGCCCTCCTGATCAGTTTGTTGAGTCTGTTAGTGTCACTGGCTCCGATGCTGCTTCCCCAACAAACCACAGCAAAGAAAAGTACACTGGCCACCACAGACTGATAAAAGATCTCCAACATCTTGCTGCACACGTTGAAGGATCTCAGCTTCCTCAGGAAGTAAAGTCTGCTCATCCCCTTCTTGTACACAGCTTCAGTGTTAGATCTCCAGTCCAGTCTATGGTTGATGGTAACACCAAGGTACTTATAATCCTCCACCGCCTCCACATCCCTTCCCAGAATGCACAGAGGTTGGAAAGCCGTCTTCCTCTTCTTCCTGAAATCTATCACCATCTCTCTGGTCTTGCTGATGTTCAGCCGCAGGTGATTCTGTCCAGTCCACTCCACAAAGTTGCCTACCAGAGCCCTGTACTCCTCCTCCTGTCCCTCACTTATACACCCAACAACAGCTGAGTCGTCAGAGAACTTCTGCAGGTGACACGACCCGGTGTTGTACTGAAAGTCAGTGGTGTATAAGGTGAACAGGAAAGGAGACAGTACAGTCCCCTGTGGAGCTCCTGTATCACTAACCACCGCATCAGACAGAACACTGCCCATACGGACAAACTGTGGCCTGCCTGTCAGGTAGTCAGTAATCCAGGAGATCATCATGTCGTCTACACCCATCACCTGCAGCTTCTCCCCCAGTAGCAGTGGCTGAATGGTGTTAAAAGCACTAGAGAAATCAAAGAATGTGATTCTCACAGTGCCTCCTCCACCATCCAGGTGCGAATGGGCTCGTTGCAGCAGGTAGATGACAGCGTCATCAACTCCCAAGTGGGGCTGGTAAGCAAATTGCAGAGGGTCTAGCAGGGCTCTCACCTGCGGCCTCAGGTTGGCCAAAACCAGTCTCTCCAGCACCTTCATGACGTAAGATGTGAGGGCCACTGGTCGATAGTCATTGAGGTCTGATGGTGTCGACTTCTTTGGAACAGGAACCAGGCAGGATGTCTTCCAAAGCACCGGTATTCTCTCCTGTCCAAGGCTCAGGTTGTAGAGGTGTTGTAGGACAGGAGACAGCTGGCTGGCACATGTCTTCAGGATCCTGGGGCTGATACCGTCAGGGCCTGCAGCCTTCTGCTGGTGGAGTCTCTCCAGCTGTCTCCTAACCTGGCCTGCAGTCACAGTCATGCGGGGGAGGCTGCTGGTGTCTTCAGTGGAGGACGTGGAGGTGGAGGAGGAGGTGAAGGTGGAGGATGAGGAGGTAGAGGAGGAGGAGGTGGAGGAGGAAGAGGTGGAGGAGGAGGAGGAGAGGTGTTGCACAGGAGAGCTCACAGCAGGGAAGTGAGGGGGGAGGGGAGGAAGCATTCGGGGCAGTGAGGGTGTGTGGGGGTCTGGAGGTGTCAGGGAGACGACAGAAGGCTGTGAGCTGAATGCTGTAGTATTCTAATTGTGACGAACGAAAGCTACAATGAATCGTTTCTACAACTACATACTATCTGTCTGGCCAAAGTCTCACATATATTATTGCTCAATTGTTCCCCAAAACTGACCAAAAAAACAACCGTGTTCCTTCATTTCCATGAATCTGGGTACTGCAGTTTGTTTAGAATGCCACATATTGTGTCCTGCTGTCAGATATACTCAGTTTGGGGTGTGCAAACTGATGGTTTTAGACTGTGAACGAGTATGAAGGCGCTGGGGTTCAGGTTAGGATTTGGGTTGGGGTTAAATCATTCTCCTTTTGAGGTTAATCATAGAGATCATGGTATTAAATGTCCTCTTACGTCTTTTTGAAAACCTCATATAACCTCATCGACTTGCAGACCTGCGCCGTACATAAACATAGCAATAGATGTAGCCATCTACTTAGCTATCCTGACTGAACAGATTGCTTGATTTGGATCTTCCTTAGGTGCGAATAATGATTATTTTCACTGTCGCCTGTTTGCCTGACACTTTGATTAGTTGTTTGGTCTAAAAAATGTCAGCAAATTGTGAAAAATGTCAATCAGTGCTTTCCAAAGCCCAATTATGACGCCCTTCAATGCCTTTTCCTTTAAACAACCCAAAAGATACCTCGTTTGCTGTCATAGAGGAGTAATGAAAACAGAAAATATTCACATTTAAGAAACAGGAGTAATGCATCTTGACATAAAGATCAAGCGTTTTTAGGTGACTGATATCTATAAGTGAGTACAAAAGGGGGACGGTGAGGCCTTGATGGAGGCATTCTAATGGCCATTAATTAAACTGTTGAAAACAAATCAATTAATTGAATACTCAGTGCCGAGTTACAGCTAGTGGCATGGAGGATGGGAGGCTTGTGCTAAAAAAAATTCACAGTCTCTTGTGTTTTAATGGTGCAAATGTCGACATTCATACACCACTTCAAGTCTGACTATAATTTACAGGTAAAATAAGCATTGATAAGAGATGAAAGATTGTAGTTTTGTGGATCGTGAATGCGATCATATAGATCGAGATAACATTTCTTGGGCAGATCGCCCACCGTTATATTAAATAGAGCATCGAGTGCGTATTTATCCAAATCTGAAAATGTTCCACAAGTATCACGCTTGCTTCTAGTTGATTAAGAAATACAGCTTTATAATTTGACCAGTTTTTAAATAATTTCATCTTCAGCTGGAGCCAGTGGCCTTGGGACTGTGTGCCAGTCAGAGAAGGAAAGGCAAAGTATTAAAAGAGTCAAAGAGATGGACAGCCGCATTGTTGGTCCGTGTCTTTTCAGGGATTTGTTTGTACTGAAAACTAAAGACAATCAGAGATGTCCTCTCGATAGCTTCTAGATGTAATTACAGTATGTGTTGTGTGCCAGCGCACTGCAGCGACTGGGTTTATTCACGTCGTTAGAGCGATGATGTGCAATTTCTGGGCCATGCAAATGAGCGACACTCCCCACAACAGGCAACACACTGAATCTCAGGGTCAAAAAAAAATGTTCTCAGATGTTTCCCAGTGTCAAGTTAATTCTGTGTTTAAAGCCCTGTTACGGCACCGCAGTTGCCCAAGCCGAGAACTTGGCAGTTTTTTCCGCTGCTGGCCGACGAGCAGCCAGAGGATTAAGCGTCGTGCTCAAGGGCACCCCGGCATTTGAATATTTTTTAAAAAAGGAGGGGAGAGTGCAGTCGGAGATCACCCATGGAAGAGGAGTATGAGCAGGTTAGGAGGTGCATTAATGCAATGTTAAGCTCGCAGCTGTTGTTTTGATATTTGTTTCATAAAGCCCTTGTTTTGAATTTCCATTGATCTTCTCGACAGGCAGGTTCAGAAGAGTTACTGTGACCTATGAATATGGATGCATGCTTTGAATTATTAGAGTGCACAGCGAAAAGGGTCTGTGTGTGTGTGCGTGTGTTTGTGTGTTTGCGCGTGTTTCTTGCATGCTTGTGTTTGTATCTGTCAGCGTTCATACTTTACAGTCATACAGCCATGCTTGATTATGCAAGTGGAGTTCATAGCACTTAGCCTCGTGGGCTACTTATAGACCTCTCTATGCTTTCAAGAGATCAAAGGCAGAGGGGAGATGTGTGACGTGGTGTTTGCGATATGAGGCGTTACATAAATGTATGTAAGGTAAGGCTGAGGAACACGCTGAATACAGATTCCCATCATGGTATCAAAGAAAACGGCCCATGTTTATTCCGCATTCATGTGTGCCGACGACGGATTCAATTACACATTCGATGCATCATTTACTCTTTAAAGGGGCAGTATGCAGTTTTGGAGAAGAAATTCAAACGCAGAATTCCTCATATTTACAATATTAGTGAGGTAATAATACAAAGTTAAATATTTGTTTTCCCATAATTGAATAAACAAACTGCTCTCAGAGGAAAATAAGGTCCCCTGAGCACTGTTTGAAGCTAGAAAGGAAGGTGGCAGGCACAAACAAAGTAAGAAATTGTGTTGTCCTTTTAAGGTTTGTGTATTCTGTTTATTCAGTCATTAAAACAAAGAGTTTGTTTATTAAGTTTGTTTAGGCATAAACAAATCAGTCCATAAAGATATCTTGTGATTAAAATTTCTTCCCAAAAACTACATAATGCACCTTTATAGTGGCAGAAAATAGTGAAACATGTGATAATAAGTTCCCACATTGATTTTTATAACATTATAAAACATTATATGGACCCCCCCTTTTCAAGTCTGTTTTAATTGCATTCTCCCATTTTCTGTTCAAACCTCAGAGTTCTTTCCAGAAGGCATCAAAACGCAGCAAAGGAAACTCTAAATTGACCAGCTAATGTTAGCCGCTGCTGCTAACACTTGCCCTTTGCTTTGGTGCCGAGTAATAATCCAAGCTCCGAACCCCGCATACCTAGTTAGCTGGCTAGCGGGTAGCATGTGCAGCATTGTTAAGCTAAAAATAACTACTGGAAGGTTAGCACTTTGTTTAATCACAGTGACACACTTTAGCTTTACCTTAAAGATATTTTGACATTGTTGCCCTCGCTAAAATGAGTTATCTGGCTAGATTTTCCAGCAATTGTTGAGTTTGCTAGCTTAAGAGAGGCTGGGGTGGTTTCTGCCGACAACGCCACTTCAATAAAAGGTGACATCTAATAAATTAATTGGGGAAAAAAGATATTTTGAGAAAGAATGAAGACACTTTGTAATAAATAAAAAATGAGTTTGAATTATTTATCAAAGTATTTCCCAATTTCGTGGTTTACACTATTTATTAATGTGATGATTTTATTTTAATCGTGTCCCATTTAATTATTTAATATGGGACATGTTTTTGACTCCATAAGCGCAGTCCAAAGAGACATTCAGTTTACTGTCATGAATGACTAATGATGGGATACACGGTTTTGATGATACTTAAGCGTGGCCATATGTTGGAATTATGCAGTGTGTCACAATAACCACAATACGCGTATATCATACAGACACACTGTTTTGTTGTTGTAATTTTAGCTGTATAATAATAATAATAATAATAACACCTAATGGGTTTCCACAGCCTCATCCAAGTCTTAACTGAATGGAGACATCCAGTGGCTAATTGCCAAGCAGCCGGCTCTTAATCAGGGCAGACTTAGCCCAAATCATTTCGGAATTAGCATTTCCACTTTGCTGCTTATTTTAACTGTCTGATCATCAGCCGTTTGAGCTCCTGCATCTGATAAACAAAGGGATACCTCGTCATGACCCAGTTCGGATGAGCAGGCACTAAATACTGCCAAAAACGCATTTGCTTTAATAAGATTTTTTATTTGCACAAATTTTCACTTAATCACCGGTTGGAGGGTAGCCAGGTCTGTCGGGGGGGTGGAGGGACGTGAACTGATGAGAGCGAGGACTGCTCGTCAGGCTGTGATCTATAGCGTAATGATGTATACAGTTACACCGTCAGCATTTTAGTTTGGAGGCAGTGCAATAATCTTGTTTTAAGATGACAATGCCAATAGTCTCCAGTAAGATGAAACCAGCTAAGGGACTTAATGTGAAGACAAATGGACGTTTGGTTTCCTTCAAAGCCCTTCCTTGTGAAGCCCTTACCTGCTTTTCTATTTTTAGAATGATAATTTAAAAGGGTATACAAATAATAGCCACCAGTTCCTTCCCATCCATCTTCCTTTCAATATGATTATTAAAATCACATACAGTTTCTCAAATCTTCTCGTCTCCACCCCCATCTGTGTCTTCTTTTTCCAGGATAACTACAACGGCGGCGTGTATGATGGATCTCAGGAGGTATCCCCTGGACGAACAGAACTGCACTCTGGAGATAGAGAGCTGTGAGTAGAGAGACCTAATGACTGTCAGTGCACCGAGCAGAAAACCAACACAATGTATGAGATGTGACGTGTTGCAGTGTGAGCGAAACCATAGCCAACCTTCTTTATGAGGTCTGCGTCTGTTCTGAATCTATCCCAGGTGACAGACAGATAGGATTTACATGTTAAGGTAATTATGGCTGATGGCAGAATTCATTAGCGTACCTTAAAAGGGGCGTTCCAAAGATTAAATGTTGCACTTGCATGAAGTTTGGCGACTTTTGAGAGACGATGGAGAATAAAGACTGGTTAAAATTGAAGCAGAGACGCACTGATTTTGTGTTTACCATCAGTGAAGATTAAAAAACAGACATTTTCTTGAGAAAGGATGACAGCTATATCATTCATGTGTCACTGGTAAATCTCGTAAATCACATCGCTAACCGTGTAGCATCTACAATCTTGAGCGATAGCAGAAGGATGTAGGAGCAATAAAGCAGAAATATTGACCTGTTTCC
This sequence comes from Diplodus puntazzo, assembly GCA_963678695.2. Taxonomy (NCBI): domain Eukaryota; kingdom Metazoa; phylum Chordata; class Actinopteri; order Spariformes; family Sparidae; genus Diplodus; species Diplodus puntazzo. The sequence goes on from OZ023178.1 coordinate 11,413,446, forward strand.
AAACATTTACACTGAATAATAAAAAAAATACTTTATTATTAATTAATGGTTAATTACTTACTACTTACTTATTACTTTTTCTGCGACCAACGACATCTTTTGCTCATATTCATCATGCCTGGATTGGTAGACCATGTTGATTTTCTTTTTAAAAAGCACACATTTTTGACAATAAGTAAATCATCAGACTTATGCTGGATCAGATCGGATAATATTGAAAGTAAACCGAAGTCGTTCTGAACAGATGGTACCCTACATTGTCATTTCTCCTTTTAGTTTTCAAAGAGACGGCCATTTCTGTACCCTTCTATATTTAGCCGTTAGTTACGTGGGGCTACTGTTTTTATCTTCTATCAAAAACAATCCAAGGAAATACAGGTTCCTATGATCCCCTTGTGACTGACGACTAAAACAGGATGTTAAGAAAAACTTCCACTGAAGTCTCATACTCAGTCTCATGACCGATTTGGATAAAAACAGCTGTGAGGGGAAAAATCATAAAAATCCCGCTGTGGTCATTAAGTTTGTGTCGTGCTCGTTAAGGCTGGAAAGTGAATCAAAATAGCAATGTGGCTAATTGCAATATCCAAATCGCAAGAAATGCACTGTCTTGATGAAGGTAATGTGTGACAAAACAGCATTATAATTAAGAACTGTAGAGCTGCAGAGACGTCCTGACCAACACATCTAGTTTGTTTGTTTGATGTAGACCCTAATAATCACAATATCTGTCAAAATAATAAAGAAACTACTTTTTAAAAATTTTTTTTTTTACAATATCTTGCGGCCCCAATGCTAATGTTCAACCATCAGTCAACCTAATGCAGCAAATGTCAGCAGCGGCCTTCAAGACGCCTTCAGAGTGCTCCTGGTTCACACTGTAGCCTTCTAATCAGGGACCGGTTTACACCTGATACACTGTTAGGATAGTAAACAAGGATTAGGATTATCACAGACACTGCTGGCGTCGCTGTGGGTTCCTTTGAGCTAATGTCAGCCTCTCAAAATACAGTTAAGAATAGAGCACATTCAAGATCTTTCTTAAAACAGTTCCCGTATTGGAACACTTGAAGAAAATGAAAGCAAATACAGTAAGTGAAGCCGGAGCTTCTAAGGACACCGGAAATGTCAGCTATTTTTGAATTCTTTTGACATTTTTGTGAACTCCAGTGAACCTATTAACTGACTTGCTTTTCAAAGCAACGTCTGGTTCTTGGAAACAACTTCAAACAGGCTTCTTTTTTATTTATTTTTTTTCTTCCCAAATGACAGCCCAGTTGGATGATCAGCAACACTGCATATCTTGGTCTCCAGTGATGGTTAGACAGATGGTTACACCTTGGTGTGTGTGTGTTTTTTTTTCTTGTGCAGATGGCTACACCACAGACGACATCGAGTTTTACTGGAAGGGAGGCGAGTCGGCCGTGACGGGGGTGACGCGGATCGAGTTGCCTCAGTTCTCCATTGTCGATTACAAGCTGGTCTCCAGGAACGTAGTCTTTTCCACAGGTAGATGCCATGCTCCACTGTGATGTGTAATGTTTTGCCATGAACCGCATTTCCTTTGGGAATAATACATGACAGGCTGACAAGTGGTTGGTACATTTTAGATGATATTGTTCATATCAAGCGTTGGCCTATTTTCAAGCTGATTATTTAATCAATTTCTGTAGCAAACAAATCTGTGCCAAAGCTTGATCTGTTGATCTTAAATCCTTAGAGCCAAAGTTGTGTTTGTCAGTGCTTCTAATTGGGTTGAAGTGAGGAAATGCGCTGCCTTTGAAGTATCCCTCAAGTAGCAGCGGCTGATGCGAGGATGCCGGAGCGGCGCTGAACCAAAACACGCCGTAAACGCCGTGATTCACCGAGCAAACTGTGTCCAAGCCGGATGGTCCTTGACCCTGAGAGGTGACGCCGGAGTTAATGGTTTGGTTAACATGCTGACATTAACAAAAGGCAGCTGAAGACACCAATCAATTCAATCAATCGATACCATCAGTCAGTGTGACAGAGGGAAATTGATCTTCAAGTGCCTTAAAAAACAAATCTTAAAGGATCCCATATTATGCTCATTTTCAGGTTCAGACTTTTATTTAGGGGTGTCAACTAGAAAATGTTCAAAAAACACATTTGTTTTCTCATTCTGTTCATGCAGCACCGCGATTCACCCTCTTGCTGAACACTTCGTTTTAGTCCCTGTCTCTTTAAGGGCCCCCCCGCCTCCCGAAAAAATCCCAGTCTGCTCTGATTGGTCAGCCATCACAGGCCTGAGCAGGCACCACCGAACATGTTTCAACATCAACTCTGCCATGTTTTTGCAACCATGGCAACAGAAACACCCATACGGCTGTCATCACATTGTGATTCAAATGTCACTCATCTATGCAAACATCAGATGGTATATATCTTATGGTGAAATAAAAAAACAAAACAATGCTGTAACCTAGAAAAAGTACAGTAGTGTAAAAGAGTTTCAGTGACCTCTATCCCCTGCTGAATATTTACTGATTGAGAACATAACATGGAAGCTCGTGAAAAATGAATGCTTACGGAAGAACGAGGTGTCGCCAGCATCGTCATTAAGCGGTGTTGTGAAACACATCAATCACCAGTTATTTTTAGGTTCTCATTGGATACTTTCTTTAGAGCTTTTCATCTCTCAGGGCTACTAATTAGAACACACGGTGACAAGATATGGCACGTGGAAAACATTTGCAGGATCAAGTTCTAATTCATGTTTCCGTTGCTAACTTGGTGGAGTGTTAGAAAAGTGATGCGACAGCGCCGAATGCCCCCGGGGGTTTATTCTAATGCACGCTGTGAACTTTGGTTTTTAATGTGTCGTACACAGAGGTCCTAAATTCATCTGATTTTTTTATGTCCATTCGGCACCGGTTGCAGAACTTTATTGACGCTCCCTAACTAACAGCCGTATAATCTGGTCAGCAGAGACGCATTCAGAGAGGCAGCTACTCCGCGGCGGCGGCGGCGGCGGCGGCGGGGGGAAACAAAAGCTGTGTGACATTTAGTCACAGCGTCATTTCTCACTTGAAGTTATGCTCATGAGGAGGAGCCACACCCCGTCTTGAAAAGGACATCCACAGTAAATTATTCTTTTGTTTGCCTTTTTTTGGGGGGATATTTTTAACATTTTCTATTGAGGCTGCAGTCTTCTCGGTGCGTCTCATTCCTTTTGCCTTCGCCCTCGTTTTTTCACCGTCTGTGCCTTTTATCTCGCAGCGTCGCACATGTGCTGCTTAGCGTTTACCAGCATTCCTGGCTGCGTACGGTACATGCGTGTCCCGGTCTATATGTGTGTATCACATGCGAAAGCGCTTCAGTGTCTATTTGTTTGTGGGAACTGGCGTGTGTCCCTCTGTGGTGTGGGTGACAATTAAAGTTTAGTGTCCACTGCTTTGCTCCCGTGCTCTTGGCAGGATGTGTGAAGCACATCAGAGGCTCCCCGCGTGGCTGGCTAATGACCAGGTTCCTCCATTACATGTGCCACTAGCCAGCCTTCAATTCAGCCCCCCCTTCCCCCCTTCTCTCTTTCCTTTCAGTCCTGTCTCGGTATCTCTGTCACCCTCTGCCGCTTCTTTTACTCCTTTCCTCTTATGCTCCTTCACTGAATCTGTTCCCTCTCTCGTGTAAGAGGTGTGGTTGGATGCCAGTTACCCTGCTCTTTAAGAAGGAAAACAGCCCAGGATTCCGGGAATCATATATTCATGTGGAATGAGGCCCACGACGTCAATTATTCTCCTCCAAGCACACACATACAAACACTGCCTGTTTGTGTGTGCACATACAGTATTGCATGCGCATATGCAAATGCACGCATGACCAGACAACACAGCTGTAGCTGGTGACATTTATGTGTGTTCTTTGCGCATTCATCAATGCCGCCATCACCTTTTTTTGTCTTCATCCTCTCTTTCAACTCCGTTACGCCAAGATGGCTGCAGTAATAACCTCTTTAAATGTGACATCTATACGTCATGTTTTGTGCCCCAGAAAACATAAAATGCATCATTGATGGCTTTGGAAAACAGTCCTGAAAGTGTCGAGTAAATTTGCGCTGCAGGCAGATATCCTTATTCAGAAAAGAGTTGAGTTGATAATAATTGACAATCAAAATTCATAGTGATCTTTGAAACAATCGATCCTGGGTTTTAGAAAGAGCTAAGCAAAAGCAGACTTTTCATTTAAAGGGGGCAACCGTTCGTTTTGGCAGTAGAAATGACAACTGTCGCTAGCCGATTTTTTCAAATAGAGCAGCAAGTTAAAGTGACAATGGAAGTTGGAAATGCCCAACTGAACAAATGGAAATGATCAACTGAATGTCAAGAAATAGCAGTTTTGAAAGAATGATATCTATTTATTGTGTCACAGAGATGTCTGCTGAAGTTAGCATGCCAACTAGCCGGCCCTGGCCCGTCCTGGTCCAAAAATCCTGTGTATAGTCCAACACTCCCAGTCTGGACTGCTAGCTGCACAGCTAACTGAGCTAACTAGCTAATGGCGGCTTCAATTAGCAGCAGTTAGCAGTTACTCTGGTGATATGCTGCCCCCTATCTGTTTTAAGTAGGAATTTGACAGGTGGCCAATTCTTACATATTGCCCCTTTAATGCTTTCATCATGAGCTAATTGAAAACAAAATCTCTTTTATTTCATTGTGACATAAAGTTGTTTGACTGATTAACTTAGCCTACACACTTGGACAAGCAAGACAGTGGTAATATTTATGCTTTATTATTCATATTTAAACATTTTCACTTTCAAGTCTTTTGGCAAGAGGACTAGTGTTTTTCTCTGAATGTAAAGCTATCCTGGATACGGAGGCGCTAACGTTAGCTTACACCTTGATAGCCCTATTGATGTGTTACCACATTCTTTTGTGAACAGGGCTTTTTAACTCTTAAATAATAGTTAGATTACGCTCTTTGGCCTTGGAGGCAAAGCTGGGTCAGGTTACTACACAGTAGGTCGTAAGCTAGTTAGCTGGACACGCTAACGTTTGCAGCAGTCTGAGCACAGTTTAATCCCTTTTGCTCTTGTTTTTCTGGTTTCAGAGAGGCTAAAAAAACATTTAAAAAGAAAATAAGCCTGATTGTTGCAGAACCAGATTGCCTGGAGAGAACACATATGGGGGTCAGTGTCTCTGTCAGAGACACGTTTCACTGCCAGTGGTTATGGCGCAGTCTGTCATCGCACGTGAAGCTTGACTGCGACACCCCTGCCGGGAGGGCGACAACAGAGACAAAGAAGAGCGACAGCAGACCTCCTACTCCTCAGCGCTCCCCGTCTACCCATCCGCCCTCCCAGACTCCATTCTTCGGCTGTCATCATCCACTCAACTTTCATAATCATCCCTACGTCCCGTCTCTCCTTCCTCCCTCGCCTCCTCGGCCTCGCACATGGCGTTCCTCCCACTCACGCATGTTGTTGTTCGGTGTAGCAGTTACAGCCAGTACAGTTCTACACCCGCACGCCAGTGAACCTCGGCCCACTCGTTTCTTAAGCCACTTCTGCATCTGCTGCCGCAGAGATACCAGGTCCTGTTTTTAGGCCACGGGAGCTGCCATTACGGATGCAATCAAAAGAAGTGAATGGGATATTTTAAGACCTGCGACAATCTGTTCTCAGTTACACACTGTAATGAGGTGTGTGTTAAGCACGTGTCGGGCATGTTCGCGCCTGCTAAACTGTATACCGTGAGTCAAATATAGGAAGCTCTACTAACATAAGGAATTTGTGTAAAGGGACACTCTAGTAGTTTCAGAGAAGAAATTCAAACTCAGAATTTTAATGATTAATGTAATAATACTGGGAATTATTTATTTTTTCCATAACTGAATAATGAAGCTGTTCAGAGAGGAAAATAAGGTCCCTAGAACACTGTTCTAGGGATAAACAAAAAATCAGTCAGTGAAGATCTTTCGCTACAGAAACTACATAGTGCACCTTTAACACAAAGTCTGAAGTTAAAAAAGACAAAATGTATTAGACTTGGAGTGTTGTTTGGACAAAGCAAGACAATCGAAGACATGGGAAAAATTAATAGACATTGGAAAAATTATGGGTTGGTTAGGTTTTTCTCTATCAGCGATCATCACTAGTTTTTTAGCAGATTTAGCAAGGTTCGGCTTGTTTATTCCTCAAGTTAATTAATTTGTTGGGTTCACCTTGATTTTTTTTCCTTCTTTAGTACCTGTTCCTGCGAGCACCGCTGTCTTTGTTCAGCTACGTCGAGTGCAGAGCGGCGCTCATGCATATTGCACGACTCTCCCTCTGTTTATTCCAAACAAACTCCTGCTGCTGCTAGAAGTGTAAAACATTATACATACTGTGTTTATATTAGTGTGTGCCAGCAGATAATTGTAGACTTTTTTCCCCCCTCCGGGTGTTTACAGCAAATAATGACTGCACCAGCCAGAGTGGCTCTTATTATTAGAAAGGCATCAATAAACAATAGTTATATTTAAATGAACTGATAGTGGTGCCGGATAAATGTTTAAGGGATCACCAAATTTATGACAAATCATCCTCTGGGAAACAGAAACGTGTTCCCCAAATTCCACGACAGTCCATCGGACATATGTCGAGACACAGAGTTATAAATGTCAACCTCATGGTGGCACTAGAGGAAAAAACTCAGGGAAAGTCATCAGGATACATCATCTGGGAACTATGATTGCCTGTGCCAGGCTATCACGTAGATATAGAGGAATTGTACACGATCAGTCAAAAATCTAACCTGGTGGTGGTGCTAGAGAAAAGTTAGAAAATTAGGAACATCGTTAGGATTCATCCTCTGGGAACAATGAATGTCTGTACCGGATCTGACGCGGATTTATACCCTTCTAGTGTTTGTTGAGATATTTAAGAATGCTTTCACTCTACTGATGACATTAGAAGAAAAGACAGAGGATAAGGGAACATGTATTTGTATTGATCCTCTGGGAACCATGAATTTCTGTGCAAAAATGACATGTCAGTCCATCCATTGGTTGGTGAGATATTTCAGTCTGGACCAAAGAGATATATAGACCATTTTCATGTGCCTCTATATTGGTCCACTGGTTCCTGACATCCTTCAAATGTCAATTATATCAGTCAGCAGCAGTTAAAGTAGATAATAACATTTGATGGAACAGGCCAGCCCCTTCACAATAACATGTTGGGATTTTATTGCTATCCATCATACAGCTGGCACAGAATCTCAATGAGATTGTGTGGGTTTTTTTTTTTCCTCTTCTCTATCCAACTCCTCACAAGTATTGCGGTCGATTGGACCCACGCTCTCCACAAGTAGCTTTGGCTGAAACCCACGGATTGGAAATTACGGCGTAATGGCCCCCACTTCTCCTCCGATATAAACCAAAAATGGAAAAATTGCTAAGAATAGTGGGAGTAACGAGCCATAGATTCGATCCATAAAGAGCCATACGCCGGGAGAGTGATGAGAAATCATGCGCCGGTCGTATATCAGTCCCATGCACACGCATGCTGTTTGTATTCCAGGTCATGGAAAAATAATGGCAGAAATGCGCTCTCATGGCAGACCTCGGCGACAAATTATTTTTAATTCTTGACTCCGAGCACCAAAGGCACTGCTACATCCATTTATAAAGCCATTATGTAGTAATGCTGAATCCCTCAGAATCATTGTGTGAATGATGTAGGTTGCTGAGATGTGGAGAATTGATAAATCCAAAAAAACGTGCTGAAATTTTTATCGCCGTCCTGAATATAGTGTCACATCATCATAAAATAAGGTTACAGCTTTTTTTTGTGTGCGCGCGTGTGTGTGCATTTGCGCTAGTGATGGGGATACTTGTTACCATGGCAATAAATCCGACCCATGCTGCCGGGGTTGTCATGGAAACTGAAACAAAAACACAAGGTGTCCCTGTGTGCTCCTTTGAAAATTATAAATTTGATGTTTAAGTCAACGTTTTAATGTCTCAAGATGTATGTTTTTTTCAGATCAGTTGAACCTAATTTGTAGTTTAACATCATGCGACCCTAAAAAATAAAATTCTTATCATAACGCTTCTTTCTTTGTTTGGTCTTTCCTCAGGTGCCTACCCTCGTCTGTCTCTGAGCTTCAAGCTGAAGAGGAACATCGGCTACTTCATCCTGCAGACGTACATGCCATCGATCCTGATTACCATCCTCTCCTGGGTCTCCTTCTGGATAAACTATGACGCGTCAGCAGCCAGAGTGGCACTAGGTAAAGAAGCAGCTAAAGGAGCAGGTCTTTGGCTTCCTTCAGACTAGGACAGGGACCAGAGTGGGCCCGCAAACCTCACTGCTGGATTCCCAAAAAAGCGATGTGTTGTCATAAACACAGAGAGAGGCTGAACCTGATATTGCTTGGAGCTTCGGGGAATGCCTTGGAAAATCGGAGCACCAAATTGAAATGATGTTGATCATCATTTCCGTTTTTTTCTGCTGGAGAGGGAAAAGGGAAATGAGCTCTGTCTTGTATAGATATACGCTAATCAAATTTACTTTAAATCTCATGAATATTGTAGCAGAAATATTGCATTTGCTTTTCCGTGAGGCAAACGAATAAATACACAACCTTGACTCCAACCGAACTAGGTCATACCCTTGTGTGTGCAGTCACTGTGGTCAACGAGAGCCCTCCAGGAGTTATGAAAACATCACGTCTCTAATGAGCATAATGTTGCTTCTTAACGGAGGAGCGCCTGCGTGGGCGCCGGGGCCCCACTCACCGTGAGGCTCGTAAACAAGGCAGAAATGGAAGCAGCAGGTTCCTAATCATCGTGATTCCTCGTAGGAGGTCGCGGCGCGGGGTTGTCTTTGATGAATATTCAGGCAGGCAAATGACATATGAATACGCAGGAGGGAAAATGTACACAGAAGGTTGTCGAGACAAGAGCCCGTAATGCAATTAAGACAATAGACTTCCCCCAGCAGCCACAATTAATGCCAAGGTGAATTTGTAATTGCCAAGGACAAGGGTCCAATCAAAGCTTATACTGGTGCTGTGTATATGAAATCAGTGATAGCCATCATTAACAAAGTGTAAATCCGTAGGGCATCAAACTTTAGTTTATTGTTCTGCGACTGTTAACAATGAAAAGCTTTTGAATCCGTTGATGTAGCAATTGTTAAAGGTGCAGTATGTAAGATTTTAGTTGAAAACACTCAACACAAGTGAACTAAAAAGATAGATGACATAACAGTTATGACATTATGATGACTGTGTTACAGAGCTATCTCCTGAAGTTAGCATACTAACCAGCTAGCCCCGGCCTTGGCCAAAGTGCTAGCCAGCATCAACACTTCAACGGTGCTCCGAACACCCAGTCCAGACTGTTAACTGCACTGCTAACTGAGCTAACGAGCTAACAGAACCTACAGTGAGCAGCGGCTAGCGGTTACTCTCGTTGCATTTCGTAATAGTAAACACTAGTCGCTGCTCAAGGCACAGTGTAGCATTTCTTGACCACTTCATCTAGAGCAGCGATCCCAAACTTGTTCTCCATTTACAACATTGATTGACTGACAATATACATCTGCAACTTCAGAGTGGCATCTTACTGGAAAAACTAAATAAGGAACAAGTCCCCTTAGTAGCTGAAGCAATAAGAGCATTGTACATTTTAATTTTTTTACAACAGCATTCGTTGCTTTCGGCAGAATTTCTCAAAATTGCCTCCCTGCTGAAAAAAGGCAATTTATCAGCTCCCTGAGAAGAAAAAAAAACAAAACAAAAACAAAAACCCAACGACATTTTCTCAGCCAGAATCACACGTCTACTCCCCCCACCATCCCTTCAGTCTCTGGTGTGGGATCTTCTCGAATTGGGGATGCAGCTGCGAGACTGCCACTATTAGCTCATTTTTTTGTCTTGATTGAGGCAGCTGCTGAAAAACCTGCACCGCGCACAGTCAAGTAGGATGTGGAAAATGAACCGACTGTTGCCGGGGCTCTCCTGCCTAGCACTGAGGAGTCCCTCTCCACTCCAAAATACATTCATTAATCTATTCTCACCACAATCGCATTAGTTTGGTTTGTTTTTGTCTTGTTCTGCTTGTCAACGTCGGTGTGATGGCGTTGTCGGCACACAGTTTCACGCTCAACCATTTCCAGTGTCACCAGGAAACAGAAGGCATCCATTCAGTGGACCTTTAAATGTCAAATGCCATTCGGATCGCAGCCCCGCTACCCGAGCTTGACTCACATGGATTACCACTATAAGCCGTTTAGCATGCTACACCTGATACACACCAACTGGGGCAGTCCCAAACCATCTGGGTATAACTCACTTTGACTAGTCAACATAAATAGACTACTACGCCATAATTGTTTGGGTCAAAGTTTGTGCTTAAATGCTTCACGGCAAATACTGTTACACCCCTAAAATCTGGCCTATTGACCTCCACTTTGGTCATAGATCATCTTTTATGGATAGATTCATCTTTTTATGGATAGATAATGAAGCAGTAATGACCTTTACACACCATAATGCCTTTTGTACAACATGCTTTGATCTATTACCTGCTATGCACGGGCACATGCAGCTGGTTAGAGACTAGGGTGGATATCTAAATGGCATCAGTGTGTGCGCGCGTCCGTTTTACATCCACCATTATGTGCCTGCATGAACTAGTTGGCAATTTTTCATTAAGGCACGCATGGAATATCTGGTCATTACAGCATGCCTCTGAGTATACACTCATGTTTGCTTGAGTGTGTGTGTGTGAGGGGATGTGTATGTGTGAAGTCTTGCTAGCTGCAATATCCGGTGCGTGCCTCCTCGGCTGAGAGGCAAACCGGAGGTCCATTCACTTTCTCCTGATGGATCGTTACGAGCTTTCAGCAGGTATCTTGATGGTGGGGAGTGCGAGCGTGTGTGTGTGTGTGGGAACGCGTGTGCTCCTTTTTTGCGCACGCGCAAAAAACAGAAAGGAAAACCTGCTGGTAAGCGCAGTGTAATGATCAGGGAGAAATCAATTCAAGGAGGCAGCAGGCAAAACAATTGAATTGTTTGAAGGAGAATCTCATTTTCCTGAGCAATTTCCAAGGAGCGCGAAGTTACAAATGACCCGCTCGCGTCCTAATCCGGTTGCAAACCCTTTTCCCACAGTCGTGCCCTTCTTTGGTAATCAGATTATGTGAACAGCTGAGGTGTGAGCATTAAGCTGTAATAGCATGGGAGCACTTTTAGTGTAATGGTAGACACAAGTTTGAGTTCCAGGCCTTGGAAACCTCTCTCCTCCCGACCGCAGACTACCCAAATGACAAGTGTTGAAACATCATGCGATGCTAACGAGGATAGCTGACAATTTGCCCTGTCTGCGAAAGTGATGAATGGGAGCACTCAATTAGCGCTGCCTTGATTTACCGCCCGTGCCTCTATTCTCGCAGTTAATGTTCATCGGCGCCCCCCCCCCCCTTACCTTATTGCATCCTACGTGATACTTTTTTCCCCTTTCTGTAATGTTGAGCTGTGTGGCTAATGGCTGACTGGCTCACGATTAGAGGGAGATTTGATTGCTGTGTGCCTTTGTTCCAGCTGTTAAAGGTGGAAAAGAGACTCGGGGACATATAACCAGAGAGAGAGGGGAGGAGGGGGAGGGGATCCTCTAAAGGATGGCGAGATCTGGCAAGAGGAGGTGGGGGGGGGAGACGACAGGAGAAATGAAGAGAGAGAGGGGGAGAGATTGAGGCAGAAGGGGAGATAACAGGGGGAGAAGCAGAGAACAATGGCTGAGGGAGACAGGAAAAGACAGTGAGAGAAACCCTATAAAACTATATTCCTCCCCGGAGAGAGTAACGGCCGTGATGAAAAAGGAGGGGGGAGGGCCCCACGGGCACGCAACCCCCCCCTTTGATTAAAATGTCCGAACGGGGTGCAAGGGAGGAAGGCGAAAAAAAAGAAGCGGAGGAGAGGAGGAAGAATGGAGGGGAGGGAGTGAAGGACGGAGAGTAATGGCGCTGCTGAGAGAACACCTATAAAGAACAAGGGCTGTCGTTAAGCGGGAAAAAAAGAACAAAAAAAAAAAAAACTGAGAGATCGCAGCCGGCCAATCGGGGCAGAGGCACGGAGCATGTGCACGTGCGGGGCGGGCTGGTTCACATTCACTCCCGCTTCACACACAAACACGCACGCATGCACACACACACCACGAGTGGTGTTAGCCTTGTAATGTGCCAATAAATCACAGTAAGGGCTAGATTGACCTTAGCTATCCCGCTCCCTCTTCCCAACCCCTTGACTGTTTCTTGTCACCTCGCCGTACTTTATGACACACACACACACACACACACACACACACACACACACACACACACACAAAACACACACATGCACACCCCGCGAGCCATGTCCGTGTGTTGTGCTATACGAGCGTCCCCGGCTACTGATAGGCTCCATTTGTTTCCTGCACGGGTGGATAGACTAGCAGAGATACATCTGCCACACACCTTAAAACGAGATAAGATGTAGCGTTATTGCGCCGCAGGAGGTCAGGGTTTGCATGATTGTGAGTGAGGGCTGTGTTTACTGGCTGCAACTTGTGGAAAGTATCACAGGGTACATGCAGTACACGGGAGCTGAGCACAGAGCTGCAGAACACAACAGTAGTGTGTTACAGAACATCAGAGCTCAGTGATGGAATCTGCATTTACTCAAGTATTGTACTTACTTTATACTTCCACTCCACTACAAACTGAAGGCTAATATTGTACTTTTTACTCCACTAGTTACTTTATTAATTAATTAATTTAAATTAATTTATTTTACCGGCATCCGATATAAACAATACTGACTCATTCCCCCCTCAAGGGTCCAGTCAATGACCACCCAACTGCCACCTGACCCAAATTACTGCACAACAGGGCCGCTTCAATAAGTGACACTGGAGGGTTTACCAAGGTGGCAAACGTGAAGGCCCGTGTGTTAGAAGCGTAAGAACGGGCTGCAATATCAGATCCTTTAAGACTTCGTGATGGTATATTATATATAATATTTTATCAATACTAATACTCAGGTATGTCTCGAGTATTTTGTACACTTTTAGAACTGCAATGATTAGCTGACTGAAAGGAAATTCATTCTTGATAACTGATTCATTGTAAAAGTTATTCAATAAAGTTAATTTTCAGGCAAAAAATGTCCGAGCTTCTTATATGAAAGAATTTGCCGCTTTTTTTCCCCATAATTCGTGATACTTTGGTTTCTGGGCTGTTGGCTTAGACAAGGAAGCAAGTTGAAGATGTTACTTTGGGATCTTTTGCGATGCTTTTGTCACAAATCCTTGACGATTGACGATTAATTGATTAGTTATGAAAATAATCGACTGTTTTACCAGTATCGGTAATGTTTCTAGCCCGCAGCTCAGAAACATTACCGCAGAAACATTACCGCAGCCCTACAAAGAGCCCTCAGAAACATTACCGCAAGAGCCCTCAGAAACATTACCGCAGCCCTACAAAACATTTGCTACTTGTTTTCTGTATTTGGGTGGATTTCCTGTTGTAGTTCAGTTTCAGTCTACCATAAAAATAAATCAAACCTCAGACAGTCCAATTTCCCTTCATTCTATTTGTCTATAATTTCATATGTCTCTCTTAAGGTCACACACAGACAAGGTGCGAAGGTGCCTTTACTGGGAGATAGCGAGTAACCACAGCCGCTTGGTACCCCCTTGTGGTTAAGGTTACTAGGAGCTGCGGGCTAGATACATGCCGCACTATTCTAATGAGTTATTTCTGCTTGATGACCGAGGGGCAGTCGGAGGGTTTTCGAGGCAGGCCTTTGAATTTCAATGAAGCGGAGGTTACGCACTCACCTACCAGTGCGTGTCTGTTCATGCAAGTGAAATAAGATCACACATGAGAGTGATCAGGGAAGTGTTTCATAAGAGTGCTCAAAGAAAATTAATGTGCTGTTTTTGACACTTTAACAAGGCAGAACCTGATTTTTCCCCCCCTTCTGCTGTGTCAATCCTGCTCTTAAACAGAGGAAAGAACTGCAGAAACATGTTTTTCTATATAAAAAAAAATCCTTGTTTCTATAGTAACATCTGAGACATCTGTTGGGAGGTTTTCTTCAACCTGACCTTAAGGTTACTGACAAGATAACAGCATCTGCCGAGAGTGGTGGGGTGCTCCTGTAAGACGGGCTTATGCCAGACAGGTTTGGACTAATTAAACGTCAAATTTACCATCCCAGATAGATTGCCCAGAGCGGTAATGAGGAAGCTTCGGAGCAAAAAAATCAAAAACATTGTCAGTTTCGCATTTTATCTTTTAAATGATGCCGTGCGATCGGAACAGGTAGAATTTACCGTGCTTCAAAGAGGAAGGGAGGGGTCGGAAAGAGGATGCCAAAGATTTGTTCTTTGGCATAAATTCTGAGCTTATTTTAACTGAATGATACACATCAGCTGAAATAAATACTGTTAATACTACACAAAAACAAGAATACGACTCTGCATACTAGTGAGTAAACATGCAAATTACTACAGTCGTAAAATATAAATTGACTATTAAATTGATGGAACTTTAGCTTTGATTGTTGCATATTTGGTCATGTATATTTAAGTTTGAAGGTAAATGCGTGTTCAAGACTGATTTATCACAGTTCCTGCTAATACTGTTAGTGCTAAAGCAAATAATATGAGTTATTATTATTATGATGCTCATATTGACTATGATATGAATATGTGTGCTATTGCTGATCCTTGTACTAAATGCAGTCCTGTGATGGATGCTAGGAGACCATTACCCTCACGCCGTCGTCTAATACTGATAATTATTTTCATTATCAGTTACACGTCGCTTAATTGTAGCATTCATTGATTGACACACCTTCACATCAAGTCAGCAGAGCCATATCATGCCAACAACCGATCAAAACAACAAAGGAATTCAGTTTTTGTTTTAGCTTGCCGCTATTTAAGTTTATTTGGCTAACGTGCCGTTACGGATTGTCCTGGCCGCTAGTTTGAAGGCACAGTTTTTGAATAAAAGCTTTGATTCTTTCGCAGTATTTATATATAGCACCTAGACCGGCTTTGTGATTGAAAAAAACGTTCTCCAACATGGGTCCTTTAAAAATACCCTGTTTGTGTTTATCCTTCTCAAAAGGGATCACCACGGTGCTGACGATGACCACGATCAACACCCACTTGAGAGAGACGCTGCCCAAGATCCCCTACGTCAAGGCCATCGACATGTACCTGATGGGCTGCTTCGTCATGGTCTTCCTGGCCCTGCTGGAGTACGCCTTCGTCAACTACATCTTCTTCGGGAGGGGCCCTCAGATGCAAAAGAAGCTGGCGGAGAAGGCGGAGAAGGCCAACAACGAGAAGGCGGCCAAGTACGACGCGGCGAGGGTGAGTTGTTGCCTGGAGCTGCGGATGAACGGATTGAAGATCGCATCAAAAAGTATATGTTAATCAGTAAATGTCCTTTTTTTTCTCAGATCGTGATAGCAGAAGCAGCAAAAGGAAATTAATGCATTAATTGTCATTATTATTCATAGGCACCTGTATCCCCCCAGTGGAGCCTTCAGTTGATCAAATATGTTTTTTTTTGTTTTTTTTTAAGTAAATTGGTTTTCAGGTATTTGTTCACTGAATGTGGCTGAATATTTTCATCTCCTCAGGAGGCAGGTAGTCGGACCGCGTCCCTAAAGCGGTCCAATCAGGTTAAAGGTCTTCGCCACTCACGCTCGGTGAGTTGTTTGTTCAGTGAGACTCTTCAATCTCCTTGAGTCAACTCCGCCATCGCCATCAGCTGCCATGGATGTTTTTTCATTTTCTTTTTTTTTGCCTCGACGCAGATTATTTCCCCATCCATGGAATGAATTCAAGCGACAGCAGACATCTTCATGACATTGCCATACTCTCAGGAGAATTCATTTCGACTTTGACTTTTTCATCTGGGTTTTTTTTTGACGCTTTTTTCTTGTTTTGGCCTGCATTGAAATGATGCTCTTGCTCACTCTTGCATTTTAAAGTCAGTGTTCAGATATGAATCTGTTTTCTTCTTTCAGGGGTCATCCTGAATGCATGCCGCCTGTGTGTCGTTTCTCACCGGAATCATCATTTCTCGCACAGCTTTCATATAAAGTGACATCGCTTGTGTAGTGAAGCAGTCTTTCACAGGGTAGTCAGTGCTGAGGTCCTCCCATCATGCATCTCTGCTGGAATGTGTATGCTGGATAATACTAATATGTTCTAGTTTACATAGTTTAGAATATTCAGCACTTGGCAGAATAAACCAAAACAGTACTAGCCAACTTACAGCTAACAGCTGTACTGTTAATACACTGGCATTTTGTGGTGCCTAACGAGACAAATGATCTAGCTGTCAAAGTTCTTGTAAAAAAACTACAAATTTGCTTTGCCTTCTGGCTGAACACAGCTTTCAGGGGTTCTTTTCAAATTAGGTTTCATTAAAATAGAGAAAGGTTGGACTTCCACAGCTGCTACATTTGCATGAATGATCACCATTGACCATTTTCCTTGATATGTTTTGTGGTGCAGACATCATAGGCATGGAGTATGATGTATATCCTATGTGTTACATTAAACCGTTGACAGTGATGATGTATGTTCTACAAGTCATAACAGGAGGCAAAACACCCAAGTCCGATCAATCTCTGCAATTTCTCCCTTATCCTGACATTTTGGATCATTTCAATTATTTAGAAGAAAAAGTATCAATGGAAGGTTTCCTGCGGTTCTTCGGTTATGCAAAGCAGCCAGCACTGCAGTGTCTCCAGTGGTGCTAGTGAGTCATTTTAAATTGTACCAAATTTTAAATGGCCATTTGGACGGCGTCCTAAGAACGCCTGCCTTTACAAATTGCCGTCAGCTCAATACCATCATGCACTCGGTGGCAGGTGCAAGAGAGAAACTGTGTCTGAAACTGCTCATACCGCCACTCAAAACATGTTGCTCTGTAATATTCAAAACAGCATGGTATTAGTTACAATTCACTGAAGACAGGTGAAGTGTGAATGTTAATTTACACAACTGTCGAGTCAGGAGCAGAGGCAAAGCACAACACTGTGAAAAACTGTCCCAGTGTTCCATGGAGACAGCTCTTCTCATTGCTTTATGGTATTTTTTTAAGGAATTGCGAAGGGGATCAATATCACATAAACCTTAAAACGAGAGTTACTGGAAGTGTAATTTGGACCGCTGAGTTGTTGCCATGGCAAAAGCATGACATCCATGGAAGGATTACAGGACAATGGGCCCATGGCAGAGCATGTGAAACGACCAGTACCTCCTACATTGAAACAAGACACTCAAGGCAGAAAATCGCTACCAGTGATACCGATACATTTTGTGCCTCTGTGTTGTCGTTTTGCGTCTCTTTGTAGTCGCTCTTGTGTCTGTTTGTGGTCATTTAGATTGATTTTGTAGATCTTTTGTGGGTTTTTGTAGTCAGTTTTGTATCGTCGTTTTTCTTTTTTGTCTCTTTGTAATCTGTACTGTACACGTTTTGAGATTTTCATAGTCATTTGACTATCCAAAAAGAATTGTATACAGTCGCTTTAAACAATGGCTGACCCACTGGAACCATGGGCCTGTGCCCATTATGCCCATTCTGTAATTCTTTTATGATAACATCTTCATTTCATTGTCTTGAATGCACAGTGCAGTGCCTTAAAAGCTGAGGTAGTGTCCTCTCTAGCTGTTCCATTTATTTGCCCATAATGTTGTTAATTAGTTTTCTAATTTCTTTATCTATTCAGGCGGAAACGCATGGCCATGGGAACATCCTGCTAACCACCCTAGAGATCCATAACGAAGTGGCGGGAGGGGAGATCACCACCAGCGTGGCAGACATAAGGAACTCTCAGTCCATGGTGCAGTTGGACAGCACGGCCTCGACGCACATCCAGTACCGAAAGCAGAGCGGTGGGATCGGCCCGCGCTCCGCCAGCCGCCACTCCCTCGACCGGGCCGCCCAGATCAAACGCAGCCGCCTGCGGAGGCGGTCCTCGCAGCTTAAAATCAAAATCCCCGACCTGACGGATGTGAATGCCATCGACCGCTGGTCACGGATCATCTTCCCTTCCGTTTTCTCATTGTTCAACCTCATCTACTGGCTCTACTATGTCTGATTAGACTGTTTTGTTGAGATGTTTGTTGTTATTTGTTTGATTTCTTTTTCATTCTGTTCCTTATTCTTCCTTTTTTTTCTGTTGCTTTTATACATGATGGAATCTGTCGAGTTGAAGACTGCAACGCTACAAGACAAAAAACACAAAATCAAAAAAAGAGCCGACTGAGAAAAGACTATTGAGTTTTGGACCAAGTTCTCGTCAATTGTTTTTATATTTGCAGTCTTTGAATCCTTAGTACTAAGGTCTTTTTATTTTCTAATGTATGTACTGTAATTGGGACTTGTGACAGTCATTTCCCAACATTTGCCCTCTCAGTAATGTGTAAATAGAAAGATACAAAGCCAGCAATTGAATAAATAATACAGTATTTGCAAAAAAACAAACAAAAACACAATAGCAGTTGATGCAAGAATTTTTCTAATTAAACTAACAAGTAAGAAAACTTTATACTATAAAGGTGGTCAGATAAGTGCACACAATTCCTGAAAGTCCATTAAACAAACTAATGTATGTTTGACTGGTACCCTATGCACTATTAATGCATGTAATGATCAGCCATAGTGAAAAATAACGACTCCTTTTTTGCCTTGGGATATGTCACAACTTTACAGAAGACTCTGGTGATGTGTATTTGTTTTGATAGTGTTGATAAGTTACAGATCTGATAAACCTTTACCCAGAACACAATAGCTTAAACGCTGAGGGTTTTGTCCTCTGTTCAGGACGATTGTGACTCAGGTTCTGAATCTTTTGCTATTTGGGCATCTTTTTCTTCTCAAAGAAAAGTGTCACAGAGATATCCTTTTTATGGTAATTTGATAAGGAAAAATAAGCACAACTTTGAATGAAACTGCCATTTCTTCTCTTCTACCTTCGATCAGCGCTTCGAGCAAAAAGCGCGACAGAATTGCACTCCAATTTATCAAACTTCCTCTAAATACTGGTCTGACTTTAAACTTTAACAACTGCCAAGGGCCTTTTGGGCGACACCGTTACTCAACCCAAGAAATTTTATGATATTTTTGTACTCTGTGTCTTCAGGTATTCATTTGATTTCCTAACCTGTCTTGTTGATTTCTTTATTTTGTCTCTTTTGCTTTACACTTACTCTGTTATGGTGATAGAGTGGAGGACTGAAAACCCATTTTTTTTTGTACATAAGTACATAGGTGTGTACATACATAAATGTGTATATATATATACTGTGTGTACAACCCGAAATGAAAATGATCAAATATTGAGCATTTTGTGATTGTCATACTGGCTTTTAACTGTCAGACTATTTAGTTTCAAAAAAAGAAGAAGAAGAAGAAGAAGAAAAAAAAGACATGGACAAAGCAAATTACTGACCAGTTCCAAGCATCAGTTTAGTTTCTAAGCATTTGTGGGGCACTCTGAATACATTTCTCCTCAAACATCCGACCATGCTGAATTAAACACACTAGACACTGTATGTATATTCACTCTGCATTTAAGAGTTACTGTATGCCCTGCCGTACAGAAAGAAAGTGACGCAAAATGGATTTCATTGACTCCGGACGGACCGAGATAACCGGGTCCGTCGACTAATAAGCACATACTAGCACTGAATGTATTGGATCCATTCTTCAGGGAGAGGATAATGAGCCATGGTCATCATTTCTCCATCAGAATGTAATGCCCGTTCTTACGTTGACTGAGTGACGAAGAAAGACAGGGGAAGGGATGGTGTATTAAAGAGTGTGTGCATGTGCATGTGTGTGTGTGTGAGAGCGATGGGAAATGGATAACGAGAGCTTGAGAGAGGAAGGGCGAGGGTTGACCATTTGTTTTCTGTGCCGCTTGCTCGACTGTGGACAAATATCAACGTTTTAATAGATTTGTGGATAAAAAAAAGAAACTAGCTCTCCTGCCCGACTCTTTTGATAAACTGTGCCATTCCACCTGAGGTCGCAGAGCAATCAAACTGTTACAACTCATGGACGATGATGTAAATCTGATGCATAGATATGTGACTTACATACACTGTTTGTGCATGTACAAGAGTACATGTAGGGACGAAAAAAAAAATTCTACTGGATAACACTGACTTTTGATGTGATTGAGAAGCTTGAGCCACCGACAATTTGAAGTTTTAAAAAATTATTGTAAAGTTTCATGTGTACAGACTGATTGATATATGACTATGAATTGAATGTATTGTACTCGGATTGTTGCTGCACAAATGCAATTTTCTTTCTGGAAACAGGATTGACCTCAACCCTGATCAATTAGGGCTCCAGCTGAGTCCACATTCAAGTGAACCCGAGTCTCTTGCTGGATTCTTACCCTGTTTTCTACTGTGTAGACGGGATGCAGTGCACATACGACCTGGGTCCAAGAAAGAAGAAAGCTCCGGTCATAGATCAAATTATGTCTATAGATACTGTATCACAAGCCAAAACATCTTGCTAATGGTGTGTTCAGAACGAAAGCCAATTTTTAACCTTTTAAACCCCACATTCGTGCAAATTTGACCCGTTCATTCACAGATCGTGTTCACCCCAAATAGCTAATGTCTGAATTGTCTTTTAGCGATGAGTTAGCTTGCAACTGACGCACTGACCAGTTCGTGTTTGACCCAAACTGCCAATGTCTAAACTGTCTCTTAGCGATTAGTTAGCTAGCAACGGGTGCCCTGACTGTGTCTATTAGTGTATGTTAATGTTCAGTTCTGCCTCTGACTGAACTCACCACAAACTGTGGTTCTTTGTTACTTCTATACAGCTGTATGTCAACAAAGTGGAGTCATAAAGCCATGGCATGCCTGCGTTTTGACTTTGTAATGAGGCGTTCAGTCTGAACACACGCTAAGAGGATGTTCTTGGCTTTGGTCCTGGGCACAAAGCAATGTTTCGTGACCTCATGCATTCAAGATAGAGCGTTTTAAAGTCACAGAACCAGTTGGTCCAAAGATCCCTCAAGCTGCTTCATGTAGTTTTGAGGCCGAAACAGTCCAAAAAGATCTTCCTGGCCGACTGGTTCACTTTGATTCAAACAATAACTTTCAGGTCAGGTGGTGAGATTTAAAACCCATATTTGAAGTTGGTCGTTGTACGCGTCATACTCTTTTTCTTTTTCAATAACTAAACCCATTAGTGCAGTTGAAGTGAAAGAGACGGTAACTGTTACAAACTCTAGATACTTGTTAATCATGCATGCAACTACAAACTTGGGAAGATTTAAAAAAAAAAAAAAAAAAAAAAGATATTTTGCAAACTCACTTATGAGAGCTGCCAACTGCTCATTTTAGAGATGACATTATGCCATATGAGCCTACATTTAAAAGAAAAACAAAAAAAATAAAAGAGTCATCAAAGACTTCAGGTGTTGTATGGCCTTGGTCCCATAATGGAATGTGAAATGTTCTGTGCTGCCACAAAATGTATTTAGGCTTAGATTTATACTGTATATCTCTGTATGTTTCTCTTCCTTTTTCAGTAGATTATCATGTTAAACCATCAAATAAATTATATACATTGTACTTGTGTATTTGGTATTGCGAGCATGCATGACACTCCATGAAGAATCTGCAATGTACATGTAGAGCGAGCTAATACAATGATCAGCCTCTCAATGATCCAATAAACCATATTTTATTAAAGCTTGAGAATTCTGACATGATTAAAGCTGCCTGCACGTATGCTAAGACTTAAGATAAAACGCCTCTTCAAGTCTACAGGCGCCCCTGCGAAAGGCACTTGATCCCCATCTGTTCCCAGTGCAGCTACTCAGTGACAGTCGACGACTTTGTATTGTACTTGGCAACTCCCAGCTGAGCTCCGGTATGAAGTGAACTTTATGAATATGTGCCAGAGCGTGGATGAATAAGAGTACAGTAAATCCCTGGATGAGCAAACATTGAAGAAGATAAAGACACTGTGGGGGTGGAGGTTATTATTGGGCATCGTAACCTGTCGACTTTCCATCCTGCTCATTTGCCACAGAGTTCATGATTACCTCAGCGGTTCGTCTGTGCAAGTGGTACAAAAGTAGTGGAACTTTTTATTCGTGCCCTGGGGATTTTGTTCTTTTGCAGTTTAAAATAGAACAAGAGCTCAAGTCTTTAATATATCAGCTTGCATCTAACATTTCTTAGCAGATAAAGCTGAGGTCCCTTGACTTTAACTATTGAGGTTACATTCAATCAGTCAGATTATTTATGCTTCCGGAACTTCAGCTCAGTGTCCTTTTTTTGCCCCAGTTTTGATTTAGTGATAGGTATTTGATTGTTTCCTTTTAGACAACAAAAACACAATGTTTGCCTAATTTTCAGTGTATCTTTGGTCTAATTTCTGTCTTTAAAGGTATGGTTAAGGATGTTATCCTTTTTTGGACTATGTGGTTAGAGGTTGGTGTTAATTTGCAGTAGAAACAGGCAAATATAGTCCAAGTCATTAGTAAATGCAGTTGTCTTGCATCATCTATAGGAAGATTTAGCTAACAGTCATCGTTTCTCTGTATAAACATGATAGCGTCATGCTCACATACTGTTCGGTTAATGTCAACGTAAGTTTACTTCTGGCTTGTTTCTTTTCAATTCAATTGATAGTTTTTGTCTAGTTTTAGTCAACACAATCCTCAGTTCTTTTCAGCCTAGTTTTCACTGGAGTTTTAGACTCCTTTTCAGCTTCTAATGATACATATGTCGTTATCCTGTTTCAGAGGTTAGCAAAATACACTATTTACCTGTTTATGGCCCTTTAAAGAAGGTTCATACCTATGTTCCCATGTCGGCAAATATAATCAAAGACACTCCTCAGTAAATACAGTTGGCTGATGTCAACGTTAGCTTAGTTAACTGGCTTGACTCTTTTCATGCATCTTTACTAATTTTCATTGGGATTTAGTCAACAAATATGTTACTATTTTCATTCCAAGAACACATCATGTTAGCTAACATTACAGGAAAAGACATAACGTTGCTGAAATAGAAGATGCAGCTTATTGGCCGAGCACAACAAGCGGCTAAATCAGTTTCAGTAGCAATTGTTACAAAGATGTGAGAGGCTAGTTTTTGTTTATGTGTAGTTTCATCTCGGAAAAAGGTTGTAAAATTGCCGTATCACAGTTTTTGTTTAACCGAAGCTACAATTATGCTTCAAATGCCCTATTTCATTGTACAGGTTTGCATTTCTCAAGAGTTAAATTACCCTCAATGTGAAGATAAAGACAGGTGGATGCAATCTGTTTTAACAACATTTCCCTATGTTCTAATATTTCCGTGGTTTCAGATAGTAAGCTATTTACCAAATTCTGCAAAACAACATGCACACCTTTGGAAAAACTGGGCCATTTTGTAGTATATTGTGGCAGCAAACATTTACTTGAGATAATATACTTGTGAACTGTAGGAAACTACTGTAGGTACAGACAGGAATAGTACTCGGAAATGCTCTCAGAAAACTGCATACCTCATTAATTAGTCCCTTCTACGTCCCCCCAGATGAAGAGGAGCGGCTGATCAGCCTCACAATCAGTCAAGGGGCAGGTGGCCTCTAGCTGATCGCTGCGAGACGTGATTTCACATCTGATTCTGCTCCTGTGTTAAGGTTGTTAACATCAGCGTGACTGCTGAGAGGTCTCGATCCCTCGTGGCAAATATTTGGGCCCTCCTACTGGAGGATCCTGTGAATCCCTTTTTTTTCCCCCAACAGTTAATCAGCAAAAGGAAGCTCCACCAGAACCCCACAGTGTAAAAACGTGGATTTTTACAAAGAGTTTCCTGCGTTAAAGCTAACGATTAAAATTAGGCCATTATAAAGGAGGTCAGAGCCACCAAAGGGACCCAGCACAGGACTATTTTTGATTTCATCAACGTACAACAGCACATTTTCACAGATTCACGAAAAAATAAAAGTTTCTAATATAATTAGTTATTTCAGCATAAGTTTGGGCCCCACAGTTATAACAGAATGCTCCAGAAAGATAAGATTACATCCAGACCACGCTTAACTTTAGGAGAGGATGGAAATATACAAGAAACCTCAATTCATACCGTAACATGCATAGCTAGTGTTAACACTGGGACAACAAACCTGAGTTAACGAGTAACTATAAATAACACATGGCATTTCATTTACTCCAAGGACCAGTCGGGTATACGTAGGTAATCCAAGCAATCCAATTAATCAAGCGCGAGTCCGTCTCAAATGGCGTCGTCTCTCAGGGACCGCTCGTAAAAACAGATACAACTGGGAACAATTGGTGGGTTTTACTTTCAACTGTGGGTGACAACAGTGAAACATTAGAACATGTTTGGAAATTGCTAAACAAATCCAACACCTACTGAACAGGGAGCTCGAGGCAGAGGCGATGAATCAGATAGCACCTGTACTCTTATCATTCCCACTGACAAGAAGTCGGACCACTTGAATCATCACATCTTTGGCTCGCCCTGAACATACAAATAATACAGAACATAATCACATTTAACACTCTGGCTGTAAAGCTGCAATCACGCCATATCGACAAGCAAATTAAGCGATAATCCCAATTTTGGAGCGTTTGCACATTATTCCAAGATGGTTGCCCCAAAGCTTACCTCATTGTTGCACCAGATAAAAAGATAAAAACTAAAGTAGCTTGAATCAACACTATCAGGGTTAAAATGGAATTTATTTGAATGTAACCATCAGCAATGGGGAAAAATGTCATCTTAAAATTACAAGGCTGATCTAAATACCCAGCTCAGCTGCTTAGAAATGTGTCACTGAGTGCCAAGGAGGGATAAAACGGCGGTTTCACATATGTTAGCATGAAACTAGGAACAACCTTTACTAACCAAAGTTTTGACACTGAGCTATGAGACACATAAGATACATGAATAAGAATTTTCAGTGACAGTAATTAATGATGGTCAGCTATCTTGAGTGGGAAGCGTTGAGAGTAGTCGTACAGTTTAACAGCCAACTCTGAGTAAATCCAAGCCTAGCCAAATTGGTTGCTAACAGATTACTTACAACACTTAGCTTAATGCCACCTGGTGAATCCAATATGTAGAGTCCAAATTTTAATCAACAGACTCTACGATCTTTGGCTTTCTATCCCCTCCAAAACAAGTGCAGCAGTCTGGAGTATGACACTATAATGACATAATGAGCAACAACATCAAATTGCATTTAGGGAAGTGTAGGATCCAGTGTTTTTGGAGATTGCAGGAATGAAAAGTCTGCTTATCTCTGCTTCTGCTGCGACAATTTCAACCATTCTTTTTTTCCTCTTCAAGAATCTGTTTCTTGCAAGTAGCCACACTTTATAGAGAAGAAGTACTAATTTGCTGGAGGGACCCTTTAAAATTGCAGAGACAGCATAACATCGGAATTGCTCAGTAATTTAATCTGGATGAGTCACCCATAAACAAACAGGTGGTAAAAACAAAAAGGTTTTCTGCAAATGCGTGCCATCCTTGCTTTATATCTGTAGGACGTTAAAAAGCCGTGTCGCTTTATAGCTAGAAGCAAATTTGACATCGCGCTCGTCTTACGTACAGTATTTTAAAACACATCTGTCAGTTTTTGAATGGATATAGTTCAACAAGAAAACTCTTTGAGCATTAGAGTGAAAAGTCTTAAGTGCTGCCTCTGAGAGGAAACTGCCTGATGGAGTCCCTTTAGGGATCGTGATCACCTCCCCTTCATCTCAGGTAGAGAAAATATAGATTGCCTGTATCACACACTATTTATGCATAATCACTTAAGAATATGCTGAGCTTGGCTTTCCAATAACCCCCTGCCTGCCCACGATATATGAGTCCCTTGGGGTATGCGTGATAGATTTTTAATCTCTTTCCTTAGGAGCCTTTATAATGTATATAAGGGTTCTAACCCCAAGGTATATTTCACAGTTTATCATTAAAATAGTCATTAAAGAATATCATTGTTCAGCAGTTTGAGGGGGGCGTGTGTGTGAGTGGAGCTGTTGTGGATAACAAGGCACATATATTGTCTCTAGGACATGCTCGAGCCCACATAGCGAAGCAACTCATACTCTTCTGGCAGTTTCAATGCGTTATAATGAGCCCCAGCCAATCATGAGGGCTAAAGGGGAACGCAAGGCCAAACGCGGGATAATCAGGCTAGTTGGACGGTTAGATCATGGTGAAGGCTCGGAGGAAAAAGGGGAGAAAGCAGCTAACTATGTGATGCAACAGACTGTTAGAAGCTTCGGAGGAGGTTTAATATAGCATATTCAGTCAATATGTTTGTTTATCCTGCCGTACCTGCCCAACTTCCTACTCACAGTATGCCCAGTTCTTGCCTCTCATCACACGACCAAAGTACAGATTTGCGAGAGATTTCTCGTCCTGTCAAGCTGTTTCTAGCACATCAGGTCCCTAGATCATCCCTGCAAAAACATATTCCTACTCCTCGGTTTTTTCAGTCGCAGTGTTGGAAACAACTGTCTCCGAGTCCTTCCAAACAGATGAATAAAAGGACTATCAGAGCTCTAAGCCCTGCCTGGTGTTTCTCAGGGGTCTGGGGTGGACGTCGAGATGATGACGGAGGATGACAGAGGTATTGATAGACGACCTCGGGCAAACAAGAAGCCAAGTCACTAATAAAAAGCACTCGAGGGGGTCGTAAACCAAAAGTCAACCAAAGGTTATCACAACAAAAAGAAAACAGTTTTTTTTTTTAACAAGCAGAATCCCCCTCTCTGTGCCTCACTATCACTCAATAGGATCTTATCCACTCTGGAGTCTGGATCCTGATGTTGAAGCTTTGAAAAGGAACGACAAATGGAATGCTAGAAGCTATGGCATGTGATAACTAGAGGGATAAAGGGGTAGCCCCGGGGCTCAACATCATTAGCTGCCAGTGCAAAGTATCTGGAACTGTATAATTGGTCAAAGACTTATGTCTCGGATATTCAGGAGGCGTTGATGAATGATGTCAAAGCTCTGCTCGAATCAAAGCTCTTCATTTACAGACAATAAGGCTTCGTTTGATTTTTTTTTTGGGGGGGGGGTGGTAAGAGCCATCATTAGGGTATGACCCGGAGCAAATGTAGAGCTGCTCTGAAACACTGTGGTGAGTGACTTACTGCTTTCATCAACGGGCAATGAAAGAATATGAATATTTAATTATTGTATATATTTTTTATGTCTTGTCAAGAATGAGATAGAGGCTGGTTGCAATCGTTATTACTCCACTGGGGAAATGGGGTCGCAACGGCAGCAGCAACCCCAACAACAAAGAAGAAATATGTTAGTTATATGAAATATTCGTCCAACAAGCAATATAAATTGTGGTTGAACAGGACCAGGAGCCTACGGTGCGCTCGCGGCACTGTGAGGCTGTACGTGCAGTGCTTTGAGCCGAATGCTACCGTCAGCATGCTCACAGTGAAAACGGACTGCTGGTCTGTGGAAGGTTCGATTTTACCATGATCATTATGTTGCTAACGTGGCCCTTTCTCAATTCAGTATAATACAGCCAAAGGCAAGTTGGTATGGACTGGCGAATGTTAGCTTATGGTAGCAAACGTGACATCGTACCCAAACTAGCCTCTGTTATTGCTATTGTAAGTCAATTTAGCTTTTTTTAATTTTATTTTATTTTTGGCTGTTCAGCAAAAGTTAAATTGGTCACATGAAAAATAGAAATGTGTCTATTCTGCCTCTAATGTTAGCTAACGTTAGCCACACTGCAGTTTACTAGCCTATCCAACATTTGCTGACATCGAAAAGCCTGATTCTTCTGTACTCATGCTACTATAACATCTTGTTTTAGCATTTAGCATCATTGTGTAATTGTCACTTGCTATTTTCTTACTTGTAAACAAAATTTATCCAATCCTGATAAAGTTCAGAAGGTGTTCTGTTTAAGAATGCAAAGAGAGGCTAACTCTAACCAGCAAATTTTGGATGCCTAATCACACTGTGGCAAACAAATTGCCCGTGTTTTCTTTACTAATGCCATTATAACATTATCATTTATTATTGTCATGCAGTTTTCACTTGCTTTTCTGTTCAGCAAGGGTTACATTGTCCCTTTAAAACACAAATTAGCCTATTCTGTTCAAGTTTATGAGGTGTTTCTCTGTTACATAATCCAAAGAGCAGCTGCATTCATGCTGGGAACCTTAACCTAGTTGAGAGAATCCACTTTTCCCCCCCTCCTCCTTTTTTTCAACGGAAATTTCAATGCTTGCTCGCACAATGCAGTGCTGAAAGGTTGCAGCACTCGGATCATCAACCGTGAGATGAAAACATTTCAACTTTTAGCACAACACTGCCATACAATACTCCAAACACGGCCCTCCAACAGTCGCATAGCAACAGCAGCTTCCACAGCCGGGGCTTCCTACATACAGTACATGTGTTTAGTGCTGCTTGTTAAAAAATGAAGCATCCCATGGAGGACCAAGCTGATCTAATGCGACTATGACGCAGTCTATCAATATATTAGTCCCTTTTTTTGGTTGCGTTCGTGTTGACCAGAATGGACGAACCAAGGTGGATTCTCAGCCCTCGTAGCTGACCCAAATAGCTGCCTTCGAGGCGTCGAAATAAAACTCACGCGGCGGCGAAGACTCAGCCCGTGTTGCTTGTTGAGAGACTCACTGAATGAATTCTTTCTGATGTCTTCGTTCTTTCTTCTCTCCCCTCCCTGCCTGCCAACTGACATACTTTCTTTTAATTCATCAGCAGCATGGCGAGCGATGGAGGGGAGCGTGGGAGAGAGTAGGAGGGAGAAGGGAAGGATGGAGAGAGAAAGAAAGTGTGTTTTCAGCATCAAAAGACTGTCTCGGAGACTAGGGGGAATACACTGGCTCTTCGATGTGCTTTTTGATGATGCCTTTTCTGTTTTATGAACTCATTGATACACAACAGCGGCAGCGGTGTATTAGCCTACTCCCCCCCCCCGACTGTTCTTGTCCTCCGTCTCGTTCCCTCCCGTCATTCATTACGCGCACCTTCCCTCTCGTCATGACCCGTCTTTTATTTTGTAACACATACTTTCCTGGCGTCAGCTGGCAGGCGAGGACGTACCGTACCAGACAACATTTTGATGGCTCACACTAGCGAACAAACCCCTCCGAGTCCTTACAGGGTAAACTTTTTCTTGAAGAGGCACAACACATCCCTCGAATCATTAAACATTTAAAAAGGGGGCTATTCCCCAAGTGTTCAATACTACAGAGAAAAACATGTCCTATTATGTATGACCCAGAAACAACTCACTCACATCTCAAGTCACATCTGCTCTCTGCAATAATTATTAAGAAAGAAACAAGCTCTTTGGAGGTAGATTAAAGGGAATGCTGACCACTGGAGAGGACAGTCTCGTGCGGGCTGGCTTCAGATTTGTGGCAATAACACACAAACCTGATTAATGTTATCGAACTGAACACGACTGCGTCCCTGCGTCTGTAGCTGTACAGCTGTCATCGTGTCTCCGGAGAATACTGCAGTGTTAGGGTGTTTGATTTACTTGAAGACAACAGGTGCAAATTGAACGCGTCTCATAAAGTAACACGGGCACGACAACACTTTTTTCGAGAGTGATTTTCATGAATGTAATAAACTGGCAAACTGTTTTTGACAGGGGACCAGACACTTATCCGCTAATCTCATATATCTGAAAGACACTTGTTAATACAAACATTGGCCCATTTCTTAGCTGCATTTACTAGTTACCTCCAAAGTACACTAAAAAAATGCTATGCTAATGCTAAAGTTGCTATACTCAATATGTGTATGTTAACTGTAGATTAAATGAATATGTGTAATGTGAAAGGGTTCTAACAGAGAAAACCCCCACAGAAACATCCCAGTTTGCGTCAGCTTTACGGAGAGTTTTAGCATCTTTTAGCTCATTGTTTTGGCTTCGAACCTCGCAGCTTTAATGTTTTGGTTCACTCTCACCACTCACCTGCATTATTTTCAACTTTTGTTCATTTCAAATACTTTCAAAAACCTGGTACTTGTTGCATTGTTTGCTTTTTCTCTGTCTCTGGCGTCATTTTGATCTGCAGCTTTCAGGTTTCCAGCACTTGATGGCTTTCAGACAAAGACAAATGACTAGCCTGTGAACATAGAGCATTTTGTTTTTGTGTCTTTTAGCTGATTGTTTCTCATTGGCGTCGTTTCTAGCTGCAGCTGCCAGTTGTGTTATTTATTCACTTCAGCTTTATGGAGTGATTTAGCATCAGCTGTTTTTTATGAGAAAGCTTTCAAATCCAGCTGTTTCCTGGCACTGGCATCATTTTCAGCTGCAGGTTTTCACCACCTGCCCAGCACTAGCCATCAGACAAAGTTCATCATTAGCTGGTGAACATAGTATAGCATTTAGCAGTAAAAGCCCCAGATATTTTTCCTCGGGGGTTGTTGTACACCAAATGTCTAATGTCTGTTTCATCGTCGCTCGTGGCTATGAACTAGATAAAGTGTTGGAACGTGCCAAAAAGTCTGCCGTCTGTTTTTTAATTAATTCAGACTGGACTTTGTGTCTAGCAGCCTACTGTTTGCTGCTAAACCTTTAAGGTGTAAACATTTAAAATGTGAGGAAATAACAGTTTCAACACTGACATCTACGTATTGTGTTGCAGAGATGCCAACTGAAACTAGCATGCTAACCAGATAGCCAAGGCCTGTCCTGGTACAAGCTCCTGGGCTGGCAGTAAAAACAACTACACTTCCCTGGTGCTCCGAGCTCCCAGTCCAGACTGCTAGCTGATGGATAAGTGAGCGAACTAGCTAGTGGCAGCTACAGTTAGCAGTCACTCTAGCAATATGCTGCCACCTATACATTTACATTTGGGGCATTTATCACACGCTTTTTGTCCAAAGCGACTTACAGTAATTAATTCATACATTCATACACCAGCACATCAGGAGCAGTTTGGGGTTCAGTATCTTGCCCAAGGACACTTCGACATGCAGACCAGGGGAATCGAACCAGTGACCTTCCGATAATAAGATGCTCGTTCTACCCCTGAGCCACAGCCGCCGAACATGCCTATAAGTTTTGAGTAATTACTCCAATGACCAATTCTTACATATTGTACCTTTTATTTTTTAAAAATGTGAATCCTGGGGCGCCGCTTGGCTCAGTTGGTGGAGCGGGCGTCCCATGTGCTGAGGCTCTGCAGCGGACCCGGGTTCGACTCCCAGTCTGGGTCCCCCTTGCTGCGTGTCACTCCCCCTCTCTCTAACCCTGTTTCCTGTCACCCTCTTCAGCTGTACTGTCAATAAAGCCATAAAGGCCAAAAAAATATTGAAAAAAAAGAAAAGAAATGTGAATCCTATCTGACCCACAACTCGACACCAAATGCTCACAAATCAAAATGGAGAAACAGTGAAAGAAAAGTAAAACCTTACCTGTAGGAATTAGGGAAGTGGCACATGAGTCAGGATTCACATTCAGATGTTTGAAGCAGGGGCGAGAACAACACTTTACCTTCAACACTTAACTTGGTCAAAAGACAATTGTTGAACACAGGCAATATGGCAAAAGGGTGAATATTGGCTTTGGGGCCTGTTGAGTAATGAGGCACAGGTGTGTAGGCATGTGTCCGTTCAGGGAAACACACCAAGGACAACAAGTGGCCAGGTGAGGAATAACACATTATGATGGTTTTTAAATTGACTAAATGAAACCCTGATTTTTAAAAAAAAGTGTCTTATGTAACTGTAAGAGTCATAGCTGCAGGTTGTTATATTGTCAAACTGTGTATGAGACCTTGGTGCAGCAGTGCTGTCTGCGGCATGATGATACTTGATGAAAACCCCTTCACTTTGAGTATGAAAACACTCGATCTCAGACAGCTTCATTTATTCTAAATATTCAAGTCTATCTGAAGTTCTCTGGCATTAAACTTAATTAGTGTATGGGACCACAGTTTCCTGAGTTTCATCTGCTTGCACTCAGTCATTATGTGAACTTCTCGCACTGCCAAAATCACCATCTTCAAAAAAAAGTCACCCAATCTTATATTCAGATGTGGCGGAATAATTTACATCTCTCCTCTCGATTCATCAGTATCTTGTGGCGGATCACCCTCCGAAATAATGTTCCGTGTTTCATGAATTATTTTGAACGGATGACAGTATCGGATGAAATCACTTAGCCACGTAGCCAGTTATTGGAGCGCACGTTCCCATTTCCTTTTGTTCAGATATTATCAGCCTGTCGTCCAATTTGTTCTCCCTCCCCGGCGACAGGAGCACTTCGGTTCCCCGGGCTCATTAATGATCGGAACAAAGTGAGCGGTGGCTGCCAGCGAGAGGTTTGTGCGTGGACAAAAGTATCTTTGTTTTAAACGTCGCCATATATCTCGAAAAAGCGAAAAGGTCTGTTTTATTCTGTTGGTTTTGTTGCAGTCCTCTCTGCAGGAGACAAAGGATTCTAATGAAATGGGTCTACCTGCTCTTTAGAGGTGCAAAATGTCAGAATTGGCCAGTTTTTATATACTCCAAACAAATAGGGGGCAGCATATCAGCAGAGCAACTGCTAACTGCTGCTAACTGCAGCTGCTCTTAGCTAGTGAGCTCAGTTAACTATGTGCAAGCTGTTTGATGTTTTAACTCTGCTCAGACTCACTTGTTAGGGGGCTAGCTGGTTAGCATGCTCACTTAAATAGATCCTTCCACAGTACAATACATAGATGTCAATAAATATATATATATATATATAATATCGACGCTGTTATTACTTCAGGTTCTGTTGATAATGTTAGCTAATTTTGGTATATTATCAGTAAAAAAATCTCACATTGCACATTTAATTTAAAAACACAATAATGCTGAGGAAACAGAATACAAGCTGAGAAATTGTAATTTTTTATAAAGGTTTTGGTTTTCTGACAAATTCAATACATATATCTGACTCATAAAAAGACACATGTTTAACCATCACAAAAAAAAAAATGCATGATCATATTTGGGTTCCATGAGTGTGTGTCATTATCTGAAGGAGAAGTGACAGCATGGTGAGAGAACAAATACAGCGCCTCATAATAATAACCTTGTGTTTCCTGCCCTCTGCTGGATGCTGTAAGCACATACAGTACACATGCATGCACCTCGCGCTGCACCCCCCCCCCCCCCCACCACCACCACCACCCTCCAAACACAGATTCACACGCCCACACACTCATCTGCAAAACACAGAGAGGCGTGTACGTGTGATTAATGCTCTCCGTTTTCACATTTCTTGCTAATTAGCAGCTGCTTGTAGCTCATACTGACGCTTATTTAAAAGACGTTTTATACAGCCTGTGTCGATAGAGCCATAGACGCCATAATTACACGTTTAATTACTCCATGTTTGGAGTTTGTAGTGCACAGGGGCCAATTTCATGGACAGAGTTTCTGCTTGTTTACACTTTACAATTACCGCTCTATTCTCATGTACAGCCAGTGTGAGCGAGGTGGGCTGAACAGTGGCTGGATTCGCATCTTTGCAGCTTAGTCGGTATACTTTAAAAATTGCATCGAATGATGAAACGCCTATCCTGATGAAACAAGTGCATGCATTCATCTATAATGCATTCAAAGGCCTCATCGCATTGAGTGGTTATCACAGTCTTGCTAGAAAGGTCTGGAATGATGCCTTTATCAACTCAAAACAAAAAAGGAATCTTCTGCACAGTATGTTATGGTCTTTATCAGAGATTAGTATGCCAGCCCAGGGTTATAACGACATGGACCTGTACTCCAGATGAATACACATCGGATGTGCTACTGTGTTTCCTGTGCAGTTTCTTTCAATCATGATTCAAATCAAGTACCCAGTAGATTAAATTCTTGTTATTCACTGATCTAAACACTTAAAGTATGGACTTTTCCCATAAATCTGTGTTACATTTACCATAAGCAAAACTCAAAATATATGGAAAATTAAGGTTCCAATGATAGAAAAGTAATGAAAGACTATTTACTTGGGTTTAAAAGGGACTCTGTGTAACAATTTGTAGTAATTTACATGTATTAACAACTTTATTATTGGCCATATGTGAGCAAATTTAAATGTGACATGAAAAATAGGCCTTCCCTGTCTCTCTCAATTGTCTATACAAGCCTGTAGACAATGTGTTAAAGTTGTTTAATGCGGCTGGACTATGGATTTCTTGGATGAATTTTCGTAGCAATCCTATCCAGAGTCAGGTGTCTTTTGCCGTCATCCATAGTCATAGTTATAACATTAAACATGTGGTTCACATCTAACGTTAGCAGTTTGGTTAGTTTTAGACAACAAAACTACTCAGTTAGGTTTGGGAAAAGATCACGTTTTTTGTTAAAGTACATATGTGTAGTTGCGTTACGTATATTACCTGCGTTACTTACAAAGTCCTGTGTTTGTTTGACCCATCTATCAATCCCAACATCCATCAACTCCAAAATCAATCAATCCCCAAATTCCACCCTTTTACTCCCTCACCTTACATTCTGTGTGCATGTTATTTTTTTTCTTTTTGTGGAAAGGTTGGAATTATATCATAAAAATGTTCAGCATAGTCTGCTGAGGAAATACACACCCCTTCCCTTTTTCTGACTCTTTTTTAACCCCCGCCCATACCCGTAATAATTTAATTCAGTCCCTAACATAAAAAAAATCATTGTTTGTGCTGTAAAGACTGATTTATGATCCCCTTTGTAAACATGTATATGTAGCAGTCTTGGAAATATATTAAATGTCCCCATTTCCCCTCCTCTAATGCAATCTTCCCCTCCCGAAATATAAATTCCATCAAAACACACCGCAGCAAGGCAATTTAATTGCTGCTTGTAGCCTTGCAAAAACTAACAGATGTCTTCGCCTGTAATACATGACTCCATCAGGCTCGAACAAAACGCTCACCTCCAGTCAAATAGCTTTCACGAGCATGAGAATGAGTCTGCCTCGCTGAAAAGCCGCAGCATCTGACAGAGACACCCACCGTTCCTTTACATAACACCTTTTTATAGCACCTATTTACCTTGAAATGATGTTGCCAAGTAACAACATCCTGATTGTGTGGTGTGCGGGGGCGGGGGGGGGGAGTGTGTGGGCTTGAGTGGGTGTTTGTACGTGTGTTCGCAGGTGTGTGTGTGTGTGTCAGTGATGGATGTTCTAAAGTGCCATTATAGGCTCGAAAAGTGGGGTTCTAACTGCAGCTGGGCTTTACTCTCACGCAGGTCTGCTGCTTCAAAAAAGGCACAGGCAGGAAGTCATATATCACCACTACACATTAATCCTTAATGCTGCTAATGCCCGCCGACTTGCAAAGGGCAAAACACTTTATGACGCAGGATATAGCACCTGCTTTTTGTCATCGCACCTCACGTCTTTTTCCCATTTTTCTTCCCACCCAACATCTTCCATCCTCTCCGTCCTTCTCTGTCTCAGTGCGAGCTGCTTAACTGATACATGTACTACAGTAATCCCCTTCTTAGCGAACGGGATTAATATTTAATTCAAGAAGAGCCTTTTATCAATACCTCGGTGTGCGTTCATCGTTCGCTCTGTTTAGGGTGGCTTTACCGCAGCTTTTGGCAAATTGGAAGAGCGGCAAGTGTATTAGTGCGATAGATCAGGAAGATAGGAGTGGAGGAACATTGTCGGATCACACAGTGGAGTTCTTCCACAAAAGTATCCACAGTACTTACTTGCAAAGTCCTGCGTTTGTTTGAACTATCCATCAACCCTAACATACATCAACCCCAACATACATCAACCCAAGAATTAAATTATAGTCAAAAAACTTTATTTTCACCTGGAGGCAATTAAAATCCAACTGTCCAAATATCAATCAACCCCAAAATCCATCAACCCTCATAGTAGAGCTGCAAAAATTATATGATTGATCCATTAGTCGATCAAAGGAAGATAAGTTGCCAGTGAGGAAGATGTTGACAGCACTCAATCTGTTCTTTGAGCTTTTATTTTGGTAGGAGCTAAATATTTAGTTTGGTCCAGCATCATGACAAACTGTTAGCATTAAAGTGAAACTTTCGCCAAAATGCAACCTAGGCTTTTTTTGTGAATGTATATGAGTCAAACCTTTGAGAGCAAACTCTTTGTACACAAACAATGTTCTCATTGCTCGTCTTCATTTGTAGAGACCCTGGTAAATCTTAAAAGTGCCTCTTTCGTCGTAATTATGCTTTTACACGAAGGTTTGACTCATGTACATTCACAAAAAAAGCTGCATTTTTGCGAGAGTTTCACTTTAAGAGTTCGCTTTTTTTAATCCGAGCGCAGTGGGCAGAAGTCTGTCAATGAAGGGAAGTTGTAATAATTAGGGATCCGATATCCCATAGGCCTATTTAAAGAACACTTTACTTTTTACAGCATACACAGTGATTTATATTGCTAGTAGTCAAATTTTTTTTTTGGGGGGGGGCAACATTAGGCTGAATGATGAATTGTGAAAATAATCAACAGATTGACAATGATCAATAGTTGAATCCCTACATCACAACAGCATTTACCTTCAAAATGTCCTATATCATCATTCCTATTATTCTAAAGACAAAATGCAGGTGTTTACAGCTTTATATTGGATTCTGTAAGCCATTTTTTTTTACTTAATGTTTCCTGAACCTCTTTGTGCTTTATCCTTGAAACTCCGGTACTTGCATTCATAAAGGTACCAGGAGCCTATTATACCCTGATCCACTGCAGCGCTGATCCAGGATTAGCCCAGAGGCAAAAAACACATGACAGAGTAAACTTGAGCATGAGCTAAAGACACAAACCTGCCTCACTCTACATATATATCCATAATAAACAAATGCACAGTGTATTATGCATGCCGTCTGCAGTCTGGGGACGGGAGGAAAGTAAATGTTGGATGCATAAGCAGTTTATCAAATCAGTGCTGAATGATGAAACAAAGTCCTCCGCGCACGCCGCAGCCCAGCGACTTACTTTGAACTTGATGGTTCTGGGTCAGCCTGTTGCTTCAGGCAGCGACTGCTTTATCAAAGAAGGTTTAATGAAATCACCAAAACAAACACACACGGGACGGCTCAAATCGGTTGATTGTGAAACAGCTGCGTGTTATTTCTCCCTGACGGCGAGCTGTTAATGTTGGCAAGAGCAAAAAAACATGAAATCCATCTGAGGTTATTCTCTGCAGGAATGGGCTGTTTTTTAAGAGCTCGGGGGGGGTTCAGGACCTGATCTTTTCTAAGGTGTTAAACATGCAGAAGGACAGATCTCTTGGTAACTGGGAAAGGGATCGCCAAAGGGGCTTTACTGCATTATTTCTGGTGAGAGATCGTGGAGGTGAAATAGCATAAGAAACACTACCTGGTGAAATGGCAAAGTTCAGCAAGTTTTCAGTGGAAATCTCAGTGAGAAGTATTGAAGACATAAAGCTCAGATGTCTTCAACATATGCGATTGTGGGCACTGTAATAAGGGGATGATATGAGGGAGCAGATGATTACAGTGGGAAAGAAATGGCACAATGGTACATCAAAAATCATACTCAACATTTCTTGGTGTGCGCCATTTTTAGCACATCTCAAGTAAATGATGTCCCCAGCAGACCCCGTGTCAATGACACCTTTGCACCTTGCAAGTGTTCTTTTTTTGTGACATAAAATTTAAAAAATGAGTACCATTTGACAGAGTGGCTTGACTCAAAAGATTCAAGGAAGCCAATTATGTCAAAGGTATCAAGTAATGTGGACTTATAATGTAAAGTTGGGAAACTTTCAGCTCAGACAACTTAAATTCAGTCCACTTTACTTAGTTATTCTGAGGTAATCTATTCCTGACTTTTTCAGAGTTGAAAAAGTCATTAAAAAAATGTACTGTTTTACATGTGAATCACCATTTTGTTTTAATAAACATATATGGGGGGAAAACTAAGTCAGCTGCAGCACTAAAAAAATTAAAAAAAAATGAAAAAATCATCAATAGGACTTCCTGTTTAAGTGGATGTAGACCTTGTGGTTTGGTCCCAAAGCTCCAGAAAAGACTAGTTATTGGACTTTGAGTCAGGATTATTCTATTAGCATGTTTTCATCTACATCTTTTTAACATCGGAGACAGTGATATTACTCCAGAAAGGTTAAAAAACAAACGTTTATTCTGGTTTAAACAGTCTTCGCTTATGGATTTTTGTCTGTATCTGTAACTAGAATAATAGGAAACTGCTATCAGTTAACCCAGGTGCAATCAGAAAATAAGGAGAATTTCTGCCAAAGTAAAAGCCGTTTCACACCGGTGCGATACGAAAATGCGGCACGGATTTGCGGAATATCCGTGCAGCAATGTTCCGCATGTAAAGCATGCACACTGAGTCCGATGCGAAATGTTCGCATTCTTGTGTCCTAATTTCGCACCTAACGAAAAAAAGTCGCGGTTCATTATCTGACAGGAGTGTTCAAGCTCTTCAGCACCCACAGAGCCGGCTAATAACTCAAAGTAATGACTGCATTTCCGGCTAGAAAACACACATCTCTCTCCTCCCTCCATTGTTGTTTACGTTTGTGTCGCTGCTTGGTGTACACGTGAGTTTTCCTCATGCTGAAAACCTGACTTGTCGCACACGTGACGTCACTCCCTGAGACACAAGAAGAAAGCAAAAGTGTATATTTTTACTGAGGAAAATGACAAAAATAATAGTAACGCACAGTGCAACTTTAATCTGATTACTGGTGTGAAATATTAACGCGTTAGACCACTCGTTACTGCAAAAAGTGGTCAGATTAGAGTAACGCGAATTGTAGTTGAGAACGTCGTTTATAACAGCCCAAGTATTAAAAAAAATGTCGGGTTTAAATCGGGCTCGGGCTGATAATTACAGTTAATGTGTCGGCCGGGCCAGACTCGGACACAACGGGCTCGAGTCGGGTCGGGCTTGATTTTTTGGGCCCGATAAGCTCTAGCTGGGACACCAGAATGATTAAACTTTAGCTCATTTTATCAGATAAATCATTTGCTTTGTATGATGTCACTTCCCGTCTACAAAGCAAACGATTTCATTGGTCAAGCGTGGAGTTTCGCAGACGGAATTCCGCAGACGACAAAGTGGTTCCGGAGATTTTTTTTGCCGCACGAAAGTTCCGCCCTGGTGTGCAAGCTCCCATTATAACCCATGAAATCATTTTTTATACATTTCCGTGCGAATAATCCGCACGGTAATTCGCACTTGGTGTGAAACGGCTTTAACTCAGTAACAAGTCGCCCTTGTGGGAAAACAGGAAATGGTAAAAAAACAGCAGAATACCTAAACTTTAAAAACATACACTACCATCATGCCTTCATGAGGTTTTTATACCAGACCAAGGCTGAGGCAACAAAACCTATGAGGTACTTTTCACTGCTTGTAAATCCTGATTTTATTATTAATTCATTCTAAAAGAACATTGTGTAAAGAATGTAAAAGAGTCCACTGAGAGCAGAGATGTGTCCAAGGCCGTAGTTTTTTTTAACTGTGCTACAATGTGAGTTATGTCTGCGAAGCGGAGCTGATAGGCCTCCTGCCAAACTCTTCTCCTTGGCCTATTTTCTGCTGCTACCTTCAATAATTAACACTTAAAGGAAAATAAGAACCACACAGCACTTTAAAATACAACTCCCTTCAGGCAATGAAGGGATTATGTTGTGACACACAACCCAAAAACTGAGTCATGTAAGAATATTAACCTGGTTTTAAACATCATGGAGACGCTTTGGCAGTGGATCTGTGTCATATTTGGGCTTTGGCTCCACCTAGCGGCTCATTGATTCGCCGTTTCTGCATGCGTTTGCGTCATCGTGCTTCCTCAATCCGTGGAAATCCGTGATCGACTCCCTTAGTGTCAAGTCGCGGGAGTTGGACTTAAATGCGGATGTGACGACATTCAGCCTTCAAAATAAAACGGCTATTTTAATTCAATTTTCGATGGATGATTTCAAGATAATGACAAGCAAAAGGCTGTCAACATAAACCAGTTATAGTAAAAAATAGTTCCACAAAAAGGAATACATCATTATATTGTACTTAAACAGAAATACACCACATTCTAGTAGGGTAAATAGGCAAAGTACATGTGGTCAATTACTGTACAATTACCCTGCCTTCAAAGCCCCTCCCACAGAGGGGCCTGCACGAGCACGCTTGTAACCATGGTAACAGAGGATGCTAGATAACCAAGAGGGCTGTTCAAAATAACAACAACATAAGCCCCGATTGTTCTGCCCAATACAACTAAATTACAGTAACCCAAGTAACAAACAATATTCCTCATACGCTGTAGACGAAGTTACCAGGTAATCATCATCAACATGCTGCCTTTCTGAAGCATGAGTAACATTATTTCTTTAAACCAATTCAACCATTTCAGAGGTACTGAACACAAACTAACGTTATAACTGCCCGGTCACTTTTGCTAACCAGTAGCCATAAAGACAAAGCTAAGCACTGGAGTTAGCATACAAGTTAACTAGCTAGATATAGCAACAAGCTACGTAGCTCGACTGCAACAGCATATGGCGATATGAGCTATTATGAGTATTACTGGAACCACCGCCTCCATAGCCTTGTGGTTAAAACATAGAATGAAACATATAT
Organism: Diplodus puntazzo; assembly: GCA_963678695.2. Taxonomy (NCBI): domain Eukaryota; kingdom Metazoa; phylum Chordata; class Actinopteri; order Spariformes; family Sparidae; genus Diplodus; species Diplodus puntazzo. The sequence continues at coordinate 11,454,091 of OZ023178.1, forward strand.
CAAGCAGGAGTCCTTACCTGTCCAGCAGAAAAGCCGCTAACTCTGCATCGCTTGTGAGTCCCTACAAATCCCGCAGCTCCTCCACCTCTGAAATGAAGCTCCGATATTCATCCTAGTTTTCTTTCTGGCTCGGTCCAATTCTCTGTTTTTACACTGCTTTTCTTCGTCAGTCTTCTTATTTCTTCTCTTTGACGTGGGAAATGGTGGGGCATTTTTCAGCTCTGTTGCTTTTCCACCATTGTTTACAGTTTGGACTTGAGCTTGAAGGTCTGACCAGGTGAGAGCAGGTACTGCGCCTGCGCGGGGGAGGGGCACTGTCAGGTATGGGCTGCGCGTGGGAGAGGGGCTGCCACAGCCGATGCAGGAGAATGATTGACACTTCTCAGACACTCCCCTTGGCTCTGATTGGTTGTGTTGATCTCGGAGAGGTGGATTCTTGCAAATCAAATTACAGCCACTGGGTGGAGCCACAGACAGCTGACCTGTATCTTATTCTACTGTCAGATCATAATGACAATTTTAGCATATATAACAAAAACATAATTACAGACTACAGTTTAACACACTGCATAATTAGTATACTTATGATACTTTCTGATAACACTTCAATAGGGTAATTGTACTTGAATAAAATTCAAATATTATGATGGCTGATATTCAAATGTGATTTTTATTTAGCCAAATAATATTTAAATTTCCAAAGCTGGCAATGGATTTATTTTCTGGGTTAGTGAGAGTCATGTGAAGGAAATTTTACTAATTTCTTACAAATAAGGAAATTTAAATGTACTCCACATAAGTTATTAAGTTAATAGTTACTGTTTTATTACTGTAAACAAGATATCGACAACTATTTTTGCAAGGTATGAATTGCTTTATCTCCTTAATGAAAAATTAGTTTTAAAAAAAAATACTTAAATCTTAATAACTATTTGTTTTTACAAGGTAAGACTTAGTAAGACTTAGTCAAATAAATACATAAATAAAAATAACAAGTATTTACGAGGTATGACTTGGTTTACCTTCTACTTATTAAGAAATTAGCAAAAACATTTTAAAGACAGAGCTCTTGTAGGTAAAAAGCTATTACGACTTAATTGCTAATCACAGTGGCATTATTCCAGTTTAAAAAATGTGAAGCATCTCATTTCAATACATTTTATTTTGAAGTATCAGATCGGAAGTGTCGTGTGGGCAGAGCAGCTTCACTCTGCTGCTGAACGTTTTACCGACAAGGCTGTTTTTCTAAGGGAGTGTAGACTGTAGACTGCAGCCATTTCTCTCACCGCTCTCTTCACAGATAACTAGCGGTGCTTGAGAACAAGTGTTTCTGCCTTTGTCTCAAAGAAAGGGAGCGACGAAAAAGTCTGATCCCCCTCCGGTTCTCCTCGGCTGGCTCGCCTGCCAGCTGAACAAGCGTCGGGATGGACCCAGCAAGCCGATACCAAGTGGTGAGTCCGGGGCAAGAGGGGATCAAAACAGCCGATTCCTAACGCGTTACCTCGGCCTGCCTGTGACAGGAAGCGAGGCCTTGCTGACATTAAGACACTGCTTAAGTGTTATTACACGATTATAAAGTGTTACTTCACGTAGACGTCACGATAAAACGTCTTAATTTGCTTCTGAGCTGTCACTTCTGTTGTGTTTTGGCTCAATTTATTTTCTACAATTGTTTTGTTATGGCTGCTCTCTCTTATCAAGCACTTCCGCATCGGCTAGGCTAACGTTAGCTAGCCTGTCAAAATGAATATGTCGGCCTTGAAAGTGATTATTCTAATACAACGTGTTACATGCTTGATACACATTAACTTACGTTTAGTTACTTGCCATTAAACCCATGTTAGGTTACACGGTAGTCGATAAAGTAAAAGTTTAAAGTGTCGGCTAGTTTAGCTTCAAGCTAGTATTAGCAGGGGGACTTTGTAAGGTGGCTAATATTTGAATATGGTTATGTTTGATTAATAATGACTGAATAATATTAACATTTCCAAAGCTGGCTAAGCCTTTGGTTTCTGGGCTAGTTAGAGTCATGTGAAGGACATTACACTGATAAAAGTTATTACTACTCAATATTGACTTATACTTATACTTATATTGAGTAAGTTTACATTTCCTTCTTAGTGAGAAATTAGAAATAACAAGATTGAAAACAACTCATTTTTGCAAGGTGTGACTTGTGTCATTTCCTTAATTAGAAATGCATTAGAAAACTACTTAAAAAACTTTATCACTATTTTTTTTTTTCCATGTATAGACATTATTAAAACAGATGAATAACTATAAATAAGTGGAATTTACAAGGTAATACATGATTTATTTTCTTCTTATTAAAAAGGTCCTGCCCAAAGCAATGTAGAATCCCAGATGATATTTAGGGTTAACATCCATTGAACGTGGAGGTCATTGCCATCCAACAATGGTGGCTGAGAAGTTTTTTTGGAAAAAAGCCGACCGACTGTTATGGCCAATTTGAGATAAAAGTCCGCTTTGTGCTCCGATTCCTGCGGTTCTGGCTTTGTGAGTGATAATCCCGCCGGGGTTCAGTGAGAGCCAAAGCAAATCAGGGTTTGCGCTCCAACTTTTCAACCCTGACCAAAGTGCAGATTTCAACAATAATACCGTTTGTGATCAGAGGTTTGTTTGGCATTACTCATGTACTGTGTTGTTCAACCCATTCAAGCAGCGCCATCTTCATTTCATGATGCCCAAACTTATTCACTTAACATTTTTTCCCTCTTTCTTCTCAAAATACCACTCAGATTTCTACAGGTGTTGGCACTGCTGGCTCTGAGCAGGCCTGCATACGTTTCGGGTATATCTGGACACCCGAGGAGGCTTGTGGCTATGTTGTTAAGATCTTATGTAATCTCCTGTGCAGTGTGCGCGGGGGTGCGTTATGCTTTGTCCTTGAGTCCGAGCCAGTCGTCGGACGCTCATTCACTCGCCGCCTCCTGTACATCGACCCAGGCACTTTTGGGCCTTAACAAGGTGGCATGAGCTCTCCTGTTATTACTCACACATGACTTCTTAGTTATCGGCCCGCTGACGTCAGGTTGTTATTACAAAGGGTGTTTCCCCACAACAAGAATACTGCCATTACGTGGTAGAAAATGTGAAATAAAAGACCTGGTTTTTGATCGTCTCAAACACATCATTATGGGAATAAAAGGCTTTCAACCCACGTGTAGTCCGAGCTGAGAACTGAAACTAAAATTGCCTGCAGCGGTGAAGCGTTTTTCACATGCCGTCCTCGATGAAAGTATTTGACTAAAAGGTTAAAAAGGCAGAAGGCTTATGATGTTTGGTGTCTCATCATCACAAGCCAGCAGAACAACAGTAGACTGTTTGATTCTAACCGGGACCTCGTGTTGTGCCCTTATTTGCGGAAATCTACTCTTGTCAACCGTCACTTAAATCCTCCCTCACTTGCGCCGCTCAGAAATGTGTTGTTTTTTTTTTTTTTACGGCTTGGAGGAAGTTGAACATGCTCAGCCACATTGAGTGCATAGTAGCGGCGAGACGCACGATCTGTCTGTGGCTGTTATCTGTTAGTGCTGGGTAATGAAGTGTTTTCCTCAGGGCGAGGTACCAGTGATTAAACCATAAACCTACCCCGTGCGTGTGGTGCGGATAATTTAACTGGATTACAGGATTACATAAGAAAAACAGTATTTTGTTATAGCAGTTTTTCAGTTCTCTTTGTCATGGAAGATAGAGCACAAGGTTACACAAACGGTTGTTGTTGTCCGTCTGGGTGAAAGTGAACTTTCTCAAGGTCGCTTCAGTGGAAGCTACGGAGAAGGGTGAGGAGGATTCACGCCCTCGCTTCTCCCGAGCCAGATTTCCAACCAGCCATCACATAACCACCGTGTTCCATCGCCCCTCTGTAATTTCAGGAGGCGTTTGGCTCTTTGCTCTGACAAAAATTAATGTACTTAAGCCCCGAACCCGACTCGCTCAGCTGTAGCGGAGGGGGGACGCTCATTAACTGATTACATATCTGTATCACTTTTCCAGAGACCTTCCTGTTGTTGACACACAGATGCAGCCCTCCTCCCCTCCCCACGCTTGCGGTGTCAAACATTCTGCTGAGGGCAAATGCTCCGATCGTGCCCAGCAGACATACGTACACGGACCGGTCATTATATTTCAAGCGCACTCTTTCAAATAGCACAAGACGAGTTGTAATCCTGTGTTGACTGCTTCACAACAAAGGCCGCCCCAGTGTTGAAACAGGAAATGTTGTGTTTGCGTTAGCAGCGAATTCATACAGCTGTCATACGATGTGAAGGAAGTGAACAGAAAGCAGTGAGGCTCTGAACAACTGAGCTGGTCTACTCCTTCATGTCTTGGTGGGCAATTGGAATCCACTGTGGGAATGGCAGACCCCGCCACTACCAATAAAAACAACTTTATAGAGAGTTTTTTGGCTGCAAGAAAGCTAGAAAAGGCTGCGAGTAATCTCTCCAACAAAGAACAACTGGACTGCAAGTTCTCTATGAAAAAAAAAAAAATGTGCTGAGGAAATTGACCATGACAGTGAATAAAGATTCTGGGAAGAATGAACCATGTGCTGCGAAAGATTATCCCGTTACATACTGCCTGTTATTTCAAGTTGTTATGTCATCCCACTCATTCAACTCGAAAAAAGATAAGTTAAATAAAAAATAAACAGTTCTGCCTGAGCCACGTTTCATGCCAACGGCTAAAAACAGATGCAGAGCTCATTTTGTTACGTAATAACTCGCTGATGTCGGTGCTGCTTTCAGGAAACGCTGCTGAACACCAACTTCACTTTGTTGTGATCAGGGCTGCATCTAACGTCACCACCGATTATTCTGCAAGTTATTCTTTTGTTTCAATTAGATGTTTTGTCTAAAAAACATTCACAGAACCCAATGTGATGTTCTAAAACTGATCTGTTGTCCAACAGCAGTCCAAAACCCAAACACTTTCCATTTGCTATCATAAATGACAAAGAAAATTTGCATTTAAGAAGTTGGAGCCGGCAAATGTTTGACATTTTTGCTTGGAATGACTAAAACGATTTTATCGAACACTCAGAAATTAGTTTTCTTCACTTTCTTAACTTATCCTGGCAGCCCTCGGTTTTATTTTTATCAAAGTGGGAGCGACCATCACACAATCTTACATGCCAACTCACAAGTAGTGGCTTCCATATTTCATGGCCGTCTTCACAGGGCTCTGCTTTTCTCAGCCGAGCAGAAAGCACAAGATTGATGCCAGCTTTAGAAATTTGGAACAGTGCGAACATCCCCTGGAGCGGCCCTCACTTTTTGGCTGACTGATCAGCTGATCTGCCTGCGTCTCATCCTCTCTTCCAGTTGCACAACGAGGATGACTCCTCGGAGGCCTCGACCAGCGAGCAGCAGCCGTGCACTTCCGCCACGGCCCGGGCCGGTACGTCCGGCGGCCAGGGCCAGAGTCCGGCCGGCCAGGCGTCTGCCGCCGCGGCGACAGCAGCAGCCGGGGAGGCGTCGGGGTCGAGGACTCAGGGGGATGCCGAGGCACCTCCACCTCCTTATGCCTCCATCGAACTGGGAGCAACAGCTGCAGCACCCGGTATGTGCAACAGGAATCTTTCACATCTCTCTAACAGTTTTTTCGTAGCAGCACATTTATTTTTCCACAGTGTGGGTTCGTGCTTCCTGAAATAGCGAAAGCAGCAGATCTGTGGCGTTTTCTGGCAGTTTTCTGTCTGACTCTTGAGTCAGTGCTGATTTCCATGACAGCATTACCACATTACTGGCAGCTGCTTAGCTACATACTGTACGCGGTCCCCCCTTTTTTTTCTCCTTTTATAACCAAATCTCCTTCTCCCACAGAGACTAGTTTCCAAGGTGACTTCCCCGTGCCTCCGCCCTACAGCGTCGCCACATCACTGCCCACGTATGACGAGGCGGAGAAGGCCAAAGCGGCCGCCATGGCTGTCTCCACTGTGGACGTGATGCCACGGGTGAGGTCAAACACTCACACACACACTATTCTTGCGGTCTGTCCCGATACATGCATGTCCGGTGGGTTGAGGTTTACCTCAAAAGCGTGCCGCGTTGCAACTACTTCACCCTCTTTGACATGAAAGAACAAAGTAATTGGTAGTAATCAGTCACGAGTCAGACATTGACTCAACTCATTGTGTTGTAGGCGTGTCTGTTGCTGTGTATTTTTAGCCACACTCACTGTATATGTCACGCTGAAGCTGTTCGTGTGTGTTGTGTCTACGTCAGGATGACGAATTCCCCCCCAGAGACGATTTCAGCGACGCTGATCAGCTTCGAGTTGGGAACGATGGAATCTTCATGTTGGCCTTTTTCAGTAAGTCATGTTAACAGTTTAACACTTCTGTTGAGAAGGCAAAAACCTGTTTGATTATAATAGCAAGCAGATTTCTGATAAATATAGTGTATTTCATAGATACTTTACAGGGTTGTCTCTGATTGTTTTTGTCTCTCAAACAAAAGGGGAAATGTTGTTCTATCATCAGAACATGAAACAAGGCCAAAATTGAAATGATTATTGTCCTGTGTTTACCTTTTCTTGAGTCTCTAAAAAAGCACTCAGCAAAATGTTTGCTTTTATTTTGAAGATTTCCCCAGCCCTTTTCAAAATAAATACAGTCAAATGTGCGGCAGGACTACATAAGATCATAGCGTTTCTTTTGGTTGTTGTAAAGCAAAAAGCTAAAGTCTTGTCAAATGTTCCCCCCCACCAGTGGCCTTCCTGTTCAACTGGATCGGGTTCTGCCTGTCCTTCTGTCTGACCAACACCATCGCAGGGCGCTACGGAGCCATCTGTGGCTTCGGCCTTTCCCTGATCAAATGGATCCTTATCGTCAGAGTACGTACACATACAACTTTTTTCAAACAGGGCTTTGACAAAGTTGATAGAGTTTGGAAGATACTTGATTTGAACTTTTATGTTTTCAAGGTTAGGAATGTGCCTGAATTGGAATATGCTAATTGGAAACTGCTGAATTGTAACATAATCTGGTGTTTTTCCGCCCCACCCCCGGAACAAACAAACGAATGAATCACTAATGAGTCAGAAAAATATTTGTTTGTAGGCGTGTTGAGGATGACTTCAGCAGCCTCACTGCCCGAGGAAAGAACCTGCTCTATTGTCTGGTTATACAGCAGCGGATACTTCTGTATCTTTTGGCAGACAACAGCAGTTTAGGCACCTTCAAAGTGCTTTAAAATACCTCTTAGTCTTAAAAGGCATTACAGACCATGTTTCAATGTCTGTGCTCAACATTTTCCAGCATCTACGTTGAATTTTTACGTTTTTGAATTAAATTGCTGAATGTCTTTTTCTTTGTGTCCAGTTCTCTGACTACTTCACTGGCTACTTCAACGGTCAGTACTGGCTCTGGTGGATCTTCCTGTTGCTCGGTGAGTGTTTGACAGTAACCGTAGCATGATATCGCAGTCTCAAATGGAGATCTGTGCTGTGGATTGACCCGTGTTTTCCCTCCCACAGGTCTCCTGCTGTTCTTCAGGGGCTTCGTTAACTACCTAAAAGTGCGCAACATGTCCGAGAATATGGCCACCTCTCACAGAACACGCCTCTTCTTCCTCTACTAAATAGGTAAAATCTCTTCTGAAAGCCCATGAAGCCTGAGAAATCTATATTCCTGCCTGCTCTAATGACTTCATTTGATTTCCCACAGGTTTCCACACCATCACCATTCCTTTCCAATGTGACGTTCCTTTCTCCCCCCCTCCCCTGAATGACCTGACCGAGAAGTCTTGCAGTGAAGAGAGGAGCCGGGGGAAGGAACGAAGGAAAGAAAGTAGGGAGAAAAGCGATACCAGTCTCATTAAAAGCATAACACGACTCACTCTGAAGCCTCCACTTCTAAACCGAGCCGAAAAAAAAAAAAAACAAGTCTTTGATGATCAGATCTCTTCCCTGGCTTTGTTTTTGTTTTCATTTTCCTTTGATTCAAAGCTTTTTCGCTGCTCTAGGGTCGTGTGAAGAAAAGAAAAAACGGTATGTCACGTCTCTTGAGAGTAGGAGTGCGCTTAAGATACACGACCTTCGTTACCTGAGGCAAACACTTGGCGTGAACAGGAGAGGTACAAAATGAAATATTCAATAAAAGCACAATGAAACTATTTTAATGAAACAGTGTCTTAAATCAAAGGCAACTATGCTATGATATTGCTCTCTCTGTGTGGACATAACAATGATGGCAGTGTTATCAGCTTATGATTAATTTAGAAAATCATCCATCTGTAAAACAGAAAACGTGTGGGACGTGGAAACCTACTCCAAAGAATTTGACATTCAGATTTTCTCCTCCGACTTTGCCACAAAAGTGCACATCAAACTATACATTGTCAGCGCTAGTTCTGCCATTCCACTCTTCAATTTCAGGGTGTTTCGAGCAAGTCTTACTTTAACCGCGATGTAGCATTTTTTTACGCCCAAGTTAGCGCTCGGCTCGGTCAAACTCCATCTAATGGCATCTCAGCCTTTCCGATCCTAATAAAGCTTCATTAAAACGCAGAGGCAAGATAGAAGATGTTTTCGTCTGAAGGCGCTTAACTGTGCGTGTGTGAGGAAACCCAAAAATGTGCATTTATCAGTTTACATATCAAAAACCCTGATGAGTTTAGTCTTTTAGACTCCCGTTGACCTAAAATATGCAACAAGACAGGAAACAGTTTATCAGTTAAATGAATCCGCGACAACCGAAACAGGACACAACTATATCTCTCCGAGCAATGAAGCAAACGCTTCAAATTGACCAACCAAAAGCAGATCATAGGCAGTCGGTAAAATGCGTTTCATTTACAAAAAAAAAAAAAGTAGTACACGCAATCTGCAACGGACTAATGCTTCTGAGCAATCACACCGAAATTGCGATTTTTCTCCTTTCTTTGCCTTTTAACGATTATTGTCGCGCTCACCTGACCTATGCAGTACAAATGCTCGTGGATCGTGACATTCTGAGCGGAGGAGGGCTACATGTACCCGCCGCGCCGGTCGGCACTTTCTCTATTTGAATCAAAGAAAAATGAAGAGTGTCCCACCAACCAACACCAAAACTTCTTTCTTTCCTCAATCGCCGTCTTTTTGAGGTTTAGTTATTTATCACAACACAATCTCGTCGTTCGCCTGTCAAGCATGATAAAACTGCTCTTTTTTTCCCTCCCCTCCATCACTCTGCACTGATCGCCAAAAAAATGCCTGATGAAAAAGCGTCTTCAAGCTCGGATAAATCAGCGTTTTTTAGGCCACAGGTGCTCCATTCCGATCGGAAAAGAAAAGGCAGGGCAATGGCTGAGGTCAGCCCTGCTTTCGGTGCTGTGGGAGTGGAGCTGATAATTAGCATTTTTACATACAGTGCAGTAGCTGCCGCGTGCCAGGCTCCAGTTAGACTCTTTGGAATTTAAGTATGCAACTTAGTTCTCTGTAACGACAGAGTAATTATGGATGTAAAGTAGTCAAATAGTTTAGTCATCAGAGATCATGGTCGGTCCGGAGCTAGGTGCTGGGTAATGCGCATAGGGATCACAGAGAAGATTAAGTTATGTGTGCGTGCTAGGTGTGTGCGTGTGTGTGCGTGCTGTACACACCTGCCGACAAAATAATTTTAATTATCAGTAAATCAAAGAGTGCAATGCAATAAAAATCAAATAAAAATGTGACCGGGCGTGCATGTCGTGCATGAGTTAGCGAAAAAAGCCAACACGCGGATCTCTCTCTGGGATTTCTTCTGATTTAGATTAGACTCAAAATTCTCTCCTTTTTTTTTAATGGAGCGAGGAAGCGCTCCGTGACGTATCCTCCTATCGGGTACGCGGCCCTCCGCGTGGAGAAGAAAAACAAACTTTTTTGATCACGTGACTATCTGAAATATATGTTTCTCGCGGGTGTAACGGCGATGAAAGTCAGGGGATTCTGTCCAGCGCGAATGGGAGTATGAGACGTGCTTTTTTGATTCTTTAAGTCATCCAGAAAATGAAATGTACATACCAGCTTATGCCAATTCATAATATTTGCACTTTGAAGAACTTCTGTACAGTATGATTTGTGAATCTGCTTAACTTGGTGTGGCGGGTAGAGAAAATGAAAAAAAAAAAAAAAATGAAAAAAAAAAAGTTAGCCATCCAAGTTTTTAACTGGAATTCTTAATCATCCCAAATGGATAATTTGCCTTTTGCACTTTTTATTTTTTCAAAAATTATAATGTTGTTATTGTGTGTCTTCGCTTTTAGCCTAAACTGTGACAGCATAAGCATTGGCCGATTTCCTTTTTTTTTTTTTTTTTTAATGCTCTTCTGTCTTTCTTTTTCACTCTGGTCATATCCCACTTAAGCCTTTTTTCAGCAATATCAAGATCTTTCAACCAATTTAAAGCTCTGCTGCATGATTTATCCACCTGAACGAGTGTGGCAATATTAAAAATTCATGTAGTACAGATACATTTCTTTGTTTGTAAATAAATGAAGAAAAAAAACGAGATGGCAGCCGTATTTTTTTTTGTTGACCGAGATAATCCATGTAACATCCTCCGAAAACAGTTGTTATGCATTTTATCGTAACTGGAATTAAATTGACAGATGAGGTCTTGCAAAAATGCCAATAAAGTTCAAAAGCCTGCCAATACGTTGGATTTCTGTTTCTGTGTTTTGTTTTGTTTTATTTGTTTTTACTTACAGGGGCTCTATGCAACAAATTGTAGCAATTTACATGTATTTATCACTTTCTCATTGGCCATTTGTGAGCAGATGTTTAGGTGATGTAAAAAATGAGTACGAGGCAAATGTTTGATTGCTACCGCTCCGCTAACATAAAGCAACAGTAGCTAACATGAGTCTACAGATGGAGTGCGCTAATGTAAACAATCGACGGGCTTCCAGCACAACACAAAAGTTCAACAGAGCCCTTTTAAAGCTCGAATTACGTCTCTGTTTTAACACGATACAGAGCCTGTTTACACCATGCAAATCCACTTGTTATAGTGGTTGGACCAACAGTAGTAGCCAACACACTTGGACAAACAAACCGTTTTTTTACACAAATGAAATAATATGATGTATTGCTTTTAATGCCGAATTCACAAGAACACCCAAATAGTTAAAAAATGGTTGTTGGTGGTTAAACAAATCTTCAAAAAGTGTTTCCTGTCTCGACAACTCACAAAATTGAGCGTTTTTTCAAGGGAACCTGGGGACTTTTTCCATAGGTGGCAAAGAAGTAGTCTTTATTGGTAACTGTTTACTGTATTTGTAAAAAAATGACAAGTTTACTGTCAGTAATTCAGTTGGAAACTGTGTTCAAACAGCTGCAAGATGGTGGCAGGTAAGACACGGAGTAGTGGGACAGGCTGCTACAACAAAACCACGACAAGCTGATGTTTTTATAAAGGAAAAAAGAAAGCAGTCAACAACTCACAAAATCCAGCAATTTGTAAAGGGAGTCTGGGTGTATTGCGTTCGCTGGTTTAATGGTGAAATCAGTTGAAACGGAGAGTCTGTTCTCTCATCTGTCCAGGCGAGAAAGCCAGAACATTAATTTGCATTACAGTGAAGTGAACTGGGAGTTTTTGTGCTTTGGACAACTTTCTAATACTTAAGTCTGGTGAAATATAAAAGTAGTACGATGGATCTTCTTGCGCTCATTATAGGTGTTCTCATTCAAGTCTGAGGCATGAACACTTGCTGACTGTGATCCAGTCCATCATCAGGCTCATTCCCTGCCATTGCTCCTCTGCTCTCACTGTGAAACGGTCCTTCAACCTGGCGTCGCCCGTCATTCTCTGTTGTATTATCTCCCCCCCGGCCTTCACTTCACAGTTCAATAAAGAATAAATGGCCTGAAATATAATGTTCAAACGACCACTACTTGAGGTAACGAATGTGACGCCCATGTGCTTCATCTTTATGGCGCGAGGACGCGCACTTATTAGACGTGTGGCGCTAAGGACAAAGAAAAGTTCAAGTTTGAGGGATGAGTTAATATGAGCGAGCCCCTTTTATGCTACACACAGTCATTTCATCCATTACTGTTGAAATATTAAGCAGGGCAGCTTTAGTTTTTTTAGTTCGAAGATTTAAAGCAACTCAAAGCAATATCTATGATAGATTATAGAGCTTTTTTGCCCATATGAGCGTTCATGTTTCCTCAGGGAAACAATCCAGGCTCGACACCATCAGGCCTTTTTGCATTTAGGGTCAACAAAGAAACTATCTTTTTTTTAATTAAATCAGTGGTTGGCAGGTGAGATGACCTGTGAACACACTGCAGCAGCTTGTACTCGTTAAGTCCACTAGATGGAGCCAGACACTGCTGGTGAGCTTTTACCGGAGCAGTTTTGTTTGCAGCTCCATGCACCTTACTTACTCGGTTCAGAGCTCCCATCAGTGTCAGCTTTAGCCTCTCTGCCGCTGTGAACACCCTCGCTTTTTTTTTTTTTAAAGCTGAGTACAACTTGCATATTTCATCCTTTATATTCAATCTAAGTGCCACGAGTTTAGAGCGACTCCTCAGCCACACTGTGTGAGCTCGGGGGCGCAGCACCAGTGCGGGCCCCGTTGAAGTTGAATGGGCTCTTCCATCTTTGATGAGCGGATATCCGTCAAAGTATTGTAAAATATTGATTTGACGCCTCTCTTCTCCCGCTCGTTTTATTAAATGGCTCCTGTTTCATTGATGATCTGATATCTTATTTTTATGGTCCAGTCTCTCTGAAGCCCAGCTGTGCTACAGCGGTGATTTGTGACCCATTTTACTCTTGTAGTTATATCGAGGTTTAAATGGCGTTGTGACCCGACCACTGATCCGGGTTCAGCCGTCCCGCTCGGAGAGCCTTGATAAATACAAGCCAGAGGCTCCTTAGCACTGCTCTGGGAGTGCTTATTGCTCCCCGCTAGATCAATGTGTCCTTACACCCGAGTGCCTCAGGCTATTAACTAGGCCCTCTCTCCATACACAGCTGCCCATGCCTTACAAGCTTGACTTTATGTAAGAAGACACTACTGGTCAAAAGGCAGAAAAATCAGTACTGTAGGTCATTAAGTGGCTCTCTGTCAGCTCAAGATTCCACCAAACTGCGCCCAAAATAACATTCAAGTTGTAGCCCGAAATAAACTACTGATATAACATGTAGATTCAAACCAAGATTCCACTTTGGTTCTGAGAGTGTCAGAGTGTGGTTTTCAGTCCCTCATATGATGCAACTGTCATCAGATTAGTATCTCAAGATAAGGGTTGCACATCCCTCCAGGCCAACACTTCGGCCTGGAGGGATGTGCAGCTCTCTTATCAGATCAGAGTTTTTCTCTGTAGTTTTCGTCCTAAAGCCGCTAAGTTAAAGCTCAATATATATGTATGAATTCAGTGAGAGTTGCACGACTCAATCTACCATCAGCAGAGCCCTGTGGCAGTTCTACCCACAATGTTTTAGTATCAAAAAGATGGCAGTATTTTCTGTGTTTTCAATTTCGAGAAAAGCCAGCGATACTGTATGTTCACAAGACTAAGATTCTACAGCCATGCTAGCAGCTTTTTGGCTCTTACAGTACTTACAGTATAATGTGAGCACGTTAACATGCCTACAGTGACAACGCTAACATGTTCAGCAAGTACAGTCGAGGTCGGACCAAACGGCCTGTCCTCATCACAAAAAACGACCATGAAGGTGGACTGTGAAAACTATTATTATTACAACCCACGCTGATGTTTGCTGTTTGGCGGTAATTCGTATCGCAGCAAAGGAGGAAGTCAGGTGAGGAAGTATAAAGGGCGAAAAATGTGCACGAGGAGGAGGTTTGATGGACGGGTTGGGATGAACAACTGCAGGACTTTGACTCAGGAGGCCGCTATTCATGTCCCATGTGATAGGATAAGTCAACAGTGTGTCCTTTTGACTTACTTATGTTGTAAAAGCAACACTGTGTAACTTCTAAAGTCATTCCAAAGAAAGATAGTTGATTTTTGAGTCTCATTCCCAGATTGTCAAATACCAGCGCTTGGGTTGATGATTGTGGTCCGACACCAAAGACCCAATTTGGTATTTGATTTTGATTGATAGTTGAAGATATGGGCCTATCAGGTGACCCCGCCACTCGCCCAATGTTATGCTTGGACGGACTCCAGCCCCGCCTGTGACCCTGCAAGGGATAAGTGGCAACAGATGATGGCTTGATGGATGGATGGAAAGAGACACAACAATCAAATAGCGTTCTACAAAAAGTTACATGTCGTTGCTTAAATGACATATATAACGTTGGTAACGCAGATATTTTAGTCCAAGCGAAAGCAAGTCAGCAAAGTCATTGAGGATCATCCTCTGGGGAACATGAATGTCGGCACACATTTTCAGCCCAATCAAATCGAAAACTATCGACATATTTCAGTCTGAGATTGATGTACCAGCCTACAGATGTCCATCTTGACAGCCACAATTCAAAAAAATTGGACTTGAATGACCAAGTTGTCTTATAGATCTCATATCCCAAATTCGATTAGGATTGCCCAAGCTCGGCACGCAGCAAGAAAACATTACAGATTGTGATGAGTGTGATCTGTTCAACACCTGCAGGGAGGGAATATTGTCGTTGCGTGTTTTGCCACAGGGAGGCAGCGGTTGCACACATTCCCCTCACCTATGGGAGGCGACTGTATGTTGAAGTTGGCTCCAGTGGAGATGTTACAGTGTAAGTGCCTTGCAGTAAGAGTAGCATGAGGTTCCTGCGATCGTCATGCTCCTGCAGCCACCAAACCTTATTGAGGCAAAGAAAAAAAAAGTCAAATCAGGGATCCAGAACCGGTTGGGCCCGCTGCCCTCCGCACCACAGTGTATCTGAGAACCGTGACATCCTCTAGCAGTACACTTGGAGGCCAGTACACTTATATACATGATACTTTTAGATATTGTCTCTCCGGTAAACAACACTTCCTGCATCAGCAGAAAGAAAAATCATAAAAATCTTGACAACCTTCCTCAAGGCCAGGACTCGAGCACTACCCATCATGTGAGAGGAGCCCCACACTCGTTCAGGAAGACGCAAGCTTTGAGGCTTTCGCCGCTGAGAATGAACTGAACTGTGAAATCCTTGCAGCTACACGCTGTCTCCTGACAGACAGGGCTCAGGTGTTGCTCTTTCCTTCCTGTGTAAATTATACAGCAGGTTTTTGATAGGTGTCACATTAGACACAGGATGTTGTTCCCCCTCTGCCTGTCTGCGCCTCTTTTCTGTTTTGTAACGCTGACAACAGCTATGTGAGCTCCAACTGCCAGAACTGCTACTTTGTCAGCAGCTTGAAATCCCACAAAGCCACGCGTATATGTTGCGGATGGTGACTTAACACTACTTCCAGGAACCTAAATAGCGATTTTGTTTTGATACGTCTTCAAGGGTCCAGTGTGCTTGAAATGAACATTTTAAAAGGTTTCAGAACTAGTTTATGCCATGTCTTTCTACTCTTGACGCAAGCCCTCATACAAATATGGATGCCCGAGCACATTTTCCTCCTCAAAGGCAGTCATGATGAAATAGCTGAAATAAAAAAAAGTTGAGAGATAAGTTCAAACCCTGCCTTCGCCCCTGCAGTGTGACTGCTTTAAGTAGGCCTGGTTTTCAAGTTGTCTGTTTCAGATAGTTACAAACATAGGCACAGATTTAGATGTTGTCAAGCAAAAAAAAAAGTAAACCGAGGCCAATACTATGTACCAGTGTTATCGGCTAGCACGCTCCACTAGTCCCAGTCGGAGAATTTGAGATATTTAGCTCAGTTTGCTAAAGTCACCACGGTATTACCACTAGGTATTACTTTTCATTTAGTTATTTCACGGACAGATGACTGTATAGCCTCCCAAGATGCCCCTTTCCCATTTAAATATTCAACAATTGAGCGAATCCGTGGTGCTGTTAAGTTACCAGTTGTACTCGGAAAGCGCCCGTTAGCAAGCTAGGCTACCTAGCTCCCACTTAGTTTTACTTTTTCCTTATTTTGCAGACAGATATTGACCACAGGCTGGTGCACATTGTCGCACCGTAAAGCCATCAACGACGCTCTTTCCCCTTTAAATGTCTGGCGTTTGCCGGAATCTATCACAAGTTTTCGGATGCCATATCTACTGCCCTTCACTCAGTCTTCAAAAAAATGACAATACATTTACCTCGTCACTTTGTCAGTTACTTTTGAGTTATATGGGTCATAGGCAGCTCCCACGCACACACACACACACACACACACAGCGTTGTGTTTATCCCACATTATGTAAAGGAGGGAGTCTAGGTAGTGTCATGTCTCTTTCATGGGTCCAATTGTGAGGACTGCAAACAACCGGGCTGTCAAAACCCACAGCAATGGAAACAAACACAGCGCTCCTTCATGTGCCAGAGGAATGTCTTGATGTCTAATTAACTGCGTTTGTTCTAAACAGCGAATGTCAAAGCTGTCGCGATCTGCCTAATTGAAGTTTTTCTCATATCGCACACTTTTAGACAGGCATTTTGGCAGCCTTGCTTAATGTTACCGTGGAGGAAGAAAGACAAAAAAAAACCTGATTCGATTTGTATGTGAGGAAAAGACTTTTTTTTTCTACATTGTTATCCAATCAAATGGTGGTGTAAAAAAAAAGTTTAACCTGCATAGGGTTTTCCTGAATAAGCTGCGAAAAGGCCCGCAGTGTTGATGTAGCCAAAAAACCACAGTAACACAGAAGCGCACTGAATAACAATCAGTGTCCACCGGGGGGAAGCTCGCACTGAGAGGATGAGTCAAGTAAAAGCCTCGTTGCTGCAGTAAATACTGTAATGACTGCTTGAAGATACACTTGGAAGTGTGCACCTATTGCTGATATTAGCATTTAGCGAGGACTATATCCTGAAACCAAAATCTAAGCCTTGGAAAAAAAAACAAAAAAAGAAGTTAAGACAGAGGAGCTTACATTGAACAGAGAAGCCTATTCACATAATGGGTTTATGTTCCCCTACTTGCCTACCCGCCTGCCCCTGGCCCCAATCTGGCCTCCTCTCTTTTAGAAGGCCTTAATGACTGACCCATTTACATAACTCTTTTCCGGTTTGCAAATGTTTCCCTTTATGAGGCCCTCTCCCATTTCTGAACTCATTCTCTTTCGTCCGCTCTTGCTTTTTTTTTTTTTTTTTTTCCGTCCCTCTGAATCTGGATCCGAGAGTCTCTCTCGCCCTCGTCGAGGACCAGGTGGAGCCCCGTCAGGGCCCCGGTCCGAGCCCAAAGTAAACTCCGTCTCATGCGGAGGGGAGAAAGGCAGTCAGAGAACTGTGCTGATAATCTCTGTCAACAGCATATCTGAGGGCCTCGGCTGCCTGGCTACTGCCGAGCGTATGTGTGTGAGAGGGTGTGTGTGTGCTTAAAACCAACTGGTGAAGTGTGTGTCTACTTCACCGTGCTCACCCAGCAGCTTTCCAGTGTGTGGGTGTCTTTTGATAGTCGACAGCTTCCCTTAGCAAAAAGCATCAGCAGCAAGTGCGCTAACTGTGTTTCTTAAATAGTTTTACATAAATAAAATGTGTTTATTAACTACTTGGAAAACATTTGCTTGGCATATTGGGGAATATGCTCTTTTTCTCTTTGAATGACACTATTTAGTTACAGAGCTAGCGCGGTAAGTCAATACAGATTGGAAATGGGGGAAATGGCAGGCAGGCATGTTCAAAAACACATCTAACGGCATTTCAAAACTTTCCAAATCAACCATCTTTATCTTTTTCGGTTTAAAAAAAATACGAGTTGTGGTTTTCCGAAGATGTGGGCTACATGATGGAAAAATTTACTGGGCGACCAACGGCCGGTAAAATGACTTCCTGTAGAGAGAATGATTCTGGTCTGATAGCTTACCAATCACGCCAAGATCAGGTAAGATCAGGATGGAAATTAACCACACATAAAAACTGCACAACCACTGAAGTGATACGATCACAAACAGAAGCAGTCATTACTCTTTAACTGTTAACTTTTTCCATTGACAGATGGTCTTGTGTTTTAGGTTTCACTTTCTGTATATCTAATTAAAACGATCGTCCTCATAAGCCGTTGTGGCTTTAGGTAAAAGCAGAACATTTGAGACATAGCCATGAGTTTTTAATAAAGGCATGTGGGCAAGTTTAACATTTTGAGAAATTAGCTTTCTTGCCGAGAGACTGGTGAGAAGATTGATACCATATTTGCATGTGTGCACACCCAATATGAAGCTGGAGCCAGGAGATGGTTAGCTTAGCTTAGCATGAAGACTAAATGCTGGGAGTGACAGCTAGCTTGGCGCTGTCCAGAGTTGACCAAAGAAATCTGCCCACCAGCACCTCTAAGCATCATTAATACATCCAAACTAGTTTGTTCAGTCTGAATAAGAAGAAAATGTAAGGACAAGAAGCTAATTCAAAATCAAGCTAACATTCACAAGCAGAGAGGACTGCCTCTTTATAGAGTTCTCTGTCCTGATTGGATAAAATGGGCAGGGATAACTGCAAAATGTCTTTTCCCTTTAACTGCATGAGCCGGGAAAGAGAGACATTGGTAACTGACCAAACATTCTATAACGGTGATTACTTTTGCAATATTGAGCTACTTAACACTTATCTTAATACAAATACATCACTTACAGCAGCTTGAAATAAAAAAGACCCCTGTGTCATTTATAAATAACTGCCTGTCTACTGAACCATGCATTCACTCACAACAGTCACCCACACAACAGCACAGCTCCTTCACCCTGTGGCACTAGGTGAGGAAATATGTAATCTCTTTGGCACAAGGCAGCGCGGCTTTCAAGTGGGCATGAAACATGGTGTTGCGGAAGAACAGAAAAGCTGTGTGTTCCGCTTTTGGGCTTCCACATGTACACACACGCCTCCTTCATTCAGGGATGACTACAAACAGCAAGGCCCTGGGGTATCTTTTATATATACACAGGAAGAATGGGCTTGGAACGGCTTCCAGGACATACCTGTCTGTTGTCGAATGTCAAGCATGAAGCTGTGGCTGCATGTACACACAACACTCCCCTCCCAGCGCACACACTTTGCACATACAAAGGGATTTTTCGGGCATTTCCCACAAATGTGAAAGCTGGGAAGATTACGCACAAGCACCAGTGTGGCCTATAGGTTGTCTCTTTAAAAGAACAAGGAATTTATCAATGGGATGTGAAGATCTTTGAAGTCTTACTCTAAATATTGTATAATCAATGTGTGGGGTAATCCTTTGGGGTTGGGCTGTCCTGCATTGGCAGAATTTTAAGGGAAAAGAAAGTTTACATTGGTTCTTTCCTGGAATTGTCTAAACTGGTTTGTATAATCCTGTGCGGTGCGAAAATAGACCTAAAAAGTGACTACAAAAAGAATATGAGCCATGTATTTAAAGGTGCAATACGCAAGTTTTGGCAACCTGTCATATTCACACTGTAAATAACTCCAAACAACTGCGGCTAACAAACAGCTAGCTGCCGTTAGCTAGTAAGTTTTGTAAACCAAACAGCTAGCAGTCGAATTAGGTTAATCTACCCTGACTTGGACCATGATATCTCGGTGCTACTATCCTCTCTCAACAAATCTCTGCAACAAATCCAGCTAAAGTGACTTTTGAGACGCTAATATTGCTAAACAAGTGCTAACTTGGATGAAAACAAGCTTCAGCAGCACCCAACCAATTTTGTCACCCAATGTCTGATCTCATTGCTCAAAGCCACCTGTTAAACCCAGACTGAACAACAAACAGATTTTTTTTTCTGTTTTGTTTGATTTCTGCACCATTTATCCCTTGTTCCCTTGCAGCACTGTGTTTCTGGAACAGCACTTATAATCTACAGACACTGGGACAAGATCAACGTCAGCAAATATTGACATTCTCCTGTGGATGCCACCTGGTCTGCTAGTTGAGGAATAATACACCACAACGCAACCTCTCATTAATCTGCAGAAGGACACGCCATGCAGGAGGAGGAAGATTTGGAAAATAAAGTACAATATCTGAAATTCAGTCACGTTACTACTGCGGTTGTTGCAAATCTTTTAAAAAGTAAAGTCTTCTTCTGCCTCCAGTGTTCACTAAACTTACACTATTTTCTGGGGTTTTATGCTCCAATAATTGCCAATAAGGATTATGGCCTTTGGCATCCCATAAAATTTAATCTTGCTTTTATTTTCACTGCGCATCGTTTCCCTCATTGAATGTTTTGCCTCTCTTTCCTTATGAAAGCAGAAGAACTGTGCTCAAGCATGTAATTGGTTTCCATGCTAACAATGGAGTGATATGAAATTGACTATAGAGTATATTATCAGCCAAATGTGGCAGACAGTAGTGTGAGTTGTTCAGTTAAATTTACACTAACACAATCAACTCTAATTATGAAAGGCAAAGCAGTACTGCTCCAGTTCCTTTCGGATTGAATTTCGTGTTAAAACTAGAATGATGATGGGAACTCTAAACAGATTAATTCTTCCAGCTGTGATGACAACATACAGTGTGATATAATAGGAAGCCTATGAGGCGTAGAAAACTATGTATTACCATCATTGTTCAGATAAAATATGATGGAATACAGCCACATGGTTTTAGCCATGCTAGCTCACTGTCCCCGGGAATAATGGTCGGTCCAACACTTCGGACAAGATGATAAAGTCTGTCTAAACTAATGCCATGAAGTTAGGTACAGTCAGTCATTGTCCCCAGAGGATAACTCCCACAGACTTTGGTGTACTCCCGACTTTTGCTTTATCACCACCATGAGGCTGATATTTATGTGTTTGAGTGAAATATCTCAACAACTATAGATCCATATTTCTTAACAGACATTCCTGGTCCCCACAGGATGGGACCTCTGTTGAGGATAATCCCATGACTTTTCCACTTGAGATGCCATGAGGTTGACATATTTTAGGGGGAAATGGCTGGACAGCTACTCAATGGATTGCCATGACATTTTAAAATCTTTGAGAGTTGAGGTCTCCAGAGGATGAATACAAATTTTCCACTGGTTCAAAACTTTATTACAGACACTTTGGAGAGACATCCACAGTCCCCTCAGGATGTACTGCCACACCTTGTTGATCCATTTTTCATCAAGGGCAATCATTTGGTCAAAATTTTCAAACTGAATCATTTGTAACACTAGCATTAGCATCAGCCTCCATGTAGCATGTTGGCTGACATGAAAATCAATGCTGAACACCGAAATTGCAGTGAAGATTGTGAGCGTGACACCTGCTAAAAGTCAGCATTTTAGTATCGTCACTGTGGGAATGTTAGCTTGCTGTGGTTTAGCTCACAGCACAGAGCGTCTAGCGTGCAGCCTCCTAGTTCTTGTTTACCTTTGAGTTAGCTTATTCCTGGAAATAATTTACATTAGCCTTTGGCGCGTTTGCACAACCACAGACTAATACAGGTGAGTAATCCCTCTTGCACGACGCTAACTAGAGAGGCTTGCAAAGATGCAAAAGAGTGAATGGGATGGTGTGAGGTGGCCAGTTGGTGCAACAATGGTCGTTGTGTTCACCAGGAGCAGGGGGGTGGGGTGAGAGGCTGCGAGGGTAAAGAGTGTAGCCTATGTGCTGGAGGACAGGGATGTTAAGAATTCTTCCATGTATCCGAACGTGAACATCTCCCTCCAAAAGCCATGGACTTGCTGCGTTGACGAAAATCAATCTTCCATTTAGTGTCCACAGAGCAGCTCACTTTATACCCGATGACATTTCAAGTTTTGAGTCTGAGCTCTTTGGTTTCCGGAGAGGCCTACATTCCCTTTAACTCCTTCATGTGTGGAGAGCCTTGACACGTGGAGTCGCAGAACTCCTGGAGAGTGACCTCTTCGTATTTTCACAGTAAACAGCCCCTCCAAAAGCTCTCGCTCCCTCTCCTCCGTCTCTGAACAGTGGCCTCCTTTCAGGGCCATCACTTAAGGGCCCTATTAATAATTTGACAAGTTTTCTCAAAGATTAATTACAGCCAGCTTCGAGGCTGCAATTATGCAGGGTGGAGAGACTCCGTAAACCTTCTCCAGCTCCATTTCCAGGCCCAATTTTCCACTTATCAAGATGTCAATAGGGAGGAAAGGTTGTCTAACGGTCTCTCTGATGCATAGATCCCCATTAGTTGGACAGGAATAAACAGCACTTACTGGCCGTGCTCTCCAGTTCGGTGGCAGATGCCTGAGATTGAATGCAGGACTGGAGTCAATAAGAAGGATCATTTAGGGCCAAGACGAAATAAATCTGGACCTAGTTGCATCAGAATTAAGAAAGTTGTAAATCAAATTAGTTTGAATGATAGTGCTAAGATGAGCATTTTCGATTGACAGGACAGGTCTGCAGGGAGGCAGGGAAGCAGAGCCACAAGGCTCTGTGGTTAGCAGTGTAACGTATACCATGTTCAAAATCTCAATTTAGCCTGGTAGTATGCAAACATTTGCCAATTAGCATTAGATGAGCTAATAGTAATGTCATTAGTTTAGTTGTTTCTGTCAGGCCATTGGGATTCATCCTCTGAGGACCATGCATGCCAGAAATGGAAAAATGTTTTGGTATGGTGATCTCAAGAGGATACATCAGGAGAGCACCACAGTCTTCATCCTCTGGGGACCAGGAACGTGTGTTATGCATGTTAGGCATGTCGCTTTAGTTATAGAGACGTTTTAGTCCAAATTATAAATGTCAACCTCTTGGTGGTAGTGGAGGAAAACTCAGGTGAGATCCCTGGAAGTATTTAGTCTCTGGGGACAATGAACGTCAACATTTTAAAATGTAATTCACTGAGTAGTTGTCTGGCCATTTCACAAAAAAACCCATGAAGGACTGTTAATATTGCACTGAATAGTTGGACAGCAATTTTGCCAAGCAAACAAATATGAGAAACTTGCGGTATCTCAAGATGAAGTCAAAGGATTATCAAAGTCAGAGGGGTTCATCCTATGGGGACAAGGAATGTATTCAGAAAGAAATTGCTCTATAATAGTATAGTTACTTCACTCAACATTATAAATGTTGACCTCTTGGTGGCGCTGGAAGAAAAATGAAGGGATCATCAGGGGGTTCCTGTAAGATTCATCCTGTAGCGACCATGAGTGTTAGTAACTAGCATCATGGCAGCCCATTCAATAGCTGTTAAGATATTTCAGTCTTGACCAAAGTGTCAGACCAACTGTGCCAAATGTGCCATCCACAAAGCCTCGCCGCTGACAGGGCTTAAAACCAAGTCAAAAACATAGTGACTTAATACCCACTGCCCTTGGAACACATCATAAGACTCAGCATTTATAATATTGATTTTCCTTCAAGTGTAATTCCAAACCCTTGTAGTTCTTAGCGCGCGGAGTGCAAAGCCGCGCACTCAAACACTCTGAGCATTCAAAGCAATTAGTGCCGGAGTATGACCCACTTCTGGGTCTATATGATGAAGTGTTGAACTTGTGACTGTGGGGTGAGGTGGCAAGCAGCAGCCAGACACCATACATCACCGCCGAGGAGTGGAAGGCTCCTGTCCTCCGCGGCAGATGGTTGGTACCGAGCCAGCGGGCCCGGCCTCGAGTGTGCTCGTGAGAGCGTGTGTGCGAGCGAGGGGAGGGGGGGGAATACAATGCAGCGAGTGTCCCCATGCTGTGGTCTGCCAGAGATAAGAGCCACCTGCCTGTCCCATTCTCCCCTCTGTTGAGTTCAAACAGAGCCCTCAGTCTCACTACAACTTCCATACATCATAAGACACACGAGGCATGCACATGTGCCATCAGTGCAAATCATTCAGGGTGTGAATATTGTCACACTGAAGAAATATGTTGTAGATAAGTTTATTTCTCCCGTTAAAAATGTTTTGATCGTGCATTGCTGGAGACAACAACTGCTACCTTATAATATGACGACAACGATGCTCAATATTCTCCTCTCCCCGTCCATGTAGTGAGAAAATGGGGGACGGAGAGGTGAACCTGGAGCACAAAGCCCGGATTGTTCCTCCTCGCTTGTCTGTCCGCGATAACAATGAGCCATTCATTTGCCCCGCGATGGGCCCTAATTAATTCCAACTTTACATTCTGACCCACAATCTCCCCCCTGCTCATCCCGTTTTCCCCCGGATTCCGTCAATTAATGCGTCCAGCCAGATGACTTCACCTTCCGCCTTCATCCTCCTCACTTCCATCATTTTCTTACGGTCCAAAAATGCTAGTTTGATTTCGCACTCCCTTGCTGAATGTCATAAACAGGGTATCCACAATTACGAGCTACATATCAGCAGTCATATTTAATTCAAGTCTTAGGGGACAATTTCAGTCATCAGTCTTCTCTCTTTCACTGTCTGCATGGTACTGTTTTCAAAATGTCTGTCTTTATGGGAAAAACGACGCACGAGCTAGCAACCGACACACCCAAAATGGCAAGTCACCCTGACGCTAACGTGGTTGCTAACCGTGCCAGCCCTTATGAGCCAGCGTATAGAATATAGCTGAAAGCAACACTGTGCCTAATTACAGCCCCAAAAAACTAACATCTGGGCTTTTTCATCCCATGGGAAAAGGTACAATCAGCATTATTTCCCAGGTCAAATGACCCTGCGGTGGTCACTGCGCTGATTGGCAGTAATGGAACATGACACTCTAATCTCCGCCCCTTAAATTAAGAACATTGTTGTGTGAATACTTTTCCATCCGTCTCCATTCAAGCAGTGCTTGAACGTCATTCGTTTAGCGTTGAGTTTGAAGAGAGACCGAAGTTAAATAAAGAAAACATCATAATTTGGAAGTCATTCATCAATTAAATTTCTAATGAGCGTAATTTGTCACTGATGATCTTTGATCATTTCTAATTTTCTGGCAAAGAGAGTATATCCATTCATTCTAAAAATGGTGCCGGGCTGCCCTCATTTTCCCGGGAGATTTGGTACCTGACCATGGTGAAGGCCAATTTTATAGGGAGCCAATCTACACACTGGTGGTTTCATTACTCTGAAGCCGTTGCTTCAGAGTAATGTAAAACAAGTCTGCCAAGGACATGTTTAAGTACAAATAAAACCAAAATTAACCAAAACTATGGGAGTCTGGAGGCCTGGCAAGGTGGTGGAAGACTGGTTCCAGCCATGCAGGGGATCGTACAACCCAGAACTCCATCCCCTAAACTAAGAAAATACATAAACCATAGTAACAAACAAAGCCACTTGTCTGTTGCCAGTTTAAGCACAGATAACTTAAGCTCAAGCATCTGTTGACACGGCAGACTGAGCACTTCGAGTTGGATGATCAGGTTTGTCGAACTGGGAGTGGGGTTTACTCCGGCGTGTGATGTTTGCAAGGGCGAACCTGCCAGAGCTGCGGCAGCATCACCTGCACACGCTGCGGCTCTCTGTAAACCCCACACACTGATCTGTGAAGCAGATCCTCCCTCACACCCCCCCATCCTTCCTCCCTTCTGTGCCCGCTCTCTCCCTTGACACCCAAACTCTAGTCGCCGTGCAGCCTCACACACACACATCAAAATGGTCCCCCTTTGCCGCAGTCTCGGCTCCTGCTCTCCCCCCGTCAGACAGAGCTTGGCGCTGTTTCCTTTTTCCTGCCCTACATCCGAAGTGCGAGCTGGGAGAGGGGAGGGGAGGGGAGGGGATTGAGCTGAATGAAGAGGATGAGAGGGAGAGAGGATGGAGCATGGTGGGGGGGGTTGACATAGAGACAGAAAAGAGAGGAGGCGGGGGGGGGACAGAGGGGAGTGAGAGAGAGGGATGTATGAGGGAGAAGGCATGAAATGTGTGGGAGGAGGAGGAGGAGGAGGAAGAGGAGGGAGGAGAGGGGGCGTCTGTGGCGGTGGTGGTCGGAGGTGGTGTGGGGGGCACAAATTAAGAACAGAGGCCGCTTTGTCGATAGCAACAGCAAACTTTTACGGCGATCATTTGCTGCTCTCGCTCCGCGGCCTCAAAGAGCAGCAGTCTGTGTGTGTGTGTGTGTGTGTCTGTTCATGCTGGGGAGCGTGCGTGCGTGTGTATACGTGAGCGCACGGCTGTTTGGGCATGTGTGTCCGCAGCAGCGTGTGTGTCTGTTTGAGTCTAAACATGAAGTAGTCCGCCTCCTTCCAAGAAACGCATGGTAAACACACACGCACGCACGCGCACACACACGCACACACACAAGCAGGATATTGGGTTGGTTAAAGAGGCAGTAACATGAAGCTTAGGCTGACCAGATCCTTGATAAGTAACTTCCTCTGTAGCA
The DNA here is from genome assembly GCA_963678695.2 of Diplodus puntazzo. Classification (NCBI taxonomy): domain Eukaryota; kingdom Metazoa; phylum Chordata; class Actinopteri; order Spariformes; family Sparidae; genus Diplodus; species Diplodus puntazzo. The sequence continues at coordinate 11,480,294 of OZ023178.1, forward strand.
CAGAGGGGATTATGGGGGAGCCAACGAAAATAAGATTATACACAGTATTCCTCTGACTGTGGAGCGTAAGCCACGGACTGACTCTTTGGCTTACGGCCATGAAACACAGGCGATATTTTGAAGACAAAGCCTGAGTACAGGTTGTAGCATATTGTGCAGCCTGTTATGCTAACAAATATACTGGCCATTGTGCTCGAGTACACATCATCGGTCTTTATTGTCAGTCTTTATGTATATAGCGCCAGATCACAACAAAAGTCACCTCATGAAACTTTACAGACCGAGCAGGTCGAGACCATTTCTTGATGAATTGATTTACAGACACCCAACACTGACTCAAATATTAGCTCAGCTTTCTGTCCACAAACGGGTGCAAGACGTAAACAAAGCCGGAGCTCACTTATCAAAACACTGCTCCACAGCGTTATAGTGGTCAGAAACGGTGCAGAGTATCTTTAACAGTGCCATAAATTAAATGTTCAAAAATGAAGTAAAGTTATCAACAGAATATGGAGAAAAATAACATTGACGACGTCCTGTCAACCTTGAAACCTTAAGAAGCGGCAGACTCTCGGTCGCTAGCTGCTCGGCTAACTGAGCTAACCAGATAGCGACGGTTACATTTAGCAGCAGTTAGCGTTTACTTAGCTACCTAGTTATGCTGCTCCCTATTTATTTGGACTATAAATTTGACAGGTGGCCAGTTCTTACATATTGCACCTTGTTGCACCCAAAATGTTCACGTTAGCCATGGCCACAAAATATTTTTACTTGCATATGGGATCACTGTCTTTATTAAAGGTGTACTCCACTGAATCAGTTATTGAGTTAAAGGACTTGTGAGGAGGGGATTACAAAAAAGAACGTCCAGATTTGGTGCTGCAGAGGCCGAGACGTGCTGAGTTTTTAGCCCCCTCCTTGAAACGCTGCATCCTACAACCCCCATAATGCAACTCTCCATCCATCCCCCACCTGTCTCATCTGTTGACCTTCAGTTTCTGTAAGCGTCCTTGTAGAGCAACACCTGGCAGCCCCTCCGCGGGTTATTTGTTTTTAAGACCAGCAGAAGATTGTCGTCGCTCGTCTCTCCGGCCAGGAGAATGATAGTCCTGTTTGGTCAGGGGGAGCTGCAGAGCAGGAAGCGCTCGCCTGCTGTCATGTCAGGGGGCTGTGCTGAAATTTCAGAAAAAAAGAAAGCTGTTGTGCCCAAACATCGTAGCGGCATCTCAGAGGAAGTGGGTTACGAAAATCCCCCAGCTTTACGTATGTGTGGGTATTTTAGTTTCGCCACTTTTCACAACGGTGACAAGTTGAAACTTCATGTGATGTAACTGTAATTCCAAAATGTAATGTCGTTCCATCAACCCGACATTTAATCCCCACCCTTCCCCTTCCCCTCATTTATTCAACACATATCCATTTGAAACATGGCACCTTGTCAGCTCGCTGTCAGCTGCCACAGACTGCAGCTTCACTGTCAGCTCATCGCACATTAGAGCCGTAGGGCGACTCACCACAACTCACACTGTCTGGTGCTTGTACCTCCAGTGGTGCATGAACAGATTGATTGATACTGTCTCTGAGATATATCCACATACTGTTTTTTTTTTTAGGCAGAACATTACAAATACTCCTAAGTGGACTGGAGTCTACAAAAAAGTCTATGGAGCTGAACTTGGAATAGTCAGCCATCGTCTGTAAAGAGTTGAAGTTGTTGGCTAAAAGTACAAGTACGAATGGTTGAAATAGTTCACTAAAAGTAACGTATTAACGTGAACAAAACATTTCAAATTGTATGGAAAGCTGAACTGAACAGCTGATACAGAATATAAATGTGGACGCCGGGTAAGCTCATTCAAAAGCCCACTTCAGTTTGAGCTGATTAGGAAAACGAAAAAAAGCGCGTATTATTTTCTCTGCGGGTGTAAAAAATTGCCCTCAGCCTTTCATTAAAGAAACTGAATTTATTACACTACCACTTCTTGTCTTGAACGCGGCCCCTGAACCTGCCCCACAGGCGTGGACACCTAATAGTCCACCTGGCAGTGTTGAGCAAGCAAAACCCAAGTAGGCATGATGATTTCATGGAGCCGTGCCCCGTGCCAAAAAACGGGGGATATATATGGAAACTGACTCGGCGGTGGGCAGCGTGTTGTAATTTCATGCAGATTTCAGCCGACGGAACGCGGCTACCGTGTTTTCGTGACTCGCCTCCATTGTCCCTTGTGGAGGGAGCGAGTGAGCCGTCTCCCCGAACCTCGGATTCTTCTCGTCATTTAAAGTGAAAAATAAATGCTTGTTTGAGGATGTCAGCGAGATTTAAAGGATTGCCGGGTTGAATCTTTTTTTTTTTTTTCACTGGTCCCTCCCTCCCTCCCTCTCTCTCTCTCTCTCTCCCGCCCGTCACACTGAAGGTTTTCTCTGAGGGTCCCATTCATCCTCCTTCCCCTGTGTGTCACAGCCAAGGCCTGGCTCCGACCATGTCGACAGCCTGGTTAGCTCAGTGTGTGTGTGTGTGTGTGTGTGTGAGACAGACAGTGAGTTTTGGTTTGTAAGGGTCTCTTTCTTCAGGGTCATTGAGCGCAGGTGACCACAGGAAGTTGTTTTCCAGAGCTTTTCCAGCGGTGCGCGTGTGTGTTCAGCTTAGAGCCCGTCTTGCCACAGGAACTTCCTCTCCGGGGCCGAGCGCACACACGCAAACACAACCGTTCCCAAATACAACGCTTAGTCACTCACCTGCACACACACATTCCTGAAAGGACAAGCTCTCCCATGTGTGGTATCCATTCAGCGTCGGTGTCAGGAAAATCGATGTTAATGGGGGTGCGTTCATGAGACCTCGGACACTAAAGCATTGATTTTTGACTGTTACAGGACATAAAGTTGATTTAGTGTGAGCGGCTGAGGCATCACAGGAAGAGAAGTCCAGTTTGAAAACTGTATCGAAGAGGTGATTGCAGTGAGCCATTAGCTCGAGTGCTCCAGCCTTAAATAGGAAGTTCTTCCCGAAGCCACGGCAGACATGGCTCGTTATTTTGATCGGCAACTTAACTAGCAGAAAAGTGCCACACTTCTGCACCAGATGAGCTCAAGCGAGACTCTGTTTTCTATATTAATCAAGCAGGCATTCCAAGCTGAAGGAATTCTGTTGCTCTTGGCTCGGGGCCAGCCGCAGCGCTACTTCTTAAGATGCCTCGCAGTGAAATGACATGTTAAGTGTGCGGCTTGTTTTCTCTAACTTCGGGGTCCCTGCAATGAGGCAATCTCTGTCTGGTGGCCCCGGCAGCAAATCAGAGACGGAACGCGAGGCGAGCTCTGCAAACACACGCTCACAGTTTGCATCTGGTGCCTCACTTTTAAACTTGGTTTAAAACTGAGCTTATATACGTGGGGACTTCATCAGGTAAAAAAGCACTCGGAGGCATTACGAGTGACTATCAGTCATACTATCAAACTAAATGTTTTAGAGCATTTAGCCAAATACATTTGCGGAAATAGCACCGAAGCTAGCCCAAATCAACAAATACACCACATCTGCTACTAAATGTAGTGTGTCATAGCCCTGTGTAGCCTTTGAACGTTGATACTTTTCAAGTTTGACAGTTAAAAGGTAAGACGCCTGTCTCTTTAAATGTTTAACATTCGGGAATGTCGAGGGATGTTTGTGTTTCACTCGATTGAATGGAAGCCTACTGTGGTGTTAGCCTGGTTTGCTAACGTTAACCTGGATTCCCACCATACGTCAACATGCTTTTTTTGTTCATCTTTCAACTCCTGCCGACTCATGAGTTGTTGTGTTCGTCCTGCATTACTGGAAAGATGGTGTCAACCTAGCATTAGTGATATTTTCACCATGCGGCAGGCTGCCAAGATGTTATGTAGGCCCAATAGATACATAAACAATGAGCCGAAACCTGCCTGGAAATAGTCCTGCAGCACTGTAACGTAGCAGCTATAAAGAAGTATCAGTCAGCAGTGTCACTGCAACGACCGATCACCAGCCACACACAAAACTTTCATTGCCATGTTTACCCACACAGACTTACGGCATAAGATACTTCCGTGGTGAAAACAGGCTTGACACTGTCCTTGGTGCTGAACATCCACCGTCCATCCTCCATCATTCAAAGGCACACACACCTGAAGCAAATTAATTAAATAAGTGCCCAAGTAAACACACAACAGCGGGGGTATTAGCAATTACAACATAATCCCGCCGCTTTTTTTGCAGACAGAGCACAGGACACAGTCACTTTCTTTAACATAACGCAACCCTTTCCGTTTTTCGACCCTTCCCTGTTGGAATTTCCTTCCAGGAAACGGTAGTTGGAGGTTGTAGCTTGATGACTCCCAGCGTCCAAGCGGTTGCTGCTAGTGTTAGCTGTCGTCGTCAATGTAAGTATCTGTACCACTCCTTTTAGCATTCTTTGAACTGTTATCATTACTTGGAAAAAAATATATAAAATCTGATATTCTTTTTTTGTGTACTGGGGTTCCACGCCATTGTTGCTGGCGGATTGAACCGCATGCCGCTGAATGCTTCCGTACACGACAAATCTGTTAAATCAATTGAATACTACGAAAACATTTCCATTTAGTTATTTTCTATAACCACCCTTAAATAAGTTTTACATACGCACAATTATTAAGCAGTTTTATTTTTTCTTTGAATTTTTTGAAGGTTAAGGTTATCTCCAAATGAAAGCTACAGGGGCTACAGCTTTCCCGCTCTTATGTGTGGAACAGTGTTAAATCATGCTGAGGGAACGTGAGTCATAAAACTTGTGGAGTCCATGCCAGCTTGAATTCAAGCTGCCATTAAAGCAAAAAAACTTTTGCACATTTATTTTAAAAAATGTACACAGAACACAGAAGTATTTCAACCAGTGGTGTGAGAGTTTTTGATGTGTTTTTTTGCACATGGACACCCTAAAGCTGCCCGTCTCTGCTGCCTCTTAATATTCCCTGTACATCGCGGCTGTATAGCGGCGTGTTCCTCGAACAGAGGGGTCTTTATCTTGTGAAATATTGCACCTGTGCCCGTCGCAGAGTGGATGACTCCGGCAGAAAGCCCCTCTCTCTTATAGGCCTCTCTCCCTCCTGTCTTGTCACCGGTTGTTTGGAATCCGGAGGAATCTCAGGTATGCCGACAATCTCTGCAGCCATTGACAAATCTCTGTCTTCGGGCCGGGGCAACGCGCACACACGCGCGCTCTCATGCGCGCGTTGCGGCCGCGCGTACGTACACACACCTCGGCCCGGCTCAGCTGTCATCGTGGGCCTGTCAGCGTGCCGCACCTGTGAATGGTAACAAGACCCCGCGGCTCGCAGCGCTCTCATAGCTGCCTGACAGACTCAAAAGATCAATTTCCTCCGGCAGAGAGAGAGCGTCGGGAACAGAGGGCCGCATCGGATTTTAACCAAGAAGCATCTAACCCAATCAGCGTCAACATCATTTTTTAGAAGATGTCGTCAGCGCAAATATTGATGCACAGCAATCTAAGTTCCCATGAGTCTGTCTAAGAGTGGACAGAGGTTGCAGCTCCCCCCCTCGTTTCCTGTGCAACACGTACATGCACGCATTTGGTGGTTAACGCTTCAGAGGAACGACTCATTTGGAGTCGTCGAAAACAATAGTCTCAAACCACATGGTTTGAGTTAACCTACATCCTGAATGTACCGATGATCTAAGACTCGAAGATCTTGACAGACAGTTGAAAGGGCCGGATCAGAAACACAAGTACGGAGCACTGTCTCATCGAGTGATCATAAAACTGTGTTTTTCCAAATATTGATGTGATGTTTTTTCTGTTGTGAATGTTAAATGTAATGTCACTGAGATTAAGAAGCACTTGTACAGTGTTGTGGTCAATGTTCAACATGTTGAACACACACCGGTTGTATGCACTCCGATCTGGAGCTCTTGGGCCGCTTCAGACACTGTATAGCTTTGATAGTTTGCTTTATAACTCAACCATAAGATGCCATTTTGACATTAAAATAAACAACTGCGGATAAAAAAAAAATCTCTTGTTTTACGATAGCATTTTAGCGCCAGACTTTTATTACGACTTTGCAACTTTCTAGAAGTTGGTGCCTAAACCTAACCAAACTGCAACCTTTTCACAATGTAAATCACCTCTGTATTACTGTTTCATGTGGACAAAGGTCACCTGACTATTGTTACCATGACAACAAACTTCACCTGACCTGACAAAAATGTTAAAGGCAAAAAAACTCAGTGGGATTGTGTAGTTTTTGGAACGACTGGCCGTTTGTTTTTGGGATAACGAGCTGTCGGACACATGAGGTTTCAGTCCAGTGGGACATTTTTTTTTTTTGCAATATTGGCGTTCGGGAGTAACGGGCTGTTGGAACAATAACCAATAAATGTGTGTAACAGCCTGTGTGAGTAGCAGGTAATACCCAGGCCAAAATAAAAGATGTGAGCACCATATCATTGTTTACTAAACCTGAAACAGGTAAGCGGATTTACCCGCCCGACGTTGCTGTCGAACAAAACCACTAAAGAGGAATTTACGCTCCGACCACGCGAGCCTCTTTCTTAAAGTGTACCAAAGGCGAAAATTCAATTAAACGCCAACACATGCCCGGAGGTCTCCTGTGTGCTTCAGTATTTCACATTTAATGGCACATTTCCGTTCAGTGTGGCCCGTCTTAGTTACAGTCTCTTAACCTCCACGACATACCCGATGCACCATTAAGTTTGAGCCATAGAAAGGCTAAATCTGTTTCTAATGGAGCTCAATGGCGCACAGGTTGATCATATCTTCCTCTTCTTGCGGCTTTGTTCCACATGATCTCACACTCTCCCCTCACCCAATCTCCGGCCTGGATGACAGCGGAGACATATATAGTAATATCATCCTGTAATTCCCCCCCCCCGAACTCCTCACTCGGCCAGTCCGTCTGTTTCTCGATGTGCACACACTGACGCCGTGGTCAGTATGCAGTTAGGGAGGAAGGACATTAGCTTAACGGGTTTTTACATCTTCCCCGTTCTTCACAGCCGAGTAGACTTCAGGAGCGTATCTTGTATTATAGTGCTGCTATATCGTATTTCTTTCTGCAGCGCCAGTTATGTCTGCTTAGATTTGAATAGCAAATGTCCCCCACTCTCCTTCCTCTTGCCGTCATTTGAATAATTCGATCTGGGTCTCAATGACACTAGTCAGGCGGAGGGTTACGTGATATCAGCGAGGTGAATGGGGCACCTGAAAAAGGAGAAGTCGGCTTGCAAATGTGGTCAGAATAGGAATTATTACTCATATAGGGAAATAAATTTGCCTGTCGTCCGTTGCGTGTTAGCGTGCATACTAGAGTCCCCCTTTCCTTGTATCAACAGAAGAGTGTAGCATGCGTTAAAAATAGCTTGTTGAAGCCATGAGATATGTTATTTAATCACTTCTTCTCAACCCTTTTCGGTCTCTGACACGCGGTGACTAATCACACCCTGATGAGAAGTGAGAATTTCAGTTGAAAATAATATTGACATTAAGATGTTTATGTATTGTGCTGCAGAGATATCTACTGAAGTTAGCACGCTAACCTGCTAGACCCTCCCTAACCAAAGCCCCTGCGCTAGCCATGTAAACATTAACACATGTCCCTGAGTGACCAGTACGAACCGCTAACTGCACACTTAACAAAGCTAACGCGCTAAGTATGCAGCCGTTAGCCGTTACTTTTGCCACACCTTTCAGTGACCAAAAGCAGACAACAGCTTGAGCGCAGTGCCTATAGGGATAGGGAACGATGATGATGATGATTGTTATGGCACAGGCTAATACCTGTAATGCACATTGCATGTCTGATAGCTGTTTTGAGAGGGCTGAAATTATACAGAGATTGTTTTCATGGTACTAGATATCACCAATCTGAATGACAATGCTTTTTGAAATCCTAAAAATCCTGGTTTTGACACAGGGAGGTAACGTCAGTGTTAAAAGATCATTCCAAAGGTTTTTATCCATGATTTTGATGAATAACTGGCATGAAAAACACTCATGATCAATTGAAACTATTGCTCGAGCTGCTTCAAAATGAAGTTTTTGATTCTGTAAAGTGATAGAGCAGTTACACACGCACTGCACTCGTGTGGGCTTTTTTGAATGAATCATCACCGGGCATGTTTACGTAAACAACAAGAGATTAGCATGTATTAAAGAAAAAACCCCAGCCGCTATCTCGCTGCTCATGTAATCGACCGATCGCTTCTCAATTGATCTTGAAAGGATAAAGCGTCTTTTTACAAAACACCAGCGAACACCTTTACAGAATGCACCTCTGAAATTTAAGACACCGAGTGAGAAACAATTTTTTTTGTTCTTCCCTCTTTGAGTAAATATTTTAGCGTCACCAAGGTAACCGTGTGTCTGCCACTCTCTCCATAGATCCCCAACTATATCATTCAAAGTCTGCGAGTGATTACACACATGCATCCACATGTGCGTGCACCCTCCCAAGACACACACACACACACATAATTGCCACCATCGCACACATGCACACACTAAACGCGATGCTGTGTAGTGAGCTGTCAGACCGCACTAATTCCTCTTTTTATGTGTGTCTGTCCTACTGTGTAGCGGAGGGATCAGGATTGCCTTTCAGGATAACAACTGAAGCTCTAAGCTCTTAGTGTGTGTGTGCGTGTGTGTAGCTGGGTGAACAACAATTGGCCGCTAAGCTGTAAAGAGCCTTGCAGCCACGGTGTCGCCAACAAATATCCACTGGCTGTCAGCGACGCACCGACTCTGTGTGTGTGTGTGTGTACGCGTGCAGATGAGCCAACTTCCTGTGGTGGATTGAAGTTAAGTGCTGCTATTAGACTTAGGCCTCCAGTCGGGTTCATTGTCTGGAGGAGGGGGGGGGGCTCGATTATGCCGACAGAAACGCGCACGTGTGCAAGAACACACATGCATATGTGAACATCTGCACGCGTGCACGAGGGGGGGGGCAGTTTTCAACATGTGCAAAAAAGATGCATCTGCAGCCACTCACGCGCTGCACACACACACACACACACACACACACCCTCCGTCTCTTCGCGCCCGTTAACTTTTATGACAGATACACTCTCGGGTGTCTCCCTCGCTCCCTCCGTTTGCTCTCTTTGCCTTTCCTGGCTGCCGTAATCTTCCCTCCTCAAGGCATAACAGTAGTTCAGCTGTCACCGAGACAGAACTGGGCTGCGTGAGATTTAGATTTTTTTTTTTTAACTGCAGGCGTGCCCCATAATTCACCTCGCCGAGCCTGCGCGCGCTCTTAAAGCTGCAGAGGTGAACGGGTCCGCAAAAAAAGGGGACGTGTTAGCACTTGGGACTTCTTTCTGTATGTAACTCTGCTGAATGCGCAGCGACAGTAGTCGAGGACAGACTCAATGGAAAGTCTAAAAAACCACAGTCAGGTGTGTGGGGTGTGCGCTCTGGCTTTGAGCTCTAGATGTGTGCAAGTCTCTGCCGCCCACATCGGAAAACAAGAAAAGAAAAGTTCAGCTTCTGAGAAAACGTTTCACTGGTAGAGAACAGAAAGGTGTGGTGACTTCTTTTTTTTTTTTTTTTTACTACACCTACGTTCTTTAGCCTCTCCGTGCAGCCATGTCGATGTGCTGCTTTGGCTTTTTCAGCGACTAGCTTCATTCTGAAAACACTCGATGCATCGCCTCAGTTCAGTCGCGCACCTCGAAAATGTCGGAGGTTATGCTGCCGCCACCGTCGCGCACGATAAACAGCGGTGGAGAAAGGCCAGTCACTGTCAGGAAGATGATTTACCACAAAAGAGAAAAAAAACATTCACTTTTGGTCACAGTTTTCACTATAAAGAAAGAAATAATAAGGGTAAAACAAGAAGTGTTTGTGAAGATACTGATAAGACCAATGGACGCAGAATAGGGGAAACCCAGGCCAGTTGTAACGCAGTGTCACCTAGCCTACTGGCGAGAAACACTTAAGCTAACATTTGACAGTTTTCAAATGTGAGACAACCAAATTGTCATCAGAACCAGTGGTCTCCTCTAAAGTGCCAACTATTCTACCTGCTAGGTATGTTGCTAACTATCCTGCTATTATCTCATGGGAAAAAGTCTAGTGGAAATTGTTTAATATCTTGCTAACATCTATCCAACATGTATCAGACTGTGAGTCTGTACCGCCAGGAACACTGAAGAACAACTGCAGTAAAAATGAAATCATTATAATTTTCTATTGCTAATTTAACATTTTAACCAAATTACCAAAATTACATGCACTGTTACTACAGTTACTACATATAAAGTACAGTTAAATGTGCAAAATGTAAGAATTTTAGTTTAAACTGAATTAAAATGTATTTTAAATGTATTGCACAGCAGAGATATCTGTTGAAGTTAGTATGCTAACTAGCTCTCACTGAAACATTGACACTCCCTGAGTGCTTTTAGCGTCCGGTCTGTGCAGAGTCAGCTAATGCCATTATGGCTAACTAAGCTACCAGCAGCTACAGCTAGCAGCAGTTAGCAGCAGTAACTGTGCTGCCCCCTGTCGGTTTGGAGTATGAATCACGCAGGTGGCCAGTTGTTACATACTGTACCTTTACGTCGGCCACGGTAGATTTCAAGCGACAGTTTGGTCGGGTGTTTTGCAGAATCAAGTTCTACATTCACATTCCTAGAGGCTCATAAATTACGCTGCATTGTCACTGTTTAAACCACCAAACAGGACATGAGGCAGGTACGGCCGGTTACATTCTTCTTACAACAGGTAAGAGGCAACAGGTACAAACAGTATGTACCGAGCACTGTGAAATACTGATGCCAGTGTGTCTTTACTGATTTTATTGTCACATCTATCTCACTGTAGGTACTGTAATTCGTCTACTTAAATATCTAAAACGGTGTCTGACCTTGTTCTGCCTGGCTGCGTCACACTTCTGCTGAAGTGACACATTTAAGTTTCGCACTGAAATGGGTGCCTGTGGCCACAAAATGGCATGAAAGCATTTGTGCGCAAACATGAAAATACAGTTTTTCTCTTTAGTTTGTGACCAGTTGTAATGCTTGTGGCGCATATCTCTCTCTCTCTCTCTCACTACCCTGTACTTCCTCTCTCTCCCTCTGTCTCACAGTGCTGTTTGATTGCTTAAGCCTGGCCGTCAGACAGACAGACAATGCGTCCATGAAGAATAGCCCCGCTTCCTTCCTGTCTTCCTGTGCCGCGTTCTGCCTTGGTGAGCAGGGTGAATAGGCCGCTCTGCCCCACAGCCGCCATGAGCCGCAGGGGCCACGGCGGCTAAAACCAACAAAGAGAGCCGTTCTGGGGCCTTTTTTTCCCCCAATTCACATCCCACCCCCTCCTCCCCCTCCTCCTCCTCCTAGTGCTACTCTCTGCTTGCCAAATCACTGAGACTGCCGGGTGGATAAACAATCTCGCTCTGCATTTCTTGTTTTTATCCTTTTATGCAACAACTCTTTTTTTTCCCTTCAGCTTTTTTGTTTGTTAGGGTTAGGGTTAGGACCAGTTGCACCAATTCTCACTTCTTTTCGGCCGGTTTGTGCAACAAGGAAGTAAATAGACGGACGAAAAAGTTTTTGCACATTAAAGGGGCAGTGTGTAGTTTTTGGTGTGCTGTTTTTTGCTAAAATTAGCTATTATTTTGGCCTACCCTCTTTGTTTTCATGTCCGAATAAAGGGGATACACAAACTGACCTTATAAGGACAACACGGTTTCATACTGTTTATACTTTATATTTGGCGGACCCTGCCAGCTTCCAGCCTCAACAAGTGTTCGGCGAGCTTATTTTTCTCTGAGAGCAGCTTTTTTGTATTTACTTGTGGAAAAAATAAATATTTGAGTTTGTATTTTTACCTCATTAATATTGTATGTAAACTACAAAGTGCCTCTTCAAGTAGGAACAATTCATTTTAAAGAAACACGCTCACTTATAGTAACATACTCATGATTTGAGATCAGTGTTTAGCACACCATGAACATCAGGTTACACTTTTTTTTTCGTAAAGAGTCGTACTTTGCCAAGAAACCCTTCCCAATCCAGGAAAACAGCACAGGGGAACTGAAATGACCCGACAACATCCGAGGAGGGCCCCTTAGGCTTTCTGTTCTGAAAATGGCTTCCAAGCAACTGATCTGAAGTTTTGCTGTGGAGAAATGATGACTTTTTCCTCATTAGCACGTTATACTCAAACGATTACGACTATTTTTTTCTTCGACACATCCAACTGATTGCCCTCCCCCCCTCCCAACAAGACAACCATCTCCCTATGGGAATACCAAGTAGGAGCAGGTAGCCCAGAGGAGCGTTGGGGAGCCAAAATGACCCCCCGACTATTGAAAACAGGATGAATGCATGCCGGGCTGAATACGGGGGTAAACTGTTAGGTCTTTGTCATTCAAAGTGATGCTTTTAACCCTTTGCGGTCCCTCTTCCTAACAACCCCCCCTCCTCCACACCCACCCCTTTCCCCTCTTCATTCACAGCTGAGACAATGCAGGGAGAGGGGAGGCCTGCGACTGGAAAAATAAAGACTAAACACGAGATCAACTCTCCCTTTTCTGTCCCTAATGGGATTCTGCCGTTATGTTTCCACCTCCTCTCCCTCCCGACGCCGCTGTAAAAAAAAAAAAAATAGGTGAAAGTTGATAATTATGTAAAGCAAACCCCCGTCAGTCAGAGGCGAGAGGATGAATAACAAACAAGTGAGCGCAGGTTGGGCCTCGGCGTGTCAATCACGACTCTGAATGCATACCGTGCCGCAAACACGTCCGTATGCTGTCAACAAGTGTCAGGGGCTTATGTTTCAGGCTTATGTTTCGCCTGCAGGGACACTCAAAACCCAAGGAATTCCTGAACAAACCTTTGATTAAAAAAAAGAAAAAAGAAAAAAAGGGAAAAGCATGGAGGAGGAAAAAAAAAGGGCCCGGTATCTGCAGGAACCAAGGAAGGTGTATGAAATTAAACTTGAAGCCAGGCCAGGGTGTAATAGTAGGCTTACATGAGTGCATATTTGCACACACACACACACAAAAAAAGGGTGAAGTGCTCGATTCACAGGATAAATAAAAAAGATAGACTTTTTTTGTTTTTTGGGAGCGCGTGCAAACAGATGTGCACATTCCTATACACATGGCTTTACCAGAGCCAGATGTTTTCCTTAAGAGGGCCCAGGGTGAACATTAATGCGTCCTCGTTTCCTCGTTTGATCTCCGTAAACATCATGAAGCGATTGCATCGCCGAGACAAAATGGCAGAGCCGGGGTTGATGATAGCTCTGCTGCCCGAGGTGTTCGTGCAGGGGTTCAATTAAAAATGCAGAGAACGGTGCTTAAGTCGGGCCTCGATCCATGGGAAAACGTCTCAAAATGAGTGGGAGCCCAGACAAAACCTGATACTTGTGGTAAAGGTTCTGGTCCTATCTGCACAGAGATCCCTTCAAATCATAAAAAAACCTTTGGTTTAAAGGTGCACTGCATAGTTTTTGGGAGATACGTTTCGTCAGAAGAGAAAGATCTTCATCAACTGTAAACATATGAAACACAATTTCCTCTACAAAACTACAGAGTGCCCCTTTAAATTAAAAAGCACACAAGACAATGCAGACAAACAACAGGAAAGATGTCAGACTTCAAGGTTGTTTAATTTCAAACGTTAATATATTTGTCTTCTAATTCATAGTGAACTATTCATCCAGCTTTGACACTCCTACACGTCACCTCAGAAATCTCCAGCCACTACAGAATAGCCCCGTGAGAGGTGACACATTAACGATGCCTTTTTCTCAAAATAAATATTTTTCATTATAAAATAATAAACCTTCAAATAAATATATATTTTTTTTAACTTTACACTAAGCAAATGTTGGAATTAGAAAATAAATTTTTCATATAAGGTCACTGTACAATTTACAAGTAGAAGGGATAAGACTTTTCCTTTGTAAATGACATAAAATGATTGACATACATTCCAGTGAATGTACAAACATGGTGTGAATGAGGCTGACTGATTCATATAAATGTGGATTCATCAAGGTGCCTCTGGTATGGCAGAAAAAACTTTTCACAGTTGAAGTATTATTATATGTACAAAAATAAAACATCTGTCAAACTCATTTTCTAATGTACATACCCTTTGCATTTACTACTTTACATACAGTTAGTAATAGGAGTCTGTTCTTAGCATATAAGTTGTATTAAATGTTAGAAAAAAAAGGCTATCCATTTGGACTCTCATAGCAACAACACCACATCTGGGCACTTGAGTGAAGAATGAAACAGTAGTTGAATATTCATACCTTTTAAACATGTGGAGCGCTTATTTTGGTTTGGAGTGAAACTCGTAATGCCAGGGCGTGCTGACGCACCTCCAGTGCCTCTACCAGAACAATGTCAACTATTAAGGCTGTTTGACAAGTTTAAGGCAAAATTTCACTTTTTCCCAGCCCAGATCTGATAGGCGTGAAGATGGCAAACACAAAAACTCAAGCACACAGCATCATTAGCTCTCTAATCCAACCTTTCGACTAGACGACTACAGGGCCAAAAAACATCTATCAGTTCAGTCAACATGGAGTCTCTCCATCCTTCTGCATTTTAACACCGACAGCCGGGTCGTGTGACTCGGTCATAGCAGCACTGGCACACAGCCACACATCCTTTAGCCGGGAGGTAGCACAGGAGACAGGGGAAGAGCAGGGCGAGGAGCGACACGGTGGTCCAGCGCACGCAGCAGTGCGGCTGCGTGCAGGAGAAAGGCTTGTCGGCGCACGTGTCCTCGTCGTCGCTGGAGCAGTGGTAGAAAAGCCCCTTGACGCAGCAGACGCACGTCCCGTTCTCCACCACGCTGTGCGCCGAGCACATGCACCGACGACCACACATCCAGCAGGAAGGAAGCACCCGCGGGCGACTGCACTCTGAGCAGCAGCACCGACCGCAGTCCTCACACTTGTTGGAGTGTATACGGTGATTTTTAGAGCCTCCGCTGCCTGGCACGGCCACCACAGCCCTGGACTCATTGTTCAGGGGTTTCAGCTCCTCTGTGCTGAGCTCTGCACGTTTCGGCTGGGTTCTGATTATCTGGTTGCCGCCTGCAGGGCTGCTGAGGAGCCTCTGGCCAGAAGAAGAGCTCCCCACGCTGGTCCTGATGCTGCTCTGGGAGTCCTCTGCACTGGAGGATCGCAGCACGCCTTCCCTGGAAGTGTCTGTGTTTCCATACGGAGTCAATGGAGGCAGGTTGCGGAGATTATTAGGCCTCTCTTCCGGAGTCTCCTGCTGCCCACTGGTCCTTGAACTGGGTGACGTATTCAAGTCACTCTTCTGTTGCCGATGCTCAGATGCAGGCGACCTTTGGGCCACTGTGGGCCCTTCTGTATACTCATTACTACTCCCAGTTATCCTGATCTGGTCCAGAGATAGCACTGCTGGAGTATGAGGTGGCTGCCCGTTGGTCAACCCAGGATCTGGCGGAGCATCGTGGGTTTGCGGAGGCCGTGGTAGCGGTCTCCCTTCGTCATGCGGCGCGTCCTGCGAGTCCGTCGATGCCGGTGACCACTCGTGGAGTCCTCCTCCCCCGTCGCTGTCGCTCTGACTTCTGGAATCCATCTCGGGACTGAAGGGCCGCTCTGGCTGGCATGGGACACATCTGAAGTCCTGCACGAGAAACAGACAGTTTATATCCGTCTGTGACAAGCCATGCAAATGATGCCATGCAAATCATAACAGATATCTGTACAGGCACCATTATGGAAATAAGGCCAAACAAACACATCAGAGTTTAGGTGACAGGGATGATGTAATGTTTGGTTGGGCCTTTACAATCAGCTTTTCTTGCTTTCACTCAAGAGCGAATCTATGGAAGCTATAAACAACGTCTGAGGCCACTAGAAAAAACAGATGATAACTCAAGTCCTATGCTCCAGATGGAGGCTTCGTGTTCAAGAACTGACATGTTTATTCAATCTAGATGTGTCACTGACGATGGTTTGCGCAAACCTCCTGCTTCTAGCTACCTATGTCACAACAACGACTAACCTAAACAGGAAAAAATAATAAGCAAATATGCTGAAAACCGATAAGCCCCTGTAGTTTAAGATAACGACTATGAACGACAACGAAGTTCTGATCTTTGTTGCATCTCTCTCACTCATTTCCTGTCGTCTCGACACAGTCTGCAACAAAAGTGCCCCGAAATACTTAAAGAAAAAAAGGAGAATGAATCTGCAGCTATATTGATGATTACTGGTAAAATGTCATTGGTTGAGCTGGTCAAATGAATATATTTAGGTACTTTTTGCTTTTTATGAACACTTTACATCTACATCTTCTGGGATGTTGGTCAATGGAAAACGTCAACCTGGGCTTAAAACTTTGAAAAATACACTTATTTGTGACATTTATCTGTAGATCTGTAGATTAAAGTCTCGACCTTCTTGTGACCAAAATGTCACAAAAAAAGTATTTTTGCTGTTTAAAGTTAGACTGTTCTTTTGTAAAAAAATGAAAGATCTATCCGTAACAACTTTTGAAAGCCCACGCTGACATTTTCCGTAGACCAATATGCAAGAAATAAAGATAAATTACGTTTTATAGCATAAAAGGCTTAGGAAAGCAAGCTTATGAATAATACACAAACAAACAAAACGATGAAATGAGACAAAAAACGAAGTTGAGTAAGTCATTTAATGGTTGGAGTCACAAACTACTTTTAAGCCCTAAAACTCTTTTTTTCTGCACGTCTTTTGCAGGTTCTAGTTCCTCAAACAAGAGATTTTGATGCTTTTCACTAATTAATGATAAATTATTTGACTTTGATTGATTGATTGATTTGATTGTTGATCACACAAAACGACACCTCAACTTGGACTCCGGGGACTTCCAACAGACATGTCATTGTTTTCTGAAATTTTACAGAGAACTGTGCGAACAAATAATTGCCAGCTCAACTGATAATCAAAGTGATTGTTAGTTGCAGCCGTAGCCTAACCCAGATTAAATCGATACTGAAAATGACTGTTCATTTCAACATTAATGGACCTGTGCTTAAACTTATGTAATATAATAACATTGTGTCAAACATGTAGTTACAACTTTCTATATAGAATATCTTGAAAAATTAAAAAGGGAACTAAACGACACTCCAGATCAGCTACAATCTGACTCATCATTTAGACAGAGAAACATTAGCATGTTGCACTGTCACTGTAATCTAACATAATCAAACGCACGGCCTTGTTTTCACCAACGTAACACACCAAAGTAAAGAAACTGACAGTGCTGGCCTTAATTCTCTTTCCTTGTGCTAATTAGCTTTCAAATGCCGTCTTTGGGGTTGCGAGCCCCCCCTCCCCCTTTCAATGACAATACAGGAAAAAGGCCTTTTGTTTGTTGCATGACAAATGGCCCGCAGCCACCTTCCCCATTCTAACACATTTTTACATTGTGACACTCCTGAAAAGAAGATGAGTGACAAGATAAAAAAAAAAGAAAAGTTTGGAGCATGAAAGAGTCCGTTTGGAGTGTGAGTGATGCGTTCAAGGGCGGTGGGGGGTGGGAGTGGGGCTCTCTGTGAGCATGCATGAGGGTTTCTTTATGAGGGTTTTTTTGGCTTCAAATGAAGAGGGCTTGCAGGCACGCTCAGATTTTTAACCTGTTGGTGGGGGGTGGAGGTGTGCGAGCCGCGTCGGCCACTGTGGGTGGGTGAGGTGCGGGGCGGGGGGCTGGAAGCAACCTGGAGCAAAGTGATGGCAGCGGCTTTTAAAAGTGACAGGTTAAAGGTGCACTATGTGGTTTCTGTGGACGAAGTTTTAATCAGCAGAGAAAGCTCTCCATTGACCGCCTAAACAAACTCTCCTCGTGTTCTTTACTGGATAAACACACCGACCGTCAAGGACAACACAATTTCATACTGTTTTGCTCTGTTTATATTTGGCGGACCCCGCCACATTTCTAGCTTCTGGCTTATTTTCCTCAGAGAACAGCTTGTTTATTCAGTTATGGGGGAAAAAAAAAATCAATATTTGACCTCATTAATATTGTAATAATAAAAATTCCGAGTTTTAACTTCTTTTGTGAAAGTACATTGTGCCCCTTTAAAGACATAAAACGGAAAAATTGACAAGGCTGCAGTAAAAACTGTACTCAGCATATTGAGTTAACTATAGAAACCTACATGAGTCATATTGTTTCTGATGCAAGACTGATAAGACAATATTTTCCACTGTGTTAGACAATTGATAATGCAAATACACAAGTTTGCAGGGGGTTAAAAAAAAACTGCGTCATAAAAGCACATAGGCTACAAACTTTATGGTCAATGAATGTAAATATGAACGCATGTGCCAACTTGGACACGACTAATTCCTGATAAATTAGACATTAGACTCAGCCTAGGCAGAGGCGTAAGCTTAATTACAAGTGAAAATTATACTTTTGATTAAGAAATAACCAAAATTAAGACGCTCAAAATGAGTCAGAAGTGCACAGCTTCTTCTAGTAATACATTAACATTAGATGTGTGCAAAAGCAAGAGTGGAAAAAGTTGAAAAGAGGGCTATAAATGCTAGCATAAACATACAAGATAAAGTAGTTTTAGCGCAGGTTTAGCTCAGAACAGCCCCCCTCCGCTCCGGTGTGTGCTCCACGTACCGTGTTTTCGACACTTTAGCCCCCGTCTAGGTGATATAAATCCAGTTTGAGCAGAGTTTTACTTCCCCAACAGCGGCGACTCAGTCTGGGAAGCCGTCGGTAAAAAGTCCATTGAGGAAAAAAAAACAGGTCTCCGGACCGCAGCGCAGTTTTGCGAAGAAAAAACAAAAAAGCGGCACTAAGACGTAAATCCCGTGTTTTTTTGCGCCAGAGCACGAGGCATTAAACCAGGCGAGAAGTTCAGTCGGTGACCGGCGGAGCGCAAAACTTCCTCCGGTGCTGCAGCGAGGAGGGGGAAAGACGGAGAAAAAGTCCGGCTCAGAAGTAGTTTTAAATCGGTGTGTTTTATCCGCAAGGCTCTGAGGGGTTTGCAAGTACTTTTTTCTCTCGTGTGCGAGTGTTTTTTTTTTTTTTTTTTTTGCTCTTTCCGGAGGGGAGGTCGGGATTTGGGCTGTAAATGGCGTCAAGCTGAAGGGGGAACAGAGCGCTTGTTGTTGCAGCGGATATCTCGCATCCGGTGCTCAGCCATTGGCTGCGAGGGAGCGGCCATTCACACCCAGCGGTCTGATCAATTATACAGCAGGAGCCCAAACACTGCCGGGGACGGCCTGTACCAGGGCTGCCCTCCCTGCAGCCGAGCATCTCTTATCGCGGCTGACCCATTTTCTTTTTAAAGTAGCACTTTCCATATCAGTCCACTGGAATGGGCTCGCTGCAACAGATTCACATAGGCTCGAAATCAAAGCAACTTTCTTAGCTGGTGATGTCGAATAAAAGCACAGACTTGTAGACAGTAATATAGCCTTCTGTAAGGTTCATGAGCAAAAGTGGGTCATGTAAAGGGTCACTGTGTAGTTTTGGAGAAGACATTCAAACTCAGAATTATACATTATGAATGAGGTTATAATAAAAATAACTTTCATAAGTGATTAAACAAGCTGTTCTCAGAGGAAAATAAGGTCCCCAGAACGCTGTTTGAAGCTAGAAAGGTGGCAGGGTCCGCCACATATAAACAAAGAAAAACAGTATGAAATTGTGTTGCCCTTTAAGGTCACATTGTTTATTCACAGCAAGAGTTTGTTGATGTTGTTTGATTAGGCATTTAAAAAAAAATCAGTCAATGAATGTCTTGCTCTTCTGATTAAAAAAAAGTGCACCTTTAAAGTGAAATGTTTGAACTGTAAATAACCAAAATATCTGTGGTTGTACAGTATAACTGTATCCACAATGGTAGAAAGTTCTCATTTTGAGGTGCTTCTACTCTCCTTTCGTATTGCCACATCATGATACTGTACACGTCTACTCCACTGCACTTCAGAGGGAAGAATTTCACTTTTTGGTCATCTTGCAACTTGATTTTTTATATACAAAATGACTTACAGTAACTATTGCATTTTCTTTAGATCAAACCACTAAACAGTTAACAATGCCATTATGATAATCTAATCTAGATAAATATATAGAACTCCAAATTCTGGGTTAGGGTCATTTTTTTTTTTTTTTTTTACCAATGTATTAAGCAAAATGTTTGTTAGTACCTGTACCAGCTGTTAGTAGTTCATCTATAAACACTGTTAGTTACAACTGATGTTTATATTACTTGTTTGAAAACCTTTACAACTGCCCAATTAATCATGTATAAAGCATTTCATTATTTATTAATAGTTGAGTACCATTAAATAATGTTTAGTTAACTATTAATTACTTATATATTAATGATATTATTATAAAGTGCTACTTTAATGTGGTATTTTTCACATTGTGGAATTGCTTCATCACTTGAGTGAAGTTTACAAATTCTTCACACACGGTGCCTCCAAATGTGAAGGATTAGAAGTATGGATTAACACAAAATGGATAGACTAAGCTAAGTACCTTTAAATTGCACTTGAGTGGTTTTCTCAAAGGGCTTTCGCAGCAGTTTCCTGTCTGTATATCGACTAGACTTGGACTTACACAGCATTGTGTTTATCATACTGGACATCCCCGAACACTCAGCGCTCATTTTAAACCATTTGAAGCTGCTATAGATCTCATGGTAAAAGCGATCCATAGGATCTGGTACAACTAATTAGCAGGCCAATACTGTTTACTCCCAGCTGTTATGACTAACAGTTGAGCAGCTCCCCCTTGTGGCCTTCTTCTGATACTGCAGGCTTCAATCAATAGAAGCTGGATTTGACAGCACAATAAAGCAAAAACCAAGTGAAATTAAATAATCAGATCTGTTTAAACATCCAAGACAATCCTCTGGAAGGATTCTTAATTATTCTTAATGACTAATTGATGAGTGTCTGCTTTTGGGAAAGTAATTCATCAGTTAGGCAGCAGGGAAGAATGCATATTTATAGATAGAACACTTGGAGCATAAATGAGGGAATGCAGAAAGACAAAACATGACAAAAATGTAAATCAGAAAGTTTGGTGTTAGATTCGAGGCGAAATTAAAGTCACAGAAAACACACAGCTTAAAAGTCCAAACACAGTGTTGGAGAACCGAAACCTTACCCCATAAGTCTTTTCAAAAAAGACCAATTAGCCTGCGTTCAGTCAGCCGGGGATACGGACAAACGGAGCAGACCTTTCATTGAAAACAATGACAGCTTCGACATCTCTCGCTCCATTTTAGTAATAGAGTGTCTGATCAATTCCAGACGGAGTAATTACGAAGTTGTGAGCACCACAGCACTGGGAGAAGAAGCCACTTTAATCAGCTGTGAGTGTGACATGGCAAATTAACTGCCCTCTTTCTTTGAACAATTTATCTTCCTTTGTGTTTTCTTGTCTCCCTGGCTGGTCTTCATTTAACCTAAAAGCCATGTGTTGGTGTTTATGGTGTCAAAAATAACGAAAATGTTGCTTGGTGACAGCTGGAGCAGAGATGTAAGACATGCAGACTTGCTTGATTGAAACTTCCTTAAATCCCAATTTTTACAACCTGCATCTTTAATATTCTATATCCACACACATGAGTTAAACATGCGAACATGCGTTGTTGACTGTTAGCAGGTTGACCTATGAGGGGACGGAGAGCCGGAGAGTCCAAAATGGAGGAAGCTAACATAGTTTATTAGCTATGTTGCACAGTTCACTCCCAAATAAAAACGGCCAATATTTCCTCAACTCTTCCACTCACATCAAAACAATCCAGATGGCTAAATGGTGATAAATATCTATTTTTTTATATTTTGAGGTGAACTGTCCCTTTAACCTCCTCTTTTGGACTCAAAACCAATGCTCAAAATGAGACGGGATTTGATGGTACGACTCTAAACTTATTCCAACCGAGAAAAGCTAGTGAGCTTGCTAAGTTAACTTGGCACCGTTAGCTCGGAGACCTTTTTGCCCCGTCTTCAATAACTTCTCGTTAAATTAAACCATACATGATGCTGAACAATGCCAGGGGAAGCAGAAAACAGAAATGGTCAGAAAAAATAGAGAAAAGAGAGCTCTTAACGCTATTGTGACTGACATAGCACGAGCCAGGTCCGACGAATCCAAGCATGTATTTCCTGTTTTTGGTGAGGTGTCGACGCGGCTCCATTTCATTGGCCAACCTTCTTCTTCTTTGGCCGTGCAGTCCAAAATGCACTGCGTTTGTAAATGTCCAAATCATCATTGTAACTGCATGGTGTCACCTAACTTGATAGAATTAAAACACAACAAGCCGCAGCAACACTCACACACGTGTTACTATTTCTGATCCATCTGATAAATATTAATCCATTCCCCACGTCAGAATCATCTTCTGTTTTTCAGGTGCGGGGCAATTACAATGTTTCAGGGCAATTTTCCAACAGCTAATGTGACCGTGAGTGGAACTCTAATCAGACATAATAATGGAAAACACCATGTCCTTCAAGCTGATTGTCAGGCGCACATGTACCACATGTACCACTCACTGTCAACTGATTGCAACTGTTAGCTGGGTTTGGATTTTGGTATGTAAATGAAATGATTAACAACCAACCCAAAGTGCTTTTGATATTTCTAATGTTCTAAGTTCAGTTCATCGCTGCCTTTCTCTTGCACACTGCTACTTTTCTCGGTGTATTCCCACCAACACGACCATGTGGGGACCTTTTGAGGGAACACAAGGTGCAAACAAAATGGGGACCCACTCCTCAAAACATTGGAAGTGGTCAAAGAAATCTGATGCTCAACTACCTCTTAAGCACCAAACAACAGGCAGACACATTTAGCTGCTAGCGGGATGACATAATGATGCACTTAGCAAGCTAAAACGTTTTGATATTCCAAAAGAAACTGTCTTGAAACAAAACAAGTCTTCAAACCACTCTGCATGGTGTGGTTATGTAAATAGAAAATTGTACATGTGCCAAGGTCAAACCATGTGTTTGCATCATGTCTCTGCTGCCCCCATGTGGCCAAAAATTAGTTAATACAGCTTTAAAGTTTAAGAAATGAGGGAGTGACTGAAACAATGCAATATATTTAGGGAGGGTGAATACACGTGCATTATATTTATGTGTATGTATGCGCAGCCATTTTCAGCAGAAAGGTATACTTTTTTGTTGTTTGGTATTTAAGTTTGAGCTAAAGTTTCCCATCAGCTGAGCTGCTGCTCTGTCTGGCTATAGGGGCCCCTTGTGCAGCTAGTGCAGAACTCCGTTTGATCTCTTATTTATGATATTTCACAGTAGCACAAAACATGCTGTTTAAGTGTGAGAGGTCCCAGTGTTACCCGTGAACAAAAAAGCAAGAACGAGGCCTTTTATCTGCGAGAGCACATGATGCTCCCTTTCTGTTTTTTTTTTTCAGCTCGCTGATTTCCAAGTTCCTTCTCCTCTCAGCAATTTCCTCCCCGGACCGTCATGGATTTTTTTTTTATGCATCGACTGCGGCTTTCACATCTGTGGCGCCTTGACGCAACCGCAGCGAATTTGGAAGCGAATCCTCGGCAGACGCGCTCGCTGCTGATGAGCTATGCAGCCGAGCGTAAGCGCGAGCGAGGGTGCGACGATTTACCCTGATGACTAATTTTCCACCTATTTCACACGCGCGCCAACGCCAAGCTGATTATGTAAACACCTGGGTTAGTTGATTCTCTCTCTGGGGGAAACTTTCACTCAAGTGGACAGACACCCTTCATTTCCGGTCCTACTCAGGGCGCACCGTGCACTTTTCAATCAGGACTGTGTTTTCTTAAGGGACCCGGTGCTATTAAGAGTGGATGTCGACACGGAAGGCTTCTTTATTGACTCCACGCAAAGTCAGAAACACTTTTAGCATTTCTGTTCAGCAGATAAATGCTAGAAGTGTGATTTCTGTACTTTGGCACAAGAAAAGCGAAGATTTAAGTGAGTGTGGCACCATCTAGTACTTTTTTCAAATGAATAGCTTACAGGCAGACAATAACATAGCTTCACCTGTCGTGTCCCCGCCAGAAAATGTGTTCATCCACCTTGACAATAAAAGTTCACTTAATTGATTCTAGCTTGCGTTGCTGCAGCGGTTAGCCTTGGCCTTGGACGCCCAGCCGTCTCTCAGGCTGCTGAACCAAGCGTGATAATTGTGCATTTTACTGCGGAGCCGGCAAGGTCTGCAAATTGAGTATTTAATGATGGCCGAGTTACAGCAATTTCTCCCAAAAAAGTTCTTTTTTTTTTCTGTGCTGCGCCACAAGCAATGGCCCTTTCTTTTCTTCTCCCAGAATACCTGAACACTGACTCTCAACTCCCGCTGAGCCAGGCAAGAATGTCCTGCTCGTGGAGGGGGGAAAAAAAAAAGAGAGAAAATTGAAATGAAACCTAAACCCCCCGCTGCTGCAGGAGATGAACTGTGTCTGGATTGTCAAGCAGACACTGCGAACTGTTTGAAATAGCTTTGTAAAATGGACAGAGTCACCGGCTCGCGTGCTGACGGAGCCGAAGCTGCTGTATTGCCGTGATGTGATACTGTAGCCAGGTGACTGGGCTATTACAGCTGACAGGTTTAACGCTACTACCACTGCATTCACTTAGAATGTGTAGAATGCAGAAACTAGAAAAAATTATGTTCCACGATAATGTAGTATATTAAAGTCATTTGTGGCGAATTACCAGTTTGCCAAGACTTGGTTGCTGTCGCTACACCTGCTAATTCTCACAACGTTGGTTCCATGTTTTCAGATACAGGTAGACGAAAGCAGGCTACACATTTCTGTTTGCTGGCAGATTTGTAATACAGCTAATTAAGCTAAGTTCAGCCCCACGACTTGACTAAAAGAGCAGTTTCAGGCTGATTGCTAACTTCGTTTCGGAGCAATTTCTTTCAAGTTCTTAAGAAGGCACTTGATGACTATATATATCATGCTAAAACAGATTAAAGCAGCGTGTCCATTTATATAACCTTTTGACACAATGTGGTGACTATACAGTGAAAGTATAAATAGCTGCTAAAGAAAGCCACCGCTTCATTAAGCCAACATTAACTCCACGATTTGGTTGAAAACTTTGTTTCCATCTAATGACAACATACATGATGTCATGGTAAAACAATGAGGCTAGCTAAATCTGCATGTGTCAGGTCTTATCAAAAAGCAAGACCCTGCCCAACATTGGCTATATTTCCTTTGTACCTTCCCTTTGACATATAATAGTATATCATTTTCATAATAAGGAGCAAACAAAATGGTAAAATCACAGTGTTTTATTTCAAATAAAGAGCTGCTAAATTAACACTTGCTTTAACATTAGCGCCATGACTTGGTTGAAAACACTGTTTCCAGCTGCCATTTTGTTATTTTTCGACAAAATCAATTAAATTTATTATTACAAAAAAAACCAAACCCTGCCCTTTGATATAGAATAGTATATCATTTTGAGATACTGGAGCGAACATAACAAAGTGATACAAATTCAGGGTTTTGTTTAAATAAAAAGCTGCTGCATGAAAACTTCTCACAGCCTGATTAAGCTAACGCTAACACCAGGACTTGGTTGAAAACACTGTTTCAAACTGACTAATTTTAAAACAAGAATCCTGTTGGGTAAAAGGGGTTTTAAATATGCGCGTAATGGCTACGTATTTGATATCAGGCTGAAAGGCTGATGCTTATAGTGCATATCCAAGGTTTTATGAAAAGCAAGACCCTTTGGATGCTCCCGCCACACTCTCTGAGAAAGTTAGTAACTGGACGTGGGCGTGACTGGAAGTTGTTCATTTAAGCTTGAAATTGATATGTATCGACCAGAAGCTGGTATATTCATTTGTTCACCAGAAAACTATTTACAGAACCGACACTAGTGCCGCACATCCCGAGGAAGAATCCAGCATCCTCACCGGTTCATTTCCACGTCTTCTGCATGGATTACCAACAAACACTGTGGGCCTATTGCATTGCATTGCAGTGTGGAGCGAGTTAGTCTTGGTATCCTCACAGACACAGAACAATATCTGACTGGCTCAGATCAAGAGGGTGTTTTATTGTGGCAGACTCTGGGGGAATGACCTAAATAAAATGAATTGGATTTTTGCGCTGTTATTACTTCACATGCGAGAACTGAAATCAGCCAAAAAAATAGAGACACACTTTGGGACATCGGCCATTTAATTTTGCGCATTAACACTTTTTTTTTTTTCCGGAACTTTGAGCAGATAATCAACAAAAGTGAAATAATCCATGTTCTAAAACGACTTCCCACTCCTGCACATACACACATTGTTGTTCGCGTCCGTTATTTTCCTCTCTGCATTCCACTCTGCGGGCCTGCAGTGAATAACATGACCCTATAGAGTTCACAGCTTTGAATACTGACTGTGTTCCAGCTCTTGTTGACTTCTCCGCCGCCTCCCCTTTTCATTACAATACAGAGAATACAGTGCAATGCAGTACAGAGGCTATACTGGAGCGTCTCGGTGGACGCTCAGAGCATGCTCGGTTGGGGCGGAATTGGAGAGGAGAAAAGGGAATCACAGAATAGTTGCCGTTGGTGCTCGGAGTCATGATATGGGTACTGAGTGAGGCTCGGGTAAACCCATTTTCTCGTGTGGGTGGTGAGAACCTGGCTATCAAGTTGGCTGGAAACACTATCATACTAAAATGTCCAAATTGATGACTAATTTAATATTGTGGATTTTGTAGTTAAATTAAAAGCTCTTCCAATATGCGAGAAGGATTTAATTTGGCTCTGGTACATTTCAATATTTCAATATTGTTTCCTCTTAAGCAAATAAATCTCTCATTTTGCTTGGAAAATGTAATTTCAAGACCATAAATGACGTGAAATGAGTTTTATAACTAATGTCTACTCATTTTTTTTTTCTTTGGGTGCATTTTCTCGTCATCGTGCTGCAAATAATACTCTCACCCCAAACGGCCCGTCGTTAAGTTTTAAAACAGAAGTTAATCGTCATTATCATCATCCTCCTCCACACTCAACCGTGAAAACAGTTTAATTTTAATGATAGATTATTTATTCATTCGTTTGTGAAACTTTTTGTTTTTGTGAGGTGCATAAAAGACCTGCAATTATAATGTCGTTATGCAATTATATAATGAATGGATCACCAGCAGTCGCAGCCCATTCCCAACATGTCAGAAACTTGAAATTTGACAGGACTGAAGGTCGCATTTTTCTTTTTCTGAACCTAACCAAGTAGTTTTGGTGCCTAAACCAAACCGTGACCTTTTCATAACCTTATAAACAGCCTGAAAGTCAGAACACTTCCTCCAGGTCAAGCCAGTCACTGCACATGTATTATTGCCAACTTGACCGCGGAGCCCTTCTTGCGCAAAACCGATGCTAGCAGGCTAAGTGAAGAATCACAGTTTGTAGCTCACGGTCGCTGAGCAAGTTGCTGTATTTTACAAGCTGGGAGTGAGAATGAGTTGCGGTAGATGGTTGAGGACAACTCTTACAGCCTTGGTTTCATGGACCCCCATGGATTTGGTGATGTGTACAAGCTCTAAATAACGTGCTAACAGTTCCGTTCGCTGTGGACGA
The DNA here is from genome assembly GCA_963678695.2 of Diplodus puntazzo. Lineage (NCBI taxonomy): Eukaryota > Metazoa > Chordata > Actinopteri > Spariformes > Sparidae > Diplodus > Diplodus puntazzo. Next base: position 11,507,896 of record OZ023178.1, read on the forward strand.
ACCAATGATAAAGTGTGCGTTCATATCATCTGGACTAAAGAACATTTGGTGCATTAATCGAACCGATCTCATTAACTTCATAGCAAATGGTTTCATTGTATGACGTCTGGCTTACATGTACTCTGCATATGGTCATAGGGTATCTTTACGACTCATGTCACACATAAAAACCATATTATTGATTTAACTTTTTTCTCTATTTTCATAAAAGGTACCCTAAAACGCCCCCTTGCTGTTGGGAAGATTACCGTTTAGGGTTTTAATAAAACAGCCAGCAGCACACACTTCGGGATTAGGACACATGCCCACTGTCTCCCACCGACTGTCTGGTCACTCTGTGCTCTGCAAGTCTCAAATCTCACTCTTAAGAATATCATCCTTCAGGACAAGCTCAAGTATGTAAAAAATAAATGCAGTCCACATTGAAAAGAGGCTTCCACGCTCTCGGAAATGTCAAAGATTAGTATTAGCGGGGAGGGTGTTGAAACCGCAAGGGCGCTCAACTGGCGCAGGGTGCGTTCATTGTGAGTGTGTGCCAGCATTGTGCCCGAGAGTATATACACATTCATTTCCCGCCTGCGTAGGTTATCTCCTTTTTTTCCGTAAATATTAAATATGTATATGTATATCTAAGCTTGGCAGATAAGGCTTTATGTTTGCAGGACTGTGTTCGACATTAGAAAAAAAAGCTTAAAAATGAAATATGTAGAAATTATGCAGGGGAAGAGAGGTTTTGCATTCATCCAATACGTCTCAGGACCGGAGGCATTTTTCCGACGTATGGCCCAAGTGGGAACAAACGCAACGGAACAAGCTGCAGAGCGCGGAAGAGCTGGCATAGTGAGAATACAACCCGCTGCAGACAGTGCAGATGCTCTCAGTGACACTGAAATGCTCTCAGCCTGTGATTCTGTGCTACAGCGCCGGAGCAAAAAGCCCTCTGGATGGGGTTTAACTTAAGCTTCTTTCCCACCCCCCTCTCGGTGAGGTGATGAAAGGGTTAGCGGTGTGATCGCTGTGGGAGGTGCAGGGAGTCATTCTTTTTTTTCCCCTTTTTTTCCCCCCAACGCAAACTCAGATGTGGTATCAGATCTCAGGGTTTTAGCTGTCCAGCTGGGGTCACTGTTGTGATGTGTTTAATGAGTCTCTCTCTCTTTGTGGGTGTCATCTATCACAATAAGAGGACACTGTACTAGTAGGTTGAATCCAAAGGTGGAGATTCACTAAGAGGAAACTGAGGTGCAACCTGACACCTGTCGCGCGTTTGAAAAGCTGATACTGTCAGACATCAATTAGCTCTATTATAGGACTAAAAGTCGACGGCAACGCGAGTGGCACTGTGAGGCTATTAAAGACGCATGTGCTCGGAGCTAAATGAATTGACGGCGCGCTAACATGCAGAAGATTTATAGAGGATCTTGTATTTTTTACATCCAAGGAGCTTAACTTTTTGGGCTTCGTGGACCGCTGAGCAGCTTTCATGGGAATGAACATGGCTGAACCTCAGACGCTGTGAACGGATTTCCCTTAATAGATCCGTGGCATTTCTAGCTAGCTTAAAGCGATCTGTAGCCTACAGTTTGGGCACAGTTTTGGTTGAACAAAGACTGAAAGAAGTGTAGTTCCTGAGGAGCTCTGAGATCAGTGAAAGATGTGATCAGTGCGTCCTTTGCCAGCTAGCTTACTGTCCATACCTTCAATAGGTACACTGGCTGTTTCTGCATGTGGCACAGTGGTCAAATTTGTGATGTAAGATGAAAAAATGCTCTCTGTCTCAACACGCCTCGAGAAAAACAAGCCCGGTGATGTCACCGTGATGTCACCGGGGTAATCTCGTTTTGGGCTCGAGGACCATAATTCCATAAAAAACGTCTGCATTGCAACCCGGAGGTGTGCGTCAGAGTAAAAAGTCAGCGTCTGCTCGCCTCTGCTGCTTCGATTTCAAACCATTTCTCCGTTTCAGCTCCTCCTGGAACCACTGTTCCTTTAAGTTTTAGAGCAGTTTTCTGTACGCATGCAGCACTTGAGAGCCAGCACAATGAGGCGGTATCAAAAGGGGTCACGGAGACACAAAACAAATATAATCCATTCACGCGTTCTTTGTGTGACCTGAAATTGTTTCGAGGACATCATGTAACAGGGAGGTAGGACACAACTACACTGTGTGACTTCACCATGATATAAAAATGTTCTCCGGCTTTGCTCGAAAATGTATTTTTATCCCCAGCACTAAGAGGGACACCATCACATAACCAATTTACTGCGGGAGACCGAGCTCCCAGCGACCACCTTGGAGGTGCAAAAGGTTGCACGGTGTCTTTTATTCTTTTTTTTTTCCTATAAACCAGAACAGTTTCTACAAAATACAAAGCAGCAGCCGGAATTATATCCTTAGGCGAAAGTGTTCTAATGGTAATGTTTTAATAATCGTACATGAAGGAGGAGAGTTGAATACACTATAAGTGAACGGGGGGAGGAAAAAAAAAAAGTGAAATCTCATTGTCATGGCAACCTCTTTGGCAGAACGAGCCTCGCAAGAGCGTATTTATTTATTTATTTATTTTTTTGCTCTCCGGGGAGTTGGGTAAACTGTGAATATAATAATGTGATAATGCATCTGACAAATACGGGAGGTGTGATGTGATGGTGTGCTCTGCAGGTTCCCTCGGTCGCCCTGATAGCAACGCGTCTCTCCAATTTCCTGTTTTTTTTCTAAAGGGGAAGGAGGCGTTACTCAGCCCGCTGGGTTATCGGCCTCACTTTCATGAATGGCGTCCGTACGGTGCGAGTGTACACGAGGGTGTGCCAGGACGCATGTTATTTCCCTTTTAGCTGCCCGCCAGTGTCGCAGGGAAACACATCAGCGGCGCAAATGGCAAAAAAGGGGTCGAGTAAATGTGTCTCCTTTGATCGGACATCTGCAAACCCTTCGACACAAGGCAACTATCTGCAACTAATGGACAGTTTCAGCGAAAAATCTAATATTAATGGATTTTTTAAAAAGTTTTATTATTATTCTTTTTGATTCTCTGATTATGTAATTCGTGGGAGGTATGGTGGCTAACCCGGATAAATCTGACTCCGTCTTGGCGGAGGAACAGTTTTACTTGAGATCTGATTCACAGAATTTCGCTGACGAGCCGTCCGAATGTAGGGCGGCCTCAGAGGGCATTCAGATTGATGAAAGTGATATATGGAGAACTTTTGCACAGGGAAAATGTGAAGAAAATGGAGCACTGTGTGGTTTTGGCAAAGACATTATAATCAGAAGGGAAGAATCTCCTTTTTTTATGCCTAAACAAACCAAATAAACAAACTCTTTGTTTTCATGACTGAACAAACCGACCTTAAAGGAACACGCAATTTCACACTGTTTTACTTTGTTTGCCACCTTCAAACAGTGTTCTTGGGACCTTATTTTCTCTGAGAACAGCTTGTTTATTCATTTATTTAGTTTGTGTTATTACCTCATTAATACTGTTAATATTAAAATTTCCATGTGATAGAAGAAGGTCTCATCGCCAAAGGTGTTATATGATTAATGTCACTCACCTCACACCGCCAAATTAGCCATTAGCACTTTCTGTTTATTTTGTCGATGGATGAAGAAAGAACTACAGCTGGACGAGTGCAATGCTGAAGATAACTTCAAACTTTTTTAAGGCAAGCTCGGCAGTTACAGGAAGCGTCTTTTTTATATGAATTCCATGCTGATTTATGGATTTTTTTACTCACAGTGGACATCGACTCACTTCCAGAAGATACAGTTATCCCCAAAGTGAATCTATATATATGCGCATTGTTTCTTGGAGCCGTTTTTGACGCAAATTGCGCCTGACACCACATGCCTCCGCATGCTCAGTTTGAAAATCCTCTGCATTACAGTTTTTTTTTTTTTTTATAGAAGATGAAGTATACAGGGGGGAAAAAAACTAAAAAAGAAAGAAAAACAAACTGACTAACTAGATCTCTGGCTGCCTCAACAGTTGGCATATAGCAACCTGTAAAGCCCAGCTAGCAGTTCTGAGACTTATTAGCAGGACTCAACATGTCCATCAAGCAGCTCGGCTGAAAATACCCATTGACGATTTTCATGTTTCATATGAGCATACAGTGGGATGAGCCAATCCGGTGAAAAGCACTTCCCACTATAGAGAAATGGCAGGTTTGACGTTCCCTGGAGGGCCGCGTAGGATAGCAGACATGCACACACAAACACGTATGTACTTCCCACGTCCTTGCATGCGGAAACACACTTCTATTTCCACCATATCATTACTGTGCAGTCCCGTACACCTTTCATCTCCCCTCTCCTCAGAGTCACTGGGAGCAAAATTTGATTTCCGCCTCATAACTCTCTCCATAATGCGATATCGCCGGCACTAAATTGCCAAGATAACCTTTATCAGAGTAGAGGTGAAAGCCCTGGATCGTTGAGCGGTTATTCCTCTGGCAGGCAAGAAAAACAAGGAGGGGAGGATAATAGATATTTTCCCTCGGGCAAAGCCACGGACACCTCGGCGGCATCACTGAGCCATTTGGGTCGGCGCCAGGTGGTAAAGAAATGTTTGGAGGAAATGGAGACGGACGGACGGAGAATCATAATCAAGCGCCGGGTGCCCGTCGCAGAACTTTTCTTTTCAGAGACACGGGGAGAGCACGACATTTGCCAAGTCTTTCTGCGTGCGTATATATAACGCGTGGGCTGCAAATTATGCTCTTTCAATATATCTTTGTTTACTCAACCTTACAGAAAGTATCAAAGAGCCAGGCCTCTTGGGGCTCCCTGTGCTGGTCTTAGAAAACAAGCTCTTTGGTTTAGTCAGAGATGTACTCTCTCTGTGAATAATTCCTCCGTCGGAGAGAAAAACAATGACTCGTTCGTATATCTATTTTTTAAAAAACTCACTTTTCAAAAAGAATACAGCTCACTGTGCATGATGCCAGACAAAGATTTCAAAATATTGCAATTTCTGTGATGGATTTGGTGCGTCAGAACTCGACGTCAGCCGAAGGTAAATGTACGGAACATCATTTCAGACTGGAAACAGTGGTGAAAGGTTAATATTTAATATTTTTAACTACCTGTATTTGGCGGCAAAAATATTTTGAATAAGTTTATGAAATATGAAGCACTGCTCAAGATTAAACCTGTCTTTTTCAACCTTTTTGGCTTGTGACCCCATGGAAAAAGTGTCACCTTTGAGCACCATGTCACATTTTAAAGCTTCTTTTATCCATCCACAACAAGTATGCTGTAGTCTGAGACTTTGGTTTTGTTATTTCCTGTTTTATTTTGAAGTTCTGCCCTTATGTATCATGTTTTACATTTCATTTCCTCCCTTTGTCTGCTTTCCCCGCCCTTCTTGCTCCTCCCCAGTGTTCTCTTCCTTTGTTGTTTGTCTGATCTGTTTTGCCCTTGTGTTCCTGTGTCTCTCTGTTCCATGTCCCTGTTCTGTGTTTCCTGCTTTTGGTTCCTGACTCCTCACGTTATTCCGCTATTCATGACAACATGTTCACGTTTTAATGTGCGACAGCCTGTGCTCCCCAGTCAGTGACTTGTAAATCTTTTAGCCATTGACTGAATAGCAGCAGGGGGTGACTCCACCGGGTTGCAAAAAGAAGCCTGAAAGCTTATGAGAAAATGACCCTACTTCTCACTTGATTTATCACCCAGTAAACCATTTTCTAATGCGTTTATGGTCTCAATTGCTAGTTTCAAGTCTTGTTCACACAGCAGGCGACGTTGATGGACGGTGTTTCCCAGATGTCCAACTTTTGATCTACAGACGCCGACCACATTGTCATCACCATTTTGTTGCCGCTGCTTAAACATATTCTCATTATTCAAAAGATGCGCTACCTGTTCATGTATATATTTCTATGCTAATAACTGCATATATGTTCTATAATTTGTGTAGCATGAATACATTTATAAACTCTCACTTTGTTATGCAACCTTGTGCCGTATAATGATGCATAAATTACCTCGTGTAAACCATGATTTGTTTGCTGCCTTTAAGATTGACAAAGCAGTGCCAGCTTCTATTTAACCACCCGTGACCTCCGCTTGATTATCATGTTCAAAAGTGAAAATTAGAATGGAAAACAGATCATATTCAGCCAAAGTGACATATCGTTTTGAGACACTCGCGGGGCTCTTTATAACTGTGGCTGAGCCCTTGGTAAGCCACAGCCACACTTTTAGCTTCATTAACACTGCTCGTATTCTAAATGGGGTCGAAACGAGGGCCAAGTCCAATCGGACAACGGAGACCAGCACTCTGACTGTACATGAGAGCGACGGGCGGCGGCGTCGTGAGCAGAGTGTCTCTTCCAAATCCCCGACAAGCCTCCCCGCTGCCAGCTCACTCATGCAAAATCATCAACAGTGTTTTCGAGCTGCTGTGATTTTGAGTTATTCCCGAGCAACAACATTGTTTCCAGCAGCTAATTATGAAACAGGAATAAAAAGGGGGGCTTCGCATTTGCCAGATTGCATAGAAATGGGAAATTACTTCTTCGTTAGAAAAAGATGGAGATGTTTGAGCTGAGAAATGGACTTAGCACCTGAGATAATAAGCATTTTGATTATTAGCGCGCGCGGAAAACGGGAGAAAAAACAATATTGAACTCGGCATGAAATTAATGGGCTACAGAAGAGCGGGGGGGGGGGATTTATTATCCTGGGTTTGCTCTCAGTGTAAAATCTGGTTAGCTGTTTTTCAACCACACAGGTGATGGATTAGGCGGAGGTAATATCTTGCCATCACGCCTGGATTTTTGGCAGGACGGCGTAATAGCGAGCAAGGTACATCGCTCCTCCCGCTCTGCCAAGAAGCAACCCGACAACTCTTCAAGCTGATTCCTCCGCATTACGAATAAAATCAATCTCAGAACATCATAGGTTTCAATGCAAGGCCGTAAATATCGACGGAGTGCATCGGCGGTCCTCTGTGTTTTTCTTTTTTCTTTTTTGCAGCTTTATTGTGAAAAAACACTCACCATTCAGCATTTACTTATGGAGGGCTGTGTCTTTGTTGTGCCAAAGCGTCTGAGTTGGGGAAAAAGATTAAGTTGTTGCCAAAGCTGAGCGGCGATGAAATAGGATTTTAGGTCACAGCAGGAACCAGATCTTGTTTCTGCGAGGCTGTGTGTGTGTGTGTGTGTGTGTGTGTACAGGAACAGACAAGTTGATTTTTAGCCTAATGCACCCCAGATCGCATCTATTCTCCGTCTCAAAAAAAATCTATTAGTTCTGGGTCATACGAGGGTAAAGACGCGATTTTCAGTTCCTGGGTGTGAATGAAGGCTAAGACGCCCGGCGCATATGAATCCCAAAGCTCTCTGGCTCAAACTATATGTCATTATGTGAGCACCAGTTGGTTTCCTCCTCCGTCGATGTGTCACTCTCTCTCCCTCCTTTTAAATCCTTCCCCATTCTCTTTCTTCCTGGCACAAAGGGCTCTATAGCGGGGCCGTCTGAGCAGTAGAAAAGATCTTAATGTTTTCAGGAAGCCGCTGATGCCTCCGCCATACCCAATGTGCCATGAGCCAATAGTGGTGCTGCGTTCGAGCAGGCCGGGCAATCTGCTGTTAGGCTCAACGTGAGCAGACTTGTGAGCAGCGGGCTTCGAATGGGGTTTAATGGCCGGGCTTGGCTGCAGAAGCCCAGAGTGAGTCGGGACTGTGAGAGATGTCCCCTCTGTTTATGGATTGATATTGTAATGTCTGTCCTGCTGGATAACTGCACGGCTAAATTCTTAGAAACACACTCAATAGTTATTATGGAAGTGCAATGAACACATATGCTTTAACCCTCTGAACTCCGGGTTGTTTTTGCTCTGTACAGTGTAGGAAAGTCATGAATATGTGAATATTCCTGAGTGAATCTACTTAGAAATGCCAGATTTTTAATATCAGGTGGAACTACACACATCTATGGTGTCCCTAAATTGTATTACCTTCAGATGGATCTAAAATGTTGTGGGAATAAGTGAGTTTGTCGTGCCACTGTTGCGATACTGTAATTAAATCAAAATGTTTGACCCAAATGTGAAAATGTTGCTATTTCCTGTACTTTCAAAAGGTTTGCTTTTTTTTTCTCTTATGTCATTCCTGCGTCCCTCACATTGTTTTTTACTGCATCACATCGCTTCTTACACAGTGGTGCCTCGTTAGAAAATATCTAGTGGTTTCACGCTCACAAATCTTGAAAGTGGTCTTGAACAGTGTCCCCTCATCAAAAACATCCAGTGGTTTCATGCTCACAAAACGGGGGTCCCTTATTAAAAACATACAGTGGTTTCATGCTCACAGATGTTGACCATGGTCTTAAAAGGGGGGTCCCTCATTAAAAATATCCAGTGGTTTCATGCTCGTAGATGTTGAACGTGGTCTTAAACGGGGTTCCCTCATTAAAAATATCCAGTGGTTTCATGCTCGCAGATGTTGAACGTGGTCTTAAACGGGGGTCCCTTGTTAAAAACATCCAGTGGTTTCACGCTCACAGATGTTAAAAAACTCAAACAGTGGTGCCTCGTTAAAAATATCCAGTGGTTTCACGCTCACAATCTTGAAATTGGTCTTGAACAATGATCCCTCATTAAAAACATCCAGTGGTTTCATGCTCACAGATGTTGAAAAGCCCAAACAGTGGTGTCCCTCTGTATTTTGGTAAGTTGTTCAAATCATCGCATATGTTTCCAATATTATACGAACCAGTGAAATCTGTAATTTTTATCTCATCTTTATTTTCAAATTCTGCCTTTAGTCACGTCTGATTTTAAGTAAGACAACAAATCCCATAATCCCGCGCTGCTTCTGTCTTTTTATTGAGAGACTCTTAGCTGGAGAAATCACAAACTGTGCTACAATAAACATTTTGCTGCTCTTACGACACCAGCAGACTGACAGCATTACACACATTATCACGTTGTATAGGACTTAATTGCTTTATGGCACCAACAGAGTTTAACAGCACCATGGTTCCTTCATTCAAACAAAGAAAAGGTAGAAAACAAAATTCCTTTTCCGTGTAATCGGAGAAAACGCACCGTGAAACATGTTTCAGAAATCACTGAGGTTTGTCAGAAAATGAGGGAGCCAAAAAGACTTGGCGTGATTAAAAATAATGCCTCATAAAAATAAATAAAAAACAAACAAGTTGGTGAGCAGCAGTGGGAGAGAATCTTCCCCTTGTTGTGACAGCTCATCGCATCGAGGTGACATCCCATGTGCTACGTGTTACATCGCGGGTTTGTAGTTATTTCTGCAGACAGCCAGGGGTGGAGGAAGTGACCCGAAATCCATTTGCAGTTTAAAATTTTATAAACAAGATGTGACTTTCATTCCGGAGAAAAGTGCGAAGACAGAGAAGTTCTAACAGCTGGGACGAGACGCTGATGAACACCTGCCATCCATGTGGCGGGGGTGCGAGAGGCTAATGGGGGTCAGAGGTCATGGGAGACCGGTCCCTGGATGGTCTAGAAGCTTTTGTTGATGCTTGACTTCGCTGAAAGCTCTTTATAAAAAAGAGATGAGGGGAAAAAAAAAAACTTTGTCTCTGTGAATCTCTCGCCGACCTCTTATCGAGTTCGTTCGGCGGAAAGATTGTTTTTTTCTGTCCTTTTCCAACCTGTAATGTAAATCTGTGCTTTAAAAACAGCAGCAACACTCGTGGCGTGTCACCGAGCGGCGCTGACGCAGACTGAAAGTTGAAATCTTCTGAGCACCTGGAGCTGATTTCTTTTTTTCCTGACTGATAGCTTAGCAACGAGAGTCCAGACAGACAACAGTAAACACGGAAAGGCTCCCACGCAACCTCTCGGCTTGCACATTCAGAATTACAGATTTGTTTGCTAGCTATTTGGCTTGAGACCTTCACTTAACTGTGTGGGTGTCTTCTGCATTTATTAGGACATCATATCCCCCCCGCCTCCTTGTGCAGGTTTGACCTTTTTTTTGTTTTGTTTTCATTTCCAAAGAAAATAAAAATGCACAAACAAACCATCCTGTCAAAACGTATATAAATAAGAATGAGCAGGTGCACCAAAAGCGACTCATTTTCGACTGTTACATTGCTTTCAGTACAGTCCGTGTGACAGCTGCAGGTATTGAATAAAAAACGAGTCGGATTTGGATTCTTTGAACAGGAAAGGGAAGGGACCGGCCTTTGAAATGTCGTTAAATTAAAAAGGTGCCTGAAATGGAATTATTTAAGGTCGGTAGAAGTGTGTGAAAGGACTCGCAGAGACCAGGGGCCTCATTACAGAAAACTTCCTGAGTCTGAAATCTATCTTAAATGGGCACTCCGTCATTTTGAGAGAGGACGTTCACACTCATATTTTCATATTCACGATATTAATGAAGTAATAATACAAACTAAGAAACGTGTATTTTTTCCACAAGTGAATAAACAAGCTGTTCTTAGAGGAAAATAAGGTCCCTAGAACACTGTTTGAAGCTAGAAAGGTGGCAGGGTCCGCCACAACAATGGTTTGCCATTAAAAATATACAGAAATCTCACACTTACAAATGTTGAAACAAGCCGCAAACAGTGGTCTCTTGTCAGAAATATCCAGTGGTTTCATGCTCACACATGTTGAAACAAGTCACAAACACTGGTGTCTTAAATACCCAGTGGTATAACACTTGCAAATGTTGAAGAGCTGTAACAGTGAGCCATCGCTGAAAAGCTACCAGCACCCCCTCCTCCTCCTCCTCCTGGAATCTGAACCCGATGACGCATATTGCAGAAATGCTATTTGTATTGAATGTACAAATTGAATGGATCAGAGTGTTTTTCCCCCTCCTGATTTCACTCTGTCCCCACACTTCCAAAACCAAACCTACACCTTGCTGTTGTGTACCAACGGCGCCCACTAATCCTGAACCCTAAACTGCTCCAGACTGCTGCTCTGTTGCTGATCTAAGACACGTTTGGCGTGACAAGTCATCGAAGAACATCCGAAAAAAAAAACAAAAAAAACTGCACAGCTGCGCACCCCGTCACTGTCAGTCTGAGGCGGAGTTGCCTTGACTGGCAGCAGAGGGAGCCGCGGCATGACTGTTGGTCTGCAGACGCTAAAGAGCATATTTTCAGTCTGGCCCAAATGCATGTCCGCCCCCACACACACAGCGAGAGAGAGGGAGAAATAATTAAAACAAACGACGTATGATAGATTACCCTTTTTGTGACGTCTTATCATTCACGTCTTAAATCTGGAGCGGCAACCAGCCCGCTCCCCTCTTTTCTCCTCTCAGTCTCGGTTTTGTTATTGACCCAGTTTGCAGCGGCCGTGTGAAGTCTTGCTGCCTGTCATCTTTGGATGAGAAAGGGACCGCGAGGGGAAGAAGGTGGTGGTGGTGGTGTAGGTGTGGGGGGGGGGCAAAATGACGTGGCGGGATAGAAAAAGTTCTGTTCTGACGAGGGGAGCGGGGCAGAGATTTCAGTGGCAGCCGCGTGCTCCTCGCGCAGATCCTTTTGATTGGAGCCGTAATGAGTTCAGAGCCAAAGGCTGCATTCCTGATCCAAAAAACGGTCTCCACCACCCCCGCCGCGCCGCTCCCCACCCTGCCCTCTGTTGCTCCTCATAAACTGCCATTACCAGAACCGAAATGCCGGCATCTGCTCGCTTCCGAGCCATCCTCCACACTTATCTTGTCATTTTATATCTGTAAACAAGGCGGGTGAAAAGGCTACATCAGAAAAGCGGATGAACATTTGGAACAGAGGCCCCCGAATCTATCTATAGAGACCAAGAGATCGTGGAAGACTGAGAGAAAAGAGCAAGACCTGCTGCGATAGAAGGAAGAAAAAAGGATGTGTATCATAGCAACTGGTGTCACCACCCCGCTTCAGGCTACATGTAATGTGGTTATTGACAATTTTCCTGAAAATACAGCAACACAGATCTCATTTTGATGTGCTGCTGATGAGTGGGGCACACAGCGACATTTCTTAACATGATGAATTCTCTTTACTGTCGTTTCGGAGGTACTTTAAAGAGCCGCTTTCACCGCTCAACAGTTCATTTCCAGTTGTAACGCGATATTTAAACGAAATGTTTACATCATCTTTTATTTATGCCTTCCGCTGTCACAGCCCGAGGTTAAATATGTTTTTGCTGGATGTAAAAGAGGAATCGCTCAGATTACTGTAACTTTAAATACAAGCGTCTGCATCCACGGAGCGTTTGGTGTCTGAAAAATTACTGTTTTGGTTGCTAGTCTGGTCTCACTGCTCTCTTTAGCGTCAGAAAAAGCTTTTAAAAAAATCTGTACGTCAAAAACTTCGGACAGAATCGTTAGCAACGAGCTAGGGAAACATAGCAGACCGTTTAGATTTAGCTAAACAGCCGCATATTTAGCTCAGGATTTGATGTTAACCATACGTATAGCACTAATTCTTAAAATATCTGATAATAAAAGTTGACTTTCTGCAGGACTTTTGATGCTGAAGAATCCAAAGTACAATCATACCGGAGTAAATCATACATATTGACACGTGTATATACTGTAACTGTAGGTTGACCGACAATCGGCTCATATTCAGCATTTTTCGGATCATCAGAATCAGTGTTCTGCAAAATGTGATTGCCAATCACATAAATGAGATTTAAAACCGCACTGCTTTGGCTCTGACCCAGCATGCAGTGCGGCCAACCTGCAGCGACTCTCCAGACCCTCTTCTAAAAAGCCAGTGACAAATCTGGCGACTTACTCCGACCACCAGGGTGAAGCCGAGGGGTTATATTCAGATATATTACATCGTGCTTTGTTCCCCCATGCTCGCTGCGCAGAATAGGCAGAGAGAGAGAGAGAGAGAAAGAGAGAGAGAGGGGGGGGGAGTCTACAAGTCCTCAGCGCCGGAGTTTCCCCCGTCTTCCTCTTGTGTCGTGTGCAGGCTGTCAGTAGGTGAGGCGCGTGGGTGGGGGGAGTTCAGTTGTATCGACTTTCTGCAGTTACATCACGCTCTGGCTCTGAAACTTCCACTGAAATGGAGCTTCTAAAAGGTGTTAATCATGGATGAGGGAGTTTCTATAGCTTGTAAAAAAATTGTATAAACATTTTTTCTTTTGTTTTACTTCCATCTTCAATGTTCCTGTAGTGAGATCTGCTCTGACGTGGCTTAAAGTGATCCGTCACCGCAAACGCCACACTGAATGCAAATGAATATGAATGCGTAACGATGTCATCAATATGTTAACCAGTGTATGAATTTTAGTGACTTCTGGAGCTAGCAAGAGCTACTTTTATTGGAAAACAATTGGAAACACTGGCAGCATGACGTCTGCCAGTTAGCTAATTTAATCTGAAATGTCGTGGTGCGGATGTATGAAGTAGCAGAAAATCAAAATACTTGAGAAGTACCTCAAAATTATAATGAAGTATTTGAGTATTTAGTTACATTCCGTCATTGGCCAACAGAGTTGGGTCTTATGGTCCAATACGTGAGAAAATGCCCTTAAATAAGGGGCAGCATATCAGCGGAGTAACCGCTAACGCTGCTAACTGTAGCTGCCATTAGCGACACAGCTTACTGAGCTAACTAGTTGTCCATGGATAAGCGTCCCATCATGCTAACTAAAGTAGCAGCAACACAGTACAAAGATGTCTTCAACAAGACATCAAAACTGTTATTTCTTTGTATCCTGTTGATAATTCGAGTTAACATTTGAGTTTTTCTGAAACCTACACTTGAACTCACATAATGAACCTTTAAAGACCCACGCACAAGCCAGGCTCGAGGCTCGGGTCAAAACTGTTTGGAATGCAGCACAAAAGAGCTGAAGAAGTTCTTTTTCAAACACTTCCTGAGGGTGAAGAGGATCCTCGAGTGTTCTTAAAAGACAAACTGCAAACACTTTACATCCTGTACCAAACCGACAGGAGCCGCACAAACCGCTGACAACACTTGACAACTTAACTTAAACTATAGTTTTGACCTTAATGGTGAGAGAGAATTGAAATATATAATAGTCTTTTTAACTGTGTTTGGATGAACTGTTTTTCTTCCATATTCAGGAGCTGAACTTTTTTGCACTGTCCGCTGAGACTTCAGACGTCCAAAATAGGTCGATTATTATTCATTGCACGATTATAAAAGGTAAGTCATAAAAAAAAGAAAGTCAGTTCTGGGGGGAAAATGGAGTTTTCTGGGTCAGGCCGAACTGGTCGAACTAAAACAGTGCATGACTAATTCTCGTGGAAAATAGAAGCGTCGCCGTTTAAAAACCCCGGCACGGTTTTGTAACAATTATTTATCTGCTTATGATTCCCTTGGAGAGGCGTACCAATTTCACAGCAGTGTTTTTTTTTTTTTCCAAAGGGTGAAGCCGATCCAGCCAAACATTATTTATTTGATGACAATCCTTTCAGCGGATGCCAAAGTGCCCCCCCCGCCCCGCCGCCGCTTTGACGTCGCAGTTTTCATTAATTCATTAATTCTGGCTGACGCTTTTCGGATAATCTGTCGCCCGTCCTGTTGTTTCCTGATCCGACGGTGAAGATGCAGCCGGGTCCAGACGAGGGCTCAGCGCTCTGAGGCCACCCAGCGTAATTTCATTTCAACACTCATCCCATTTCGAGAAATTAGTTTTTCCACGAGATACTCCATCCTGCCTTTCATAGCAATCAAATAAATATAATTAACGTCGTTTGGATGTCTTTGAGGAGCAGGGCTGTGCGATCCTTGATAAGGAGGGGAGGAGGGAGTCATGTAAAGTTCAGCCTCGACTTCTCTGAGCCCGCGGTTGTGTGTCGACGTGTTGTGTGTGTGTGTGTGTGGGTGTGTGGGTGTGTGGGTTGTGTTTCGGCGCATCCGACTCTGAACTGTCATATACCGTGTTGCAGCTCTCACCGCGGGTGCCGAATCAGGCCGGCGAATTAGCTATCACATTCTGTAGCAAACACGACTCTGTCAGCCCGTCCTCTAAAGTTTATCTCCACTGTCAAGGCATTCACTTGTTTAATCATAACTGTCTCCCCCCCCGTCCGCGGTAATTGTTTCCACCCAGGAGGAGGGGGGGTTTCAGAGGTTTAGGAAATTGGCTTTTTTATGCTGCATTAGTCCTCTCGCCTTTATTTGTCTCCCTCCATTTCTGTTTCTTCTTTTGCTCGGTTTCGATACGGTTATCTCCCCCCAGTCACGCCACTTCACTCCCCTCCGTCGAACCCCCCGCCGCCCTCCTTTTTCGCTCGTCCCGTCTCCCGTCCTCCTCGTTTTTTCTCGCCGCTCTAATCGGCCGCATTTATTTCACAAACAGCTCGTCTCTCTGTTTGCGCTAATGAACGTGAATCCTCAGTTGGGTTTGGCCTTCCCAGAAGCAATAGGAGCTTAATTAGCAGGCCAACGGCCCCCAACGTCAGTCTCGTACCCAGGAATGGAGGCGAGTGTCTGTTCGGCGGTGAAAAGGACAACTGTGACGCCAGACCTTGATATTGTTCAGTGACAGAGCTCCGTTAAAAAAAAGCCATGCAGTCAGTGAAAGAACTACTTTTTGTGAGTGAAAAGCAAAGCCAGTCTGAGTTTAACCTGCATTCCGCGACTGCACTGGTTGCAAAAAGAAGCCCAATTGTATGCAAGCTTATGAGAAAATGATGACTCTTCTTACTTTCAGTTATGGTCCCACCTCAGGGAATGCTGTTGGGTGTGGCTACCTTTTGGATGACAAGCTGCTACCATGGGGTGTTGTCCTGTTCTCAGTTACATCCAATCAGCTCCATCCCCTCATCCATGTATTAGTCGCTCCTGGCTTTAAAAAAAAAAACAAGATGCCGATGGCCGTAAGCCACCCTCGAGGCCTTAAAGGGATATTCCGGTTAAGTTTAATCCATGGTCTAACACACCGTCAAAGTTCATACGTGTCTCGCCAGCCAGTTTGTAACAGTAATTATCGAGAGCTGACAGGGAAAAGAACAGAAAAGAGCATTTCAAACCGTACTCGGCCTTGTGAAACAGGCCTGTCGTGATTACATCAACCAGCAGAGGAAGATAATGGTACCGCATTCGGCCCGCTTGGCTAGCATTTAGCACCGGAGCGGTGAGACACGACGAAAAAAGAGACGCCGTCTTACCATCAAAGCTGCTGCCGCCACTCTCCTTGTTCCATCATCTCTCCGCTTCCATTCCAGTCAGAACCGGCATTTGTGCATTTTCACCGATACCGACAACATGAAAGCAAATTGAGGGCTGCACTGATGATTGGAATTAGCAGCATCTCACCAGGCCTGCCCATGACAATTTCAGTTCCACGGGGAGATTTCCTTGTGTTGACAGACATTCCTGATGAGGCACAATGGCGGTATTAAACTCTTAATACCCGACGGTGCTTTTCTACAGAACTGTTATTTTCAGTTCTATTTAGTGTTTATAGAGACCGCTGAAGATTTGAAACCAAGCTTTCAGGGCTTTTTTTTTTTTTTTTTTTCAGTTTTGTTTTCACTGCCGCTGCATCAGAAGAAACAGTAACTCCACAGAAATGTAAGGCTCCAACACGGATCAACAAGGTCACCCGGATAATAAGTGAAGCCAACCGAGGCTATTGTGAGCGAGTATATACTTTTTTTTTTTTCTCCTGAAAACCAAAAAATCCCTTTAGGGTTCGCCTGCAGCTCCCGTCCGCCTTCTTACATTTTCTGTAGCATCCAAAACACAATACTTGCCCCTCAGCTCTCTCGCTGGTTTTCTGTTGAGGGGCCCAATTTATCTAGCCCGCGAGGAGAGAAACCTTCAAACTCGAAACACTCTTCCTCGTTACAAACTTACACTCTTGTTTGTGTACATTTTTTCATCTAAATCCTGAATTACCTTGCCATTCGTTTGTCTGGTTTTGCAGAATTACAGCACATTATACGCGATGATTCCCCCCCTCCTAAACGGAAGGAGTCGCGACCCTTTAAAGCTGCTTCAAGATTAGCATTAGTCAGATGATTGACAGATGCCAGGCTCCATTTAATTTGCCATTTCATTCTCAGAGGAAAAATCTGTTGTAAACTCGCTCCTTCTGTTTTATAATTATGCTTCCTTTTTTTTATATGGTAACTGCTACCGCTCGCCGTGTCAAGCCAGCCGCCACCGCAGTGCGTTTGTTCCTCGGGCCTTTTGTACATGTATCTACACAAACACTTGTATAAAAAACAACAAAGGGTTGGACAGGGAAACTCGTATTCACTAAGTGATGAATCTGCTTTTGAACCTTTTAACCATCTGGCAAAGAAGTGGAGCCAGCCTCCACTCCCCCCCCTGTTCTGTGTCCCTTTGTGATGTTGTTTACTTCATGCCATTTTCAATTACCATTCCCTGAAAATACTGGGCTGGAATTCATGCCGATTGCCAGTGAAGAGAAAAAAGTCAAGGGCAAGTGAAGCAAATGATCAACCACAGGAGCCATTTTTAAAATCCTTCCCTGATGCACGCAGCTAAGGGTTCGAAGGGGGAGCCGCGGCGGCTAAATGCCAGAGCGGGGAAAATACTGAAAAGAGTGCAGCAGGATTTTCAATCACTTCACAGTTCTGTCCTCTCTGATCTGGGGGGGGACCAGCGGAAGCCTCTGACCTCACGACGGTGCAGCGGGAGGCGTATTAACCCTCCAGAGGTCAGAATGAAAAGCCGATGTTTTGGACGTGTGTGTGTGTGTGTGTGTGTGTGTGGTCATCCCCCTCCACACTGCACTCAGCAGCTGCTTGTTAATTCTGCTTGTCACAACCGGTGCCTTTGGGGCGATTAGCGATAATTAAGATTTCCGTCGGGCCAGAGGTTTGACATCCTCACTGTCTAATGGGATCAATGTATTTATACACCTGGCCTGGTCTTCATGGAAATGAGAGCATTGTTTTCTTTCTCTTCGCGCGTGGACTTGCAGTGAACTAATTTTGCCCTTCTATCGGAATTGAGTTCATAACAAAAGGCCGTCTGTTGTAGCTCTGTGAGAGAACTTATTGGCTATTGACCGGGGTTTAGATTGGGATTAAGGGGGAGGGAACCATATCGATGTGTAATGCAGTTCCCCCAACTGTTCTCACAGAGAAAAGCCTTTTTTCATATCATACACTACTAAAAAAAAAGTTACAGCGCTTTTTTTTTGGTATCAAATCAGATTATTTCTCCCCTTCGGTTTTTCAAGCCCTGTAGCAGCATGCAGTGATGCATTAGAACTATACTGGCTGTTTTAAACACTCGAGAAAATAAAACGTTGTTCATCTCACAAATGAAAAGTCGGATTCATAAAGGAGCGTGTGAGAAAAATCGCCGCAGCTCAAGGAGGCATATTGGAAATGTTTCTCTTTTAAATCCTTATGGGCTGAACTGCTTCGCCCAAAAACAACAGAAAGCTAACCAGAAGTGAACGAACTGGCTGCATTTCCCCACCACAATCCAATGTATCTCCTCGGCCACGCCCAAACTGGAACGGACCACCTGCTCAGGTAAGCACAGGGGTGAGTTAAACATAGGACGCTGCAGAGGGGGCAACATAATTTGCAAAATATATTTTGCTTACATTGAAAATGTATTTTTGGACTCAAAAAACTTTAATGCAGTGTTTTCTACTGGAGGTTGAACCTTCCTCCGGTCACTGGTCAGGGGACGGAATGATCCACACCTGATATCACTTTCACTCAATGAGCTGGAGCCCTGCAGCAACAACAACTACGAGCAAGAAACAAAAGAACTAAATATGTGCTGCGCCGCTCCATGAAACTTAAATATTCTATATTATGTCTGAACTGTACGTCTGATCTGAGGGGGAAGGGGAGCACTCGATAACCGGGGGTAAGGGTCAAAACTAGAAACAGGATCGAGCCGAGGTCCCTGAGATCGACGCCACAGCACCCTCCCAGCCCTGATTCGTCTATCCGCCGCACACCTACACATCCTTGTCCTTAAGAAAATCACTGCTCTGTTGGTGATGATGTATTCGCACGGCTAATGTCCCTGCCTCGCGCAAACCTGTGCCTTTGAGTATGCAGCGCTAACCTTTGGTCCCCGTGGGAACGGTAAACAACCTTGAAAATAAGGTGCCTCTTTTTTTTTTTCCAGCATGTAATTTCAATAGTTGAGCTTGCTGAGGAGGCCTTTAGAGAGCCTGAGTTCTTTTTCACCTAAATGTAGAAATAATGCCGTCGGAGGCGTACATTGCATTCGCAGCGCACCCCCTCCTCGTTCTCCCTGCCTTGCTCGCGTGTGCCCGACTTTTATTAGATTTGAGAAAAAAAGGGGGGTTGAGAGACAAATGGAGGCTGAGTATAAAATATTAATGCTCAGTATGTCCAGACCCCCTCGAGTTCTCTCTCTCTTTTCCGTCTCATTGTATAGCAGCACGCATGTGCCAACATCCCCTGCCTCAGGCCTTTCAGTGCCTATAAGGTGGAGAAATTAGTCACCGGGGTACATCAAACTCCCATAATTACTTTTTAAGGGCAAAATGGGGGTCATTCATTGGTAAGTCGCTTTCTGCCACCGTACAGACTGTCTTCAGACTCCTGCTATTGTCCCACGTTGGTTTTTTATGTGTTGGAATCAAACAGCAGTCCGTCCACCGAGACAGAACGCTTTCTTCTCTTTGCGAGATACAATAGAACCAACATCCCCAACCCTCCCTATGAGGATGATTTCTATTTATATTGCAGAAAACGAGCAGTCGCGCAACGCAATTCTTTTGCCCAGCATCCCTCGAGTGTTCCAGTGCAGCGGTGATAAGGCACAGTTTATTATTCTGCTAAGCTAGTAAGAAAAAAAGAAGGGAAATGAAGGTCGCCCACTTGCTGTGGCAGGTTAACGTCTTAAAAAGGCAGCAGTTATTTCTGTTGATCTGATGTGAATATTTTGGGTGAGTAAGGCAAGATTGGAGGCGCACGAACGAGAATTTGAGGAGTTCGCCACTACTTTGAATACAGTAAAGTGCTCGCTGATGGGCTGTCACTCATTCTGACTGAAACTCTCCCAAATGGCATCTTGGCAACCTCGCAATTGTTATTCTGAGAGACAAAAATGATTTGCTGCCAGTGATAAGCTTCCAGAAAAAAAATGTAGTAGAAATGATTGTGCAGTGTTTCGGCCTCTGACAAGCCCTTCAAATTGATGGATCTATTACTCAAACTGGACCTCTTGGGTCTGATTTCATTTTGTAACTTCCAAATAACAGCCAATGCAGCCCCTTGCACTGTTGCAGCTCTGAACATTCAACTACAAAAAACACAAACAAACATGGGAGCCCAAAGCCTCAGGAGAGGCTAGAGGTAGCCCGGTGCTTTTTCGTCAGTATGCATGATCAGGTCGTAAGAGCCTGAGGATACGCTAGCTGCTCTGAGAGACTGTTAGGTACAGCAATGTTTAAAGCAAAATGGCAACGTGAGCATGCTAACATTTTCTCAGTGTCAAAGCTGATGTTAAGGAGGTATGTTTACCGTCTGTTTCAGTGTGTTAGCATGCCAACTATGGAAGAGCAAGTACACCATTATCTGTATCCACCGAAATAATCTGAATACGTACTCAAAAGGGGCGTGGCTTCAACTGGAGGTGGGCGGTACACGAACCAGAAGTGGACAGAAACGTCCGAACGTAACCCTGAAATTGATGCGCTAACACGGTTACAGTAAAAAAGCTCATGTTTAGGAGCCATGTTTACCATGTGTCTGTGTTAGCATGCTAACTACAGATCTGTGTCTGTTCAACCAGCTACATTTTCAGCACGTGTACTCAAAATAGCCGGGGCTAAAACAGGATGTGGTTGAAACGGATGTGGGTAGAAATGAGCGGACATGGTTAATCTGAGACTGAAATTGATATGCTAACATGTTCACACTGACAAAGCTCATATTTAGCAGGTATGCTTACCTTGTTCACCATCTCTCTTCCGTGTGTTGGCATGCTAACTATGGATGAGCGAGTACACCATTATCTGTATCTGTTCATCCATCTGTATTAGCTGTACTCGAAGTGGGCGGGGCTTCAACAGGATGTGGGTTGTACTTGAACAGGACGTGCTAAGAAATTACCATAAGTTGTTAATTGAAGCCTGAAATGGAAATGGGTTGATCAGAAGTTGCAGTATTCATTGTATTATTATATTTATCTTCGGATCAATGATTGGATCGAAAGAGTACGAGAACTATTTACAGAACAAATTTCATAAATGTCAGCTTCCCAATGACGATTTTCCTGTTTCCCAATGAAGAGTATGGATATCGACACATTCATACTACACTATCTGTACTGGATACTTATTTCAGCCAGTCGACCCTTTTTTTAGTCTTAAGCCATTGGTCAAAAAATAGAGGCACAACTAAAGTTAATGCAACTAATTGTATGAATGTCTGGCAGATTTCACAACGATCTATAATAGAAGGAATGTTTCAGTTGGGACCCAAATGGTGGACCGACCAACCAAGCGACACACAAACACAAGCCATGCTGCTAACAGCAAATACAAAAGCAAATGAGACATGTTCTTTCTCACCGCAGCCACTTTCTTAATACCCTTTAGCAATGCAAAGGCAGAGGCATAGCACCTCACAACTATATGTTAGTACATTGCACGTACAGCCGTCCGTCGCTGTCGGGCCCAGTTCCTCTGAGCATTGCTATGAATATTAAATCATTTCACTCAATATTGCTGCTTCAGTAGAAGCTAAAAATATTCACTGATGCACTATCCAGCCACAACTCAAAAAAGAAATGCTTTATAATCGTATGCTTAATTCAAGCCCGCACCCATCTCCCCCATCTGTCCATTCCCTCCACCCCTTCCTCCCTCTCTCCATCCCGCATCCACATTGTGGTCTTTGATCATGGAAGCTATGAGCCCGGGGGGGGGGGGGGGGCTATGGGAAGCGCGTGCTCGGTCTTCAGAGGTGTTGTTGTGCCTGTAAACACTCCATGTTTGTGAGTAATGTGGTAGCTGTCTCTGAAACCCTTTAACAGCGCATGAATCCCAGCCTGCTCGTCAAAACACCCCGCTGTGAACAACAATACTAAAACCATCACCATTACAATCACAATGACGACTTTCGGAAACAATTCTTTGATATCTTTTGTTGGGAGACTTTGAAAACACTGATGAGCTGGTGGCACTTTTGTCTGTGTAGCACAAACAGCCCATCTAATAAGGCCGCGGATGTTATTTGGTACTGAAGACTTGAAGGGAAGGAGTTTGTCTTGTCTGAGAAAGTAATTCAAGCGATGTCACGAGGATTATCCGAGCTTTAGAGTACAGCTTATATTTTCACAGAAAGCCTGCGTTACAAACCTGGCGCATGGAAGTTTGAATGCATGGAGGGTTTTTACCAGGCAGAGAGAGCGAGTCATACAAAATGAGGTTTATGGGAAATGTATCTTGACCTGTACAAGGTTCTTTTTCTCTCTTAAATCTTTATGGGCTCAGCTGCTTGAGAGAAAGTTCACCCAAAACAACATAAAGCTATCTCGAAATGAACAAACTGGAAGCATTTCCCAAAAGTTGAACCTTCCACTGGTCACTGATTAGGGGATGTAATCATCCACACCTGATATCACTTAATGAGCTGGAGCCCTGCTCAACTGAAATATTCTATATTATGTCTTGTCTTTTGCCCACATTTCCCAAAAAGTTAGCCTATATTGGGACACTTATGACTCTCCTTTACAATTCCAGACAAAGTTCAGCAGGTTGCAGTATGTTTGCCCTGCTTGAAAAACCAGCATAGACCAGCATATGTTGTGTTTTGGTGCTGGTATGCTAGTACCCAGCATGGGATGCTGGTGATAATGTGTCAACAACTTATTTCATATTGCAGAGTATGAGGAGGAGTGAAGTTGGCTGTGAAAGCCCAATACAGGACACAGAGTCAGTGAGGTCGTCACAGTACACCAAGTTTATTGAACACAAGCTTCAAACCTGCAAGGTTTTGTGGTCATTTTGGGGGCACCTGAAACAAACTGTAAATACTGCACTAAATATACACAAATATAAATGCAACACTTTGTTTTTGGCTCCCATTTCTCTCACAAGTTGAAGTAAACAATTTTATAATGTTTTTCTTTTTTATGTAGACACTATTATTACTTCTTTCAGATTTTGAGATTTCACATTTGTTAAAATCCAATAAGATAAGCCATCCAGCTGACAGGTTTGGCAAATCAAGATGCTGATTGAACAGGATTCAGGCACAGGTTCCCATGCTGGTGCATGGGATGCTGATACTAATAGATTTATTAGTTTATAGTCTCTCTAGTCATATTTAAGTCGTTCTTCGACTTCTACTGTCGTCAATGGCAGTTCAAGTTAAAAAATCATAAAAGTGGTGGTCATGAGTCAAGGTTATCTTAGTGAACAACACTTGTCATATCATAAACTTGCGTTTGCCGCAGGCAATTCATGCAATAATCCAAAATCAAGTTGAAAACTCCCAAAGGCTTTTTGTTGAGCCTCAGCCAGAACCAGAGCGATGCCAATTTCCGCGTCAGAAAATCCCTGCTACACTCTGTTGGTAAACTGGTCCTGGCAAAAAGGTAAGCACCAGCCGTCACTGATTACATTTGGCTTGAATCAAGGCTGACTTTGTGTAATTTCATTTTTGTCACACATGACCGTAAGGACGGCGACAGGTTTCATCAAGGCTCACCCCGGATCACTTCACGGCAGCTCTTAATGAGAGTAAAAACGAATGTCGTGGTTGTGTGAGATTCCTCTTTTAAACTGCGGCTGCTTTGTTTTCAGAAACCAGACAGAGATGAAATCAGAACAGCTTTACAGGCGTCTGTTTTTCTGCTCGGGCGGATGCAAGAGAAAAACAGCTCAGGAGCTCGAGGAGCACCGAGGCCGAGAGAGGGAGCCCTGGATGATACAAGCGCGGGAGAGGCGGGATCGCCGAACTCTGCACAGCCGTTGGCCTATGAGAGCTTTCATCTGCGAGACATGAGAAAGCGGGCGGAGGACGGTGGCCCAGGTGTGCGTTACGCCGATAAGCTTCCCCCCAATTCGGCCGCTCGCCGCCTGCCCTCCTTCCCCTCCCTCTGATCCCATCTTTATCCTCGTCCTTTGTGTGCCTCCTCTAACGCCCTCAACTTTCTTTCTGAAGCCGGAGTATAAGCCCAGATAGGATGGAGTGATATGAGTTGAATAAATCCTAGGAATTAATTTTTTTTTCATCTTTTTTTTTTTTCAAACAGTTCTCCTCTCTCGCTCTCCCTCCCTCCTGGCTTCTTTGCTATCGCCACATTTTCTCTCTTTCTCCTTGAGCAGTTTGATCGGAGCGGCTGAAAAAAAAGGCCTTTCATAATAGAATATTTAATCCACCAAGCAAAACATAGTGAAATTAGAAGCCCGGTCTCGCACAGGGAACGGCACAATAAGCACGACTCGCCCTCCCCTACCCCTTTTCGTTTTTTACACTTCTACCGATCTTGCTTTCCTTCTTTCTTGTGCTCCTCACTGGAAATGCAAGGCCTACCTATATCGATCAGCGCGCAAAAGCAGACTTTCCCAAGCTCTATTGTTGGCAGCAAATTCAATATACTTTAGCCTCAACAAAATCCAAACCTATAAGGAACTACAGTTGGCCGGTGGGATAAGAACCTGACGGTGGAGTGCATGGAGTTTCTTTTCAAACAACGAGTCGAGATTTGAAGCAAGAGACTTCTTTTCTACTGCTCACAAGTTTGTACTGACGCAGGAAGGAAATTGCACTTGAACTAATAATAGACTTCCGTCAACCCTGTTTTAACCAGGTGGCTCCTGAGGGACGTGATGTAGGGGGAGACCTGACGAAAAAAAGGGAAGTGGGATCCGTTGCATCCCGTGGGAAAGTTACGTAAAGACTTAAATCTCATTGGTTGTGGGGATGTTAATGTCGTTGCTGTCTTGGGAAACCACTGAAAAACCTGTAGTGATGCAGTGTCGGATTATTCCATAAACTGATACACACACTCAGTCATATTGTATACTACTGCATGATAAACACTCTGTGTATTGTTTCTAATGTCTAAATCTGTGGATTACAGCAAGATGAACATGAGGATTATGAGACTAGAAGACTGTTAAATTATATTTCACGAAGTAACAAGATTAAACAGGGATTCAGAGCAGTTTGTGTGGGTTGTAATCTCTATAAACAGATATCTGCATATGAATGTACAATCTGTAGGCAAGGGACGAGATTTTGCTTTCAGAACCGAGTAGTACTGACCAATCACAAATGAGCGGGCACAGCGATCTGCATGGAGAGCAAATGAGGCGTAACGCGTCGGCCAAATTGCAATCTTGGAACCCATCAGCTATCGTTTGATGACGGTTTAGCTTTTCGAGCTCTTTTTTAAAATGAATAAATAATGTATGTGCATTCATACAGAGAGTCGTCTTCCGACTCTAACACCATTCTCAAGTTGCTGAAGATAAAGGGTGTCACGGCCAAGACTTCCTCCTCTGTGCGCCACTGGCTACACTGGAGGCCCGGAATACTGGCCGGTGCCCCCTGAGGGTGGGTCGCCGATGGGTTCCTAGATGCTGTTGGTTGTGTTGTCTAAGGTCCTGGTGAGACAATTAAATGTGGTCCAGATAGTCTAGTTGGATACGCAGCATCTTAAAGTGTTTGTGTAACAAAGTAGTCCACCGCAAACATGTGCTGCTTGTTTGACCATGATTGGCCAATGCAGCACCTTGTGTTGCGTTACCGCAGCCACAAGTCAACTCCATCCATCCAAGAGGTTACACACGGCTAAGGTTGGTCTGAGGATGATCCACGAGTCTAGTGTTGGTGGTTGATGATCACCACACTGATAACATGCTAACATATGCCAGCTAGAATGGCACTCAGTAGAGCGCATACCTCCACCAAGGCCCAACAGTCCTCTTTATCCTCATCACATTGTGCTCACTCAGATACCAGCCTGCTAATGCACGGGATTTTCGCCATGCATTAACCCGTGAGAAATTATTCTTATCCTCTAGCCAAGTTTCATGGAAATCCATTGTGTGGGTGAAAACAACATAACCTTCTTTGCAGAGGTAATTATCTCGAAACTCAAAGCGTAGCTGAGGCTGATGGGAGTATCATTAGTTGGTCATGAAGCAAAGTTTTGGACAAATTACAATTTTGTATTGATGCCAGTGTTGGACGAAAGGTCAAATGATCTCCAAGGCAATTCCAATTAATTTGGTGCGGGACATAATGTTTGTACCGAAATCAATTCAAATCCGTCCAATAATTGTGAGTAATTTCACTCAAAGCCACATATTTATACATTTCAACCTCATGGGTGGCCATTTACTGAAGGGATCACAAAGCTCAGTACGGTTCATCATCAGTGAACCCCGATTTTCTCAATCAATCCAATATTAAGATATTTCACTTGACAAATTTTACGTTTTGGCTTGTAGATGACACTAGATGAAAATTCAGGCACTCACCAAAGTCTTTAAGATTCATCCTCTGGGCATCATGAATGACTGTACCAGATTTCATTTTGTGGCAATCCATCCAATAGCTGCTGAGACACACTGGCTAAATCACATATTATCCGAAACCAAATAGTGGAACCAGAGGAAAAATCAGGGGCGGTAGGCCAAATCTACAGGAGACCATGAATATTTAAACAGAATTCAGTGGCTGTCTAGCAAACAATACATCCTGAGAGAATACATCAGTACTGTGGGCTGAAAATGGAACAAATCACTAAATGTAATGGGAGGAAAATGCCACCAATGTGTGTTATTTTGGAACATAGGCTGCGATTTTCAGACGAGGCGCCGACAAAGACACAGAAAAGCAGGGCATACGATGCAACAATGTCATATATCAAATCTTAACAACACAGTTATGTAACACTCGAAACCCCACCAACCTCTCAGACAAAACATTCTCTGCTGAGAGAAGAAGCGCATCTTGAGTGAGGAACACTGATAAAAAGACATGAATTTTAAATCTCAATCCACACGCCTCATTCATAACTCATCGGTCTGAAACACAACATAGAAGAAAACACTAAAAACAATTAAAGTCTAACCGACTGTTCCAGGCGGCAAGGGACTTAGCGGTGGCAACACAAAAGGCCCAATGAAAATTCAGCTCTGGAAACAGCGTTAGCACTGAGCACAGTTCAGCCGTTCAGTCATCTTTGCTGGTGAGACGTACGAGCCAGCAATGCTAAACGGGTCTTCGGCCGCGTTTTCAGCCTCCTTTTCACCACGAATATAGGCTTAAATTATGCAAATGTGCAATGCGGTAACGTAGTGATGTCAAGAAGTCACGGAATTAAAGGCGGGGCGACTGATGATGCGTTTCAGGAGCAATTTTCTGTAGGAGAGATGAGCACTTTTTTTTTTTTTAACCTTCAAGACCTTTTACATGCACAGTAACATATATAACACACTGAAGAACGGGACAAAGGGTATTCTTCACGTAATATTTCTTTATAGCGGCACAACGCACACATTCCAACAGTTGGTTCAGATCGGAGTCACACCGCTGCGCCCACTTATGAGTGATCGAAGGCACTCGAAGGCTTTCTAGCACTTTATGTACTGTCTAGTCTCTCATCACTCACTCTCATCCACTGTCTGTGGAAATGCACTGCATGGTTCTTGACCCCAGTCAGATTTTACGGCGAGGAAGAGGTTAAGTGCTGCCACAGAGGGGATGACATCAGCGCCCTCCTTCTTGGAATGGAGGTCATTTGGATTTATTCACTGGACACACTGGCACCACAGGGATTTAATGAGGGCTTTGACATTTGTCCCCCTCTCTAATAATTATGCTGTTAGAGAATCTTCGGCCCGGCCATAACCTTTTTCTAATTGAACTGTATGCTTGTCTGTCAATGGGGTTTGTACTGTATAATGTATCTGACCTTATGGGCTATCACTTTTACAGACAAACACTTAAGGGATTGCGGAGGATGAAGGATGCTGCCGTGCACTTTAGTATTCAGAAGAGAGTTTTTGAGAATACATCTGTGACGAGTTCTGCAGCAGAGGAAATGAATAAGTACTGGGAAGGTCTGCTATTACTTCCACTTTTCACTTTCTTCGGTACTTGAGGTTAGCTTTGCCTTGCACAAAGACTGTCCAAAGGAAACAAAATACACAAATCAGCACCTCTAAATTTAACTCACTATTTAACAAATTAATCTACAAGCTCCCTTTTACCCCCAGCTATCAGTCTTTATGCTAAGCTAAGCTACTGGTAGAATCATATTTATTGCACGCACAAGAGTTGCATTAGTATTCTCACCTGACTCTGAGCAAGAAAGGAATTCTTGCCCAGCTGCTGTCTACCCTCCACCGGAATTCATGTGAATGCAGCAAAAGTGTCAGAGCCCCAGGGCTGTGGCTATTTCCTGGGAGCATTATGTACCAGTGCATATGGAGTAAGTATAGTTAAAAGTTCAATATGTAATAATATCTGTTTAAAATATCTAATAATAATATACCTAAAATTCAGAAAATCAGAAGATCAACAACAGTTTTGCGTTGCGTCATTGTGTATTGTGCTGCAGACACATTTACTAAAGCTAGCCTGCTAACTAGCAAGCCCCTGCCGAAGCTCCATAGCAAGTTGTGTAAACAAGACCAATACTCCTCTGGTAATCTGAGTGCCCAGTCCAGACCACTAGCTGCATGGCTAACTGAGCTAACTGGCTAACAGCAGCCACATTAAGCATTTACTCTGGTGATGTGCTGTTCCCCTTTGTGTTTGGAGAATGAATTTGCTTGGTGGGCAATTCTTACATATTGCTAACGATATATGCAACACATATTTGTACTGTGAATTTGAATGATTAAGTAAGATTTTCTGTGGTACTTTACCCTTTAAAATCACTGTGCTGAGGCATTTAAGGTCTTACATACTGTAAAAAATGTTCATGCTATGTAATGTTTGAGTGCACAAACAAAACAGGACAACATGGAGCTATGCAAATCCCAGAAATTGCAAGATAAACAAAGACAGAAGTTAAAATGAACACAAAATACATTCAAGCTGTCAAAAACTGTGGTCTCCGGACCGCGTGGAAGACAGCCTGCCACCATGTGTAACAGCACAGACTGTCACCTTAATCTTATCTGTCAAAATGTTGCTTGCATCAGTGTCCACAAGACAAACCCCCCGGCCCATTTACTTCTTCCCGGCAAATAAAGTTATCCCAAATCTGAAAGGAGAGACAAATTCCCATGTGTCCCATCCGGAATCGCGACAATTGACTCGTTTGCCTCTCCGAGCGGCAAAAGGGGGACATACATCACGCAGCCGCTGCCACTTAAAGCAAAGCACACATAGCGCGGAGGGCTCGTTAACCTTTGGACGGGCATGTGTACGTGTGCGTTTGTCGGCTTTCCCGCGGTGACGGATGACGTTGAGGATGACAGATTGTGCCCGTCTGTGTCTTGATCACACACACACACACACACACACATAGCCACAGCCACCTACGCATTACATTCAGGCAGAAGCTGGAATACACAGAGATACGCACGCCTCTGAAAACATGCACAATTGTGTTGTTCAGACGTGTGAGCTTTAAGTGAAACGCACACAAACATACAATAGATAGAGTCTCCTAGCGCATTTGACAACAACATTTACCATATAGCCGCCTTCATCGCACAATCCCGAGAGAGACGGTGTCAGATTTATTCATGAGGAACATTTTGCAGAACATCACAAAGTGCTCAACGGGGAAGCCAAGGACACCGTGGACGTAATTAACAAGCGAGAGCAGTGGAAGAAAAGTCTGAAGTCAAAGTGAGTCTGTGTGCTGGTTATGTGGGCGTCCGCATGCATTACGACGGAGCTGTGTCTTTACCATTGCGCCCGTTCGATTGTAAATCCTTTCTAACAGCTTTTTTTTTCTTCTTTCTTTGGCTTTCCCTCCTCCGTTTTCTCTCAGACTAATGTACATAAACAACACAAGACAAATCACCGGAGAGGCTGAAAGGAAATGGAAGCAGCGGTTCTGGTATTAATGTTGCCTGGCAACCAGACCAAGGTGATTTAGTAATTGAACGCATTCTCTGAATATTTGTCTTGAGAGTGGGCCATCCAGCGTGGAAGCCGCTGAACGTCTGACAGGACGCATCGGGCACGACTGCTTCGAGATGTTTCTGAAACGGCGTGAGCTGGCTTGTGGGCGGCGGCCGACTGCTACTTTGAGACTTCAAGGCCGAGTGTTTGGGCATACTCATGTGAGGAAAGTGAATGAGTAATGCACTCCTTTCTTTTTAACAGCCTCTGTGTGGGCGCCCTTTAACTCGGCAATTAACCCCAGACACTTCCAGTGGAGCCGCTGGATGGCTAGCAGCACTAAACCAAAGTCGCACTGGGAGGGACTCAGGTGTGAGAGCGCATAATTTGGGACCTATCTGACAAAAAGCATACTTTATCAAATATCCCTCTTGCATAAAGGGAAAAGATTCATCTGATGCTGTATGTCTGCATCAAGTTGGAGGCAGTTTATGAAGGATTGAAAGCGTTTTCCAAGTATATTAAGTGTCTGAAAGTAACACAGACAGAACCTACGGGAGCAGCTGGCAGTGTCATTAATGCACAGCTGAAAACTCATCTCGTATTCCGTCTCAAAATCGATAAACCGCAGTCTGTCTTAAGGTCTGCTGGTCAGGAGGGATGATTTATTTAACATAACAAATTCCATCTCAAGAGCTATAGCCAACCTTCACTTTTCATTTGACCAGGACGACATGTATGAAGGAAGGAATTCAGAGCCGGGAGAAACCAAACTCAACGCTGAAACGTATGTATTTTTCGACCTAAATGAGCCAATAGTGACGTGACGGCGTTTCAAGGAATTGCACCATCCTTCAATCACAAAGCAGCCCTTAATTCACATTCTGTCTTGTGTTTTCGCCGTCTTTTGAGGTATAGCTATAATTACCGCGTCATGCCAGTTACTCTTCGCTTTGATCCTTGAGATAACTAGCTCTCAACACGACGGCGCTGTACAGCTCACAACTCATAAACCTCTTTTAAACATGTGCTGTATTGGATGAACGTGTCAGTGTGCTGACAGCATGGTGGTGCACGCGAGTACGCTTCCGTGACACTTCCGACGCCGTTGTATTTTGCCAGATTGAGTGTCGAGGCAGCAGCAGCACAGGTTTGAAGGCTGTCTGTGTCACGATTTGTTGCAATTTACACCAGTCAATTTTTTATTGGCCATATGTGAGCAGATTGTGACATGAAAAATTAAACCATCCTCGTCTTTCTCGGCTGCTCGACAGGCCTGTGGACGATTTATTGAAGTTGTTTAAAGCTGCCGTGAACGTCGTTTTAGCGAACTTCCTGTCTGTTCCGCGGTTAGCAATCCCCTCCCTCCACTCTGCCTCGCCACGCTCGTAGCTTTCCTTGCTGCGCCATTGCCAGTGTAGGCGGTCCCTTCTGCCTACACTGGCAATGGCGCAGCAAGGCAAGCTGAATATCTGAAGTTTCTTTTTTTCTGCTTGAGGGAGACATGGGTTACTGACCAAACACTCTAGAGCTATTTAACACTTATTTTAATACCTAAGTAACACTTGAAGCAGCTTTAAATGCGGCTGGACTGTGGAATTTTTTGTCTGGTTTTTCACTACAGTTCAAAAGGATTTTGCGTTTATGCCTGTACTGCCTCGCCTCTCTTTGACAGAGAACATTATGAGCTGACGTTAGTTTAGACATGGGGTCATGTACGCAACATGAACTAACGACCGACTTCCAATTATGATGTCTTAAGCACAAAGAAAATAAGTCTGTGCTTTGGTAGTGTTGGACAGGATAAAATAGGCAGTGGAATTCGCTAACGAAAAATGATAATAGCTGATAATCAGAGCTCCCAGTCTGGACTGCTAGATGCACTGCTAACTGAGCTAACTAGCTAATGGTAGCTAAAGTAAGCAGTAGTTGGTGGTTATTCTGGTGCTTAATTCACACTTGCTGCCTTCATCTTTTTAGAAATTGGGTTTGTGCCTTAGGAAAGTTACAAAAGAGTGAGTGCAATTTAACAAGTAGCAAGCCTGGAGTTAGGAGCAGCTAGCTTACATTTCCTGTTCATGACAGCATGACCTCACACACACACGCTAAAGAATTATCGGTGGGTAACATAAGCAAGCTAGTTAAGAGCACGCAACTTAAATTAATCGGTCACGGAACAAGCTTGTGTCGGTAGAGGCTAACCACCTAGCCCCCTGCCCAAGCTAACGTACAGAACTGGACCAACCCTCCATCAAACTCTGCCACAGTTCATAGACTATGAACTGCTGCCTAAGTGGTCATACATTACACTATACATGTTGCTTTTTTATTGTTATTTCTGAGCATAAACAAGGCTATTGTAAGTCAACCTTTATAATAGGGTGACCATATTCTGAATCCCCAAAAAGAGGACACTACTACGCTGCAAAATTTTGAGGGTTTTTCGGGTCAGGTCGAGTGTTTTTTACGTGCTTCTAACTCAGTTAAACACATATTCTGAATTCCCAAAAAGACACTTAACCAGGCCTCTTGGAGATACTGAAAAATACTCACACAAAGTGACGTTTATAAACAATATATTCATTTATCTAGGTTGTTAGAGCCTTTGGTCATAAAAAATTGGACACATACTCTGGTCATACAAACTCTGGACTCTCTACTGTTTTGTTGTATATATTATTACTGTTTATAGTATATTTTGCATATTTTGTTTTGTTGTATATATTATTATTGTTTATTGTTTATTGCACACTGTGCATTGTATATATACGCTATGTATATATTGCCTTCTATTTATGTTGTGTACAAAGTGTTTTATTTGCGGACCCACTACTGTTGTAACAAAATAATTTCCCAGTCTGGGATCATTAAAGTAATTCTATCTATCAGACAGTACACTCTGCTTCCCATTTTTCACGACCCTGGCGAAAACACGGGTACTTTTTCCGTATTTCGTCTGTAAAAGTGCATTTGCGTTTCGGCATTTCTCCCTTTTCTTTCGCTCACCGGCAGACAGCACATGCGTGCGTCGCGTCAGTGGCTTTGCTTCGAACTGAGCGGAGGGGCAGAGCAGCAGAGAGCTCTGATGCGCTGCACTGTTTTATAATGAATGAATACACGTTCCCGGGTTCGGCGTGGAACTCCGCCTCTCAGAGTGTGTTTCCAAATGAACCATTTAACGTGTATGGTAAATACAATGGTCTGTAATGCGAAGATATAGTGCGCGCTACACAAACTCAAAACCCCGGACATTTGAAGGATTTTATAAACTCCCCCCGGACAGGCCGGACAGCCCCCCAAAAGAGGACATGTCCGGGTAAAAGAGGACGTATGGTCACCCTACTTTATAACATCTACTGTGTCAGTCTGTTTTCACAGGAGGGGGTGTCATGACACAAATATCTGTTATTTTCCCACTAACTTTTTCAAAGAACTTGCGCAATAGAAACATCACCTTCGCTGTGTAACGATATAATTAAGAGAAGCGTGTGAATACAGGGGCAAAAAAGTGCACTTAGCAAGACGTAGGGGACGTATCAGATGTTCAGCACAGCACCTTTGAGGTTAAAGGGTGAGAGGTCATAAATCAATGCGATCGATGCGGGGCCCTCGGGTGTGCAGACAGAAATACGTGCCGGTGTGTGTAGAACATGGCTTAACGTTATTTACCGGCGCTCCAATGCAGAGTATGAAGGAGAAGAAAGTAAATATGGGCGATTACATCCTGTCAGACAGACAGGAGTGAGGGTACAACAACATAACCTTCTTCTACAGTTCTGTGGTTTACCAGCAGGTGCCACTGTTAACTCACAGCAGCCCTTCCCCCCCAAGCCTGCCAAATCCCTCCCCCCTCCTGCTCCTGTCTCCCCCCCTGTACTCCCCTTTATGCTTCTCTCTCTCTCTCTCTCTTTCTCTCCCTCCTTCTTTCCCTCTAAAACAAAGTAATTGCCTGCAGCACAGTTCAGAGTCTCCTACTCTGTCTGACGCAGATCAGGCTCCAGCCAGTCAATCATTATTCTCCACCGCAACAGTGAATACCTCTCGTTGGTACAAGGAGTCACCGCAACCCGCCGATGACATGGGGGACATGTGGATGCCGCCGTGTGTGTGTGTGTGTGTGTGTGTGCGTCTAGCGTGTAGGTGCACATACACAGATGATCATGGTTACAGTCAGGCAGCGACAGAGCTGTAGGTTTATCTCAAACTCTCAGTGGCGACAGTTCGGAATCCTACTATAATGCATGAGTGTGCGTGCCTGCATGTGTCTGCCACACAAGGACAGTGACAAATATGAACCTCCCAGAATTCATCTGTCACTCAGACATCCATTATTCAAAGGCAGCCAGTCAGAGGTCCTGGCATGGGTCCACTTGCGGAGACAGCTGAATTTCTATTATTATCGGTTCATTTATTCATCTAATTGGTTTTGTGGCTCGCTCTGGCACATGTGCACACCACACATGTGCAGCAAGAGCCCGTGTGAGCCTGTCTTTATGTACATGTCCACACAATTGCGTGTAAAAGACAGAAGCGCTGTTTCAACGAGAGAAGGTTCTGCTCTTTTCTAATAACTGCCGGTCTGACCAAAGTGCTATAAGAATGTTATTGCTCTGCAATTTGATCTCCGCATCGCTTTCTGCTGACGGAGAGAAAGCGCGGCAGAGAAAGATAGAGACAGAAAAATGAAAGGGTGCGAAAAGCGACAGAGTTAGAAGTCAGTTAAGCCATTTATTTAGCCAGTGCCGTGGAGAGGAAGACAATCTCTTCCTCAAGGTAAGACTCAGCCAAGACGGCAGGAAATGAAAGGCAAGGTGCTAAATCCTCCGAGTGTCCTAAAGGGAGCGTTTACGCTTTCCGGTGAGAGAGACTGACAAGCGTAAATCCAAGCGGAAGCTATGATTTCATATGAATTTCCTCAACTTAATCTGGCTTGAATCACGATTGGACGGGGAGATGTAAAGATGAGGTGGAAGTGCTCCCGAGTTTTCAATAACATTTCACCTGCGAGCGAAGATGTGAAAAGGCAAGGCTGGTCAGAAGTGCACAGTAAGGGCTGTGTGGCTTCATGGTGTCAGTCAGCTATATATAATCTAAAATGTCAAAACAGGAAGAGAATGCAATAAATCAGTGGTTCCCAACCCCCTTCCTGATCAATACCTCTTCACTGACTTCAGAATGTGTTCATTGGTTTTAAACTCAATCTGGATTTAACACTATAAATGATACAACGGAACAATGTTTTCGTGTTGACCCATTACCAGGGCAATTCCATTCAATCTTCGCTATCTCTTCAAACCATTTATGTATTACTGTTAGCTACTAAAGCTGATACAATTATAGCTTTCAATTAATTCTAGTCACAGTATAATCAATCTAATTGCCTCAAAGCCAGCTAAGTCTTTTAAAGTGACCTAATGCTAGCGAGTTAAAACTAATTTTCCATTAATTTATTAGTTCAAAGTAGTTAACTGTGGATTTTGGCTAATGCTAGCCAGTTAAAACTAGTTATCTGCTAATTTTAGCTAACAATAAATTCATTTAAACTGGTTATCTGTTAATTGTAGCTAATGAAGGCTAGTTAAAACTAGTCTTCCATTAATTTTAGCTAATGCCAATTAGTTAAACTTAGTTATCTGTTGATTTTAGCTAATGCTAATTCATTATCTGTTGATTTTAGCTAATGCTAATTCGTTAAACTTAATTATCTGTTGATTTTAGCCAATGCTAATTCGTTAAAACTTGTTATCCATTAATTGTAGCTAATACTAAGTAGTTAAAACTAGGTATCTTTCAATTTTTGCTAATGATAATTAGTTAAAACTAGTTATCGAGCTTCGCCATGACACAACGCAGGGTTGTACTACATAAATCAATCAATAAATAAGTCATCAAAATTACAGCTATGATTTGTGGAGGTTGAATTGCGTAGTTCCTCAGTCTGAACCAGTCTTTGTGGCATTTCAGCTGTTTATCCATTATGTAGCAAATTCAACCATTTATTCCTCAACTTTACTTTCAGCTAGCGACTTAAGCTGTTAATTAATTACTTTAGTTGGCTAATTCAGCTACCTCTGCTAATTTGGTAATTACTTTGTGGCATTTCAGCTGTTTATCCATTACGTGGCAAATTCAGCCATTTATTCCTCAACTTGACTTTCGGCTAACTATTTAGGCTGTTAATTAATTACTTTAGTTGGCTAATTCAGCTACCTCTGCTAATTTGGTAATTACACTCTAGATTGTTGAAAAAATGTTCTTTGCAATTTTTCCAAAAACCGCGTACCCCCTGGCTCCTGCAGAAGTAACCCTGCTGGCACGGGAACCGATCGTTAGAACTCACTGTAACAATGCAACACAATCAAATGTGGAGAACAAAAGAGTGAGGAAGGGAGTGATGTGCGGGGATGACAGGAGGAGGCAGAGGGTTGTTTTCAGATTTACAGAGCAAGCTGCCGAAAGCTGCTGTCAGAGAGAGAGCGAAGCAGAGAGGGGCCTAATTAACACAGAGAGCACCAGCATCCTCAAACAGAGTGAGTGATTCTGATCCAGCAGCATTATCACCCTGCCATAACACTGCCAATCCAACCTGAAACCAGCTCAGCTGAGCTGATACGCCTTCCCCCCAACCCCACCAAATCATCTGAGGTCATGACTTACTGCTCACTCCTCCTGAATGCACAAACACATTTTCTGCATAGTGCCGGCCCCACAAGACACGGCATAATCATCAGAGTTATTTCTGCTAAATGCATTATGTCCACAGGGGTTGCACTTTGCAGATGTATCATCGTTATCTCGACCGTGCATCCCAGTGATTTAGTATAATCCTGAGAAGTGTCGTGATTTGGTTTGATTCGGTGCTTTAAATTATTTCTCAGGTGCCACTTTTTTAATAACGGCACTCTTCCAAAACGATGGAACCAGATAAAGTTGGGGTTAATGCATTTTTTATTTCCTGCGCCCAATTAGTTCCAGCTATCAGAACGAGGAAATGGCATGTGTGTGATGTCACCAATTCCCGACAGAGTTGCGAATTTGGAGCCGTTATTTCGGCCAAGAAAAGGCGTATCATTTTCTGCACAGACTGTATATGACTGCCTGGCTGTTAGACCACTTCCACAGCTCGGATGGACATTAAACTCCCGCTTGACTCATAGTAAGAGATGAGCAGCTTTGTTAGAAATAGATACATAAAAATCACAGATTGTTTGGATATGAATCTAACGTTTTTGTTTTTTTTAGGGTCTCACCAGCTTTATTGATGTTTTAGAGTTAGGGTTGTTTTTGGACCATCCCCTCGACTTAGACAAATAACTGCAATGTAACGTATTATGTTACTATTTGACCTTTTTAAAATTTTTTGTGCATTTTACGGTAAATCTCACAAAGCGTGAATGAAATCAAATCTGAATCAGGGATGAGAAATAGTTGAAGATCCTCCTCTCCAAAATACTTAACCACCTACAGTACACCCCTGCCCTGAAGCTTTATTGTAAAAATGTCCAGTCAACCAAGCTCAAAATAGATTTTGATTTGAAGGCAAACGTTATACGTATAGATTGAGCAGAAAAATCCAAATCTGCGTATGATTGTGGGAGCATAACTGTAGCATAATTTTTCACACATCCTGCACACACACGCTTTAATTTCCATCCGGAAAAAGTTTTTTTTCCCACATTCCAATGGTCACTTTTAGAGAAGGGAAATGCGCGTATGTCCGTCCCACTCCATTAATGTGTCCACATAAAGGGCTCAGATACAGAGGTGACCACAGGGATGGAGAGGAAGTTGCAAAAAAAAGGGGCTGTAACTAAAAAATGTCACGGCGAATGGAAGCTGTTAAATATGCCATTTTTCCTGAAGCGACTGCGGGCAACATGCTGAGTGCATATTTCACTTTTGGCTTTCAGGGACATGTGCTTCCAGAGGCTAAGGCCTGAGAAAGGACGCTAAAACTTATTTGCTTCTGCTTCCCCTGACCTGGTTTTCATGATGGCTATTTCTGCCCTCCGTTGGATCGGTGTACCATAACCTCGCTATTTTCCAGCAAAAATGTCTAAATGCTGAATGACAATTTGCAAATTTACATTACCCTATTTGCATGAAATTGCATGTTTTTTTCTCTCTGGTATGGTACGCCCCATCCTTCCTTTACCCAGTCAAAAAGATTAGTAAACTGGGCATGACTATTTATGCCAAACTGCAGATTGTGCACTGGGCCCTCAAAAGGAATAGGCTAGTTCAAAGTTTGCACAAATTAATCAGCCTGCCCTCATCGGACAAACTACCATTATTTGTAAATGCAGTTTATTACAACCCATAGCTAAGGTGTACTTTCTTGTTAGCAGATGACCTCTTGTGTCAAGTTTCAAGTCCGTCCTCATCAGACCAACGACCAACTGTGAAAGCAGGTTATTACAACCTATATTTGTTCCTGTTAGGCACTGACCTCTCGTGGCAGCACAGGACTAACCCTGGGATAAAAGTAAATGGTGAGTTATATCAGCTTGCTCAAGTCATTAAATCACATCACATAACGCACTAATCATATGCATTTTTTTTTCATCTTTTCCTAAACCTTAGCAACCACTTTTCTTGCCTAAAGCAACCCAACCAAACTGTGACTGACAAGAAAGTTCCTGCTAGTTGATCTTGTCATGGCAGTTTTTGCTCTGTATTTGGCCCTCAAAAGGACCAGTTCATGATGTACAAATGTTCAACATGGACACATGTTTGTCAGGAGTTGCTCTGATGGCAGAGGAAAGCTGCACTCCTGCCAGCTGCTGGCCACCAAGACTCAAAAACATTGTCATATCCCGCTTACCGCTGCCCCTATTCTGGGCATCGCCGCACCTTGGACGACATGCTGGCCAAAAAATACGAGCCCATTCCCCCCTGCTTTTCTGTGATTGTGCCCTACAGTGAATCGCTCATTATCATGTTTCCCTCCACAATAACTGGCCTGCGGTGTACCCATCTGTTGACTGAATTCGGAAAGCCAGGTGTGCGTGTGCGCATTTGTTTGCTCCTTTTATTTGGAATCAAATGGTGTTATTAATGCTAATTTGCCCTGTGATGTTGGCCACGGCCAGAGCTCCTAATCTTTCACAGACACACACACAGGTGCGCGCTAAACACCCCTCGATGGCACGGCACTACATCCTGAGCTCGGCTTTCATGTCAGCAATCATTTTGTAAGGAGTAGGTGTCAATATTTTTAGAGTGGCGGGTATCTCATTTTGGATGGCATCTCTTTACTGCCTCTCTCCTATAAACCTAACTACATGGCGGGGGCCCCTGGCAGCGTTGGGCTAAGGCCCAGGTGTGGCTCGTTTTTATGGGCCCCTCGCCTATA
The DNA here is from genome assembly GCA_963678695.2 of Diplodus puntazzo. Classification (NCBI taxonomy): domain Eukaryota; kingdom Metazoa; phylum Chordata; class Actinopteri; order Spariformes; family Sparidae; genus Diplodus; species Diplodus puntazzo. Next base: position 11,547,188 of record OZ023178.1, read on the forward strand.
AAGTTTAACAGCGAATGTCATAGCAGTCGAGTGAGAGGAGGAGGCCTTTTTGGATTTTAGGAATTACAAAAAAAGAGCGCAGAAACACCAGATTACGACGTGTTTCAAGGTCACATTGAATGTACTGACATTGACTATGACATCCTATAACCGCAGAGCCGTTTCTCCCTAGATTATTTTCAACAATAACGCCCCGTCTGCACCTGAGCTCTAACTGTTACCTCACGTATTGCATCACAACTGCTGGAGACTACAGGAGCGGCTCACTTGAGACGAATGGGACACATCCTGAAACACCGAACCCGGCCAATTACCGCTTTTCAATAATGTAAATCCGCGGAGACCCTCCACTTCCTCCCACTCCTCTTCCTCCTATGGCGAAAGGGGGCCGCGTATAGGAACAATGACTGGAAATCAATGCTCTGTTTGTTCTCGGTGGCAGTTTCTACCTGCCTCTGTGGTGTCTTTGATTTCCCCTATTAGAAGAGAGACGGCATGTTGTGTCATTTTGCAGCTCCACTCTATGAGAGAGGGAAACTGATTACGCGTATGAAGATATACAGGATGCTCCAGCGAGGGGGGGAGAGAAGGTTAAATGCTTATTATTTATTTATGCAGGTTTGTCAAAGTGAGAAGGATTTGCCTGGATGTGCTAATAAAACAGAAACGTTTGGTCTTGAGTGGGCCACAATTTACCCAATGTTTGTTGTTGTAGGTTAACAGCCTTTAACATCATATGAACATTAAAAGGTCTGCAATCTTAAGTTTTATCTGCAAAATCCACTTAAAGAATCAGATGTAAAAGTACTATTTCTGCAGACAAATAGCCACTTTGATCTACTGTTCTATACGACATTACAGCATTGTTTTTTTTTTGTTTTGTTTTTTTACAGTGATGCAACGGCGTGTAAGCAGCATTTCACTTTCAGTTGAGGTGGGGCTCGTTTTCAACTACTTTATATACGGCCCGGCTGTCAAGTGGTTCTCAGCCTTAGGGATCTGGCCCCCTTCCAAAGGTTCACCAGATAAACCTTGGCAGATCGTGAGATGATAAATTGGAAGAAAAAAGATAAGAAAATGGCCTGTATGAGCCTCGGAAAGTTATTCAAATGAAAAGATGTGAGAAGTTTGGAGGGGAAATGTCTCTTCGGTGCAATGGCAGACAAGTCACAAAAAACAAAAATATGACGGTGGATCCTGCGTGGTGATTGTGTCTTTTACAGTGCAATCTATGAGCTCATGTTGCAGTATATGTAAAATCCAGCCAGTTCTCGCTGCCAGGATGTCAAATACAGCGGCCTGGTCAGTGGCCCAACGCCTCTAAGGTTAACACTGATGTTACAGCAGCACAAAGAGTGAGAAATGCCAGCGGTTTGGGTAGTTGCGGTGCACGCACGGGTCAGACGCTGGCTGGACTTCACCTCCGGAGACTGGTTTGCATCTCATGTTTGATCAAGAGTCAAGATTGATTTGTTCTTAGGTTTGTTTTGCTGCATAAGTAAAGGAATATATGTGAATTATGTAACACAAGTTGCTGTGACGTGACTGCATGTACTTATTTTAACCTAAAGTATGAGCTGTTCCAAGTAGCTTGCGTGCCTAAACCTAGCTTGATGCTGTAGTTATGTCTCTAGCGTTATTTTTTAAAGTGCCCCTCTAGTGCAGTGGTATACAGAGTGAGAGAATGGTGGATGTGTCATATATAGGACTTTACCCCTTAAGATTGTGGTTTGCTTCCTGTGTGTGACAAAGACTAAAGATTCATTTGTTTTTAAGTTGAGTTATGTAAGTAACATCAGTGATACATAAGTTACGAGTAGCTTTGGTACCTAAACCTAACCAAACCACATCAGTAAGGCCTAAAGTATTGTCATAATATGTTAAATGTTTGTCAGCAAAATGTATTTTGAAAGTGTAACTTTCCCTTCACATGCAAAGCTGAAGCTGAGGGGTAAATATTTGATGACCTGGGAGTGAGAATGTGTTAAGAATGTGTAAAATGTCAGTACTGAGGACACATGCTTAGTTATTTTCCAGCACTGCTCTTTGAGGATAAATATATTTGCTCCAGCCATGGCAGCGACAGGTGACATGTGAAGGTAACCCTGTGAAGAACAGGACATTGGCCTGTTTGTATGAGTAGACAGTGGAACAGACTGGGCTGACAGCAGACCGCGGGACACACAGACATGTGGTCCTTGGACTGTGTCTTACAACTGCAGGACAGGCTTTGTCAGTTATGTGGGTTGAATGAAATACATTTCTGTTTCAGATTGTCATGTACCATGTGTGTCATGGTCGAGGAGAGAGGTTACTCAGTAGAACTGAATTATTACAATAACAAAAGGAGAGAAAAATGTCATAAGGCAGGCTTTTGTATTCCGTTCCTGTGCCAAGCTGGTTTTTCTTGGCTATGGTTCAGGAATGACGTACAGTAAGGCAAAGCTAATTAATTCATCCATTCTAATTACTATTTGCATGCTCGCTTTTACAAGTCTACTTACCTTGCTTTGCCATTCACACATACAACTGCCTATTGTGACTCCAATTACAGTCCTCTTAACTGTATTGCCATCTTATTTACGGCCCAGCTCTCCAGAAAACATCAATTTCACATGTTAAATTTATGTATTTTGTCTTCAGCTTAGATCGACCTCTCTCCGCTATGACACAGCGGAAGATCCGATAATGGCCGGACAGGTGGAAATTGAGCCAACAATCAACTATCTTTCCGCAGAGAAGCCCACAGTGTGTCGCTTCAGTTGCAATCTGAAAAATCATATCGCAGGCGTGCAGCCTTGCGTGGCTTAATAACCTGTGAGATAATCTGTGAAATCTATTTAATGAGCAGATCAATCAAAGGCATCAGTGGCTGTCAACACGAAAAAACAAAACACGCCTGAGGTGTTTAGCGTCTCTTTTATTTTTTCGAGGGGCCACTAACGCTAAAATAACACTTTTTCTTATGGAGTTTTGAATGTTTAATTGATGTGTAAAAAATTGCGGCAGTATCTTATGGTTTCGTGGATTTGCATGGAAAGCGTTCACAAACACTACACTACACTACACACACACACACTCCAAACCTCTAAGAGCCACAGCCCCCACTGCAGCGCTCTAGCTCCTAACCCCACTCACATGCATAGCAGCCACTCCACAATCAAAACACATGCACACATGCAAATACAAGTGCATACTCTCACTAGAGAGCGCACTCACCTACATATCTCCACACACACACACACACACACTCTCTCATACAATCGTCATCCCACTGCTCATCTCTATTCCCCCGGCTGTCCGGTCTAGTCCAGGTTGGTCGTCAGGAGAGTGGAGGCAGGCTGAACCTGTCCACTCCGCTCACTATCATCGTCTGGCAGCGAACCTACGGGGTCAAACACAACTTCACTTCCTCTCAGGTGCCTCAGCAGGGCTTGATTGATCCCGCCTGGCACCACAGAGGCCAGCGGAATGGAGAAGGGAAAATGCAATCCTCTGCAGATCTGGCACCAGATTGGGGTCAGATTGCCATCAGGAGTGGATTCAGTTGGAGTGATGGATTGACGGATGTGTTTGGATTTGTGTAATTTTAAAATTATGAGCACTTGATTGCTCTCTAAGGGGCCAGCGCATGGCAAAACACAAGGCATGCAAGCAGGCGCCAGGTAAATTATTGAACTTATGTTGAACTTTTAATGACAAATATCTCACAATAAACCTCATGAGGCTTATGATCCCTTATAATGAAGTGGCATCTGCTATGTTTACTTTGAGATTGTTTAACTTTAAAGCTGTTACATGTAAGAATTTTAGTTGAAAACCTTATGACGTCTATGTTTTGTGTTGTGGGGATATCTACTGGAGTTAGCATGCTAACCAGGTAGCCCCGGTCTGTCCCAGTACAAAGCTCCTGGTCTGGCTATGGAAACACCAACACTCCCCCGTTGCCCCCAGCTCCCAGTTTGGACTGCTAGATACATGGCTAACTAAGCTAACTAGCTAAAGTGTTAGAAGAAATTTGCAGATTATATTATATTGCACCTTTATTGTGTTTTAGAGGCTTTAAGTTGTGAAAGCATCAACAACTTTTCAAAAAAGCTACATTTTTATGTAACAGATATAAACATATTTGCGACCACAATTTTACCTTTAACCTCTGATACAAAATGTTACATCATTTACAGCGAAGCAAAAACATTTCAGTCTGTAGACGGCTGACCATGAGCAGTGAATAAGAATGTTATTTTATATTCTGAATGGCGAGAGAGAGATGGAGACTTACTTTATGTAGTTGAAAATGCTATTTAGCCATTTTGGCATTTGAAACTTAAGCAAGAGGAAACATTTCCAATATTTTTGGCCGTTGGCATTAAAATTTGCTAACCTCCTCCTTCGTGCCTCTGATTAGCTCTGGCAGTGGCAACTGCAATCCATCGCTGTATGTCTTCGTGAAATGCTTAATGAGTGGGATCAGTCAGCAGGGACTGGCAGCAAGTCACAAGATTGGCATGATGGCAGTTGTTGGTATGTGTTAATTCTAAAAACTAGAAATGCATTTTCTGGAAGAAAACATTGACACTGGCGTTATCTCTGCAAGATTTTATACAATAACTTAGTTTTCAAATATTAGTATTTGAGGGAGTTTTTCCTGTACAGTGGCTGTCACGTCAAGCACCTACAAAAAAATTGCGTTTTTAAGAAATAGCTCATTAAATATGCAGTTGCCAGTAAATGTTATGATAATAAAGCCACATAAAACTAGACACATATCCATATATCAGCTCTGTATTTAAAATGGTTGTGCATTTCCACAGGTAAGATAAAAAGGCCTGGAAGAATCATAATAAGAAGAATTGTGCATGTGATTGCTGGGTAAGAATATTGTGTTGTGTTGTGAAACAATATTGTGTTTTGCTTGAAACAATATTGTGTAACGTTGTGAAACTATATTGTGTTGGGCTGTTATGAGCCTAGAGGTCATATAAGAGTTTGTATTTGTGCTTGTCTCCCTCTGCTTGTCTCACACTCAGGTAACCTTCTGTTAACTGAGTGTGTGATTGGTTGCAGGTGTGTTTGAGTGAATGCAGGTTGTCCAGGCAGCTGAATGGTTCCTGCCTTGAAGCCAGGAGTTTAACGACTGGCTCCTCCCAGTTTCTGTGTGCTCTCCTCAGTCAGCCAGACTGCCAGCATGTTCCATTGTGTGCAAGATGTGTTTGAATAAAAAATGCTTCGCTGCTGGTGGTGCTTGGAGGACAGGAAGGGGTGAGTCTCATTTTCATGTTGCGCCAGGGTTTCTCCTAGGCCGTGGGCTGTGAAACAATATTGTGTTGTGTTGTGATCAGTGTTGTGTTGTGATCAATATTGTGTTGTTGTGAAACAATATTGTGCTGTGAAACAATATTGTGTGGTGTTGTGATCAATAGTGTGTCGTGATCAATGTTGTGTTGTTGTGAAATAATATTGCGTTGGGCTGTGAAGCAATATTGTGTTGTGATCAATATGGTGTTGTGATCAATAGTGTGTGGTGTTGTGATCAATGTTGTGTCGTGATCAATATTGTGTTGTTAAATAATATTGCATTGGGCTGTGAAACAATAGTGTGTTGTGATCAATGTTGTGTTGTGATCAATATTGCGTTGTGTTGTGAAACAATATTGTGTTGGGCTGTTAAACAATATTGTATTATCTTTTTCAGAAAAAAAAATTGGGATTTTTAATGATCTTTGATTTGGATCTCCTCCTACAATGCATCTTCAGTCAACAAATGTATGGAAAATTAAGTCTTTGAAAATATATACTTAAAATAATCCTTGATAATTTCTCCTTAGAAACGAAAACATACCAGTTTCACATTGAAATAGTGCTTTATATTGTATTCATTGCGTTTATTTTGACCAGTTTTCTATGCATCTGTCTATTCTGATTGAGCTGTGACCGACTGTTCATGTAATGCCAGCTCCTTCTTGCCATTTCTCATCTTGTGTTTTGCATGTAACACCTCCATCTAAAACACATTTGGAAGATGTTGTCGTTACATAACTTGGACCACAGCTTTGCTATTTTAATATCGCATGTGTCCGGGCTGACATGTAAGCAAACTGGAGGTGACAGAATCCTAATTTGCAGCTTAACATCATTCAAGTACATTTAACTTGCGATTCTGATATCCTGAAGGCAGTGTAATACAGTAGAATGACAGTTACTGCATGTAAAAAATTCTGGTGCTACATGTTGACATGCAACATGTACATTGCTCTGTCAGTTCCAGCGCCAGCACATAATTTAATTTGTGACATTCTGTCACTTTTGACCACAGGGGACATCTGTGACTTCATTTTCCAATCTTTTTTTTTTCTCTTTCTTTTCTTTTCACTTTGGTCCGCCGGTCCTCCCTTTTTCCTTTGTTAGGTCAACTCCTCTGCAGCGTGTGCTCGGAAAACCAGCCAGTCGCTGTCAGCTCAGTGTGGAAGCTAGAATGAATCAAAGTAAAGGTGGCAGGAGGGAGGAAAGATGGACTCATTAGACGTGAGGAACTTGTAAGGCCCATTCTATCACTGACACACCCCTGCATCGGGGGCAGCTTCTAGTCTTCATCAGCGGTGTCAAACGCCGTGGGATGTTTGAAGGGGGTGCTGCTGGTCTCACCCTTAGTGGACAGGTCGACCACAACAGCCGGTCTACCTCTGACATCAGAGTGTCTGGTGGTTCAGACTGTGGCCTGAGGGCTTCCTTTTGATAGACTTTGACCATCTTTGGAATGAGAGCTAAGGGTGTTTCCAGTCTTTTTAAATGGTCTCCTCATCCACAGAAAACAAAATGCCTGGGACTAATACTTTCTCGGCTGTGCTGCGGCTATCGCATAAGAAAAAGACACAACCCAATTGCATATAGGCCCCGCGTTTGTAGGGGCTTATTTTTCGAAAAACTTTCCAGATAGGAATTTTGCAGTCCGGTGCTTGTGTTCCCTAAGTGACTGATGAGTGCCTCATCAAGCCTCACACTTTCCCGGGCTGAAAGAAGCTCACAATGACAACCCAAACAATGTGAATCAGAGGATGGAGCAACAGTGCATCATTAGTACACTGTTGCCATGGAGCCTGTGTTGTTAAAAGTAGTACGTCTGCGGTTGTAACATCCGCAGGAGCAAGGAAAATAATGAAGTATTGCTTTTTTGGCCCTGGATAAGGCACCCTGGGCAAAAACTCAGAGAATGGAAGTTAAAACTTAGATCAGGATGAAAAGAGCACCGACCTATTTGTTTTGGGGAAGCATAATTTGCCAAATTCTTGCCACTCCATTGCAATAGCCTGAATGCAGCCCTGTGAAGCACTCGTTTCGGGTATCACCGTATCTGCTCATTAACCACATTATCATTTGAATTTGTCTTTGGGGCTGCCTCCCCGGATCCATTGTCATCAACACTGGTGGCACGAAGGTTCGTGAGCTGTAACGCTGTCAGAGCTTTGCTCCGCTTTGCCTGCCGCCTGCATGAGAACACAGGCAAATAGCATCCAGACCACAAATTAGCAAGTCTGTTCACAGCGTTCGATGTCAGCGTGTGCACAAAACTGCCACAAACTGCTGAAACCACTGCCAGGGCTCTGAATCATACAATTCGTCACATGGAAATCGAGGGTGTGCGAGAGAGAAGAAATCACAGGGAGAGACGCAGACAACTGCTGTTACAGTGTTACTCAAACACAAAATGAAGAAATGCCGTGCTAATACATGGAGGCTGGACAGAGTGGGAGGACACAGTCACTGATACAGCTCCCATCTTCACTGACTGCATCCAGTAAAGCACTGACGTATTGGCCTATTGGAGAGAAATGGTCACACCACGTTTCAGACAGTTTGTCACGTTGATGATGCTGAATAGAAAAGCGGAATGATGTTGACTTGTTGGGCTTATTTCATATCAAGTTAAATGTAACATCTCCGTTGATGTGAACATCTACTTGAAGTCGCTGCATTGTTATTGACTCCACACAATAACACTCAATTTAAGCTAATTTGCCAGAATGTCTGTTTGCAGCCAACACATTTCATTTAGTGTCCACACAGGATGCCCTCCTAGCAATGTCAGCACAATGATGGTCTCTGTAAACTGTCCACTAATTCTATTCAACACTTGTATGTGTGTGTCTGCTACTGTATGGATTTTCCCCCCTTTTTCAGTTTAAGCTTAGAACTTGGTAAGGAAAAGGTTGTGGTCCCCCGGTCAAACATTGAAACGCATAACAAGACTTCAAGCACAAGACAGAGTTTTTAGTTAGTCAGCTCTGACATTCATGGTTCCCAGAGGATGAATTCCTAATGACTTTGACAAAGCCTGTGACTTTTTCCTGAAGTTTTCCTCTCGCAGGTTAAAAGTTTTCACCGATTTTGTGAAATATCTCAAAGTCAACTGTGTGGATTGGCAAAAACAATCATGGGCTCAAGAGGGTATATCACCACCACCCTGGTACTTTTAGCTTCACAGTTGTAGTTTTTCTAACCAATTGTCCACCCTGCCCTGCTCTCCCTCCTTCTGGCAGTAACATTGCAGTGTCTGGATTAAAAACATGCTGCCAGTGATCAGCAAAGACGATGCGTTCCCGACAAAATATATATGACTAAGGACATACTTTGCTGGAGACAGGGTTCTACCCCGCAAATACAATACAGACTTTAAGTATAATGAACTGCATTTAATGGTTTATATGCATAGTTGTGACTTGTTAGACGGCATCTGCCCACAGACGCCTTAACAAGTTAGTGTAAGTAATGAAAAATGGTGTTCTCAAAGGAAATGGTGCTTATACACTTAATTAACCCTTGCACTTGTTAAATCATGCATTCACAGGAATCTTGTGTCTCTTGAATCTTTGATGACTTGCACACTTGCACTCTTTTTATGGAGTGGCCACAATTATAAATAGAATATTCTGTGAATTTTGCATATGGATTGTTAACGCACACACGCAGACACACTTTGTAACGATGCATTCTTAAAATGTGTAGTCTGCACACTTTAGCCTGGCCTTTTGACAAGCTTCCACACACCCACATGCTTTGAAGAGCAACTTCAGCTCTGCCGAATGACTCCAGATAGACACTAGGTGCCAGGGAGATCACGCTAACAAATCATTTCAGTCCCCTTTATATAAGACTTGTTTGTTTTTGTTTGTTTTTCATCTGTTTTTTTTTTTTTTTTTTAAACCCACAATTTATCTGACAGAGCCAGCAAAAATGATAAAAGCTGAGAACACTGGGTCACATTGATGCGGCCCGCATTCAGAATTTTCCAATCGCAACAAATTCACTTTGACAGGGCTATTTAAAGTATCACAGCGATGACACATTACCCCGGCTTTGATTGCACTTGCTGCCATTGTCCTCGGCGGTGATGATAATGCCAGCTCGAGAGGGGAGTGTCGTAAAAAAAGATGAGTACAGTTACGCACGCTGCATTTGCTTTTATCGCTCACATGCTTGCATCATACCCATTCTGCCCACTATATTAACTCTAAGTCAAAGACAGGCTAAATCAGACGCAGCAGACTTTTTAATGTCAGTTGCTCTTTTTCTTTTTTTAGCATGCTAGTGGCATGGCTTTAGGGATGATGGTGTCCATCAGTCATACAGCTACCACTTTGGTCCAGACTGAAATGTCTCAACATTTGCACAGACATTCACGGTCCCCAGACGATGAATCCCAATGACTTTGATGTTCCCTTGAAATTACTTTTAGCACCAAAAGCAGTTACATTTTTGTACTTATCCTGTCAAATATGTCAATATCCATTGGATGGCTGACCACACAATTTAGTAGTTTAGTCATGATTCCCAGAGGATACACCCTAAAGTCAGTGAAGCTTTTTCTAAACTAGCTCCAATATGTTAGCATGCCAAACTAAGATGGTGATTATGGTAAGCATTGCTCTTGCGTATCATCAGTATGTAAGCATTGTCATTGTGTATATGTTAGCGTGCTGACGTTAGCATTCAGCTTAGTTTTGCTGTGCTGAGGTAGACGACAGCCTCCGAAAGCTACAAACAAGACTGTGTTATTTACACATACTTAATGGTATAATTTGTTCGAATTAGGGATTGAAATCATTCAAAACTTCACTTCTCAAACAGAGCGTGATTGAATAACAGTTTCGAAGTTGTGATGATGTCCATGCATTGTGTTACAAAGCATGTTTAGCATGCTAACCAGCTGTGCCAGTGGTGTTAACGCAGACTCTTCGCGGTACTCCCAGACAGGATTGCTAGCTGCACAGCTAACTGAGCTAATGGCAGCTATAGTTGGCAGCTGTTATCCGTTACTATTATATGCTGCCTCCTTTAATGTTGTAAGTAATGGTAATGTTTTAAGTTGTGTTAGCCAGCTGGTCTATTTGTGACATAAGGTCGTATTATTTCATGAAAAGTTACTTCCCTGCTGGAAAAACCAGCATCGACCAGCACCAAAAGTGTTAGTATTTCTGTTTAGTGCTAATTAGCAAATGTGAGCGTGCTGAACACTTTCCTTGCTTATGGAAGGGTCATCGTATGTTAGCATGGCGGGATTAGCATTATCATTAAGACTGCGAAAGGTTGCTGGCATTAGCATTGTCACCCTAAATAGGTTAGCACAGCGATGTGAGCACGTCATTGTGAATATCCTGTCCAAAGTGTGCAGCCGTGCATAGCCCCCCAGTTCTCTGTGCTCCCGGTCTGGACCGGTAGCTGCCCAGATAACTGAGCTAACTGCCTAATGGCAGCTACAGTTAGCAGCATTAGTGGTTGCTCTACTGATATGCTGCCTCCCATTTGTCTTGAGTATGAATTGCACCTTTAACACTAACATTTAGACTTAACATTTCAACATTAACATTTAATTTCTGAGCTACAGGTCAGACATATGGAATGTGAAAGTCTGGCCCCGTGGCACCTCATTAAAAGTAGTTAATTGGTCTTCTGTAGACTCAAGTAGCATAAGTATTTATGATGTTCTAGGTTGTTTTTCAAGCCTCTCTTTTTGCCCGAGGAGCATTAAACTGCTGAGATGAAATCATATAGAATCAGTCAGTTTATCTCACAGCAGACTTTGACTGTATTATTTTTTTCATGAAAACGTATTTGGTGGTTGCTGAATATTTGATACTCGCAACCCCTAAGGTATTTAGAAAACACCAGTGTTCAGTGAGCTTCATTTCACTTTGGCGGAGCATCTCTACATATATACGCAACTCGAACGCTTTTCTCTATAGCATGCCGAGACGCGTTGCGTGAACGCAGTCGGGCTGGCTGTGAATCACGGCGCCTTGTTGCCTCTTGGAAAAAAAAAATAACAGCACAAGATAAACTCTGACATATTTACACACATCACGGCGCGACTCTCTTACAGAACACAGGAGGGTTTTGTCAGCTTTCGAGGCACTTGCGAGCGCAGTGATGTCGGGATTCTTTTTCGCTGTGAGGTTTCCGGATCAGAGAGGAAACAAAAGGAACGCCTTCACTTCCGCGAGCGTATGATCTACCTTCGCCCGCCGAGCCCCCTGCGCCACGGCACGGGACGGCGCCTTTGCCTGTGTGCAAATGAGGGCTCGAGCGTTATATTGTGTGTTTATGCATGGGTGCGTAGAGTGCGTGTGTGTGTATGTGTGTGTGCGGGCATATATGTTGTGTGAGGCCTGTTGCTGGCCATCCAAGCAGACAGGTGTCAGGTCCTATCAGTGCCTCGCTCCAGTGGCCAGGTGGAAACCTGGAGGAGAAAAAGGTGAATCACCGGGGCCACACTGGGGCAACGAAACTGCTCGGCTTAGTCTACCATCACCGAAACGCACACATACACTGATGGGGGACACACTCGCAAACACACACACACCCGCACACAAATTGTTGCTGAAATAGAAAACAGAAGAAGAAGAAACGGGAGGGACAGGAAAAGGAGCGACATGCAAGATAGTAATGGGGAAAGAGTTCAGACTGAGGGAGGCTTCTTGACTGGGTCTGGCACACACACACACACACACACACATACACTGAGATTGAGTCACAAAAAGTCGCACACAAAGTTAGAAACACACCTACTCACCCATATGATTGCGTGACTGAGTCCGGCATGAGGCGCACACACACACACACACACACACACACACAAACACACAGTAAACGGACACATCAAATAATTAGAGGCTTGATTGGACTGAAAACACACACAAACACACACACACGCCCTCTGGGATGGTGTGTGTGTGCTTTTGAATGGTATTTTGTCAGTGCTTGATGAGGAGAATGATCACTCTTCCATTCTCTCCTTCCCTCCATCCCTCATTTTCTCACTCCTAATTAATTTACGCACACACTCGAACACACACAAGCGCACGCCGTCGTGGAGATAATTGCCGCCACAGCTGATGCCGGCTAATGACAGGAGAGTGGAGCAGAAATAACAGCGCTGATGTTCCTTTTCAACGTGTATCTGCTCCGTCAAACACCCCCCCTTCCTCGTGTCGTACGCAAACACTCCCCCCACCAATCTCTTTTCACCTTCCCCTCTTCCCTCCCTTTTATTTTCAACTCGGCCCACACACAAACACAAACACGTCGCCCCGCCTCCTTCCTGATTCACCCGCTGCCTTCTTGTCGCCTCTGTCACTCCTCACCTCCTCCTCCTTCTCTGCGTCCCTCTCCCTCCTGACCCCCGCATTCTCCTCCTTCCTCCCTCCTCGTTTATTCCACTATCTCTCATCCTCCCTACTCTCCCTCTACCTCCCCACACACATTTTTTCCTCGCTGCTCCTCCTTCGCCTTTGGGTGCCGAAGCAACAGAAGAGTGTCGGGGAGCCTCTGATCACAGCGGCGTTAACCACAATTGAGGGTGGCGTGTGGCGGGATGAGACCCTTGTACCGGAAAACCTTGGCTGGCCGGCCCACATTCCCCTTTTTTCTTCCCCGCCTTTGTGAGAGGGTTTGTGTGTGTGTGTGTGCGGGCGCGCATAGCTAGCCATCCTAATGGGTAGGAAATGTTACCAGCCCACTGGGCTGTGAAGGGCTGAACTCACCTTGAGCGCCGAGAGCGAGAAGAGGTAGACAGGCAGGCGAACAGATAACAAGGGACACATACATGTAGCGTGGAGATTTAGATACGTCTTTCATGTCATTTCTGAACGCGAACACAACCAGTGTGATGTGACACGATCACGTCAGAGCAGCTTTATCAGCCCCGATTTCTGCGTTTCTGCGTTCCTGTGATGAAAAATTCTCAGAAATATTGTATGTCTTTATTATCCAAATGGGCCTGTTCACTCAACGTCAGCGACAGAACACACTAATTTAGTGTTGTGACTGAATCTGGGAACAATGGAGACTGTTACAGCGGCATGTAGAACCAATCACAATGCTTGTTCACAATAAAGTGAGTACCTCTCGCTCATCTAAAATGCATGTTTGATGCTCCCGTATCACATTAATGACAACACCTTCACTAACGTTTGGTTGGAAATGTAAATCAGCTGTTGTTGGCTGGGGTTTTCCCCTAAACTGGCAGTCAGTCCGGGATACCTTTGTTTGGTGGCCGTGAAAGACGCTAGCGAAGCAGCGCAGTATATAAATGAAGCGCAGCAGAAGCGTCGGATAGGTCGGACCATTGTGTTTTACTGTGTATCTTTAAATTACACACTTACGACTGGAAATGACAACAGAAATAAACAAGGTTGCCAATTTCACGCATCACGGCGATGCAAATCAAGCGCCGGTCGGCTACCCAGAAGTGACTGCTGTTGTTAGTACGACGTCAAGGTGGTTATTCTATTAATGCCATAGTTTGGATGGGGGAAAAAAAAAGCACATACCGTATGGGTGGAACATGTCAGGTGTCCACATACTCATGTATGGTATTCTCTCTACCTTTCTTTTCTTAGGAACACACAGCAGACATTTCCCTACAAAGGTTGCACAAATCTGAGGATGATGTCAATCAGAACTTCTATGTAACTCCAGCACATTTTGTTACAACATTGTTGTTTCCCCACAGAATTTGACATTCAGTTTTACATTCGTGAAATGTTTCCCTGGCCCAACAGCGTACCGAATTCTGGCTCTGCCTCCTTCCCACCAAGTCCAAGCACAGCATAACGGTAGTTTGTGAAATTGTCAGGAATCTACAGGATTTGTGCACATGGACACTACTTTTTAAATAGTTTTACTCTCAGAATTGAAACATGGCAGGTCTGTTGATAGGTTTAGGCAACAAACGCACTTTGGTTAAGGTCAGGAAAACATATTTACAGTTTGTGAAACAGTGACAGAATTTGCTTGATAAAATTAACTTTGGTAAGGGTTAAGGGGAGATATCACGATTGTGTTAATGTGAAAATACCGTCAAAATGTAAACATTTGGATTTGTGCTTTTTTTTTTTAAATTTGTGCTGTCGGGGGGGGGGGGGGGGGGGGGGGAGGGAGAATTCAAGCACATGTACACAAACCCTACAAAGTACGTTTTAGTCAGGAACGCTTTGATCTGTTCCAGTTTTTCAAAAAACTCTTAATCATGCTGTGGCTTTTTTGCATTTCAATGCCATGTCTGGACACAAGAACATAATTGACAACTAAAAAAAAAAAAGGGAGCTCCCAAAAGCACAACCATTCAAACAAAAAAACCTCTTTCTTCTCCGGGCTGAATGGGACCAAAATCCCTGCAGCCAGATTCTCAAAAATCTTGTTGAAAGCCTTGCAGCCTGTTACAGCAGCATGTTTGTGCCAGTGGCTCTGGAATGAGATGTTGAGCAATCACGTATGGGGTAGTAGAAGTAGAAAGTGTCTCTCTGCAGTGTTTCTGTTATTCAGTATGTCTTCTGTGCTGTACAGATGTTTGTGGCAGGCAATAACACGCAGCGGATTTCAGTCACAATGGCACCCTTGGCTGTGGTTTTGTAGAGAGCTATGCACATACACTTACCCACACACGGACAAAAATGCACGGATGCACTCAGACACTCTCAGCGGGGCCCCCAAATCGACTTAACGCCTTCTGCTAATTACCTTTACATTTTTTACACTTCTGCTTACTCAGGCGCCATTTTAGGCAACAGTAGGTAATTGATTTCTGGGTGCGTGTGTGTGTATGTGTGTGTGAGAGAGAGCTAATAGTCAGTCTTGTCGGGCTGGTCGCTTTGTTGCCAGACTGCTATTGAAATCCACTGCGTTTGAAGCCCGCGTGCCAGCCGCCGCTCAGTTCCAACGCGACGGACAGGAAATCTGTTCAGATTAGCGCTGTTGTTCTCTCTTGTCGAGTTCAGACGTTTGGTGAGTCAGACGGAACGCTTTGAATGCAGGAAAAAGACTGAATGAGTGGCGAGGAGAGTTGTCCGGAGTGTTGTAGCAGCGGGGTAAGGGCGCAAGGCGGCCATCACGCCCGTAATTGCTTGAAAACTCGACGTAAAGTCACATCCAATGACGAAAACTTTCCACAGTCTGTCCTGATTTCTCTCTGTATTCTAACCGAGTGGACATGCGCTGAGAGATGTGCACCAACTTATTGAAGAAAACGTACTTGCAGTGTCAAGATTGGTTAATTTAGATTTAGTGTCTCTGTGCCAGTCCTGCTTCAACGCAAACTCGGAAACTTGTTCTGATCACACTACAAAATAGTGGCATAGCAAAGTTTGGTAGATAAACAGTGCTTTAAGGATTTGGGTTGTAGGGACTGTGGGGATAAAGCGAGCTGATTTGGCTTAAAAGCTAATGGCTAACACTCTAGCAAGCAAGGAACACGCTAAAATCAGTCAAAATCCTGTTCAAAAGTGCTCTCTGTTACGGACAAAAACTGTCAATAAGCTCATTAGCTCTAACGAAACAACTTATAAATATTCGGGTATCTGTGCTTATTTTTGGATCAATTGCTTTCCCTATTTTGGTCTCTCTGACTCTGGGTTCCCTAAAACGTTTGCACTGTGAAGAAAGCTTACTATTGGTCGACAAAAAAGGTTTTCAGCAACGTCAAACAAAAACATTTTTTAAAATTTTTTTATGACACACTTTCTTCCACCTTGCCAAAACCTGTTGTCTACGTTACCTACAATCCAACTTCAACCTCCAACAGTGCAGTAGTATTTGTGGGTATGTCATGCTGGTAGCAGCTCATGTAGAGGATGTGAGGAGCGGTCTTCATTCAACACCCGCAGAAGCTTTAGCCTGCTAGCATCAGTCAGCCAAAATCCTGTTCATAGTAGTTCTCAAACAGCCAATTAGCTCATTAGCTCTGTCGCTAACTGGACAATTATCGAACGCAATTCTTTCCAGAGATCACATGCTTTTGTTTTTTGTGGAGAAATTTGGAGGGTACCTATAAAGCTACAATAGTTCCCCCCCATTATGGTCTCTCCGAAGCGTCAAACTGAAATATTGTAGTTTTTTTTTTTAATTTCTCACTTTCTCCTGCCTTGTTCAAACCAGCTGTCTACATTACCCACAATGCAACTCAACCTCCAACAGCATGGTGAGGCACACGGATGTATCATGTTAGTAGCTAGTGGCTAAGGTAGCCTCAAGCTGCTAGCCCCCAAGCCGAGTTGAGGAGCGAACTTCAGAAGTCTGGTCAGTTATTTATCGCAGCCACAAAAAGGTATATACATATTTTTCTTCTCATATGCAGCACACCCCAAGACCTTTAAACCGACTTTCATGTAGAAAATGAGCGGTGTTCGCCTTTCAGACCGCAGACAGGCAGACAACACAATATCTATTTCGATTGGACCTTTTGCCGGGTCAAAACAAGGAGCTCTCGCGAAAAGAATTGCAGCGTTGTCAGGCAAGTTACGTCTGGCTCAACTTTTTTAAAGTTTAAATGAGCAGACTGCTGACAAAGAGTTGAGCGCAAAGTTGCCAGATTCATTACAGTTCAAACGCTCTCTGACAGTGTAAATATACCTTAAGATGGCAGCACGCTGCACACCTCTCCGTGAGCATCCATTTATAGGAATAACAAACTTGAGCACAGTTTGAGCGCAGGTTTTTTTTTTTTTTTTTTTTGTCTGAACATCTAATTAGCTTTTTTTTTTTTTATCCCTCTGTAGAGCGGCATTAATCTGTCACAAAAGGGAGCTGACACTTAGAAGCTTTAATGACAACGTTTTGTGCGACACGGTCTCTTTATACCACGCTTCTGTCATTCGGTGAGAGCTTTTACAGCTGAAAATTGGACAAGATTCAATAACAGTTAATTGCATGTTCTCCCGCAGTTCAGCCAACATTGCGAGACACAAAAATAGCAATTTCATTATTGATCATGAAGCTGCACACACCGGCGGGACGCTGCAAAAGTTGTTTTTTTTTTTTTTTTTCCCAGGCTCTATTTTTCCCCTCGGTGGAGCTTTTGACAAAGTGGCCTGATTGCAATTTGATGTCCGCGGCCCTGGAAGTAAACCCTGTTTGTTTAATCCTGCCCCTAATTTAAGGCTGACCTCGGAATCAATAGCACATTGGATTAAAAGTTTTTGTCAAACGAGGACATAATTGCTGTCAAGTCCAGTCGATTGTTTTCGCCGAGACGGAGGCGACAGAGGCGAGTAACTGAGAAATGCAACCAATTTGATCTCAATCCTGCAGCGCTTCAGTCATCACTTGCTCTAGCTCTCAATGGACAACTTACTCCGTTGCGCAGAAGTTTGTCTTTGATTTCAAATACCGACGGAGAACAAATCTATCTAATACCCTGCAGTATCACGTTCCCCCTTGTGCCTGTTTCATACTGAAGGACAGGCAGCCGGTTCGCTCCCCACACAGCCGTCGAGGAAATGAGAGCAGGCCTGATTTCATAACTCCAGTCTTTGTAGCACATGACAAGGACACTAAATTGTCAGGTTGGGAGAAAACAGGGGCCTTTTTTGGCCTCGTCCTGATAACACCGCATCATTATTTACCTGTCATAGCGTACAACGCTGTGTTTGAGATAAACCCGGTCTTTTTTTTTTTTTTTTTTACCCCTCCCTCCATCCCAGCAGCAAATTTATCTTTACACAGACAGTCTGGCTCTCCGAGTGCCGCCGTGCATTCAAAGTCCTGTATTTTTTTATTTATTTATTTCAGAGGCAATGTCAGGTCGCGATGCTCCTGACACTCTGTGGAGTTAACACGCAGTGGAGCTTCAAAGACCTGTCTTTCACGAGTCGGAAGATGTAAGCTGCAGCGGTGTCTCTCCCCGTTTGGTGTCAAGGAGGTGATGTATTATGCAGCAGCGGCGCAGTGGGTCATGTTGTGTGAAGAACCAGTATGTGGCCCTGACAGGGTACGTGGCACAACCTTGAGGAGGCTTAAAGATAGCACCGGCTGCTTAAACCCTTTTGTCCCAAACCTATTCAGGCTGGAGTGGGCTCTTGACACGAGGTGGGCCCTTTACCACATTTACCTGTTTACCACCGTCTACCACTGAGCTGCTTCAACAGCCAAGAACGACACTAGGTATGAAAAAAAAAAAAGGAATCTTAAATAATTCTTGTTGAATGTTGAAGACAGATCAAGCAAGAAAAAAAGTTCTTGGTACTCACCAAAGTTCGGTAGTTCTAGTATTATTCCGATAGATCTCTCACAGCGTGGAAGAAGACGTCAAGAGGACCGAGTTACACCCTTTTCATTCAATCTTCGATCTGCATTTACATGTCTCACATTTCCAAGAGGTTCAAAGTGCGATTCTCACACTAGCGTGGACGGGAAAGACATGAACACCTGATTTAAATGCGCAGTATGTAATTTCTGCCATGAGGGATCATGGGAGTTGTTGTATTTATTGCTACGTAGTTCATTTCTGAAGAAGGTTTGTTTACGTGACTCAGGCAGAAAAGTTCAGTAACCAATGGTTACGCAGCGTTGGGTCGAATAAATCACAGATTTAGATTTGAACAGCTAACACACTGTAAGGCATTCTGGGCTTTTGGGGTGAATAAACACAAATGATCCAAGGGTCAAATTAGCTTAGCTTCTAGGAAGCTACAGTCATGCTAGTAGGTTTGTAAAACATTACTTAGGCACAGTAGCACTTTAGGGTAAATGCTAACTTGCGCACACTTAATGCTAACATGCAGGTATGCAGCGGCTGGGTCTTACGGGTATTATTGGGGGGTGTTATCGGAAGGTTACTGGCTTGATTCCCCTGGTCTTCAAGTCGAAGTGTCCTTGGGTGAGATACGGAACCCTAAACTGTTCCTGATGTGCTGGTCGGCACCTTACATGGCAGCCATCGCCATCAGTGTATGAGGGTATGTGTGAATTACTGTAAGTTCTTTTGCACAGAAGCGTCTGCACAGCCGGTGCTGATAAGACTGTCATTAGCTCTGAGGTTTTTGGTCATGAACAAGTATTGGATGAATTAATATGTTTTTACCAGATGATGGCGCTAAATGAAGAGATCAATAAAGTTCTAACAGTTGATCCCGAGGGGGCCACATCCCTCACAGTCCCTGGGTGTTGCATGAGGTTGGGATGTGCTTTTGTAAAAGTCTGACTCCGTGGTCTAAGTGTTTGTGCGGATGTGGAGGTGATCATTATCCTGCCAGAAAAGATCCAACAGCGAGCCAAGTTTCCTGTCATGGGCAACCAGATTTTGATCTAAATCCTCATGGTACCTGGATTCCTCAGTTCCACGGGCCATTTTAAGCAAGAGTCGAGCAACACAGATCTGCTATCATGTTTCACAGTTGGGATTATGCTGTGTTCTGAATCACTGTCCCTCTTTTTACACCCAACAAACTTGCGATGTCTGTGGCCCAAAAGCTCCATCTAACCTTTGAGCTTGTCAGTGAGTTTGACAGGAGCTTCTGCTCCATTTAAAAATGTTAAACCCGCTTGTCGTATGGAAGTTGCTTTTACCCGTCAAAGTTTGTGACTTTGTGACCCCCAAAGTACACTGATTGCAACTTCTTGTGCAAATGAAAGACCGTTTCTTGAACTGTTTACCTTTAGAGAAACCAAAGGTGCATCTTTTTCAGTCAGGTTCATCACATCGCTATTTTTATTCATTTCATTTTTTTCCCCAGCATTTGTGCATATGTATAATTTATCACCAGGGTGATGGATGAGCAAGTTGTGGTAAACTCATATAAACTTTTTAAAAAGTAAAGAACTAAAGGGTCTTATGACACGGAGGCATGCTTTAGAGGGGAATAAATCTCCACATTCACCTTAAAGTTGAAGTTTCTTTAATATTTGATGAGTAAGATCAGACATACTCTGACATTTTGACTCAGAACTTATTTTTTTCTGGCACATTTTTAGGATTGGGTTTCAAAAAGTCTGGAAAGGGTTGTATAGATGACCAGCAAGGTGCAGACTGCCGACAGCCAATGAAATTTAAGTTTACGGAGGTCAAAGTGATATAAAGCTTATGCAAGACATTGTAAAGACTTATTGGACATCAAATAAAACCCTACTGGGTAACTACTGTACAATTTTTAGGTATAAATATGTGGTGACATAATGATGTCAAAAAGTCATGGAATTAAAGGAGGGACTACTGACGAGACGTTTCAGGAGCAGTGTTTTGTGGGAGAAAAGAACGTCTGTTGGACTTTTTAACTTTATAGACCTGTTTACATGCACAAAAATGTATGTTAAACACTGAAAGTAAGGGGAAAAAAACAGATTAATAAACAATAAACTGAGTAAACAAACTGACCTTAAAGGACAACACAATTTCATACTTTTTTACTTTGTTTATATGCGGCGGACCCTGCCACCTTTCCAGCTTCGAGCTTATTTTCCTCTGAGAACGTGTTTGTTCGGTTAAGGAAAAACTACGTATTTCTGAGTTTGCGTTATTACCTCATTGATATTGTAAATATTAAAATACAGAGTTTGGATTTCTTCTCAAAAACTACATAGTGCCCCTTTAATATCCCCTAAAACTACAATGCAATTACAGTGAAAACAGGCCAGTATATAACCATCATTTTAAATAAAACTGTACACTGAATAATCAGACAGTAATAAGTTGGCTGTTGTCTAAAGTGTTCATTTCAATACGATGATGACCGTCTCTCCATAATCACCTTCTGTAAGAAGGCTTCTGGTGGACAGAAGAAACGCCTGATCCTAACAAAATCACACACGTCTGTGGTTCTTTCGGGATTTTCCACTATTCAGAGTGACAGCAGTGAACTGGTGGGAGCAGCTACGTGGGCAGGGAGTGTTACAACCGGACAGACTCGTGTTGGGGTTGTACCTACTGTAGCGCTGCCACGGTCTCGTACTATACAGCCAGACCTTGACAGTAACTGTCGAGCGAGGGGGCACAGTGTGTCTCCTCTGCTAACCCTCAGGTTGGATTTTTCCAAACCAGGTCTGACCGGGCGACATTTTAATCACAAACTTACTTCTTGAAATGTTAACCGCCTCTGCTGGAGCAAGTAATGGGAAGGAAGGATGGCGGCAAAAAAAAAAAGAAAAAAAGAAAGAAATCTACAAGCAGGACACTGAGTCAAGCGGTTTATTTGGGTTTTTTTTTATCCGCAGGAGCAAAGCATCATTGTCATCATGCAGGAGCGCACAACATCATCATCACGCTCCTCTATCTGCCACAACGAGGACCATTTGGATTATAATATCAGCCATTGTCATTCTAATTCAACCATCTGCGGTTTCCATGGTGAAAGCTGTGAGAAGCAGAGCCCACACACGGGGACTTGTCAGCAGTCATGAATATTTTCCATTGAACTCAGGCTGCAATAACAGAGAGAGAGGACAAAAAAACGTGTCCAGCAGGCGGTCAAAGACAACATGACCTGATATGAAAAGCCGCTTGTATCGCCGTTGATTTGAATTTATATTGCAAGTTCTTAGTTCTGAGTGTCAAAATATTTTAAGATTGAATGCAAATGCATTGTGGTGGTCTCAACTGCGGCGTCCCGCTGAAATCCCAAATGCTTGCCCCGATGTGACGGCACTGTCACCGCAGAGACGGACTGAAAACAAACAAATGTACGCTGTAGGATTCGTCTGCGTCTGCCAGCGTTTCCAACAGCCTGGGAAATTCAATCCGTTGCACAATTGCCGCTGCGGATGAGGCCTCTGTTCACTCGGGGCCTCCATCAGTAGGACTGCAGATTTTGCTGTTGTTCAGTGTAAGGGAGATCACAGTGGTATGAAGTAGCAGATGTGACACATTTGATTTGGAAAAAAAAAAATATTCAACAGAATCTGTAAAATGAATTCAAGGGACCAAAAGGTGAAGACAAAAAAACGTCTTTCACATGTTTAGGCGACCGACTTCAGCACCGGACAGCGCCCGTGCTGCCACAGTGAATAACAACAAAATACATTAAAAAAAAAACAATAAAAAGTGCATTTGTTCTGTTGGAATAATCGAACAACTGTGCATTTGTCATGTCATTAGATTAGATATTAGAAATTAAATATTAGTAAATGGCTTGGTAAGTAAATAAATGAATACATAAAAATAATAAATAGCTTGGTAAATAAATAAACAAATAAATATATAGCTTGGTAAGTAAATAAATAAATTGCTTTTAAATAATTAAATTAAATAAATATATAGCTTCATTCAATGCATCATTTATTTAGTAACTACATAAATGAATAAATCGATTTGTAAAAAAAAAACTAATAAAAAAACATAAATATATAAATGGCTTAGTAAATAATAAAAACTTTTAATTAAATGCGTCAAGTATAACAATTGAAATAAATGTAGGCATTAATTACTTTATGAAATGTGACATAAATTGATCATTAAAGAAATCACTCTCTATTTGTGCCAGATCCTGCCTAGATACTGAAGTTATTCTAAATTGCTTGTTTAAAAGTTTTTCTTTTGTGCCTCACCCTAACCAAACCACACCCGTATGAAAATGTAAATAACAGAAACACAAAAGTCTTAATATGTCATACCATACAAACCGTTTGTCACGGACGTTGTGCTTGACACAACAATGTTAACTTCACCATGGAGATAAAATACACAATGCGTTATGACAGCGAATGAGAAAATATTCCATCTGTCATGTGTTATGTGGTCCGTGCATGATAAAACACATACTGCTGCGGTTTACCTACTGTAGTACGCTGTTCAAGGACTCTTTTCCAGGAATTTGGTTTAGAGCCAGTCGGAGACATTTTACCTAATGGTACGCCACCGAGGAGACATCGCCATTAACATTGCCAGAAGCACAAAACCTCGGAGAGTTTTTAATATTAATTAGGCGGCGTGAAGGGTTTAAATGCGGAGGAATGATTCAGAGCTTCTCCCAGCAAAAAGTCAATTAATTCTTTTAATTATGTCAAGCACCTTGTGATTTCTCCCTGCACCATGAATCCCAAACAATAGAGTCAGGTGGTATTTCGAGACGATGACGTGTGAAAGGTTTGCTGCCCACGTGTCTTTTTTTTTTTTTTGGGTCACGTCACACACACACAGTGACAATAACGTTTGACCTAACGGCTCTAAATGAGAGCAAACGGCATGACAAACGTTCAAAATTAGGATATCGTTTTCCTTCAGCGACTGAGCCAGAATAACCGAACGTCCCTGCCCTCAAACTTCAAGGATCCCCCCGAGGGCCCCTTTCAATCTGCACACTCACTGCGCCAAAGGTCCCGACTCAGCACAATTCATTACAAGGCCTCCAACATGCAAAGCTGATGCATACGGCCGCATTCATTTTCAACTTAATCTGGAAATTGCTGGCGTCGCTTTAGCGTATCCAGCACGAGGTCGTGATTAATGGCGAAACGGGAGGCGAGGTTAGGATGAGGCGGCGAGCGGAGTGACAGCAGGCCTGTTTCGCCTTGGACTGTTGCGGATGCACAGACGCGGCGCGGCCCCCGGGCACGGCTCCCTCACCCACTGAGTGACTGGAGAGTCATTGAACTGAGAGGGAAGTTGACATGATGTCTGAGAGCGCGGCACAGATTGCTAACAAGCCCCGTCCGTCCTTACATCCCTCGCGCAGTATTGACACTTGAGCGCCACGTGAGAGGACCGTATACTGATTTCTAATACATACATTCTGTATCAATGACTCTGTAATTTGTCAGGTTACAATTACTGCCATGGAAGCCCTCCCTCTCACTCCCAGTAATGGGGGGGCTATTTTCCAGTAGAAAACAAGCTGCGCTACCCTTTAGCTACCGTCAAGCACTTGGCTTTGTTGTCATGGTTGCAAAAAAAAATTGCCATCTTGAAGTCCGGGGGAATACTTTTACACGTTGCATCAAAAGCAAATGCACGACTGCAGAGGCCTCGAACGAGCTAAGAAGAATGCAAATGCGTCAGAAGTGGCTGAATGTGCAACGTTTGTTCCAGGGGCCCTCCGATGTATAAATGCAGCCCTGGGGGGGGGGAAGACAATGCAGCGCCTTTCCGATAATTCACTGAGACAAGTGTAAAGTGAAGACAGCCGCAGGGAGAAAACAGAGATTACTATTTAATTCAGCTTTGTGGGAGTTAAATTGGCTGGAAGAGAGTGGCTGTGTGTATGCAATCGTGCGGAGATGTATAGCGCGGAGAGTTCTGGGGCCTGCATATGTGGAGGAAAAAATGTCAGTGGGTTAAAAGCTAACAGTTCAACCCTAACCCTACGTTATATAGGTTCATTTTCAATGTGCTTCTACCTCACAGGCAGAACAAACAGTATTTTTTCTTCTTACAAGCAGGGGCTTCAGCTGTTCTGTTACAGCTCCGATTGGGGAACTTGGGTTTATTATGGCGTTAGACAGAACACCATGAATCACTTACGGACTTGTTTTTGAAAATTTTCCAACCCAATCTCCAGAATTAATGTTGGTAATATAAGATAATATGTTGAAACTGGTCATTTCTTTACATTGGGGTGAGGGAAACATCATGTTTTGGCCCCAAAATACCTATTTCCAGTGGTTTCAGACTTGCACTGTAAAATTTTAATCATTGACTTTACTTCATGAGAGAAAAGAGGAAACCAAATACCTCAGAATCACCAAGCAGACGAGCAGACCATTAACTTAAACTTATTTGTCCAGTTTACTTGTCAAATAGCACATGCTAGCATTACACAGTTATGTTAGCATTATTATTTTTTTAATGCTAACCTTTGTGGTTTGTTGGTGGTCGCGGGTGCTCCTGTGGTTTCTCATTAGCCTTAAAGCCGACTCTCTATATATTCTTGCCATTGACATCGTGGCAATGTGTTCAATCAACGTCGCAAAAAAAATGGTGTCAGATTCAATGTCGTCGACCAAAAGCTAACAGGCTAACACACACACAGCGAACTGTTTGCAGTGCGGCCGCTCTGCTCATGAACAGGCATAAATCAGAAATGAAATTACAGGGCGTCTTCTCATTAGTTACTTTAAAAGATCTTCTATTTAATCCAGCAAGAAATATGATTGTTTTGGCACGCTGCCTGACACGCTCTCTCTGTTTTTTTCTTGCTTTTGTGGCAGACACACAAAGTGTGGCGCAAACAGTCCTCTTTTTGTTTTTTGTTTTTTTTTTGTTAATAAATAATGAGTCACGCAGCAGTTGGTTGGGGCCCGGGGACGCACATAAGGAGGGAGAGACAGCTTGAGATACTCTAATCAATCTGTTTATCCACAGCGCTAACCCAGTAACACTGTCTCAGAGACAGGGAAGTCAGTTTTTTGTTTTTCTCTCTTTCAGCCCAAAATGATCAATCTGCTTGGCCACTGCTGCGCTGATGAAGTCAGATACTAGATCTCACGAGAAAATGGAACGCAGAAATAAAACACAACAGGATAAAGTCAACATTCATTCAAATCTAACGAATGCAAGCAATGACCAGCAGCGAGAGGCTGTTTCTGTTCTTGGAGGATGATATCTACACAAGGCTGTGTACACTCCACACACATCTTACAGCCTCGTGACTAATCGCTTTCATTTATATATTGTAACCTATATTTCAATCACAGCTCATTGTTTCAGTGTTTTGTGGCGCCGCTTATGTGAGTACTGTAATGTTGAATATGGCCACGTTACGGGCCTGATTTGGCATCGGTGGACGCATATGTGCTTGAAACGTTTCCAAGGTATCACATTAGAGGGTTCATTCACTCAACCTTTCATTTCAAGTTATGTAAGCCAGCTAATTACGGTGTTTTAATGTCCGCCTGTAATGCTGCGCTTAGATGCGTGTACCGTGCAATTAAACTCCCCACTCCTGAGATCATTTGTACCTTAAACCTTCTGTACATACCTTGCATTTATCCCTCTCGGAACAGTGAGGCAATTAACTTTAGAGATACGGCAGTGCGTTAAATGCAAGGCTGCGCCCACGGCCTGCGCAACATGTATCATGTTGTTTTGATTGTATACGTGACATCTGGGCTGTTGCGTCGAGGAGAGCTAACATGCTTTACTCAAGCGAAAGTTAAGTCACAGCCATGCGATTGTCACGTTGTATTTAATTGTCCCCGTCGCCAAGAAAGACAAGCGTGTGCCCTGCCTGCGCTGAGAGTGAGATGCAGAGAACTGGCTATTCCAGCATCGGGGTGACTCACATGTATCCATTCTGATCTGTCAGTCAGAATTACCGTCAAAGGCTGAGGACGATACCTCTCAGCCAAACAGCTACCGCTAAACTTAATAAATAGTGACCTGCTGTTGAGCGCGAATGTGTGCCGAGTTAGACGAACCGCGATGTAACATTTATGGAAGGTCATCAACTATTTAAAAAGGCGCGTTTCTAAATGTACAGCTTTTGGCACTTATGTCCAATCGGTCTCTGTGGCACATTCTGTGCTCAGCGTAGCGTGAGCTAAGGAGTTTTGTCACAACGTGGTAGTAAATCTGTACATGTGAAAATATTAAATTTTTAGTCAAAGACACATTTTAAAGGCGACTTTTTTACTTCCTCGTTTCCTGCCTGTCCTTTAGTGTTTTATAGAGGTTCTCGTGAAAGGCCTTGAAAGTTAAAAAGTCCACACCAAAGTGAGCTCCAGTGGCAAACCTCTGCTCCAGAAGTGCCTGAAACAGACAGAGGCGAACGGTGCTGGCTCGGGCGTGTGTGAGCTGACCAATCAGAGGAGGCTGGGTACTCGGGAAGGGGGGTCCTTAAAGAGATGGGAGCGAAAGCAGAGCACTGAAAAGCACTGGACGGTGACTGATGTTAAAGCATGTAAAACTGTTCGAGAAGTAACTCAAAATAAAATCATGAACCTGAAAAAGAGCATAGCACTTCTCCTTTAAATACATTGTATAGCTGGCTCACCAGTTAGCAAACATTTTTAATCTAAAGTTTGATTTGTTTTCCACGGCGCTCAGTGGGTTTAACCTCTCGTACTTCTGGGTACACACTGAAAATCTGCATTACACTCTCGCAGCCTGCCAGTCTGGGAAGAATGCACTTATATCAGCTCTACATAACGACTCCATCCACTTTAACTGATCACATTTAGGGCTCTTTCCAAACAGCAGTTCAATAACCATTTGCTTTGGGACAAGAGGAAGTGGTCCAAGATAACTTTTCACATTCAGGATGCCCCCCCCCCTCCCCCCCCGGTCCGGTCGAACAGCATAAACAACCGTTGGCTTACTTCCCCCCGAGCTCTGCGGGAGGTCCGTGTGTCGGACAGCTAGTAGACGAGTGTCTACGGCTCCGGTGAAGCTGGACCATCTGTTCCTGTCTATCTCCACTTACGCCCCCACGGAAGAAGCGGGAGAAAATGAGGAGATGGATGAGGGAGGTAATGGGATCCTGTCTTCATCTGACAGCGGCGATCCCTCCGTCGCTGGGACAGAAGCTTCCTTCCCGCGGTCGCTGTGAGCAGACTTACCAGATCGCTGTCAGAACTGCTTCCAGGACATTCGGCATCATTGTGCCGGCTGCTTTCGAGGGGCTTACGAGATTGGGATGTCAGTAAAATCAGAGTTCCTTGTTCCCATCACGGCCTGGGAGTTTTGGAGTGATACCTCGTGGGTTAAAGGGCTCCATGTCGGGATTTCTTCATCACTGAAAACTAAGCCCGCAACCAGACAGCGAGGCGCTTAAACATCTGAAGAAGAGGAACTTTTTTAACAAGTTAGAGAGAGGTATAGATGGGAAGAGTTTGATTAATTTGAATGGAAGTCTTCGGTAACTAGATCACCTTTTTAACTCGTCAAGCCCCCGAAGTTACTGTCTGTTAAGACACTGCTGTTGGAGACTGCAACTATTCTGTGTTAAGCCACAAGGTTGCAGCTGGCACTATCTCGGATCAAGATAACAGCAGAAGTCATCGGTGTGTATTGGCACCAGCTCCAATCGGCAGTGATGGAAACATGACATCCGGGTGTACACGCTCATTTTGGAAGCGGCTATTTTGGTACGTGAGAACCAAGTGTTCCTCCAGGTCCAGAGCAGACGGCAGTGAAAGGGATACACAGAAATAAAAAATGGATCAACTGGGCAACACTTGAAATTCCCTTCTGGAAGAGGCTGAAAATGTGCGTCGCTAGACCCAAGTAACCCTTACAATGGCTTACTCGGCATGGTCAGCGCCCTGTCGCCACATCTGCTTGTATCTCAAAGATTCAAAGTTTAATTTAGTTGTCATTTGTGACGCTTTATGCTACATAAGAAAGAAAAAAAAAACTATTGCGAGTCTCGCAGCCTGAGGACTGAAGCTGCTCTGTAGTCTGAACAGACTGTGGCTGGGGTGGGTGCTGTCTTTTAGTATCCTTTGGGCTCTGTGCGGCTTCCTTTTATAAGTGGAGCCTTTTCTGGGTGATTTATCAGGAATAAGCAACATGTGCTGTGATTCAGATTTATAAAATATGATCAGACAAAGAATGCATCTGAGGCTACATATGAGAGCTCAACTGTTCTCTATTGGTCGACCCCTTATTTCCATAAAACCCCCTACTGCAAATGAGTAAGTAACTCCTCTCTCGACCAGTGAAGCACCTCTAGAAGGGCTTGAAGGAATGAGTGGCTAAATGCCTGTACCTTGGCCCGTGCTGAGCGTTCTCCGGGTTAGCGAGATCCTGGACTGAGGTGGTGTCAGCGGCTGCAGTCAACCGGCTCTGATATCTGTTACTCAGATTCCATTGGACAGCCCTAACCCTAACCCATGGCAACTGATATCGCTTGAATTAATCAATCATGACTGTAATATAACTCTGCTACATTGCATTAAGCTCTGAGCTCGGATGCGCTGAGTGCAGCCCTCCTTTTTGTGGAGCTTTTATCTTTATGTGGGCCCTTACCGGCCTGGACGGAGGGGTCAAACCCCCAGAGTGCTGTTAAAGGGCTCCTCCTGCATTCATGGTACGAGAATAAAAACGCACAGTCATCGTTTTTCCTCGCATTTTTCATTTTAACATCTTTTAATTTGAAAGCAAGTTTTTTAAGCAGCAAATCTGGTATGTTTGGGGTTTGATTTTCCTTTTATTGCAATCGCTTAAATCCATAATGCTATATTGTATTCAACATATTCCCTCCTTTTGTAGAATATATGAAGCATGGGTAGTAGATTTAATGTATTTTACAATGAAATGACTACAGCGGTGGTAAAAATGTGTTACCTCGTTTTATTTCAGATACGCACTTGCACAGCTTCTCTCGGTATCGGAGAGATGTGATGAGCAGTGAGACAGCAGCAAAGTCCCAAAAGTCAAAGGAGCTTAGGGTGTAAATAAAGCTCGGCATGACAGCAGACAAAACATTGCCCATGGAGTTTCATCTCTGCTCTGAGATGCACACATAACCCTGAGGACACGAGACAGTGGCAGTCACACGGGTGAAACTTGAGAGTTCATCTCTGAACTTGTCAGGAGGGGTGACAGCCAGCATGTCGGCTCCTGTCTGCTGTTTTTGTTTAATTCCTGGTGGTGGCTACAACATTTTTGGTGATTTTTGAAGCTGTGCTCAGCGCTATAATGTAAGGAAAAGAAATGTCTTTTCAGCGTCTCATCAACAAAAAAACTGTATTTACTGGAAGACACTTCTGGGTGCAATTGTAAGAATTGTCCAGCTCCAAACAAATAGGGGGGGGCGGCTAGCACAAGGGTGAACGCTAAATGCTCCGCGCTGTAGGTGACAGTTCTAGTTACCTCTATAAGAATATGTTATGAATAAAGTATGTAGTGTATTCACTGCACAAGTGAAGCTAACTGGGAAAAAAAACTGACGGAGATGCAGTGAGCGGTGCTGGCTCGGGCGTGTGTGAGCTGACCAATCAGAGGAGACTGGGTACTTGGGAGGGAGGGCCTTAAAGAGAGGGGAGCGGACAGAGGAGACTCTCAGTTAGCTGTGTAGCTCGTGGTCTGGACTGAGAGCTTGGAGTTGCTGAGGCTAGCTGGTTAGCATGCTTCCTTCAGTAGATACCCCGAAACACAGTACATAGATGTCTTTGACCAAACTGTTATTTCTTCACATTCTGCTGTTGTTGAATGTTTTTAACTACATTTTTTTTTTTTACATTTCACACCTTTTAAATGTCAGGTATGGAAACTTTGTGGTGAACAGAGCTGACAAACAGAAACTTGAGACTGAATCCAGACTGCTAGCTTTATTGTAATTCTAAAAGTAGTGTGTTCACTGCACAAGTAATGCTAACTGGGAAAAAAACAGACGGAGGTGCAGTGAGCGGTGCTGGCTCGGGCGTGTGTGAGCTGACCAATCAGAGGAGACTGGGTACTCGGGAAGGGGGGTCCTTAAAGACCCTTAAAAACCCTAACCCTTAAAAGAACTCAGAACTGTATTATTTACCATATTCATGAGGTAATTATACAAACAGAAATATTAATTTTTTTCCATAACTGAATAAAAAAACTGTTCTCAGAGGAAAATAAGGTCCACAGAACCCTGTTTGTTTACTTAGTTTGTTTTGGCATAAAAAAAAAGATTCAATGAAGATTTATCTCTTACATAGTACACCTTTATCTCAATTTTCAATATCAGGGTACAAAAAGGAACTGAACACAAGCTCATTGACCACCGATCCCGAGAGCCTGTATCTAGACGTACAGCTTCCGCCTCTTGAGGCTTGACTAAAGGGTATCTGGAATGAGAACAAGCACTCACAGGCCTTTTCTCATCCCTCACGCGGGATGTTTTTGAAGTCTTTATGACTTTGGCGCTGTATTTTCTTTCTTCCCAAATTCCTCAATACCCCTGAGCAGATGTGGCCATCTGTGGTTTTCGTCTCATCCGCAATGAAAGCGGGGGAGAACAGCTTGCCGAGGCTAAGGACACATCCGCGGTGCAAACGACGTGTTAACGCAGTCTGAAAGGTTGTGAAACGCCGTGACAATACTTTAAGAGGAGGCCCCGCAGAGTCACTCAGCTCTGGCGGCGTCGAACGCAATTCCAACATAATTGGCGTCTCATTTGTGGTATGATGAACATTTCTAATTCTGTCTCCCGATTATCGAAGCTACTCAAGCTGATGTACGTTGAAAGATCTGTGTGGGTGCATGTTGGAAAAACTGCACGTTCTATTGTGAGACTAACGAGCAGGATTTTTATTGGTTGACACTGGTGAGTGTCAACCATTAGGTGACAAGTTGACCCGGTGACACACTGTGATTGACAGCCCCCTCATTTATAATGAGGCAGAAAGGGATAGAAGAAAAAGGGAAAAATAATGAAATCACAACACATTATTTTATCATGGTTATTGGTGCATTTAATATTATATAATATATTTATTTATCTCAATTTTAGCAGTCTCAATCCTCCATAGACACAACGCTTTGACAGCCTCTATCAATCGAAGTGTCTCCCTAATTTTCAAAGCTCTACTTATACTTACACCTAATGTAGCATAACTGGCGTGCATCTTCTGCCTGTTTACTGAGCCATCGTATGCATAATGCACACCAAACGTGACGTAACCAGACTTGGAACCTGGACCAAGTTCTGATACCAGAACTGGTATTAAAATGAGATCTGTATCTGGAAACAGGATAACAAACAAACCAACCTTGCCTCTGCGTTTATTCCCCGTATATTCAATTAGGAGGAAAACCTGTACGAGTAATTTGAGATGCCGGCAAATCCACCGCAGACGCCCCCTAAAGAAATGAGTTGCTGTCAAAGGGAACTTTAGAGACTTTGTGAAACGCTGTCCGTGACAAATTCTTAATGGCTCATCCCATCTTGTAAATTTGGCAAATGTAGCACATTAAGTCCTAGAAATTCCTTTTCCTTAACTCAACTACTATGGATAAATCACATTTAGGTGCTACAAGTGAAAGAAGCTTAAGTCGTCGCCAGAGTTTGTTTTTTTAACCCTTCTCCGATGCATTAGGTACGGTGGCCCTGAGGGTCAAACCACAACAGCGTTTCAGAAAACACAATAACATCCCCAAATCTTATGTTTTGAGAGGTGTGTTCTGTGAAATGTTGTTGTTTGTTAAATGATGTGTTTCCTGGCATGCTGTGTTTTGACTGTCGGGACCACTGTAATTATACTAAACCGTTTTTGAGATCAAATTTCTATCCGCTCATCCTGAGACGTTTGCAGCGACTGGTAGCTTTTGGCTTCGGATTTGTTATTCGGCACATCTGCCGCTCTCGGTGTCCCATGCAGGGATAACATATTCTCACAGGAAAGGACAGTGGCGTAGATTTCTGGGGAGATTGCGATTTCAGTGAATGTAGCAACAGCACCCTGACCTGTGACCTAGCACCCGGTGACATTTCTCTCTAAATAGCGCCCCGTCATCTGCACCATATAATTGGTTTCCTTTTTAATTTGGAGTTGAAGCCTGCCTTTTCTTGCCTTCTCTCTATAAAAAAAAAACACAAAACTGGTTCATGTAGTGCCATGTACAAATATAAACTCTCAGTTCTTGCTGGGGGCGATTCATTGGCTTTGAGAGTTTCGCTCCTTTTTGGGTTCCGCCGCAGATGCTCGTGCCTGCTGCAAGACCCCCCGAACGAATTAATTAAGAAAGCCAAACTTGAAATCCACCCCGTGTTGCGAGGCTCAAAAAATCTTGCAGAAATCCTCGAAAACGCCGTGATGTCAAACATTTCCACTCCAATCCTCTAAGTGATTGTGACATTACACTCATTTATCGAGCCTTTTCGCAGGCAGAAGTTGAGCAAAGTCACATCTTTAACTGCCCATGTAAGGTAACCGAGCCCCCCTCCTTTAAACATTTCATGGATTCTGGGTTTTCGGGGCGTGCGCGCGGGGGGGAGTGTTTTTGAAGCCCCTGCAGCTCGGCAGATTTACACTGCGCCGAAGAATAACAAGCCTCGCTGAATGCTCGGCTGAGTTGGCAGGAGCAGGAGACAGGGGAATCATCTAAGAGGAAGAGAGCCCTGGGGTATTGAGGAGAAAGAGGCGAGCGAATACGTTTTCCTCTGCAAAACCAATTAGCAAATGACTCCCCGCACCCTGCGCTTGGAAGCTGAAAAGAGAGAACAGAAAGATATAAAGGGAATGAGAAAATGGCAACACAGCAGCATTGTGCATGTGTGTGTGTAGGTGGGCGGTGATAGGCAGACTTCAAGTGTAATGGGCTGTCTGGTTGGTGTGTGTGCATGTATACGCTTCATTCAGTCCTTCCCCAAGCCTCCTTTACACATGAGACGCTGATGTGCGTCCACGGCATTTGCTATTAACCTGCTCCTGTCTGGTTAAAATGGAAACACGCTTTGATATGTGCACATAAATATTGGCAGGGCATGAGGTAATTATTTTGTAGAATGCAGACTGTTGGTGTCAGGGGACACAGCTGCTATCTAGATGGCAAAAATTCAAATGTAGTTGTTGGTGAATTAAATATAATTCACTGACAATGAAGCATCTGGTTTGGCTGTTCATTGGCCTCTATTGTCCACAATCAGAAGAGGAGTCAGACATGCTAGCAGCTCGGCGAAGCTGTCCTGAAGGCCAGATGCTAACGTCCACAAACACACCAGCATGCACACAATGACAATGCTACCTTTGGCTAGCACAGTAATGAATACATAATAGGCTCACCGTACTAATTTAGAGTGTTTGCATGCTAAAATTGACCAATTAGCACTATACTCAAAATACAGCTAGCATTGAATGGGTTGACATTAGCTCTGCAAGTATCTAGTCATAATCCAAAGTGCTGAACTAACTGAAAATGTGACCTTATGATGGTGCTACGTGAAAAGTTCAAGTACGATTCCCCCCCTTTTTAGGATTTCCCTGTGGTATTACTATTGGTGCCGCTGCCACAAACACAGCGTTAGCAACATGGCTGCAGCTAGCAGCCTGGCCACTGTCTGAACCAAAAAACAACCGTAAGAATTTCAAGAAATCCTGATTTTGGTGTTTTGAAAAAGTAGAGTAAGTTGTAGTTATTAGGCAGGTCGGCACACTGGTGTAATATTTGCATGGTGCTCACACTTTGTGATCAGGGTTTACTTCAGAATTTAAAGAAGTTAAAGAGTTAATAGATGGGCACTGAAATGGAAAGGTGAATATAGGTGCTGACAATTTTGGAAAATTATACATTTTTTTTACATTAAAACATTTTCTTGTAGGCTCCCAAAATAAAAGTATGGACGTTAGAAAATGGGATAATATGGGACCGTTAAATGTCAACTTGACGGCTGTGCTAACCGGACCACCTCGGATTCATCCCTCCGGGGGCCCATGAATACCGACCCACGCTAGAGCCATGCAGCTTTCAAGGGATAAAACCACTTAGTTAATTTCATGAAAGACGTATGATGAAATTCCCTTCAAGATCAGGCAGTGTAACTCTACTCTTTTTTTTACCTGACATGACCTGATGATTCCGCTGCTTCGGTGAGCCGAGCTGCTCCTGCAGGCTTTCAGAACGAGTCTGTCAAGTCAAACTGTCTCCGGGACGGATAACATGGCTGCGACGGGTTCCCTCTAAATCGGATGACTGACAGGCACAGCGGCAATCAAAAATGGATTGGAAGGGGCTCAGAGTCTGTACCTCGACGAAGAACAGACGCTGAAGCCTGTGAGGTAGTCGGGGGTTTTTTGATATGAGGCGAAGGCAGAGAGAATTCCCACACATGCCTACTACACACATCCAACCGAGCATATGGCGCCGGACGCCAGCCGTCTCTGGGCCTTTCGATAATTTACGCAACAGGTACTGTCGTCCAAGCCAGCTGATTGGTAGAAGACGTATTCCAGCCGTGTTGATAATTCCCAGAGCAGAGCTGTCCATGCTTTAATGATTGCCACACCAACTGTTGCATCAACGAGGGAGCTAGTTAGCGAGGCAATCTTGCTTTTTCTCCGATTTCTGTCCGCTGCTTTGACGGAAACACTGTTTAGGCAGTGTTACAGAAAGGAAAGCCTTCCATTGGTCTCATCAGCCATGGATGCATCGCTACCTCAACATGTTACCACTCTGACATTTCAGCCTCGCATTTGCAGAATCTCTTGAAATCACAAGGGATATGCTGCCTAAGAGAAGTCACCCATACACCAGAAATAAAGACAAACATCATACTGTAATAATGTCACTCAGACCAGGTTTCCACGAGAAGGTGCAGTGGATATTCCGCAGTGCCTTTCATGCAATATGCACTTGCAATCTGTGTGAAATTAATGTCTGATTTACTAAGGCAGCAGCTACTGTAATTACGCAGTCAGCGACTGGGACTGCCTGCTAATCGTATTTTTTTTTTTTTTTTTGAGTGAAGGAGAGCCTAATGCACACTGTGGTAAAAAAAATTTCTCAAGGGTGGAGCTATTAACAAGCTCGGTTTTGAAAAGAAAAGGAAATCCAGTGATGCTGAAATATAGTGAGTTAAAGAGATGGTAAAACATTTCTACAGGGCGGAGATTCACCTCCCAAGATCCGATGAAGTGAAAAACAATACGAGGAGATACTTGGAGGCAGCAGTAGTAGGAAAAACAACCGACCGCAACAAGTTTACAGACCACTGCAGGAGAGGAGCCATGAGTCACACAAAGCAGACTCTGTCACCATCCGGCTGATGTCTCCCAAGGTGTCTGCAGCCCCGCGTACATCAAACGAGCGCGAGCACCAATGCAGCACCACTGTCATACCGTGTTCTCTCTCAATGGATACTACGCTGTTGTGTTGTTTCCAAGAAGCAGCTATTTTTGGGGGCTCAGCTCTAATTCAATGCAGTCTTCCCCAGCAAAGTTGTTTTTGCTCTCTGTCACTGGCACTTCGAAGGATAATTACATTATAGGTTTAAGTCTTCCCAAAAGCACTTCCTCCCACCTCCTTCGACATTGAACTGTCCGAGGCACATTGCAGAGTGAGTCACATTTACTGGACCACCTCATGCTATATACTTGTATGCAAAATGATAACACATTTAAAAAAAAAAAATACAGGAGTCTTTTTGTAAAATATGGCCAGATGTTCTATTTAAAGTACAAAAAACCATTTGACATTTTCAACAGAATGTGAACAAATAACAATGTCGACATTATACCTAAGGTGTCTGTGTTCTGTGTTACAGATTTATCTACTGAAGTTAGCATGCAAACCAGCTAGCCCCTGGTTCAAAATACCGTTTTGTACCTACTTTAGTCTAATAAATAAACATTTTTAAAAATTAACACCAATTTTAAAAGAAAAATACAGCTGCATACCTTCTGAATTCAAATTTTTCCTCCTTTATCGAGCTACTCTACTGTATTGCCTGTCGTCAAACTTCCCTCTGTCGATCTCGGAGGCTGTATTAGTCCCAATCTGGCTCTGTGGGAGGCTCCTGAACTGCATGGCTAATAAGCTAACAGCATCTGGTGGCTAAAGCCATCAACATCTACAGCTGCAGCTACCTGAGCTGATGGCATCTAGCAGCTACAGCCATAGCTGACATCAGTTGCAGCTATCTTAGCTAACGCCCTCTAGAGGCCACAGCTAACTTAGCAGACTAGATAACAACATCTATCAGCGACAGCCATAGATATCTACAGCTGCAGCTTACTAAGTTACCTAGCTAACGGCATCTAGAAGCTGCAGCCATTGATATCTACAGCTACCGCTAACTAAGCTAATTAGCTTTTGGTGGCTAGTATCTACAACTATAGCTAACAGATAGTATAGAGAGGCACAGTTAGTGGTTGCTCTGGTGATATACTGCCCCCTATTTGTTTGGAGTGACTTTGGAAAGGTGGCCAGATCTTACAGACTGCACCTTTTTAAAGAGGCTATACCAGTGGTCCTCAATAGGCGGTCCCTGGGCCGCATCCGGCCCACCAGCCTCCTATTTGTGGCCCCCGAACTGTTAGGCCTTCACTTTGTGTTTTGGTTGGGTCAGCACTTGTATACCGGGACTTCAACGATAAATAGACAGCTGGGTCACTCACTGCTGCCAGCGCAATTTTTAACTTTCACGTTTTTGGAGCAGTTCGCATGTTGACTTTTTGCCGGCTGTAAGAGCCTCTAGATTGCACGAAAATGGTGTGTTCCAAGTTCACTAATAAAAGAAAAATTGGACAGTGAAAATCTGCAATTTAAAGAATAATGGACTGGAAAATGTGCATTCATTCTCCCTCCAACCAGCACAAGACCCATGAGCTTAATATGCCAGGAGACAATAGCTGAGATTAAGATTTCCAATTTGAAACAGCATTATGAGACGAAGCATAGGAATTTTAAAGAGACATTTACTCAAAATTCAGAGGCGAGAGCAAACAAAAATAAATGCACTGAAATCGTCATATCAAGCTGCAAGCAGGATTCTTGTCGCATCTATGACACAACAACAAAAAGCAACAGAGTGCTCACTTAGAGTGGCGTGGATTTTGGGTAAGCACAAGAAGCCATTCTCAGATGCAGAAATAATGCATGACTGAAGTGATGGACACAATGTTTGAAGGCAAACAAGAAGAGGAAATATTCAACTATGTATTTTAATTTATGTCAAAATGGAAATGACATTTTAATTTAGTTCGTATTTTTGTTGTTTTGAATGAAAAGGACATTTGGTTTTGAATATTACAGTATTATTGCATGTGTCCTGACCGACCTCAACACATGGACCTTTGAGTCATTGAAAAAAACCTTTGTGGCCCTTTAAGATTTGTATTTGAGTACCCCTGGGCTAGGCGTTACCCGTTGGTACATGATTAAAGGATGACGACTCTCAGATGTCATAAAAATAAAAACATAGAAAGAGGCTGGAACATGTTGGTTGGACAGGAATAGACGGAGCCGGGGGGAAGGTGCAAGTGTCAGCGGTTGAATGCATGTTTTGAATTGATGAGGAGGATCGTTCCAGCCAAAACAGGGTTTAAAATGATTAGTGATTCCAATCTGCTTCAGATGACAGGCAAACTGCTCCTTAATACAGCAGAACGGGCGGCTTTAATGCGAGGGCGCAGTTTCCATGTTGCCACACAAGCGTCACAGGTGCCAGCGTTGACTCATATGGAACTGTGCCTCTTATTAGCAGCTATAGCGCTCAAAAAAAAATTTACACCGCTAGTATTAAAGCCGTTAAAGTAAACAAGGTTCACTGGATGAAATTCCCACTCGCTGTTCCTGCCAAGCACCACTTAGTAATGTTTTTGAAAATGCGGCATACTTGGATTCACAGATGAAAGTCTATTAGGTCTGAGCTCTTGGTTTTACTAATGAACAAATCTTGCTCCCCAGGAGTTTGTGGGGAGGAAAGTCGGTTGGCGAGGGCGTGCGAGAGGATACTGGTTGGACTCCGAACACTACCACACACCCATGCAAGAGGAACTGCTGTTGAGTGATGGAATCTATGGCAGATCCCAAACCACCTGCAGGCATTACTGAAACATCAGGTACAAGATGTTTAGTACAGTACCGGTGCAGTGCTACAGACTCAGGCTGGTAGCTGGAAGGTACAATAGAGGTAGCAGTGTAGTCAAGTTGCAGCTAAAAATAGTATTTCTGTATGGTTCATATTTAAATCTAAACAATAAAAGGTAAAATGCAACAATTTATTATCCAGCACGTGGTTTAATGTGCAATTTGGCTGTATCAATAGTAAATAAAACACACCGGTTCTTAATGGTGCGTAAACGCAGTACAGTAGAAGATAATAGGACCTTGGTGAACAAAGGAGTAACAACTGGGAATTTTAGAGGATAGAGGGAATGAATTATTTCTGTAAATACTGAGTACCTATGGGGTACAGCACTGGGAAACAAAACAGAGGTTTGGGAATAGCAGTGTTGATTTTATGTAAGACCTGTAAAGTAATACACAACAACCCTTTCATTTTACTGTAGTCAATCCAAAGAACGCAAGCCGGTTGGTGGGTTGGCAAGCAAGTTTGAGGTGTTGTAGATTGTTCTACCCCAGCGGTCATCTGGAACATTTAGCTGATTTAGCCCCCTTAACCCTTCTGTACTAATGGTGTTTTGGTAGCACAATTGTTAAGTACCTAATTACTTTACAGGTTCTACAGAAAATCTGCGTTGTTAACAAACTTCAGATATGTCTCCCAGTCTCTCAGAGTTCACCTTGTTTTGTTACCTTGTCATTGAACAGAGGCCGTTACTCCTCACTCCCTTCTGAGCTGAACTGAGCCTCAATAGCAAACATCCATTCTTTATTCTTATTCTACAGTCAAATAATGTCACATGTTAAATTTTGCAACCATCAATCGGATACTGTCTGACAATCAAGCCTCTGGGGAACACGATCAGTGTTTTACGGGCTTCCGATGAAGACAGCAGATGAGCGGATAAAGGATATCGTGCGCAAGACTTCCTCCTTTGTGCACCAGTTGTCGATTACAGTCTGATTAGCAGCTTGAGAATGTACGCAAGGCGA
Organism: Diplodus puntazzo; assembly: GCA_963678695.2. Taxonomy (NCBI): domain Eukaryota; kingdom Metazoa; phylum Chordata; class Actinopteri; order Spariformes; family Sparidae; genus Diplodus; species Diplodus puntazzo. The sequence continues at coordinate 11,586,858 of OZ023178.1, forward strand.
CATTCCCCAATAGTAGATGCCTGCGTGGGTTATGTCATGTTATGTTAACCCTTTAATTCAGTAATTTTATCCAAATTCTTAATGGACCCTAACCCTACTTACCAAAATCTTATTGTGCTATCATTTTGTGAAAGTACCAATAGTCGTCCCTACAATATGTCAGGTAGGTATTTGACTGAAAAATAGCATGTATGAGGTACTTTTAAGGAGATTTCTAGACATCAAGATATAAACTATGTCGCGCAATATTACTGCAGCATTATTGTCAGGCTGTATCGGCAAGCGCAGGTTATTGTAAAAGATGTAGAACCTGCTGTAAACTGTGAGAGTGCTCTGTGCTCTAATCACATTTTAAACCCCCGTGATAACCTGCTACGCCTTTTTATCTAATCGGTTCCGGAGCTGACCCTTGGTTGAACCTGATGGTTAAAACAAACGAGGGTACAATAAGCCTTTACGTAAAGAAACAAACAACTGGTAGTATTTAAGCTTTGCTCATGCACAGTGACCGGGAAACACTGTCCTACCTGATTGCTTATATTTAATAAAAACCTGATATCAGGTTCCGCGTATCAACATGGAACAATCTGTCCCCCCGTCAGCGGCTCCTGTCAAGGTGCTTTTGAGTCCGGCACTTAACACTCTAACTGCTCCAGTGGAACAGCTCAGTGACCGTCGCTACAAGCCTGCGGTTGTACTCTGCAACTCCCAAGTGAGAAATCCAGGGCGGGCGAATGAGAGGGGAGCGAGGCGGCGGAGGAAGGGGGGGGGGAAAAAAGAAAGAGGAGCATTTTAGGAGCGTGTGGCATGCAATTTTGCAGAATAATTTTCATTTGGATTAATTTCACTCTGCTTTTCTTTTTTTTTTTTTTGCAAAGATAATAATAAAAATAATAGCATCTCATGGTACACAGTGGGCTGGGGGAAAAAGTAGGTTACGTCTGCAAAATAATAAATATGGAACAAAGCCATATCATTTCCCGTTGTCTGATTTTAAGCTTTGATAACATCATCTCGCTGTGACCTATATTCCGAGTTCGTCGTTTCCCAGCTGTGCTACATCATCGTTTCCTTTTTTTTTTTTTTTTTTTACCCCCCACCCCCCCTTTCTTCCCTTATGTGTTATTTTTTGCATTTCCAGAGGACACTGATGATTCACACTCTTAACTCACCAGTTTGGGGGTATTTGCGTGGAAAAGAATGCCGAAGACACCAATGAAGAGATGAGATGGAGAAACAGAGGCAGGGAGTGTTGGGGGGGTGGGGGGGGGGGGGTGGGGGGGGGGGGGGGGGGGGGTTAGAGTGGTGGTGGTGGTGGTGGTGAAGAGATAAGAGGGAGAGATTGCGAGCCAAGGAGGCTATTTTTAGTCCCCAGCTGTGTGAGTCATTCTGAAAACAGTGTTGAGAGGACCCACTGGTAAACGTTGCAGCTCCGTGTCGCCGCCGCCGTCGTCGTCTGTGACACACATCGGCGCTTTGAAGCTCCTCTTCTCCTGGAGACGCCGCATGTATTAAATATGTACAGCAGTCAAACCCGTAATGGAGCAGGAGCGCCGGTTTAGCATAAAGCTCCATGGAAAATTATTCTTAATTGAGCGAGCCTTGATCTCGTGTTCTGAAGTGCGTCGAGTGGGACATGCTTTGCAGCCCCCCCCCCCCCCCCCCCATCATCCCGGCTGTTCACTTATTGCGCTCTCAGCAACAAGACAAGTCTAATACATGCGAGGGATGTAAAGAAGGTCCACATGTTGGTTTTTAATCCTCTTCGAGACGTAAACATCGCCGTTGTTTTTTTTTTCTTCTCCCACGCGTGCCGTCCTTAGGGCGGTAAGTCGAAGTTTATGTGAAATCGGGGACGGACTTGGAGCACGTCTGCACTACATGCGGCGAAAACCTGAAAGATAAGGCCCGCGCTCAGAAAACAGGAAAAGTTTCACGGCTGGGGAAGAACACGAGATACGGTCGAGAGGGGCTGAACTCCCGACACCAAAAACACGAGGCGAGGAATATTTCTAACACTTAAATTTAAACTTTTTTATGCATGAAGTTCTCCTTTTTTTAGCTTGTAGGTCAGAACTGTATTAGTTTCAACTCTCTACCACTACAGGCTGAGGTGGTGTTAAATCACATTTTTTTTTTCCCTGTTTCGGCTTCTTCTCTGTAAACACCATTTCTCAAAAGAACATAGGAGCAGACTTGTGGTTGATTAATAAAGGGGGGTGGGGGGAAAGGCCTCTCTGCTCTCTATAGAAATCGAGAGAGTATATCCACTTGTTAAAGAAGCTGCAGAAAACATCTCAGACTGTGCAGTGGTATTCGGGGAGGAACCTCGGGTACCTGAGTAATGCATTTTACATTCATGGAAACAATAGCAGCGGTTTGTTTGAAACAGCGGAGTCCAAGAAAATGGACCAGCGGTCGATGGTTGGGTTTCGAACATGGCTGCAGGGGCTCCAAGAAACTTGAGAAATGGCATGCTATGCTCGCATTGTGGCTCTCGGGATACCAGTATGTGTCAGTTTGTTGTCAGTCTGTCCACCACTTGGGTCCAAGACTTTGCTTATGTATGGCTTTGTTAGGTATAGGCAGAAAAAAACGACTTACAGTTAGTAAAATATAATGCTTTGGTTTAAAAACATCTGCATTGGGTGTCAAAACATGGCTGAACACATCCTGTAGTCTTATTAAAAGAACCTGTTTTTGTCTCAACACGGCTTGAGATGTAGCACGATCTCGTCAAAAACACCCAGCTTTGTTGTCACAAATGTAGCTTGAGATGTTTCAGAGGTCCCCTTAAAAAATATCTGATGTTGAAATGCTGTGGGCCATTGTCAAATATATTCAGTGGCGTCACACTTAAAAATACTGGAACACAGACTGGTTCCCTCTATCTCAGCCATAAAGATCCATCCCCTAATGTGCAGGTGACCAACACAATGACCCTTTTTCTATGTGCCTAATGTTTCAAATGAACAAAGAAGTTCAAAAATGTGTTGGGGAATATTCCTAGGCCAGATAGCTGGAACAGGAACCTTAATTTTAAGCTTACTATTTCAGCTGTTACTTTTAGCTCAAGCTTATTATTTCAGATGATAACCCGTTACTTTTAGCTAGCTATTCAAATTGGTTCAACCTACTTTAAGCTAAATACAACTGTTTGCTTGTAGCTAACTTTTTATCCATAATTTTTTTGTTATTTCAGCTATTTAGCCATCTGTTACTTTGAGCTAGCTTTATTAGCATTATCATTTTACTGCCTAACCATTAACCTACTTTTAGCCATTACAACAGTTTTATCTATCTATTCGAATTATTAAACTGTTACTTTAAGCTAACTTTTTTTTTGCTTTGAACCTTATTCATTTTAGGCTAACGACAACTAATGACGTGCAGCTAACTGTCTATGCATGAGACTACTTTTAGTCATTTCAACTTTTTGAAATAACAATTTCAACTATTGAACTGTCCCTTTAAGCTAACTACTGCAATTGTTTACATCTCATATTACTTATAGCCATGGCCTTCACCTTAAGCAACTACGTCACCCTCTATGGTATTCCTTGTGCAGAGAACTGGTACATGAACAGGGGGGCTATTACCTTAAAAGCTGAATTGGACTCACTGCAGTTAAGTTAATGTGAGCTTAATGTGAGTATTGGATAGAAAACACTGACTCAGTTACAGGTAGAATAATCTAACACTGGAACGACAATTTACTGATGTTTAAAATAAGCATCGCACCTCGGAATAATTGTCTGAAACTCCGTCACGATTCAGCGTACCTGTCGTCTTTCAGTGCGGGAGTGTTTTGACTCGTGGAGTGAGTCACCCGGCGCGGCGAAGGCAGAAAGTTTCTTTTTTTAAACATTATTTTTGTTATGAAACAGATTTGCTAAGCCTTTGATTGCCTTATCTCATGCAATTAGAGCTTGAAGAGCTCCGCAGGTTTGAATGCTATCTAATTTGATGTAAAAAGCCTTGGGGAGGACAGCCTCGCTGGTTTCAGACAGATTTTTTATTAATTCTGTCTAATAGCTGACATCTTATTCTCATCCAGGCATGACTCTGCTCCTGTAACACCAAAATGATTCTTTTGTTGACAATGTGCTCAGACGGCTGCTGCAAACATAGTACTGTATTGCGCGTTACAGTTGGATGTTTTCATGTTGTCGGCGTGAAGTCTTCCCCGCTGTGATATAAGTCTATTCTGATGTCTGTTTCCCAGTTTCATATGCAGGAATCATCCTTTCCTCCTGCAGAGGTTTTGGCAAAGCATAAGAGGCTATACACGGAGGGAATGATTAAGGCGCTGTTTGAAAGCTCAGCCCATTTGAACTCTGTTCCCCCCACCGTTCCTTTTCTGAATCATCATCTTATGAGCGCAGCTAACGTTCCTTATCTCCCTTACACCTGCCCTCATTTCTGCTTCCCCCCCTCCACCGCCACCACCATCATCCATCTCCCTTTCTCTACGTTTTTCTTTACAGTCCCAGATTATATTTCAAGGGGACGGTGAGGCAAAGACGGTGAAGTTAAAACTGCACAAGGGAGGCGGCAATCTCTCCGGGAAAAAAAAAAAGAGGGTGATTTGTGCCAGCGCGGATGATCAAGTGCGCGTGTGGAGTGGGTGGTTACTTTTGACAGGGTCGCGGGGCACGCTAAAAAAAAAAAGGGAAAAAAAGAAATGATGCAAAAGGCTCCCGTCGAGGTAAATCCGCAAATAAAAAGGGATGCATATGTTTGATCTCCGGAAGAGTCGAAAGGAAAAGAAGAATCGTTAAGTGATGCAACTTCTACGCCACACTGTTTTATTTCCCACAAACCGAAACCTTTTTCCTTTTTTTCCCCCCTTTTTTATCACTGGCGCTATTGTTGTGTGTGATAAATGAGTACAGCAGGCATCGCACTGTATTTCAGCTGAAACTCAGCACCGACCCAAGTTCTTTTCAAAACTAATTATATTCGTATTTCAGGAAATTGACTCCTCTAATCAAATCAGGCATTGTAAGGAAGGGGGACTCCGCTGAAAATGAGCCATTAAAAGTCACTCCAGCCAGACGAAAGCTTAAAAATTCCACCGGGGAACAATATTTTTCAGGCTCATTTTTAAATGTTAGAGAGAAAAGGTTATACAGCACCGCTCTCTGAATGACACCACCCTACAGCCCTGTGAGATGAGCTCAAGTGCCCCATCGGCCTCTCCATTTAAATATGTTCTTATGAATAGATTATAATTATAATCTAATTATACACGGATTATCATTAAACACTTTTAATTATTATCCATTATTGGAGGAGGCCTGAATGGATGAATGAGTGAGCTTGAATGTAAGATAACTATTTCAACAGTTTATACATTAGTTGAAGCTAATTATTTCAACCATTTACCCCGCAAGCCGACATACAATAGACTACAACTATTAGCTTAGGACTTGTGGCTAACTCTGTTTATCCATAACTTTTGGCGATTTTAACTGTATTCATTACTTTTAGCAAACCATTTCAACTGTTTTAGATCAAGCCGACTATTTCAAGACATTGTTAAACCTTATTTTGACCTTTGGCTATTTTAACTGTTTATTCATTACCTTTAGCTTTATTCATTACTAACTGTTTTAGTTTAAGCTAACTATTTCAACTGTTAAGCCTTATCTATTGCTTCAAGCTAACTACAACTGTTTAGCCTACTTGTGGCTAACTCTGTATATGTTATATTACATCAGCTGTTTACTCATTAAGCTAACTATGTCATCTGTAAGCCACTGATTTAAGGCACTATTTCAACCATTTATTCACTTTAAACCATTTATCCCTTACCTTTTGGAGGGTAACTCCACAAATTTTACACATTATAGTGTGCTAACACATCTAATGTATAATATAAATACTTTTATGGCTTTTGTGTTGACCTCCAAAACAAATCCAATCGGTTGAACACTGGTGATCTTCATCATAATGGTGATTTCTACAACTAAACGCTGCACTGCTCTTTGGATTCGGATTCAAAGGGTCTTTTTCTGTCAATCAGTGTCAAAAACTCCTCATTCAATCATCCCCTCATTAAAATTCAAACCAATCTTCAAAAGTGGGGTCACTGTTAAAGGAAAAAAAGAGGATGACAACTGGAATGTTATGCAGGGTTAAAAGTAAAAGGGTTCCCTTTTTCACATCAGGAAGCAGAGATTTTCAGTTGCCAGCACTATGACTACCACTGTCGGCCAGATTACTCAGACTCCCCCATTTCACTTAGACCTAAACATGAATAATTCACAAAGTCATTAACCTAAGCAATTTGCCCGTAGCCCTCTCCTCCAGCTTATGCAAAAAAAAAAAAAAAAAATTAAAAAAGCTCTATTTGTGGAGCTACCCAGAATGTCTGACTAAATTTCAGAGGTTTCAAAGTTTTCTCTGGGGCAGCAGCGGCCTGCCATGCTGATGATGACAATCGAAACAAAGATTTGTTATATAATTCAGTGACAGCAGTGTCCTTTTGGGCATGTAGCAAACAGAATATGCCTGTGAGCCTGCTATGTCACGATTTCTGCGGATTTAAATAAAACCCAATAATAAAAAAAAAAACATAAAATAATAATCTTGTCTTTGAAGTTTCCCTCGCAGTTCTGGTAAAGAGACTTTGAACACCAAAATGAAGATTATCCTGCCTTAAACCTTGACGTGTCCTCCATAGTTGAAAACCCTGCCACAATATTTATGTGTAATATTTGACGCATGTAAAGTGTGAAACCATTTGAATTGCACGGCATCGCTTGCACGTCAACTTTCACGCGTGTGCCGTCATACATATCATGCGTGACATTTGCTCTCAAAGTTTTTGCAGTCGAATTGGTCAAAAAGCTCATGAACCGATATAAGATTCATTATGTGCAGAGTACATGATAAGAAAATATGCATACGGTATGAATGTTTCATGACTCTGAACCATCTCGGCCCAGCCCTGCTCTGCCCTCTGTCTCTAAAAAAAGAAAGGGAAAAAAAGAAAACGCGTGCACAAAATATTGATGAGTGTCCCCGCTCGACTGACGGAAACGACACACTATAAATCAGAAGATGTCTGAAGCAGATGGAAATCGATGTGTCAGAAATGATACTTTACCCGACTCTGACATATGCTTAATGTGCAGATTTGAGATAAGGAAGCCCGAGAGGTAGGTAGGGAAATGAATGAATACATATGAGACAGGGTTTACATTAAAGTGCATGGGTTCCAGTGCCAGCATACACATACACGTTTATGTGATGTCCTAATCAAGAGCAACGCATTTAAACCTTGACATTAACTTTGCTTGGTCCTTTTCGGGGTGCTGCCTCCTGCCTGCTGAGGATTCTTTGAAACAAATTGATCCACATACACATTCTGCTGCAAGCCACTGAGGAGATTCCTAAGGCCTGAGTGCCTTTTTCCCCCAAAACTCAGCATTCACTGGCTCAGGGCACTGGTACAATTCAGCCCTGTCCAATTTCACTTGAACACCTGTAACTGGTGGCTTCTGACGGTCCCTGGAGCAAGATATTTTTTACAGAGCCATCTCACCCCCGGACTACACGATGAACCTTGGATTTTATAGGTCAACGACTTTGATAAACTTAGAACTGGCAATGCGGTGTGTGTGTGTGTGTGTGAAGCCACGGGCTTTTTCGGGCTGTATCGCTGTGTTCAAACCAGATGGCCGCAGCGTTTTTAATGCAGTATATTCAATTATAAAGACGGCTATTGACCAAACGTAATTCAATTCCTAACAGGTCGAGGAAGAGTGTGATGCTGTGAGACAGGCTCAGACAACAACGTCAGTGCTGCGGGGATATTATAAGAATAATAGCTTCCCTGCAGAGCTGAAGGACCAGACAAACTGCTGACAAAACAAATAGGCCCATCATAATACTCGCACAGTGTTATTGACTATCAACTTGGCATATTTTACATAAAAATACATGCAAGGCAAGCTGGCTTGAGTCTTGCAACAAAGAATTTAAAAACATCCCTGTATAATGATAAGAGGGGAAAGGAGTGCGCCCGCAATACTGTGATAGGCCAGGCGAATGAAAAAAAAAACCATATGTGGTCTGAGAGAGCAGCTCATGACGACCCATACTCTAGCAGTTGTAGTAATTATTACGGAGGTAAGGGAGGAAGTCGGGTAAAGTTGTGTAAAGACGTAAGTCCACATACGAAATAGTGAATAGTGAATTATTATCATTAATAAATAACGTTGGTACAATGGTGACTTAAGCCAAACGGCAAAGTTTTCCTAAACCTAACCGGCTAGTTTTAAAGCCTAAACCTGACCAAATAGTTCTAGTGTCTGAACCTAACCAAGTTGTTCTTATCTCACCAAGTAGTTTTAGTGCCAAACTGACAAACTTGCAACCCTATAACGAAGGACAATGGTCCAGTATGCCTGTCGCTGGTATGCTGCAAGGTCAGATTGTTTTGGGAGTCAATGGCGATGAAACCATTCAGTCAGAAAACTATCAGCCCTGTCAGACCAAGGGGCCCCTGAGCCGCTGGACTGCTCATATTTCCAAGTCCAAATGTTACAGAGGAGATTAAAAAATAATCCACAATAAAACAGACAAGAAGTCATGTTGCATGACTTCATGAACGATCTGTTGCACATAAACAAACAAACAAGCAAAATAAAACCATGCTACTTCATACCAGGTTTTGTGTTGGTCTTAAAAATATGTGTTTTCAGGTGTCATTGTTAGCACGTTGCTATGTTGAGGCAGCAGACCCGACACACCCACAGGCACACAGAAAGGTAGCAAGTGCTAATTAGGCATTATGGATGCTGAACATGAAAAAGACTTGGGTTGGTCAGAAACTAGCAACTGCACTGCACCACACTTTCGGTGCCCTGTCTTACGCCAAGTTCACAGTTAGACTAGGATTGATTCGCATAAATGAGGCTGTTTCTGATGTTTGTGCGCAGACACTGGAGGCTGAACAGACTTTCTTGCTTCCTGTGACCCAGACAGTGCGATGTGATCATAATTATATGGATCGTCTCCCTTCAGACACAGAGAAAGATGACTGGCAAACTACACACACTGACACATCAACAGCGGTGTGTTCTCTGACGCTCTCAAAGCTGATTATAACGCCACCGCTGCCGGGGCTGCTGATGTGAACTTTACCTGCAGTTTTTGTGCAGAGTGAACTTCTGTAGGCAGTGCAAATAGAGGCACGACGACAGTGTGAGGTGGGATGGTGAGAATTATGGAAAAGTTACATAAAACTCCCTGATCAAAAGCTATTCAGGGCTAATCTGGATACATGCGACAGAACATTAAACCCTGACAGAAAGCACTTAGCCAGACCACTGCGGGGGTGAGAATTACTCACTTACTCACTTTCTCTCTGCAGCTATTTCGCAGCTACAACGGGGGATTTGAACTGCTGACCTTGTCGGCACAATCCTGCTTATCCGACCTGCAAGTGTGTTGCACTGAGGCAAAAAATACATTTTCGAAACCTCTACTCAAAATGTATATGTTTTTAGTCTTCTATCAAGATCTACAAAAGGAACCATATCCATACTGTATGCACTTGGTTCAATTTGTAAGAGCGACGATTGGTGATTCTCATTCCCAACTCGTTAAAAACCGATTGGTCGCCAACCCAAAGCGTCAGTCGCTGACAACAAGGTTGGAATGTGATCAACTATCTTGCATAACCAAAACATCGATGTGTGTTTCTCCTTATAACCAGGACTTGACATGGTTTCAAATGTGCCTGCTTATTAATAGAACCCAGCATTTTACTTTGCCCTTTCACAGCACCAAGGTTTCCAGGTCAAATTGGCTTTCTGATGCTTGTTTTTTGCTTTGGACAGTAGCCAGGCTGTTAGCGGTAGCCATCGTGCCAATGTTGTCTTTGCTACAGTGGTGCCAACACTAGAACCGCAGGAAAAAAGGTTCTGAGAGGGTAAAAGCTGAAAGGTTTCTGCTATGAGTGAAGCTGCAAAACCACATGTAAGTTAAATCTATTTGTTGCAACTTGAAGTTTGTTTAGGTTCAATTTTCTAGCTCTCTTTTGAAACCCTTAGCTCAATGCTCCTCTTTAGGCACAGCTTTAGGCACAAAAAAAGACTTGGTTATAATATCACTTGGTGTATAATATCTGTTCTTGGTTGGCACAAAAGCGGCTGGACATGGTCCGACTTTCCTGTGGAAAAAAGCTGGTTATAGTCGCCACAAATAGGCTGAAGATGGTGCGACTGTGGCTTTGGTTGCCATAAAAAATCTCAAGTATAATGGATTGTTTACTATATCACCAGCCAACCAACATAAAATGCAAATAAAAAAAGGAAAAGTAAGTAAATATGGATGCATGGATTTTACCCTATGCCAATTACATGGAATTGTTCAGTCATGTTTTTGCAGCGTTTCCAATTGGCTTTGTAAGGAGCCTGCGAGGAGGCTAATCCAAAGCTTTATTTCAGCTCAAATACAACACGCATTATATGAATATCAATCAGTGTACAAACTGCAGCAAAGCCTACATGATATGCATTACAAATCTCCTTGGAAAGATATCAGAATATTTAAATATAGTCCTTCATATAGCATTAATATAAATGGCACGGCTGAAGCAAAAAATAAAGGAAAATGCAAATGGATGGCGTTTGTTTTGCTTGCCCTATAACTGACTGGCACTGGCTTTTATTATCAGCGCGACCTGACTCCGCTGTATTCCGCAGATGTGAAAAAAAAGCCACGGTGCGCTGTAGATAACTACCCAACCCCATAAATCCATTTCATAATGTTGATTCAAAAAACTCATGACCTTTAGCTTGCTGAGAGTCTCTGTATAAACAAATGACATTGCGCCGGCGATGCTCGAGCCTGTTCGTTGCTTCGCAGGAGGCCGCACACCGTTAATGTTTCAATTTGTGCTGTCCTAGAAATGTCAAGTTAATTTTTTCCAGAGTGATGGAATTGTTGAAATGCTGGTATCGGTCATAAACGCATCATCTATCTCTGACTGTGCCACTCTCTTTCCACCACCGCGTGGTTCTCTCTATTATCTTCTCTCTTATGCTTTTACATGTATTATCTCAACACCTCACCTTGCCATTCAGGACGACTATTGATTTTGTATTGTATCAAACAATGGGAAATGCTTTTTGTACAGACTAGTGTTGCCACACAAAAGCAATACAGACTATATTGTCATCTTTTTAGAGGGAAAAACATCCATTCTTAGATTGATATTTTTGTAGTTTGCTGTAGAGCTGCCAGTTTCAAAAAAGCAACAATATGTAATTACACCTTTAAATAACAGCTTAATGGCACGCTCACTTCAGGAGCATAGTGCCTCTTTCATTCCTTCTTCAAAACCTGAATGCCTGCTCTTGCACGATGTAACGGGGGAGAGCAGGTCGGACCTAATGTAAGAAGTGTGAAAAGCTTCACAGTACTAAATCACAGACACCATGAGCTGTATTCGTGAAACTGATCATTTTTATGGCAAAAATGTGTTCTGGTTTAACCTCAGGTGTCCTCCAGCTACTCTGCCCCAACTCTAAATGATATACAGAGTTTCCTGATGGACAGGTAGCTTCAGTTGCAGCAAAGGTAACCTCTAACAGCTGCAAGTTCTGACGGTAAGCAATGCTAGCACTGTGAGTGTTGGACCAAAAGAGGACGGTTAATTAACAGTGACTCCCAAAACAACATAAATCACCATTCCGAAAGGGAAACTTTGCAATTGGGGCATACCAGCGTCAGGCTTTCAGATCCTTTATCATACACTCAGTTTTGTTCGCTTTAGTAGAGAAAAATACTTGGTTAGATTCAGGACAAGTTCGTGGTTTGGCTTAAAATAACTAAGATTCTTATGCGACCAATGGTTCGACAATGTGTGAAAAGTCACGACATGAAAGTCCCGTACTTGTGTGATCCAACCATACATCACCAACCTTGTCCCTATGCAGACATTGTCGCTCTTTATCTACAAGGCTTGACTTTCGTGCTTTGGAGCTGTAATAACTACAGCCACTAGGTGCTGTTGCCTCAAAAGCAATGTAAATGAGTCATAATAAGCTGCTTTCACAATTGACCTATGTGGTCAGACAGACTGGGAGGAGGCAGCGCCACAAAGGGCACCAGAACTGGAGGTGGGCAAGTGGACAACGGACCTGGGAAGAGCAGAGTAGAAATAATAGAAGAAGAGTGATTAATTGAGCAAGAAGTAAATCTCAGACTGGATTTTAATCGCTGGCAAGAGCTTTACAAAAAAAATAAAATCCTACAAGAGGGATGCCAAGCTGGACTTCTTGCTATTGGACTACTAGCCTAAGCAATATTGGCTAGCTTGCTATGTTTTGCGTTCTTGCACATGCTTTGAATGTTTGGCTGTGTTAGTCACACTGTCAACTCACTAGTTTGACTCATAAATAATATAATCATATATGATATAAAGCATGTGTCCTGAATGTTTCCTGTTCAAACCTCATGTCTAGCTGAGAAGACAGTTTGAGGTGGAGCCTAAAGAAACAATCTCACCCTCCCATTAACTCAGAAGCAAATTTGGACAATAATACATATACCACGAAGGAACAATGACCAACAAAGACCAAAACTTTTATTTTGAAAAGCTCATTTTATGAAAGATAATGTAGCCTGGAAAAAAACTCTTTTTTTTGTGCCATACATTATGTGTTTACTCATTAAAGATTTCCTCCAGATATGTTTTCAGACATATACTGTATTAAATACTCTGTTAGGAATCAGAATATTGCTTCATGGGGCTTTTCCATTACACCGGGCTGTGTTTTTATGACAAATTGTAACATCACAAAGACAAACTTGAACATGGGCACAGAGAATGTATCCCCTTCTAGCACATAAATGATAAATAAAAACAGCCTACTAGTGTTTAACACACACCTCATCCCACACAGCGAAGGTCGAACATCCAGCCGAAGTAACAATAAGCGAAAGCACATTTTTCAAGTGAAAGAGGACTTTAATTACGTTTTTCAGAGTTCGAGTCACTGCAGATCAAGACTGAAAACATTGTGTAGGCCGACACTGAGGTATTTTATGAAACAGCATGGGTCCCCATTATGAAGGCCGCTGTGTTCACCTGCCATATTCAGACCAGCTTAGTCATCGCAGATGAAACAGAGTTTTGTTGCCATTAGCTGAGGAAAAATGGAAGGCTTGCGAAAGAAAATATAATCCTTTCAGCGTGTGTTTACCATACCAGTAGGAACAACAGGAACATCTGGATAACGCCTGCCTGAAAAGATTAAAAAACACAGGAAAAACATACAAGTCTGGCAGGAAATGAGGGTGAACACCAATGCAGGTATTTTAAGCTCTGAGAAACGAGGTAAGGTGAGGTTATATTGTAACCTTCTGTTTTTCTACCCGTTAAGCCTCGGAGGAAACATCTCCTGTATTTCTCTTATCAGTGCTGGCAGCCGGGAATAAAAAGGATATCACAAATGTGGGTGGTGACATTGGATTCCAAGACTAATGTAACTGTAACTGTTAAAAACACGAGACACTGTCAGACATCACTTTATCAATAGGCTGCAGGTGGGAGCTTGTTGCTAAAGGGAGTGGACTCCCTCAGGCCACAATTTTAAGTTAGGAATTACATTTTCTATTCAAACTAATTAACTGAAACCCCCAGCAAATGAGGTCAACGTTTTCATTTTAGAGTACTATGACTAGATATTAAAATATCGCTTCATAAAAGTTATACTGTTAATTATTTTTCTGACTGCCGAGCCACAAATGTCGAAGTCCCGATGAAACGGAAGCCATATTTGTTGCTATTTGTCCACATGGTTAAATACTAATCAATGTCTCTGACAAGCCTCGACAGGAAATACTTAAAGTAGCCAATTGACCTTATTCACACAGCGGCCATCACGCTCAGGCACAAGCCTCTGGTACACAAACATCAACATTAGCGCACCACCACTTCCTAGCTAACTTTACAGTTCGATACTTATTAACAACTTATTAAGTTGTGGAAGTCAAACACACCGGGTATAATAAAACGGAAAGGCTAGCAAAGAAGTGGCTGAATACTAGCGTTGATTAATACATTAATCATTGCAATCTGTATTTTTACCTTGAAATATGGCACATCTTAGAACAACTGTTTGACAACATGCAGAACATGCGAGCAGTAACTGTCTAACAAAAGCTTTACAGCTGTGTGTCAAACAGGAAGCTCCGTAAACCCCCTCAGGGCTGGATTCCCTGTTGTCAAACTGACTGCGGTTGGTCTTGGAGACTTGATACCGGCACTGTTCACTTTGAGCCTGTGTTTTTAGATCCATGACTTTTTCAACTGTTAGCTTGTTAGCTCAGCCAGAAGAAGAAAACCTGAGAGCATTTTGGTCATATTATGATGATGACTGATGAGTGGATGACATGATATTGTTGGTTGAAATCGGTTAGTTCAAGCTAATGTAAGGACCTGGAACCTTTTTCGTTTCACAGGAAGAAAAAATGACTGTTTTCACATAAAATTACAATGAAATGTTTTTTAGAAATTCTTTTGGCATTTGTTGTTATGTGGGTGGACAATATGGATGTGATCTAAAAGGGTTCAGAAGGGTTAATTTTTCTATTTTAGCTCGACTTTAAGTGTTCCTTTCAGCTCTGTTTCGAGTGACAATAAAGAAGACTGAACCGCGTCTCCTGCATTGCAGACACTTGAAAGAAAAGACATATTAGTCAAAACAAATCACTTGAACACGCCAAGCGAAGAGAATATTAATTAGTACAAGCCAAGGTTCTTCATGTTGGCATAATAAGCATAATGTGTTATTAATGTGAAGCATTGGAAACGAGGTACAAACGGTTGCAGAGCTGCCCTGCCAGGAGTTCAGACCTGCCAACAGCTGGTAAGAGAAAGTAGGTAATCACTTCTGCAATTTCGACTCGCTCGGCTGGAATAATCCCCCCATTTTACTTTCTTTACCTGCAGGAGTTTAAATAGCTGCTGTTATGGAGAGTGAAGGTCCTTATGTCTTGTCCGGGTCAGATGATCCACTTATATCTGTCGCCACACTCACTATTGGAAGTCGTGGTGCAAATATTTTTTCTGAAGTAATTTTTTTCCAGCTTCTTAGCTGTAACCTTTGACACCAGTTGGTTCACTCTGTTCTGCTGTTATTACCACATGTCTGAACTCCCTTTGGCCCCTCAATTTGACCATACCCATTACTCTGTTGGATAGGTTTTTGGATGATTTGATTGTGTCAGAGGAAGTGGATGGTTTTAGAGGAAATGTTCTGTCCTCTCCAAGACACGAGTTAGCACAAAACATACTGTTAAGTAATGTTATGTTCCAAGGTTTTTTCTTATTTACGTTACTACTCATCAGGGGGTTTTCTGACTCCTGAAACATAACTTAAAAGTCTGATATTTGGCTCATTATCATTTCAGATTCCTGCAAACAATGAGGTTTGAAAGTGAACAACTGGTCTGGATAGTCACCTTGCTGACAAGATGCAGTCTGCTAAGCGTCAATGCACAACTTGTTAGCCTGAGTGACTCAGAGCTAGTTTCATGAGGTGCTTTGCATCTAAAATGATGTGAGGCCAGTCCCCTAAGCCCACAGACATGTTATCAGCATCCTATTAACATGCTAAATGTGTCTGTTATCCGTAGCTTATTAATATGCTAAATATATCTGCATGCTATGACTGAAAGAGACAAAGCTCTGCGGGCAATGTAGCTCATTATATCTGACTGCGACATAGTGCACTCGTGAACACCTCACTAATGTTTGCTCATCAAGCTAACCTGCAGGGCATAGTGCTGTTAAGAAGCTCTTAGATCCACAGTGGAGGCCTCATCGGTGCTGACTGCTGTCTCCACCGGTGTCGCTGAAGGAGGTCGCATTGCGGGTACACCTGTAGTTAACCCAACTCCCAAAGAAACCACAGACGCATGGAGTTTGAACATACGCTTGTTTATACTTGTAGGAATATGTGCACATATGCTTTTGATTTAAAACGCTGCCGAAAGAACGAATCTAAAACAAAGTCGAATCCAAGAGCCTTGATGGTCACTTGTTGGCTAATGGTGTTGCAAACAATCTTTAGGGGTATGCCATTAGAGGCCTTTGTCCCAGCACATTCTGATATTCAACTGCAAACTACTCGATCTTGGTTTGCTTTGCTTTTCAGTTCTTTTGTGCTTAAAATAGGTAGCGTACAATTAGCTTGTGTCAGTTTGTGCTCGGGGCAGCTGTGCTTGGACTTCATAACAATGGCCAATTGATTGAACCTGCCTTGAGCTGCTGACTGGTAATTGTTCAGCAACAGACATGCAACTTTCTTAAAAGCCCCCATAATTGGCCCATTAACCCACTTGAAAAACTGACTTTCTGTGACCGGTAAAGCTTTCATGGTTAACTCATCCTGCACAAGTAATTCACTTGGAATCAGAAATACAGTTTTACTTGACTGTAATAACTTCCCATCCCAAAATCTAGCGTCATTATTTTGTCAAACATTATATGTCAACATTATATGTCAAATGATGTCTTTTATAATCAAGTACCTGCACAACTTTTAAAGGAGTTGCCATTAGCCTCTTTAAAACATTGAACAAGATAAACTAAACATGGATGTATAATAAGACCTGGATACACCACGTTCTGCTCCTAACTTGAAGTATTGCAGCAAAACATTCAACCATGGCCCCAAAAGGATTTCATCCAAACACCACCATTTTCAAAGTGATGTCTTAAAGAGTGTTGACAGGACACCTTGAACAGCTTAAAAGGTCAATTACGACTCTTTCCAGTATGAGTATTTGAGCCGTGAAGATTTCATGTATGTAAAACTTTCCTCGAGTCGAAGAAAGCAATTCAAAAATCTTTGACTTCATTACAATGTAAAGTCTGTGGACCATGTGTGAACTTGCAGGCAGCGAGAAAGCGCTACTTCAAACATTCAACTGGCAGCATATCCAGGAAGTTAACACATAAGCTAGAAACCATCTATGGGAGTATGAGCCCAATTAAAAAACAAAGAATTCTCACATATTCCCATATTATTAAAAAATGCATTTATTTATTATTTATTTTTTTTTACATTATTAGCAGTTTATATATTTTAATTTATTTCTCCTATTCAGCACATGCCCAGTTTAAAGAAAACAAAAAAAAAACAGTACAGCCTTACAGAGCTTCTAGTGTGGAGCAGAAATCAATGTGGAAAAAAGCAGGAAGTCACATTGACGATGGCTACCTGAATGTCCAACAGTGTATATATCGTATACAGTATAGTGTAGAATGAAATAATTCTAAAATCCTAAACTCCGTGATCCCATCTCCAGTCTCAGCCATTTGCCTACCAAACTGTTTCCTGCACGTGGTGAAACGGGGGTTGCTTGAGTGCTTACCACCCCATTTGTATCCAAGCTACTGTCAAATCTAATGCATTATAGTCATTATCATCCAACTTTCTGGTTTACTAATCAGGTGTTCTTAGACAAAAGACAAAACAGCCGCTCTCATACTGTAAGATTTTGTTCTTTGCAATTTTAGATATACAGAAGGTTCTCAGCCAAGGTATGCCTCATTTCTTCCGCATGATAAATCACACAAGAAGGGGCAGATTCAGTGTAATCATAGCATTTCATTTCTCTGCCTCGCAATTGATCGTCTCTAAAAAAAAAATAAAAAAATGCACGCAAACACAGAGCTCAATCCATGATCCATTTACTGCTTGGTAATAGTTGGAAATTCCATAAATAAAAAATGCAATTATAAAAGGTTTAGCAAAGCAAAGGCACATCTGCGGCGCGCCTGAGCGTGACAGCTTACACCGGTAATCCTTGGGCAGGATGACTTGCTTGTAGTCATGTTGACTTGTGATGCCGAGTCGAGGCAGCAAAGTCGGAGGAGATAGAGGGCAAACGGGGATAGTAGAGAACAGCGACACTTAGAAGGGGTTCATTTTCCTCAGGAAATTAATTAAATCTTTGAGGTATTAAATTGGACAACTGTGCAATCGTCTGCAAGGTGAAGGAAATCCACTCCAATTCCAAACCACCGGCGCTGACGAGACACATTTGCATAAGGGCACAACAGATAATCAATCTGTGATCAATATCCATTCTTTGTTTCTCCCCCTCTTTATCCTTGACGCCGGGCTTCCATCCTCCCTGACCGTCCGCGGTCGTTGCCGTGATATTGCCTTTCCAACATGAAGAGTTTATAAAAGGTACATCACGTCTCAGAATTTTTCTGCCTACAGAGAAGGACCGGACAGACCCTTTTAACGGTGATCACTCTGACCTGACTGAACAAAAATGTTACACTTAATAGAACAAAGCCAATGTATCAGGAAGCCATGCCAGTGTACTGTGTTTGCAGTATAATAATCCCAGTGCAGAAGAGCACACTATTACACCAACAGAAGTTGAACACATAATAACCATTAGTTTTCACTGAGTGTGTGGATTTCTAAACCACTCTGGGCTTATTATGTCACTGCACCATCATTGTGGGGGTATGAATAGATCTGACTGATTGCATCCGTGATGATAATGCCATTTTTCCATGGCAGAACTGATTGGTCAGAAACACTCCACAGCCTGAGGTCACAATTGTTGCTACCTTTTCTTTTGTGACGATGAATCCCACTTTAATGGCAGGCAGCCCCCTCCCCTCCCCAAGCGCTTCTATGACGGCCAACAAAACTTAACAGGAAAAGCGAGTCAAGCGTCTTGTGCACACGCCCACACGGTCCTGAGGTCCAATCAGGCAGGAAGCGAAACCACCTGAGTGGGC
This sequence comes from Diplodus puntazzo, assembly GCA_963678695.2. Lineage (NCBI taxonomy): Eukaryota > Metazoa > Chordata > Actinopteri > Spariformes > Sparidae > Diplodus > Diplodus puntazzo. Next base: position 11,605,657 of record OZ023178.1, read on the forward strand.
GGGCCGCGAGTGTGCGGTGGCTATAACTAAAGAAAAGAAAATACGCAGAGGCAGGGGGTCGGTTTTAAATCCGTCTCTTTGTCCTGATGAAAGCTGGTTGGTCTTCTCTTGGCAGATGTTAGGTTGCCATTATGAGCCATTTCCTGCTGGACTGTATAACTTTTTTTCATTGTTCCCATCTGATGGTGCATTTTGGGATTGTAGTCTACACAAAAAAAGCTATATTCGGTGGCACAAAGTTGAACAAATCCTCCCCGACTCCACCCACCAAAACCCCTGCAGGTGGTTGGCCTTCACATATATATATATATAGCAGTCATACATTTTACGTCAGCATGATCAATTAATCCATTCATCTCTGTGAAGACCCACATCCGGCAAGTAATCAAGTAACAACTAAACCGCCACGTCTCCTTTTTGCACGCACAGTCCGACAACACATCACATCTAATTAAAATCAGATAGAACGAGACGGAGCCATTGTGCACGCAACGACACATCCACTCCCGCAAAGTGTGTGTCCTAATTTGTGAGGATACAGACGGCGTCTCTGCTCACATCAAACAGCCGCCGCAGCTAGCGTCAGAATCAAAAGAAGATGCTATAACACAAAGCACCATGCTGCTCTATTTATAGGCTACAGCTACGGCCCTGTTTTCTAACATATCTGGATTTTGGCTGAGATTTATTCTAGCATTAATGTCGGGAAAGTGACAGCGCAGCTCTAAATTGTGTCTTTTTCTTATGAGGTTTTGAATTAGTTTTTTGTTTGTGGGAAGAAAATGCCAATATTCCCATCCAGTTAAGACACTGTTAACTAGATTTGTAAGTACCAGTCTTTTATGTTAAAACACTGTCTGCAAGCAACCTTCGACTGGCTTTGTAAAGGCAGTCAATTGCGTCTACATACGTGTGTCATCGCATTGGTTTTAAAAGCTTTGGAGGGGCTCAGTGGTCCCCCGTGACACATCTGAGATGCCGTTACAATTAATCCAAGTTAAATGGCGCTTTAAGAGATCGCTGTTCTCTCAGAGGAAAACATTTAAAGCTCGGGCGCTAAGAAAAAAAAAAGGATGAGACCAGAAAGGTGCAAAGCACTCTCCCCTCCACCTTTAACAAACAAACAAAAAAAAGGAATCTCTTCTTCTGCAGCAGCAGCAGCAATGGCAGCGGCACAGATTCCTGTTGGCTTGCATTCAAAGAGACTGCACTACTTCAGACTCCAAACAGTCCCCGGAGTGGGACTGCAGTTTTCTTGCCACTTTTCTAGCACCCCCCCCGCCTCCCTCCCCCACCAACTCTTTTCCTTTTTCGACTTTATCTGTGACTCTTTCCATTTCTCTCCACCCCTCTCTCTCACTCTCCTGGCTTACTTTCTTTTCCTCCGTCTCACTTTTTTTTACCCTCTTTTGATTGTGCCGCCGTGCTGTCGAGACCGGGCTGTCACGTTAACACTATTTCAGAAGAGAGGGAATAACATCGTCCTGCGAATCGAATCAAATTCGCACCCGCAGTTTCATTTGTGTTTCCCCTGTTTTTTTATTTTTATTTTTGAGCTGCATTTATTAACTGTTCAGACGAACAATTATTTTCATTTCTGTGGCCTAAGAGCACGCCTTCCACCGAGGAGGCTTTCACGCCGCAGCAGCCTCGACTTTTTCTTTGTCAGGGAAAAAAATGTGGAGATTGACGCCTTGCTTGATTGTTTTTTTCCTCAAGCCATTTGTCTCTACTCCCTAGAATGGCTTTATCCATTTAGAAAACATGCTAGGTAGCAGTAATTATGAGTGACTGGGTTTCTTCTGAGAGACACAGAGCAAGGCTTTCAGTGTCGCCTCAAGCACACGGCTGAGGGCTTTTTGAATCGATGCATGTGGATCGTGATAGACAGTGCACGTGTTACACGATAGCACGACCGTGCCCATTATATTAATCTGAACTGTGGCTGCATCTTGCTGGAAGTCTTTGTTGTTCTCAAATTACTTAGATTTGTCCATACATTCTTCAGAGAGTTCCACAAGGCCAGCAGATGTATTGCTTAGGCTGCTAGCCGGCTAGTCTCACAAGAATGGAGGAGAGTGCAGCAAAAGTTCCCAATACAAACATGCTAGCTTAATAGCGGCGAGCGCTAACAAACAGCCATGTCTGTTGTTTTACGTTCATGATGATGATGTTGGATGCTTTTTTACATGTGAGTGAGACATTCGGTAGTTAGGTATGGTTAGCGCTGACGACGGATGTGCTGCACTCGCCGCAGTACACCGCCACTGAGTCTGTTGTTCAGCAGCCAGCTAACTCATTAGCACAAAGCACACAACCCCTGAGGATAACAACAAGTGGGTGGCAGCTACAGACTGTTGTTCAGATGCTAAGTGAGTAGCACAAAGCACACAGTCCCTGACCTACAGCTGGAAGTAGTAGCTATTGCACTGGCCAGCCTTTTCAGATGTATGTTAGTAAAAGCTGTTTTACTTTACTTTTACGTAGCTATTTAGCTTGCAGAAAGAAACGAATTAGCCTCTAACATACATCTCTGAGTCTGGCAGTAGTTGGTATCAGCGTAGAGAGGCAGTGCATATTAATGTGTTTTGGAGGGAGATCTGAATGAGATGGTCGGATCTTTTTCAGTTGGACTCTTTCAAAATCTAGCTCGCTCTTTCTATTTTCTTCATTCGTACCTATCCTAGCTTCAACTGAAATGCAGGGATACTTGATCAGCACCAAAATAAAGGCTAATAGCATTAAATCTTATTGGGTTATATAGTGTATAGCTGTGAATTAACCTGCGCTTAATCAGGAGAGCTGAAGGTTATAGTTAAATGTTAAAGATTATATTGCATAGTGAAGGTTCAATGATTTCACAGGTTCACATATTTGCTTCCCTCAACTAAGGGAGCAAATCTGTGAAACTAACGTATGCTTTCTTTCAGCGTGAAGTTTTATCTGGCAGTGCTCTCCAGTTCAAGGATGCTGAAGGAAGTGCTACGGCACAGAAACTTGGCTTCAAATGTGAGTTGAAATTTAAATGTATCCATCCTGAAGACTTTCTGACCACTAGTAGGGTTAAATGTCATAATTACCATCTGAATTGTTGAGTACTGGCCAAGTATGTGTTTTACGAGGTCACAGGGTAGCAAGTTAGAAGAGTTAGAGGTGGGCAATGCAAAGTTTGAACAGCCTGCAGTCGAATGCGGAAAGTTCACCCACTGTCTCCCTTCTTGTGAGGGTCACTCCGAGCGAACTCGACTCGATCCCTCGCTCGAGAACAGAAGGAACCGCTCGCTTTTGGACGTGACAAATTCCATCGCTAGAGGGCCCACTGGAGGGAGGACATCAAAGGAGGACAGTGCGCTAACGTGGAACCGAGTGCACCCCCTTACTCTGCAGTTGGGCGGTTTGAGAGTCGAGATAAGGGCCGGGAGTGTTTGTGGGAATACAAAAAGGACAGCCGTCCGCAAAAACCTCTGAATGAAGGACATTCCGCTTATGTTCTTTGCGTCACAGAGTACAGCAAACGGAAGGGACATCGGAACCACACTCGCTGTTTTCGAAAAAGACAAAAGGTGGACCCGGGTGAAAGTTGTACGCTCACTTTGTTCCATCATGAATATATTCCAATGCGTGAACGGGAGAGTTTTTTTTTTTTTTTTTGTTAACTGCAGTGACCTTCAGCTTGATCATCAGGAGCCAAACTTCTGTTTATTTTTTCCATCCTACCACTTCATTCATTATAGTTAATTGCGTTCACCTCAGGTCTCCGGCGTAAATCAGCCCCTGAATTAAAACCGACTGAGCTCTGACTGACAAGAAAGTGATTTACTGGGTTATGGTAAGGTGGAGCGAGCCATCGGCAGAGAACATACGAGTTCTTTGTTAAAAATAGAAGGCTGTGTTGGAAAAAAAGCAGGTTTTACTTTGTTTGGAGGGATGTACTAGAAAATGACTGCATTAAATGGGCATTTTGTAGTTTTCCAATATTTACAGTATTATTGAGGTAATAATACAAAGTCAGAATTAGTTTTTGTCCATAAGTGAATAAACAAGCTGTTCTCAGAGGAAAATAACATCACCAGGAAACTGTTTGAAGCTAGAAAGGTGGCAGGGTCCGCCACATATACACAAAGTAAACGATTATCTTGTCCTTTTTAAGGTCGGTTTGTTGATTCATGTTTTTCAGTCATGAAATAAATTAAGAGATTGTTTATTTAGTTTGTTTACACACTTTATTTCCTTTTAGTGCACCTTTTTAAAAGACAGAAATTAAAAACACTGCAGAAAGGTCAACAATATCCAGAGGGGTGCCAGAAATACAGCCGCATGTTTTAGAGATCTGGCAACAGCTGCCGTCCTAAATTAACAAAAATAGTCCAAAAAAGGAGAAATCCAGAGGACATTATCCAAAAACATTACTGTTTTTCAGTTCAACGTTTTGCTCCAGTGCATATTTTTTATTCACGTCTTTCACTAGGAGCCATTACCCATTCTCTGTCGTGACAGCAGCTTTTATAAATACAACATTTCTTTAGTCAAAACAGACTCCCGGTGATCTTTCTTTTGTGGGGTCTCTCAGTGCTAATGCTTCATCTGCGTGGCACTGTCGCCTTGTTTTCAGACTCCACGAATTGCAGATGGCACTTCTGAGTTTTGCGGATTCAATGAATTAATCCATTGGAAATAGTTCTGCAGTAATCAGACGCAAAAATCAAAACAAACTCCCAAAATGAATTGTAAGCCCTCAAGTAAACTGCAAGGAAAGTTTTATTTCTTCATTTCCTGTGTGTGTTTGATTTAGCTGCTTTGCAAAAAGTAAATTCAAGAGAAAGTCACAATTAAAAAAGGTTGGTTATAGGGAGCTTCTGCTGATCAGAGCCTCGGAGTGAATGCTGGGAAATCGATTGGTGTGGACCTCCTCATCAGTGGAAACCCAGCTGCGGCACAGCAGGCTAGCTGATGCTCATCTCACCCACAGATCAGGATGTAATGAAGGCTCGAACGGGAGAGAGATTACATGAGAGAGCATCCATTACTAATTACTCTCAGCGAGTTCAGACGGGCGGTTTTGTACGTTAAAGCTTCGGTTTGAAGATTTGATGGTCCTGGGTGGGGAGGGAGCGGAACAAATACACAGCGGGATGGAGGATGTGTCTTCATTAGCTAAAGTTCAGTTTTTAATCTTTTGCCAGATTCAATTAGTTTGTATATGTAGACATGACCTTGGTGCATAGAGTCAATGATTAATTGAATACAGCCTTGCGTTTCTTTTAAGCCACGCTAACTGCTGCCGCCTCCATAATTAGCAACAACCCAATGCAACTGTGAACGTCTCAGTGGTGTGCCGACATTTTATCCCGGTGACTGGGCTTTTCGCAAATGTTAGCATGCCAACACACACAACGAATACACTTAAGCTAGTAAAGTTACATTATTCATTTTACACCTACTAAACATAATCATGTCATCATTGGCATTGTTAGTATGTCAATGTTAGCATGGGAGCACCACCGTGCAAAAACGCAGCCTGGAAGAGATGCTAGCATAGTAAAACAAGTAGAGGTTAGTGACCTCTGTGAGCATAAATAAAGATATAAATAAAGATTTCCAAAACACTACAGTGATTCTGGGACACTGTAGTCAAGCCTACATACATTTAACTGTCATTTGAATTGCTCCCCGACTTTTGTCCTAGCTAGATGTGGCACGAGGTAGACATTTTTCACTTTTACTGAAATATCTGTAAAGCAATTGGATGGATAGTGCTAATTAGCAAACATTAGCACATTACATTTGACTTGCTGAACATAATTACGTTAGCATTGTCATTGTGGACATGTGAGCATGATAATGATGGCACGGAAAGAATGTGATGCCACTACAATTGCTGCGAGCTGCCCCCTGACTTTTTTACCTAGCTAGCTTTTAGCTGCTGAAATGTCCGGGAAGCAATTAGATGGATAGTGCTTATCAGCAAATTTAAGCAAGGTAACACAGTAAAGGATGCATCCAAATATTACACCTGCTAAATGTAAGTATTTTAGCATTGACGTATTGCCAGAGTAGTGTTGCTAGCATGGCTGAAGCCATGTTTATATCTTGAAACACTGTGTTTTTGTACTGAGTTAGTATTCTAAGCTGGCCTCTGTTGGTTTTGTAGTAAAGATAAGGCCATGAAAATGAGCTTACATGTAAAAAGAAAAACACGCAGTGAAATAATTATACCCCAAATGGCTCAAACTGGCGTTCACCTACTCTGCAATTAGCCCTGTTCCTTTTTTAACACCGTCGTTTTAATGTTCATAAAATGTATTTTTACCAGCCTAAAAAGAATAGGGTAGTAAGCACTGCAAACATAAAAAGAACTGCTTTCAAAATTGCTATGCACTGTAGTGATTCTGGGACTCTGACAACCATTTTTCAATATCTCCAAAATATAGAGGAAGGTGTTGAAATTGTCAGCCAAGAGCTACGTTATCTAATATCCCTGAAAACTAATCTCGTTTGTTTCTCCCGCTTTCATTTTATAAAGGGAGATATTCTGTTCTAAGGGATATTTGACACTGGGAGTAAAGTGGGAATTTATTATGAGGGTTCACCACCTGGGACGTGGTGCAATGAGTGCAGCGGGTGGCGGCGTTACCTCGCGTGTCTTGTGTGCCTTAATTGAGACGCGCAGTCACTTTGGGGTAATGCGACTGCTCCGAACAACAAAACACAGCTGACAGTCACTGAGATAATTGCACCAATGATTCAATTGTAGTGCTGCATATTAGTGTTGAGTGCTGATAGACTTACGTATAAAGCTAATTTGCTCCAACAGGCTCCCCGTGGGCTTTCCTCCCATTTACCACTCCTGTGTGTGTGTGTGTGTGCGGGTACGCATTCATTATGTCTCCTTATGTTTGTCTGATTGCAATCGCAGGTTTATTCCTTTTTCCTTTACTTTGCAAGTCATTATACGGTTTTATATTACAGTGATTTCTCTAGAATATATTAGACAAAGTCAGGCCCCTCAAGGTTTAGCTGATAACTTCACAGTCCTGACCTGAGGGCAGCTGCTTTCAGACCAGCAGGGAGAATCTGGATTAGACGGGGGGAGTAGTAAACAAGCACTGCTTGAGAGTGATGCACAACCCCTGAGCTACACTAGTGGAGCTGCTCAGTGCAAAGACTGTGGTTTTTTACTGGGCAGCTCCCAGAGGGAAGCCTCTGTTTGTCCTTCCCTCCTCTCTGCAGCTGCACGCCAAAGCTGTCGTAGCAAATACATGTTTTCCCAGTCATGTGTCCTGGTTAAATAAAGATTACATGTATCTAATAAGGATTATGCAGTAATGACATGAATAGACAGCTCATCCTAGATTATGGTGCATATGGTACATATTTGTATTCGGTGTGTGCTCAGTAGGTTTTCAGACTGTGCACACTGATATGCAGTATTGACTGTTTGGTCTGGAAAGGGTAATCTTTGTTCCAACTTAGAGGAATGCTCCTTCGGAGTTCTTTTTTTTATTTTATTTTTTTTTTTTTACCTGAAATTCATTGATATTACAAGAGAGCTCACACTGGCATGCATAAATGTAAGTCCTGTCAATATATTCCAGTCCACGTGGACGCATAAGAGGCAGGGTCAGCTCCGGCACAGCACCCGCGGGTTAAATGCTTCACTTCAAGTGCACATCAGCAGCCTGCAGTCCGGGCCTCAAGACTCTCCAGCTCCAGCTGAGAGCCTCCCATTGGTGTTTATGTATCAAACCACTGACCTTTTCAGTATGATTCAGATGGCTGGCCCCAGAGTTCAGCTGGTCTGCCCCTGTCAATAGCCGTTAGACATCTCTATGAGGAGGAACTCTTGGCCTGGAATATTATTTGAATATGTGCACACTTGGCCTAATATGCTCCACTAAACCCCAACTGGGAAATTACCCCCCCAATGACTGAGCCAGAACTGTGATTAAGCAATGAAAGAATCTTTAATGCCAAAAATCTAATTTGTCAAAACTAATTTCTATCATTACCCAGAGTACAAGTGCCCAGAGTGCAAGTGTGAAGCGAAGTGACTGACTAATTGAATCCAAAGCAAGCAACCAAATCTCTAGTTCTAGTTCAAAATGAAAAGAGGGCTGCATTATAACAAAAGGGGTTGATGTAAGTGATGTAAAAGACTAATCGACTTATAATGCTCATCGATGCTATAATCAGGAAATATATGCTTGAATGTAGGTGCTTGGTCCATGCAGCGTTTGGTGAAGATATCGGACAATTTTTGCACCTATTCGGCCAATGAAATGATCTGTACCTGCACTGGAATGGGCAGGGCTTAACCAGTAGTTGCTGGTGCTTATACCAAAAGTGGGCGGGACTAACCTGAAGTTGTTAGTTTAAGCCTGAAATGGACTTTGGTCAATCACACGTTGCTATAGCTAATATTTATTAGAAAACTTTTTACAGAGCAGCCTCGGAATTGAGCTCTAGATCAATGTTTTTTTATCAAAAGAGTAAGAGAACGAAAGAGCACAGATGATGTATTTTTGTGGGCTTACCTGTAAGTTAGCATCGCCCTGGTTCCATAGACAAAGTACATTATCTGTATTAGACACACTTTCTGTCCCTTATCGCTGGTTTTCTGGGCCTCTGTTGCCTTTCAAAATCCCCTTGTGAATCATGGTCTCCCGGGTGTTTGTTTGCCTCTGATTTTGTGCCCACCATAATAATAGCTCCCATTATGATCTACAAGCACCTTGTTTTGTAATAGATTAGGTTTATATGACACTTGTATATGCAGCCACCCACAGATGCAGCAGATTTTCTAATCCTTTTGTGTTTCTATGGGCATTAACTCATTGAGCGTTGAAAGTCGGGGTTGCCTAATGACAAGATCCATTTTTTTGCTTGAGCTCAGTTGAGGCAGGACGAATAGATTTTGAGAGATTCTGCCAAATTCTGCTTCCTAAAGAGGGCACTCGTCTCCTCCTTGAAAGGTGCCTGCCTAAGAAAGTTTGACCAATTCAATTCGGACAGGGAAAAAAAACCCCATGAAACCCATTTGGTGGGGTAAAAACGGAATAAACCTCAGGAGGAGCGACAGAGGAGGCATCTTCCAGAACAGATAAACCAGCAGTGCACAGAATAGACACAGATAGCAATAGTAAAATTCCAATAGTGGAAAATGGTGAGACAGGAACAATGCAAACATCTGATTTGGGATATTTTTATTTCTTAAACTGTGGCAGTTTCTTCTGTGCCTTGGAGGGAAAAGGTGGCAGGTAGCTTTGCTTTTTGCATTTTCATTTCATTATGTCATATTTAAGGCCATTAGGCTCTCGGAAAAATACAAGCCTCCAGTGACCTAATGCCCTGATATCACAGGTCACCCTGTCCTGCCCTGTCCTTAACGTACCCCATTGGGAGCGTTCAGAAGCTGAGCGTCTATCCTGCCTGAGTTGTTTCATTTTCCTTGATTTTTGTGGTTCTACCATGGGTGAGTATGTCACGTTAAATAATTTCTTCTTCTGTCAGTTTAAAGTGTGATGTTGTTAATATTTCTGACTTGCTGTGAATGTAAGTGGCTTACTTTGAAACCGGTTGAATGCTGCATGCTGTTCCTTTGGCCGTGGCATGCCGAGTGGAACCGCGAGCATCGCCTAGAAAAGCAGCAATCAGACCTCGCTGCTGCCGTAACACAATGTTGAATGTAACGACGTTGAATTTGGGGGTCATTCTAGATAAGTGACGCCTTATTGTTGGTTTTACTGACTGAACAGCGACAGTATTCCTGGAACACTCATCAGAAACCACATGACGTGCGGTGACCGCGAGGGGCCACGGCGCACTCCTTGAAGATGCTTCTGCCATTGATGATCTGGATTGTGCCTCCCTCTTTCTCGGCTTGCTTTCAAATCAAATGAGCGTGTACATCATCCGACTGCACAAGCCTGTTATCATGAATCCCAACAGGTGAGCAAAATGTGTCAAAGCAGATCCCACTTGTTGTGCTTGGTGTTGAAATGAGGTAACCGGAGCTCTAATCTCATGTGGATGTCGCCTCCAAGTCTGCCTGCTTTTGATCTGTTATTACAAAGTCAATAAAAATCAATCACAAGGGACATTTTCACTGACGGATTGTTTTTAGTCTAATTCTGTCACGTTGATGTTACTGAACAATATTCTCTTCTCACACTCGCAAGGAAAAAGGCACCAAAAGTGAGTAGTACTACACAAACAGACCTCTCGTTTTGTTTATTGCGAGAGTCGAGTCGTGTGTGGGAGTTTTTTTTTATTTTTTTTTATTTATTTTTTTTCTCACTCTTTCTCTTTGTAATTTGAACAAAAGGAGCTGCTTTCTGCGCTGGCAGCAATATTGTTTGCATGAGGTGTATGCGTGTGTGTGTGTGTGTGTGTGTGTGTGAGGGAGAGAGAGAGAGAGAGAGAGAGAGCGAGAGAGACAAAGGGAGTGTGAGAGAAAGAGCAAGTGCCTGCAGGTGTGTGCCGCGACACTGCTAAACCGCAGCCGTCATCATGTTTGGTCCGCAACTTCACACTTTTCAAGAGGTGGGAAGAAATAAGGGTCTTGAATTTTTTTTTTTTTTTAGAGGATCTCATTAAAGAGGCAGAGATGAAATTCAAACTCAGAATTTTAACATTTACAATATTAATGAGGAAATGGGACATACTCAGAAATATTTATTTTTTCTGTGCTACGGGGAACAAAAGTTGTGTTTGAAGCTAGAGAGGTGGCAGGGTCCGCCAAATATAAACAAAATAAAACGGTATGAAGTTGTGTTGTCCTTTACGGTCAGTTTTATTTATTCAGTCATGAAAAAGATGATAGTTTGTTTGTTTACTTTGTTTAGGGAATGCCAAATTAGCTGTTAGCAGTTTGAAGTTCCCATGTAACAACCAGTTGCAGAAAAGATCTGGTTGTACGTCAGCTTATGGGAGATTGACCCTACTTCTCGCTTGATTTATAAACTCAGTAAACGGTTTTCTAATGAGCTTGTGGTCTGAATCACTAGTTCAAGTCTTCTTCAAGACAGCAAAATGTTCATTTTGTAATCTGTGGGCCCAATTTGGAGTAAAGTAGATGGTTAAGCACGGTATGCTCTCAACAAAAACAAAAATGGCAACAGCTGTAATGCCAGACTCAGTAGGTGATGTTGCTGCGGCAGTTCCACCTGCTGACCCCGCAACATCCAAATTACTTCCTGTTTTTGTTTTTTTTTTAAAAACTCCAATGCACCTGTTATTCTCTGCTCACGCAGTAGCTCCCCCTCCCAACCCCCTCGACCGTCCCCTCCTCGCAGTTTTTGCTCCACTGTCATACACTATTCGCTTGTGTACTCTTGAAAGCTGTTTTTAGCACTCAGGTGAAGGTAAATGACGGTGCGTAATTGTCTTTTACAAATTTTTCCACAGCGGGGGTCGAGAACAAACAACCTTGAATCAATAGAGAACACCAGAAACACAGCCTTAAATCTTGCTTCGTGGACGGCGGTCTGTGCAAGGTAAGTAAATTGCACAGAACTTGCACTTAAATTTCCTCTCTTCAAGTGGCTGGCGTGGGCGGAGGGAGTAAAAAGAAAAACACTTGCTGGCAATTTGAGTCATCCTTGGTGAGTCTCGAGTGCTCTCACGGCTTGTCAGAAGAAAAAGCTTCCCATTTTGCTGATTCTGAATTCGTGACTGTGCTGTGCATTTTTAACATAGAGAGATCTTTTGCTGTGTCTCCCTTTATGCACTCAAGGCTTCTTTTTTTTTTTCTTCCTTTCACTAAGCTGTTACAGGATCACTATTCAACACCACACACCCTGGCACTCTGCAACAGTCTCTGACACCGTGTGACGAGGGCAACACGTGACCAGCTCGCTTTTTTCTCCCCCTCCGTCCTCCTCATCCCCCCCCTTTGTTCTGTTGTGCTGACACAGCACTGATTCCTCCCAGCATTAGGTGTAGGTGGAGCGGGGCAGCTGCTCGGGGTCTTGTTGACCAGTGTGCGATGATCACTTTAGGCCAGCTGGCCTTGTTTGCATTTGCATCCGTAATTTATAATCGGGGGGAAAACATAATCACGCCTGCCACGGCTCCATCTCTGTGCACGAAATGTCCAGTGTCATAGATGTGGTGGAGAAGTTTTATGCATGAGAAGATTTTGCAGACTACAACGTCTATGATGAGAAAAAAAATTACTTTCTAGGACGACTTTCTAGTTTTGTGCCCTGACATAATACGCCTGTATATGTCACGTCCGTATGTTGCCGTGCGTGTTAACTGCAGCGCTTGTGATGTGTTTATTGTCCCCTTTTATGTCCTCTGGAACATTTCTGTAGGATTTACTCAGCCTTTGAGTTGCAGAGCATAAACAACCTAAAGGGCTGTACAGTACACGCAAAGGCTTTGAAGCAAATAAACCCCCTCCCGTGCAAGGGAAAAAACAACACATAAAACACAAGAACGCTGCATGGCAAATGGGTTCAGCATGTACTTCACCGTTGAAAAGACGGCCCTTGCATAAAACTGGGCTGTCTAAGCAGTAAAAAGATGTAGGAGTTTTTTTGGAATTGATGCTGCATGACCAGAGAAAACAGATAACCCTAACCCCACTTAACATTACCAAGTAGTTTTGGTGCCTAAACCTAACCAAGTACTGTCCAAAAGTCATAATATGTCATTTTGTGTGTAAGCAAAAATCTAGCTTGTTCATTTTCATACACTATCAGCATTTAAATGATATAAAGCTGGTGATTATCGGGAAAGTCCCTGTTTAAAATACAGTCAAAACTCATAACACTTTTATTGGCCGAAACATTTAGAATGAACAACACCATCTGCCTGTCTTTGTCTTTCATTAACATTAATTAAAAATCATCATGATAAATGAGTAAAACAGATTTATTTTTTTCCCCTCATGAATAAAAAATGCAGTCCAACAGGTTAGGAGTCTCGGCCCTGGCACCGCTCTGCCCCGCCATGGATCCTGTCAGAGGAGCAGCCACACTGGTTCATCCAAATTCCATTTAATCGGCTTTCATTCATGCCGAATCACTTAAGACTTTGCACTGGCAAGCGTTGGGAATGGCAATGAAGAAGAATGCAAATTCTTCTTCAAATAAATGTCACATTGCCTAATTTAGCTTTGAATTTGCCCGCCCCGTGAGATAAATTCCTGCGGTAGATGCCCTGAATTCTGATGGGACTCGAACAGATTCATTCGATTTTACCCAACCCCCTCTCGAAGAAAAAGTCGTCTCCCTCAAGTCTTATTACGGAAATAAGTAATCCGAAGACGTGCGTTGCTAAGACAGACTTCCCCGGGAGAAAAATGAGGGGACTGATCAAACTCTGTTCTCTTATCGTTGTCTCGGAAGGTCTTTTTGAATCGCGGAGACGCTGTGGTGAATTTACAGTGGGTTATTTATTGTTTCTTCGGGGGAAAAGATAGAAACGGAAAAGTCTGAGGGTGCGTACAGAAGGGCATCATGATTAGACAATGAGAGGGAGAGAGCGATCCAACCTGTCAGCATCCGCTCAGTATACGGATGCCACAATGGGGCAATTATAAATTGGCGAGCTCAGGTATTAATCCAGCAGACAGCACTTTGGGATTGGCCATTTGGCAGGAAACGTTTTGGCCCCAATCAAGGGGCCTGTGTTGAAATAGCTGACGCTGGGGGAGAGGGATGTAAAGAGCGGGAGACATGAAGCGAGAGTTCAAAAGAGGAGGAAGTGAGGAGGGGTGGGGGTGTGATTGTCCCAGGCATCGGATCACAGGGTGTGTGTGTGTGTGCAAAAGGCTGACTGCTAGTATTTGCGGCTAATGAGACACTTAGCTGCTGGAGGTGGTGGTGGATGCAAGTTTGCTCCAACCGGTCATGAGAATCGGCCATGCAAACACACACAAACACGCACACACGCATCTAGATAACAACACGGCCACAAAGCAGACGTAGTGTTTCACTCATTCATGGAGTTAAACACCAAAGCCTTGTGTCAGTTTATGCTAGTTCGTTATTGTAATCTGTTTGCTCTGACTGACAAACCTTGGTGTTCCAACTACCTTTGTATTATCGCTTTCAAAATGCTCATCTCTAGCCAACGCTAAACATCGATAACAATCTCAGAGCTAGCAATCCCCATGCTTAAAAGGCAAGCTGGTTGATAACGGTATGAACATTAGCTAGCAGCTGCTACCTCTTCTTCTTCTTCTTCTTCTTCTTCTTCTTCTTCTTCTTCTTCCATTTTTTAATTGCGCCCAAGATGATTGTGATTGGTTTAAAGCAGGGGTGCCCAAACCTTTGCCCATAGGCCCCCCCTTTGTTGTCAGTGGAGCAGCCATACTGGTTTAAAGAAATACAACCAAGTAAAGGGATTTTTTTCTTTAATCCAGTGCCGTCACAGAACTGTGGAGCAGTGTGGCTTTGCTGCTACACTGCTAAAAACAGGCTTAAAACATCCCGCAAATGGGCTTGTGTGATAGTTTCTGTCTGGTAAAGCTCTGGACAGACAGCCAAAACAAGCCTGTCCTCCATTTCCTTGGCCAGCAGGATGAAGAGTCATGACCCGTCTAATACCGTCTGAACAGGAGTGACAGTGACGACACCAGCACCGCTAGAGAAGAAGCCATGCTGCACCAACGTTAATAATACATGTATGTATGCATGTATTTATTGCATATGGATGAAGGACATTACCTGATAAGTCTAATCCGTCACTTCAATAAATCCCTTCTACCATGAGTCTCACCTCACTGGATAAATATAAATTCCACCTTAAGCGACTTGAGAAACTTTCATTTTGCTGTTCCTCAAAAGACCCTTTCCAAGTTCTGCCATGTTCTTTGGGGTTTGTCAAAGTTGTTCTATGTAATTAAACCAGGGACCGCTGTGTCGCCAGTCAGCCATATTTAAAAAAAAAAAAAAAAATCCAGAAAATCCAGGCTGCCTAACAGGCGGCACAGTGCTCACGTTGCTGGCAGGTTAAATCTGGCGAATGTAGGAAAAAAACCCTCTGAGCAGAGAACATGAGACATGCCGCCTGTGCATCTGCATTCCACCCCCCGCGTGTACATTCCGGATTGATGATCTATAACAGCTAACACAGCTGCTAATTAGGGAGCTCCCTGATGTGGATGTATGCTGCGTGATTACGGAGGCAGGGATATAAAAAACAACACATTTATGGCATGAATTTTAATATAAAACATGCCTGAGATGATATTGTAAGAAATTAGTTGGCTGTCATTTTAATAACATCAGGCCCCCCCCCAGCCCGATTTCCCACTTTTTGCTTCAAACCCTCCTGAAAGTACAATGAATAATACTGACATATTGGATAACTTTAATGACTTCTCTGGCAGGGGTCCATTCAACCCATCAAAAAAAAAAGAAAAGAAAAAAACCTGCCCACTAACTGAGGCAATTCAAGACTTTCATTTCATATATGTCCGGAGATTTAATCGGCAATATTGTAATGTAAAGATATACAGCGGGCTCATGCTTTTATTGCTTCAGTGCAACAACAAATCTCCGGTCTAAAGCAGGTGCGGGGAAAGGAAACGGCCGCGAAAAAAGGAAAAAAGATGCTAAATGTATGAGTGAGTGAACCTCTCGACAGATGGCCCTCAGCCGCTAACAATCCCCCCCTCGCTCTCCCTGTCGAAAAAAAACATTTCGAGCGTCACCTGCTTTGGAGTAGCTGATGACATCAAATTGCACACCATTCACTCCTGACCTTATTTCCGCGAGACAGAATGACAGTTTACCTGAGCGCAGCTGTGCATCGCCATCAGGTATAAGCCATTTGGGCTTATCCAGGTTTCCAAGGATTTTCGTTCAGGGCACATTGCCCACATGAAAGGGAATTTTGTCAGAGGGGCTCCATGAATTATGCAATGGCAGAGTGGATTTGCAGGTCTTGCTGAAATTAATATGATACCGAATAAAGAAACGAGATGGAACCGGCGGGTTTTATCCAGCAGAGAGGGAGGGGGAAAGAAAATTTGGATTTAGAGAGGAGGTTTTAAGGCAATGATGCACAAAGGACATACGTTGTGCGATGCAAATGTTGAAAAAACATTCTATATTTATCCTTTCCAATGCATAATATCATTTTTTTTCTCTCCTTTTTAACAGATAACGACTGCATACAGCGAGGCTTATGCAGGAAAAACCGCCCTGAGGTAATCTCATCACCTGGATTGTTTGCCCTCTCGGATCACACACCGCGCAGGGCGTCAACACACTAAACATTTACAGGTCGCCTCAGCACCTCTGCATATGCTTCGGAGCGTTCACTCATTTTTATGGATCAACGTCAGCGTGATGTATGGCGGTGTTCGAGAGATCCGGGGTGAGTTTTTGTTTGAGAAAGTTGCCGCTGGCTCAGATTTAACAGGGCTAAAAATAACAGGGGGGAAGTGAGAGGAAGCAGCCATTATATTGAAAGAAAAAAAAAAAAGAGAAAAGAATGGCTTGGCGTTTGTTGGCTAATGGCCCATGAATCTATTTTTTCCCCACCCGCTATTTTTGTTAATCCAAGAGGGCAGCTGTTGCCAAATCTCTGTCATAATCTATGTCCTTGTCTTCCTCGGGATACTGTTGACCCTACAGTTTTAAGCACTGCAGTGTTTTGTAACTAGATTGACAGCCAGACAGGCACTCAGACAGACAGATGGACCGATAGGTGCGTGCCCACGGTGTCACCGTGCGCCGAACCGCCTCTGAAAGACCTGTCGGTGATTATCCACATACTGTTGGTGATAATATGGGCTATGGTCTTATACCAGGGTGGCAAAGTGCTTTAGGAATACTAATTGTCATAATCTCAATTATCTGTGCTGTCAAGATGATTTGTGTGCAAAATGACACGATGCCAACCTGAGGTGATTTGATAATAAGTGTGGACTGGGAACCCGCTGAGCAAATGCTTTGACAATTTATCTAATTGACAGTCTATGACTCATTCTGTCTGGCACTTCATTTCAATTACTAAGTCCCAGTTTGCTGGCAGTGCTGGGAAATGGCTAAAGGGTAGGTTCAAGATTTTTTTTTATTTATCGGTCCGTAAACAAATGATAGCGCGCAGGCTGTCTGCTGCTCGACCTCCCCTTTACTTACATTCTCTAATACCTTTTCTAGTGCTACAATGATGCTAGTTAGCGCCATTGATGTAAACATGGACAAAGCTTTCAGCTCTGAACAGTGAAGCCCATGTGTTAGCGCCTTAGATCTGCATTCTTTTTAATGGCCAGTAGGGGGTGACTCCACTGGTTTCAAGAGATTTCGGAATATACTGAAGCTTATGAAATTTACGAATTTTATGAATTTACGGGCTAAATCGCTAGTTCAAAACAGCATGATGTTTGTGGTTCCACTAAGTACAAAGAAGGGTGTTCTTTTTGTTGTGGCTACCTTGTGATTGATAACAGCATGTCCTCAATCATATCTAATCTTTCCCAACTCCGCCATCCAAATATATCTTCTGGCTCCAAAAACCAAGATGCAAAGACACTAAAGCCAAACTCACTTCAGAATGGCACCACTCAACAAAACAATGATTGACATCACGGTGAGTTTGCCGCTTACACAGCACAAACACCTTACACAAATGTCTCCAAATGTTGTGCTGCCAAAGATTAGAAGTGTAGAAGTCAATAGACTATGTGGGAATGACAAGACTTTCCCAACTTTGGAAAACAAGAGAATGCTAGCATGTTTAGCATTAGCTGCATGGTTTTTCCTTTGAACACAAGTGCATTGGGCACAGCAGCTAACGCTACATTACCTACCATTCCGAATCAGTCCTAATTTTTACGTTAGCTGCACGGTACTGTTTCTGTGAGGACACTCCCACACAGCGTTTAAAAGCCTGCAACTCCCCTCCAATTGGTTATAACGGAAAAAGCCTCTTGGATGAGAGGTGAAACTTCTTCAAGAAACTGAAACATGTCCAGTTGCCTACGATACACATGACCTGGGTGACTGAACCTTCATCGACATACTTCCTCTGAACACAGGTTCATGAGGCGCAGCAGATGACGGCTTCCACATTGAAGCCTATGCTATTTGAACATCAACAATATAAATACAAAGTGACAACTTACTGACAGTTGCAAGAGCTCGCAAAACTATTCATGTAAATATACACTTTGATTTGGGTAACAATCTGTAATAACCCTGGCATCATGACTATTAAGAAGCAGGAGGGCTGCCTGTCGGCCAATAAATAAGCGAGTTATAGTCTTCTCTGGAACTCTCTTGGTGCAAAGCCTAAGAATAAATCATTTCCCTGCAAAATGGGAGGATGACTGATGGGAAGAACCCAGCACCCTGTACTGCTATAGGGCCGAAAACCATCTGATCCAGATCTGTGCTACGATCCCCCTGGGACAGGTCAATAAGCAGAGAGAAGCGGCAATCTGTTTTTTTTTTTAGCTACCATACATCTGAAACATACCGGCAAAATACATGCTCTACTGCATTGCCAGGTAGCTGCATTCTCTTTTTTTATTTTCTCCTGTATGCTGCTCTATTAAAGCCTATTTTAACACATCTTTCTATATTGCCTTACGCTCCCTTGCTTAGGGCCCTCTATGTCTTATGTAAAGCACTCTGAATTGCCTCATTGAAAGGTGTTATACAAATAAAACCTGCCTTGCATTGCTTTTTATTTCAGCTTCCTGTACATTTTTAAACCACGTTTTTTTTTTTCGTTTTTTCGGTGAAAGCCTCCTGATAGCAGCTGTTAACCACAGTTGTGGGAGCCAGAAGGGCAGAAAACCGTTGCCTCTCAAACTCAAAACACAGGCCCTTTCAACCATTCCTGCTCTTATTCCTAAAGTGACTACAGCTGTGGCGGTGTACTGATTGATTTCTGCACACAGAGAGACCTGGAGCACAGCAAACTGCTTTCCCAAAACTTTTTGCACCGCAAGACGGGTGCCTTGAAATGCAAATGTGCGCTCTCAAAAAGTGGAGGAAAAAAAAAAAATGTTTCCCTGCCGCCAAAGGATTATGTGAAGGAGACACAAACCCAAACAAGGAGGGATCTTGACACAGAAAGGTTGGTGTTGGAAGAATTTTTGGTGGTCAGGGTGATGGATGTGTGTGGATTTATTTTAAATCCAGGAACACAGGTTTTGAGACTCGGCTCTTATTTTAAACCCTTTTCGCTGATATATTTAGGTCGCATCAGACTGTTACGCCCTGCTGAGGTCGCGAACCCCCCCAGCACAACCTCAGGCCACTTTGAAACATTCGACGCTCCCAAAAATACGTCCCCACATTTTGTTTGCTCATTTCAGAAATCATTAACATTGCCGGGTAGTTTTCTACAAGGCATTTGCCCTTGGTGCTGTGGTGCATAATGGCCAAGACAGTCAGTTATGGTTTCCATGGAGTGTATCTCCCTTCATGTTGGCCTAAATCCTGTTTTAAAGCCTTCCCCTATGCTGCCATGTGTGTAATCCTTGTGGAGAAGACTTACTTCTCCCTTTCAGCTACATTAGTGGCGTGGCAATAAAACCAGCGTGCTAATGTAGGCTCGCTGTTTGTATTCTTGGCCATGCTCGCGGCGTGGCTCCGGGGATGTCAGTCTGCTGTCTGCTGGTCGATACAGGACTGCGGTCCGGACAGGAATATCTCATCAGCTACCGCATAGATTGACATGAAATCAGGTACAACTATGAGTGGACGACTATTTATGAGTAGTTAGTGGTCCTGGGATATTTCATCTAGTGCCACCATGAGCCAACACAATGTGACATCTAAAGCTAGTGGAGAAAGATAGTTGATGATGCTTTGAGTTTATGTCCGTGTCCAACGCCAAAGACCTGACTTGGTATTTGATATTGATTGATATTTAATGATCCAATCACATTGTGTTAGTTTGCATATATAGAGGTAGTATGCAGATTGTGGACCTGGATTCATCAGTTTTGGGCTAAAGTCTATCTAGATTAAAAACAAGGCCTAGAAACGGCCTCAGAATGCCTTACACGTGGTACATGTGTTTGAATGTGACCTTTTTTAAAACCTCATTAAATCTCGCCAAAATCATCCATTATGATTACCAATGACGTGACCCCAGCGTTTCTTGTATCAGCCACAGCCTTGGGCTCACAACAATGTGCCCTTGCTTTTTCTTGATTTCCTAGGTTTTTGGATTAATCTACACACATAATACCATAATTGTCTTGCATGGCGATTGGGGCAGTTTCTGTGCGGTCTTTTGTTTACTCTGTAAGCCCTTGAAGACACGCTGCATTACGATGGCGTCATGGCTCGCGGTCGGGCGAAGTTGGCGTTCGCATCGTTTGGATAATTTAGGTGGATATGTTTAAGCTGAGAGGCCAGTGGCCATTCCTGGGCATCTGGCATCTTACAATCTTTATTCTTTATTGGGGGGGGGGGGGCTGCAGACAGACATGCTTATAGTGGCGTTATTGGATATTATGTATTGTGTCTTTTTACAGATCACTCTCTCCGCTCTCAGTACGAAGATAAATAAATCACGGGAAATTAAGTTTGCATTCACAATGAGTGTCTGGGAAATAATGTAGCTGTGTCCTTACATTCCGCTCCAGCACAGTGACCATAGAGACTACTTATTTCTCTGGGATGCCTTGTTGGACGCGTGCCCGGGCAGTGGTCATCGGCCCACTGGTCTGGCATAGAGCTCCCGTGGGTAGCGGCGTAGCTCAAAATGTGAGTCCATTGATCACAGTCAAATAGCGAACAGGGACGCCGCAGCCTGCAGGGAATATTAAATTGAAGCATGGAGCACAAGATATAAATCTGTGTGAAATACTACTACAATCTGCTACTGTAAGATTGTTGTTCTTTCGTTTTTGTTTTTTACACTGATCAAAAGTTTCCAAATATGATCATATTTCATTTATATTTTGAGGTAATTTTTTTTATACATATTTTAACAGCGCTGATCAGAAACCCTTATGGTGTTCGAGGCGGGAGAAAAGCGAACACATAAAAACAAGCCTTCCTAGAATGCACTGTTGTGTTCTTCACGCCTTCTCCGGGCAACAGCCATCCTCATTCCTGGTTTCCTTTCATCCACCTTCGTGCTGTGCTGCAACTGTTCAGTGCTGTGAACTCTCGGGGTCTGAAAAAGACGGAATCAAGACCGAGGTGAGTCCTCACCGTATCTGGTCGATTTTCTTTTTTTTTTATTTTTTTTTTGTATAACCACCTGGCGGAGAGGAAAGCCTGCTACCACCAGAGGTAAAAGTCTTCTCTTCCCACTCAAGGTCTGGCAGCTCATTAGGTTCTATTCCTGACCATGTGTGTGAAATTGCCTGCAGGTAATGGAGAATTTCCATTTCTATTTCTTTATTTTTTAGCTCTACTCCAGAAAAATTTGCACAGAAGAAGAGAATTTCCGATCGCCCGTTGTACAAGCTGGTGTATCCTCGGATGGCCGCGGCGACGCTGTGACAATATTTGCATGAAAGTGTTCCCCATTATACACAGCTCAGCTCCCGTCATTCAGCGGCAGTCCCGTCCCCGCCTGCCTCCAACCCCTACTTTCTGAATCTAGTTCATTTATTCGTGGCGAGGCATATTTGAATTTCTTGGGGACATGCACTGAGTCAGTGGTGCCACACATACCATCGCTTCAGGTTCACTCTGACACTGGATTAGGCCAGCTTGTTGGCTGGATTTATTTCTGTCATATTCTAGATTAATTTTGGGGTCAGGGTTGGTTCTCAAACATAATTCTTTCATTGTATTAAAGAGGCAATGTGTAAGAATGTTTGGCCATGTATTCTGTTGCAGCAGATACCTACTAAAGTTAGCGTACAAAACAGCTAGCATTAGCCCTTCCTGGTCCAAAGCTCCTATGCTAGGAGTGTTAGCACTAACGCTGCCCTGTTCCTCAAGCACACCAGCTGAGCCGCTAGCTGCACGGCTAACTAAGCTAACTAGCTAATGTAGCTGCAGTTAGCACCAGTAGCTGGTACTGTGGTGATAGGCAACCATCTATTTGTCAGGACTATCAATTTGATAGGTGGCCAATTCTTACTTACTGCATCTTGAACAACATGCTATAATGGCAAACAAAAAGCTGCTAATCTAAATGGTTCGTACTGGATTGTTGGACCCCCACACTAAGAAAAAAAAGGCATTTTTAGAAAATAGTGATATTATTTAAAGCAACACTATGTCATTTTAAATATTTACTCCCCTTCAAGCTTTGCTTTGGTTTCCACCTATTCAGTGCGTTAGCTGCTAAATATTCTGCCATGTTCACTGGCTAATCGCCAACTTTGTCTGCCTGGTTCTGGGCTAGTAGCATACAGAGGGTCCATCAGAGCTTTTTACTTTTTACTATAACAATACGAGTTTTCAACGCATAACATTGGAGTTTTGTTTGTAGTTACATCTGACAAATCATTACAGACCAGGGATTTCTATATACTACAACAATGGTGTTGTGATGTCTTGATCGTTGCCAGTTTGTGGAAAAAAAAGTTGTGGGAGAGACGGCGGCGAAAGAGTGACAGCGACAGTGACGGCGATAGAGACAGAGACAGAGATAGCGGGTTTTGAGAGTTGAGAGATTTGTTACATTCAGTGTGTTTGGAGTGTATAGTTAGTGTGTTATGTAGTGTATGGTGTAGTGTGTTTAGTGGGTAGTGGAGTCATTTTTTTGTTTAATGAGTCGAAACAAAGACGGCTGAATGTGGAGCAGGCAGGGAAGAGCTGAGGGAGGCCTGAGCCTGAGGCATTGCCTGCATTTAAATGTAAATAGTTACATATAACTTTCTACATTTCAACAGCTTATGCACAAATTTAACAAACAACAATTTATATTTGCATTGAAAGTAATACAAATGGCTCGTTAAACATGTTTGTGGTTTTCACAGTAAAAAAACAAAACTTTTTCCTACTTGGATTTTATGTTTTTTTGTGATTTTAGGTCCATTGTGTTAATACAGTATGTCAAAGTGAAAAAAATTTCTGTACAGTCACACATGAGGTTGTGCTGAAAATACTGACACCTAACTAGGCAAGGTAAATAGTTTTTAAGGTGAAATATAATGGCAAAATCAAAAGTATTCAAAAACGACCAATTATACCTCAGACCCCAGAGGGCTACACACCATATTTCCTGTCTGCATGTCTTTAGTGAGTTAATTCTCTATTCAAAGGCCGAATGTGTTCCAGATTTTCACTCATCATTAAATAGGTGCTGTTGCTCACCTTGCCTTTACGAGCTGCTGACCCTGACAGACCTTAATTAATATGGATTTTAGCTGAGAGTCTTGTTGTCACATAACATTCCAAAGGCTTTTAATGGGCCTTCTCACTCTTCCCAGAATAGATTCTCCGGGGAAATACTCTTTTTTTTTTTTTGTGGTATTAATAGGAGCAGAAAAGTGGACTGTGAGAGGAGGCTCAGCGGGCTGCTAATCAACAAAGTGAAATGTTCTTCGTTGTGATGCAGAAAGTACAGCAAGAGCGTGACGCGTCTCACAGCGGCCTGCCTCATCCTCTGCCGCTCCCAGATTTACTACATTTACCAACGCGATGTGCATATTCCCATTCTTTCCCTCCGTGTTGTATTAAGGGATTCTGCTCTTGGCAAGACTCCTCCGATTTAATGATACCGAATATCATCTTCCTGCATCTCCAGTCTAAAAATATCAATACCCTCCATCAAAAAGCCCATATCAGCTGAACCCCACTGTGTACAGGGACGTGTAAGCCCACATCAGATTTGATGTGGTTCCACGTGACTGCGCTCACTGCCAGTGTTTCAGTTTTTACTGATTGAACCGGCTGCTGTTTTGTTGCAGACATCAACTTGTCTGTCACAACAGAATCAATTTGCTTCCCCCCACCCTCACCCCCATCCCCACACTTGAAAACAGCGCTGCCCTTGGCGTGCTCCAGACTGGCTAAAGCGCCGCATTTAGCATGATTGACCGTCTTCCAATCGAACTCTGGATGACTGTGGCGTGCTTTTAAACTATTGACCCGCGTACCCAAATCAGTTCGAGCAGGCAAAAAGCGGAGGGGAAGCAGCGTGAC
Organism: Diplodus puntazzo; assembly: GCA_963678695.2. NCBI lineage: Eukaryota > Metazoa > Chordata > Actinopteri > Spariformes > Sparidae > Diplodus > Diplodus puntazzo. The sequence goes on from OZ023178.1 coordinate 11,629,695, forward strand.
AGACCCGTTCTTTCAGAGAGCCGAGAGGGACGCGGAGGGGAGAAGGCAAACAAAGGAAGATTGGTTTTGATTTGGGGCCAGCAGGGCTGCATGTGGTCTGACAGGTCGGGGAGGTTTGAAGGTGCACTGTGTAGTCCTGGGGAGGATAAAGGAAGGCCTCCATTGACTGACTTCTTTATGTCTAAACAAACCTCATTTTCATCACTGAATGACAAATTGTGTTTATATGTGGCGGACCCTGCCACCTTTCTAGCTTCAAACAGTGTTCTGGGGACTTTATTTTCCTCTGAGAACAGCTTGTTTATTCATCAATGGAAAAGAAATACCATTTGATTTTATATGATTGCTTCTCTTATACTGTAAATATTCAAATCTGAGTTTGAATTTCTTCTCCAGAGCTACAAAGTGCCCCTTTAAAAAAAACCAAAAATAACCCCACTTCTTTACCTTTATCCCCTACAGGCGGTTTATCTCTTTGATACGTGTCCAAGCTCTATGCATCGCCCGTCGGCGCTGCACAGGGGGAATCGCGCAATCATCGAGCGATTGTATCCCCTGTGTGGCGAAGCGAGGAGGCAGACAGACCGGCATGCAGGGATTTAAAAAAGGGGGGGAAATTCAATCACTTGCCATCCTTCAGATGTGTGTTATTACGGCGATGCATCTGTGCGGGCCCCCGGTTCACCAGGAGCATCCAGAGAATTACCTCGCTCAGCTGGAGTCTCACACGCACGTCTTGAACGCCTTCCCAGCTCCGTAGATCAAACCTCGGCAACAGTACAACAAGATAAATAGATGCCGTTCTGAGAGTTCACTCTTATTTATTTTTTTTTTCATTTATATATATTTTCCCTCCGGCTCTGACATGCGGAATGAGCACACTATTTGAAGGCGGAACAAGAGTTTGCCGCATCTTTGTTTTGCAAACGTGCGCTTTCATGCATACTGAATGTAAACATGCATATATTTTTATGTTTTTTACAGTGCAGAAAAGCAGAAAAACTAGCCAGACGGTCGTGTCTGAGTCTCTGACAACAATGTGCGAGATCCTGTAATCCAGAGGTGAATTATTGACCTTTGCTTCGCTGGAGGCTGCACTGTTTTCTTGCTGCAAACACAAACGCACACACCCATCCCCTGCTACACTAGGTGGACAGGATATCACACTCCTCTGCACTTTGCTACCTTATGAAACATTACCCAGCACAGCATTATGATAATACGTCGACACTTAGCAACCCACACAGGCAAATTACCGGGTAGTGCAGTGAGGTGTGTTGGACCGCGTTGCAGCGAGCCGAGTGCTTGTTGTTAGGAAAGGTAAGGCGGCCCTGGCCACCAACGATCGGTTGGGGGAGAGCCAGAGGCGGCGGGGTGATGGGTACTGGAACAAATGCGAAGGGAAAAGAGGCTCACGGTCCCGCAGTCCCGGCTCGAGCTGACTCCACATCGGCCTGACACATGGACGCATGAGAGAGGAAAAAGAAGAAAGGGAGGTGGTCTGAGATTGTGTGTGTGTGTGTGTGTGCGCATGTGTGTGCATGCATGCGGTCAACAGAGTGGCCAGTAAGGCAGGGAACTGGCAGGCTTCAGCCATGACGCTCCCTTAGAGCTTCTGACAGACGCTCGCGGACAAAGTAAAGTAAAGACTAAATATAGCGTACACACACAAACACACAATGTGTATGAGCAGTACAGTGGTGTAGTTCCCCCACACATCCATACAGTATGCCTTCATGGTCAGATGCACACACTTGGTCGAACATACTACACAGAGCGTTCAGCTGTAATTGTGGCCGACACTATGTGTCAAGGGCATGATCCACTGTTCCATCTCCATCTCCAGTTATTTACCTTGAGGGGTTTCTTTCGAAACGCCCGACCAGAGTCGACTACAATCCCAAGCCAAACATTTGGCCTTACGATTTGGCTTCAATACAAAACTTAACGATCTGCTGCCAGTGTTTGTTTTCCCCTGCTTCACAAACGACCTCGGCATGACACCCGCAAGAGCTTCCTTTTACAGATCATTTATACAGATCATTAATAATGGTAAATGTATAGGTGATTAAAGGTCTAAAGAGCTCTTTTCCTTCAAATCATTGTTATGATTGATCAATTATTTTCATAATGTTCAAAACGACTGCTGAGCTCTGACAGTTGGCTCCATCCTCTAACAAGGTTTGTGAGCCTATAGTATGACGCCGTTGGGGATAGCTGTGTTTCGTCAGCCATCAACAGTCTTTGCGGAGTCTGTGCCAGTATTTGGAAAAAAAAAATAACTAAGAAAATATGCAAAAATGGTTCTACAGTATGCACCCAGCATTCTGTACTGCCCCAACATCAGCAATGTTAACATTATCTAACGTTGATAGCGTTAATGTCCAACTCTAACTTTACTGTACTAAGGGGCGCATACTGTACAACTTCGCCGTTAATGTTAGCTAGCTAGATCAATGCTAGCCTGCTATTGTCAGCAACATTAACTAGCCTGAGCAACGGTGGCCAATGCTGACTGGACTATACAAATGGGCACACTGTACAACTTGGCCTTCAACATTAGCCGTGTTAACATTAGTAATGGTAACGTTTGCTTGCTAGTGCTAGCAACATTCATAGCTACATCCTGTCTCTTTAAGCCCAAATTCTGACGCAGTGTGATGTCACAAAGCAACAGAATTAAAGGTGGGACTACCGACGGTGCCTTTCAGGAGCAGTGTTTTCTGTGGGAGAGAGGAGCTTCAGTTGATGCTGACTTAGAAGAAGAACATATATATAACACACTGAAGGAAAGAAAAAAAAATAAAAGCATAATGGTCCTCCTTTAACTAAAGTTTCATTAGTTAATTAGTGTCACCTCTGTCTGTTCTTAACCTCCTTTTATTTTCAGTCATCGTTGGAATACATAACTATAATTATTAGGAACAACTGCCAAAATAATTGATCGTTATGTTGATTTTGGGAACACAAACAGTGACTAACGCTCTTGTTATGTGACGGTATGACAGTTTGATGTCTGTCACTGGCGCATAGTTGACACATTTGTCTGAATTTTAATACATTGAGCAGCCCGAAAGGAAATTAATTATGAAACATATTCAAACGAATGAAAAGGGAAGACACAATGCTCCCATAGGGTTCTCATAGCTTTTTAAGCCTTAATTACAACTTGTAGCGCATTATGTTAATAATATGTGGCCTGTGTGCATGTTCCCTGATTAAAAAATCCTCCCACACTGCCTTTTGAACTGGTGGAGATTTGAAAAAAACAGAAAAAAAGCCACTCTTAGAGCGGTTCTTCAGCGTTAGAAAATGTTGCGGAATGTTTGGCCCCCGTGGCTTGATCAAACAGCTCGTAGTGAGTTATCAAAGTAAAAGCCCCTTTTACTTAGATGCCGCTTTTCCAAGGGAGGCATTATCACGGAGAGAGGGCCCCCGTCTTCAAACGGAAAGATATAGTAATAGTGCGGGATGCATGGGGGGGTTGATCTCAAAGGAAAATCAGTAAGGAGGAAAGGCAAAGGCCTGCCAGCTAGTTGCGCTTAAAAGATTCAAATTTGTTTTTTTACGCTGAAAAGGACGGGCACGGTTCAATCCTGGAGAGGATTCAAGGTAGACGTCCTTCATAAATATTTGTTTGTGCTCACTGCGGTGCTACGGAGGTGCATTTAGAATTACAGACCTCTTGTCCATTCTAGTCCCTGTGGATTTTATCAGTGCCATAAAAATGTTTCGAGCAGTCACTTCGACCTCACTGAGGGAACTCTCTGCCCCTCGCCGTTGTGGCTTCGCTTTTGTCATCGATTCCAGACGCGGTGTAAAAAAAAACGTTTGGCGGCGGTCGACTTATTCAGACGGGGTCGCACTTGAGTACTTTACCTCTCCCTGAACTCCACTTATGCTCCGGTTGTTTACAGGCACTCAGCGAAGATCCAGTTTCCAGCCTGTCCCCGCTCATTTCTTACGCCATCTCGCACCCCCTCCGCCGAAATGAATGGCAGCGCAGACATCCGTCGCCGTGCGAGCTCCAAGTCGGATGAATTCAATTGTCAGGGCACATGTCGGAGTTTCATTTTTTTTTTTTCTTGAAGTAGCTTCCTGCGATTTTCATTTGAATAATGCAACTGTCAACGTTTTTGGCTCGGCGCCATTACACTACTCCCCTCTGTTCCACTCTCCCGTTACATGGAGGTCTACCCCCTCCGCCGCTCGGCCCCCATCCAACCATGACTGTCTGAAGACACGATGCACCACAGAGATTTTAACAGGCAGGCTTTGGAAGAACATGTGATGGGAAGAAACACAAATAAATAAGTGAGAAACCCTGAATATCTCCTCTCACTCCTTCCTGTGTGAAATATTGATGATTCCACCTGCACTGCGGGGAGTGACAGTTTGATTGGCGTCTTTAACAAGAGTGCGGCGCGGCGCTCGTTTGCTCAGCATCGGGGTTCTGTTTCCAGCAAATTAGCTCGCGAGAATCCTACAAATAACACTTTGGATCATGAGAGGACTCTTAACTTAGTGGCCACCGGCGTTTTGAGCGATGCTAAAATTTTGTGTTATTATTTTTTTCGTGTCAGGGCTGCGCACGGGGGAAACCCTCGTGATTTAATGGCTAAGATGCCCACACATAAGACCGACAACAGCCAACATCCCCTATTTATTCAGTTATTCAGGATGATTTGAATTTGTTTCTACAAGTCCCAGAGACTCCACCACGAAAGTCAGCACATCCTTCTCCACCAGGGCTGCTACTTAGCTTCGGTCACAGTGATTGAACTGCATTGAAAAGCTTGTTTATTCCTACTTTTATTTTGAAAATTAGAAACCACTTACTATTAGTCCAACAATTTGGACATGTATCCCTCCTGTCTCAAACAACCCAGCCCTCAACCCTCTTGATTTAATAACATTTAAACGAAATGGCCACCTGTCGAGTGCATTCTCCGAACCAGCAGCTAGCAGCTAAGACTGTGAGGTTTAGAGGCTTTAGAGCCAGACGAGCTGGGGCTAGCATGCTAAATTCACTTCAGCGCATATCTCTGCAGCGCAGCACACACATCATCATGTCAAAACATTCAAATATTTACTTTCAACTGAGGAATGTGAATTAACCAAAGTTCTGACATACTGCCCCTTTAAACCCATTTCTATTAACATTCTGAGAGCGCTGTCTGAGAGCTAACCTCTTTGGTTCAGTTTTAAATTACTTCTGGCGGAATTTTTCCATTTGCAATACGAGCCTCTCTCCATCCATCCATCATCTGCCCACTTGTCGGTCTCTTGGCGTCGGACCTAATGCGCTGGTGTTTGACGATCTTCGAACGAGACTCAACAATCAACTCTTTGTTTGTTTATTTAGTTGCTTTCAGGCATAGAAAAAAAAAGTCGATGACCAACATAGTTTGCCTATAAAAGTCACATAGCGCTGCTTTAAGAAAATACACTAGACAATGTTGTATAACCCTCAGTTCTGGCCTCTCTTTGTTGATTCTACTGGTTGTTGTCATTACTGATAGCATCATTTTTTTCCCACCACATTATCTTTTCTTGTCCTGTGAATTAAAAGAAAGTACTTTCAGCATGGTGAGACCTGAGACTAATTAGACCTGCTCACCACCCTGCAGGAGGAAGAGGAGATAAATAAATAAGTAAAAAGAGGCATGAGCTGAATACTGACAATCTGTTTTGCCTTTTCCATCCTGCTATTCAGGAGATAAAAGAATGTTCTGGGATGATGGGTCACGACTTACACGAGTCCCACTGAGTTCTCTAATGAACTCTGGCGGTCCTCTTATCGTAGACCCTGACCTCGTTTGAGATAATTGTGTGTACACTGTGCGCCCATTTAAGTGCATATATCGGAGAAAGTGAGACTGAAGAAGGTCAGACTGGGGTTGAATCGGCACACCGACAAATAGATCCGTGTGTTTGTGCGAATGAAAGACTTCCCCTGGAATCCCCCCCCCCCCAGCTCACCGTCTGGTGACACTGGGAGTCACACATTGTAATGAGTGTCACAAAGGTTAATGAGGTGGATGGGAAATGGAGAGAAAAAAGCTCTCAGAGACACGTTTAGATCTGGATTACGGTGGAAAAGACCCTTCCAGCATACACTCGAAGAATCTCCCGCGGAGCGAAACCCCTCGAGGGCATTTAAAGATAGACTATAAAAATTCAGTCTGGAATCCAAAAAAAAAAAAAAGTCTTATTCAATTTTAAGAAGGATTTCAATTACCCTGAAAGCTGCACAAGAATAGATTTTTTTTTTCTGTTAAAAAAATCATGCCCCGTCTCGTCGGCCACCTCGAGTCACCCCGGCCATCATTCACCCCGTTCGACCGAATTGAGCGTGTCAGTCCTGTGCACTGGCAGGAGATTTCCAACCGCATACAAACGAAGTGACGGATCAGAATTGAAGTGGCCGATAAATTTGGTCTAACTTTAGATATTTCGCCTCACTTCGGTACTTTTAACCGATTCACAGGTTCAATCGACACGATGACCTTTACAGAAAAGATGGATGCAGTCGCTCTGATTCGCAACCGCGTTAAACAAAGATTGCTTTTCGCTACGTGATTGTGGCCAAGTATAACAGTGACCCCTCCTCTTCACTTATGTAAGTCAAGTCAGTTTTATTCATATAGCCCAGTGTTACAAGAAGCTCTACACTTTGTACAGAAAGTCTCCTAAAATAACCTTTAACTGAGAAAGAAAGCTCAGGAAGAGCAACAGAGCTGGGATCTTGTTCACTTCATTTCAACCTGTCACTGTTGTATTCTTGCTTTTATTCTTACTGTCTTTTAAATATATGTTTTTTAAACTATTAACTTGCTTGTTTTTGTTTTTTTGTCTCTTAAAAGCAATTAAAGGAAATTAATGTTAATTTTCAAGTAAACATTGAGATGACTGAATAAAAATTGTGCCAGTCAAACCACAGATGGACAAAAAATGACTGAAATAATAATGATGGAAATGTTCTATTGTTGTTTGTTTCAGGAGGGCCGAGGAAGTTTACAGTCGCATCACACAGTTCAGATGTCTTCACCCGCCATCATTTGATGTTTGAAGCCCCACTCCAGCCATTGTTTCATCCCGTTTAACGGCTAACGCTCTTAGCATTGATGGCAAGAGCAGGGCATTAGCATGGATAATGATAGCAAGGATAATTGCATGGAAAGCAAAATTTATATTGTCTATGTTTTTCATTCTTACTTTATCTACGGTGATATGTTTTGGTTTCTTTCTTGTGACAAATGTACTTATTGTCAGTCGCTTTAGAAACAGGCATCTGCTAAATGCCCTAAATGTAAATGCAATAGCAAGGGTATTAGCATGGTCAGTTATAGCATGGGTATAAGCATGTATATAGACAGCATGGATATTTCTACTGAGAAAATACCATGGAGAAAAAAGCTGCATGGACAGCTGTAAAATTGGTATTCGCGTGGATAGCTACTGCATTTGTTTTAGCATGACAGCTTTAGCGTGGGTATTAGCATGTATAAGGATAACATGGATATTCACATAGACAAAAGACCATGGATATGAGCATGGATAGCAATAGCATAATATATGAGCATGAATGGATATAGGCATGGCTAGTGATAGCATGGCTGTTAGAACGCATTGCAATAGCTTGGATATTAACATGGACAGTGACCAGAAACACAAATATTTTAGAAATGATCTTAGCATGGAAAGCAAAAGCATATTAGTATTGATAGCGATAGCAAGAAATATAGCAATACCACAGATTTTAGCATGGACAGCAAAATAATGGACACTGGCATGATAGTGTTAGCAGTGACAGTGATTTATTTGCCAATTTGTCTGATTGAACTTTGAATTTTGGAGTGTAAGTGGATGCATCACAATTTCTACACGTTTTAATATATTTAATGGTGCTCTGATCCACTCAAACACTATGTGTAAAGTGTTGACTGGTATCTAACAGCAGTGTCTAGTGTCAGAGTCAAAGACAGAGTCACAAAGACTAACCGATGTCTGCATGTATCTGATGTCATACCGAGCCTTTTTAGACTTGGAGGCTCATTTTCTTCCAGCAGCTCTCCTCTCACTAATGCCGCCGGCATGCAACATTCCATCGTGCAGATTGCAAATTAAAAGGGCATAAAGAAGATGACATGTTCCAGACATCCAAAGATATTCTCTTTATACTTTGGGGCGAGGCTGCTGCTGGAGAGAGAGCGAACCATCCAGGATCTTAAAGCTGTTTATGCTTGATCCTGTGAGACCCTGTTTCCAAATATCTGTTACCGCATATCCAGTCCTATCTGCGCTTTACATACGCCGTCCCTCATGTATATGAAACAGGAAGATGGAATTCATCAGGACACGGACGACTTTCCTCTTCGCCTCTTTCAGAGGCGGCCCCCCTTTCGCGCCCTCATATACTTGTGTTTACAATCTGTATAGGGTCTATAATCTTTCGCGGGATCTCAAAGCAAACAGAAAATTGTGTTTTGGGCGAGAAAGTTTTTCCTGCAAAATACATTTTGCTCGGCATCTGGGAAAAAAAAGAGCTCCACGGCAGCTCTATCTCCGAGGAGCAGGTGTGTTTTCGAGGCAACTGTTGTGATTGTCATCTATTATAGAGAAGTTTGCAAGCACTCGTTGAAAAAACTGGGAGCAAGGGCGCCGTGTACAGGCACACGCGTGGGAGACGGCACACATATCCGTATGCGCGCTTCCCAGTTTTTCGGGATTTTGCATTCATTTTTTACACCACAATCTGTTGAGCAATGTCTACAGGGTCCCACCTTTAAATTATAGATGTATTAGAAAATGGAGCATTTCTACCACTGTAAAAGTCTATGAATAAATCACGATTATGAGTGTGTGCGACATGTGCACCTGACTCGTGCTCCTCGCATTAAAAGGGGCCATTTGACAAGCTTTTTCATGTTGTCATCACACTCGGCTCCACCGCGCCGCGATTGATTTCCCTCCCCCCACCTCACCCCCACCCCCCCATCCGTCATCCATTATGCTTAAGTCTGGTGCGGTTACTCCCAAAATGAAATCTCTTACAAATGACTGATTAGTGCAGTGAAAGACTCGCAGAACAATGGGAGCTTCTGGAGGATCGATAACGATTGGATTCAACTCCGACCGAGCCTCCAAAGTGTCATTACTTTATTTTTATAGATCTGCGGAGCAACGAGTTTAAATGGGCAAATTATTGCAATACACTGATGCAAATCCTCTTCTCGCTAATCCCACCATCGTTTTTATTTCAAGATTTGTTCTGAAACTGCTCTCTCACGTCCACCCTAATTACCATTTTCCTCCAGAAACATGATTCAGTGTAATCAAAACCGTGCTCGCGCATTATAGCTCTTTTGGCGCTTATTAAACTCATCTGCTCGGCCATACATTTCCATACATAATGAAGCAACGCTGTAGGCGAGAGAACCCCCAGTACTTTTTCAAATATATCCCAGTAAACACGCTTACATCCGCCCTCTGTTCTATCTTGGCAACGTAGCCCTTCCCTTTAAATTCATTAGCCGCGACCTGACAATTACGACTTCCAGAGCGCCGTCGAGTCATCCGTCTTCACACACGTGCACACATGCGCTGCCCGCCGACAAAGGGGTCAAAGGTGGGACGCCATTCCGGGTGACATTTCACCGGCCACCGCGATGATTGATCACTCTGGCGGTGCGCGGGTCTTTATTGAGGGACAGTGAAGACAGATGAGCGGAGGGAAAAGGAGGGAAGAGAACAATGACTGTGGAGCATGTTAAATTCATGCGTTTTGGACTCCGCGGTGGCTGTAACTTAACTTCCCGTGTGATCCAGTCGTCTAACGCACCAAATATAAAACACCCCTCGTGTTTCGGTCGATGACTTTCTGTCAGAGTGGCTGATCTTCCCTGATATTTTTTTTTCCTTTATTTTTCCTGATTTTACAATGTGACACAGCAATTTATAATCTAAATCATCGTCACACCTAAACAACTCTCGCAGTTTGGTTGGGTGTACGCGACTCCTCAGTTTAAATGGGTACTCGTGCGGTCGTCGTTAGGGAAGGTTATATACTTCCGATTCCATTCTTGTAGACCATTTAAAAAAAAACCCACTTCAGGCAGGAACACTCAACAAACCAACCAACCAACAAAGAAGCGGACAAACGACTTATTTACAGTTGACTGACACCGCATTTGACCAGTTAGGAGCTTCTATGCCCGCCCTCGAGCCTACAACAGCCAGCGGAAGGATCGTGTAGACCTACTCTTTGTTTCCTGCCTTCTTCCTTGAGCCACTCACATGCAAGCCACCAGTTGATAGATGCATCATGTAGCCAGTGAGATTTTAAATTCTTAAATATGCAGTCAAGATTGGTTTGCTGTGGCCTAAACTTTGAAAATATACAACTTCACACAGTTTTATGCACTTCAGCACTTGCTTTTGACTATTTTATGAGCACAGTTTGTGAAAATTGCAGTTTTCTCTCCTTTTTTTTTGCCAGGCGTCGCAATATTTCTTACGAAAAACAAGTGTTGGATTTGAATTTTTAGTGATACTGTCATTAAATTTGAACTTTGCCCATGTAAGACTCCCAAAATGTTTTCCAGCAAATAGGAGCAGTTGTAGGTCAACTGCAGGCTGATTTTTGCATTAAAAAAAAAAAATACCAAAGAAAACCAGAAAAATAATAAATCTTTCAGTGTGTTCGAACTCTTGTAGATCAATGCCAGAAGTAGTTACGGAGCTTCTGACTGTTTGTGGAAAAAAACAAAAACAGACTGTAACCTTTCAAAAAAGAGTCCAGAATCACACCCATACTCCAAATAGTTCAACAACAGCTTCAATTTTATCTTTGGCTGGACTGAGAAAGGCATTTTTGTGATAATTGCACATGGTAATTAAAAATAATATATAACATAATAGGGGACTTTTATTGTAAAGGCAATGTTTGTTTATGTTGTCTACTTTTCTATATATAGAAGACACGTGTAAAATGATTTTTTTATGACTCACTTATTACTCAAAGTGTTGTCTGCTGCTTACACCAAATCTGATACTGCACTTCTGTTGGTCCTCAGCAACACACCTGCCAAGTATGAAGTAGCTCTGACAGATGGTTCTTGAGATATGCAAGGAACAAACAAACAGGCAAGAGATTTCTGGCTTTATAGTTAGATTAGATGACACTGGTTACATAATAACATCATCTGGGTTATTTAGCATTATGGGAATGTTAGGCTCCAGTATTCTTGGAGTTTGACCCACACTTGCGTTGCTTTTGATCATTCTTACTTTAATGCAACAATATGAAACTTTCTGCAGAAAATCTTATACCCAGATCCTCAAATACCAATAAAAATCAAATAACTGGTCTTTGGCGTCAGACTGTTGTCTCGTGCTCCTTGTGTGTCTGTCTAACCAAGTGACTTGGGTTGAGCCCTAAGCCCCTCCCCTGCTGCTGTCGCTGTTTACTCAAGTTTTATGAATATCTTGCGATCCCAAATTACACCAGATTTGACACTGCACTTCCGTTGCTCCTCAATGACACACCTGCCAAGTATGAAGTAGATCCGACAGACAGTTCTTGCGATACACGAGGCACAAACAAACAGACAAGAGATTTCTTGCTTTATAGTTGGATTACACAATACTAATGATGTCATTTAGGTTATTTTGCATTATGGGAATGTTAGGCTTCAGTGTTCTTTGGCGTTTGTGCCATACTTGGGGCTAAAAGTCAGGATATTTGGGCATTTGCTGCTTTGCTTTTGATTATTCTTATTTTCAAGCAACATTATGCAACTTTCTGCACAAAGTCTTATGCCCTAATTGTCAAATACCAATCAAATTAAAATACCGGGTCTTTGGCGTCGGACCCGAAACATTCACATAAGGCTAGTGTTCGACAACCTGGGAATGAGACTAAGGAATCAGGTATCTTTCTCCAGAAATACTATAAAAGTGTTGCTTCAACCTCTCCTTCGCTGGAGTACCCCTTTACTCGGCAATCTTTAGCCGAGGTTCCAAATGCGCATAGCAATGGTCATTTAAATCCATCCTCTGGCTCGTCAACCATCCCCGAAGCAACAACAATTAATCTGTTTGTATCAAAAGCGGCCATCACATGTAATAACAACGGATGTAGCACGGGGTGTTGATCAAGCCTGATGCAGGCCATCCACAGCTAATTAGGCTTCCTTGTTGTTTTTGCCCCTCTGCTGATGTGATTTTCCCTCACTTATTTGTGCAATTTTCAGAAAAAAAAACAGAACAGGGAGTTAATGCAGTTAATTAGAGACAAATGAGCAGGTTTGGTACAAACACTTTGAGCACTCGAAGCATGGATGCGCGCCAGTGCAAAATGTGAGACGACTGCTGCAAAATAAAGCCTTGCGACGTTCACCTGAAGCAGTAACAGAGCAGCGGTACATGTTCGGAGGTCTGTGTAGTTGTGGACTTACGCTGTGCGGAGACAATTGGATGTTGTCGCGCTGCCCACGTTAGGTCATCGCGGGGTGACACGCCGACAAAAGGCGCCTGCAGTGCGCGGCCGTCCCGCAGCATAAGGCAACGCGGTGCAATTGCAACAAAGAGAAGAAAGAGAGAGAGCAGAGGGAAAACACAGAGAAGGAGGATGCGACAAGAGGAGGGGGATTTTTTATTGCTTTGATGGATGGTGATGTCCGCATGTCCTGCTGATTGACACCTTACCTGTAACATGCTTCCTCCACAGCTCATCGCATCGATTTAAGGTCTCCACCTTGCGTGATCAAATGCTTAAATGTCAATAATTTGACAGGTGTCAAATGCCTTCCTCCCCCTCTCTCTCCTTTCCCCTTGTCTTTCTTTTAAATTATTTTCTTATTGCAGCATTCCTCCAGCACCAGAACTCCAGTGCCCCTGAGTATTAATTATTTGTATTGCCTGCACTGTGATCTGCGCTCTCCTGTTAGGATTTGCATGGATGGTGCAAGGCAGGCATGTCTAATCCTTTGCCACAGAGAATTCAGCATCTTTACGTAATAAGGAACATGAAGAGAAGTTACGGGATAACAAAAAGGAAAAGAAAAGAAAAGAAAACTTTGGTGGCGTTCCCTCAGATTTCTCCAAAGAAGACTCAGATCAGGATTTTTGGGGGCCTTATCATACTTTTTTTTTTTTTTGTATGGGGTTCTGGCAGCAGATCACTCGGAGAACCAAAAAGATTTGCTGATGAACTTACATTATTCACACGCCCAGGGACGCTTTGAGCCCCTTTAAAAGTAAGGCGCGAACACCCGCCTAGAGTGACGCCTCAATTAGATACTGGTTTTAAATCAAATTACTCAAATCCCAGGGTCACCCCGGAGTTTGGCCGGGGGATTTCCAGACCCATTTCTGAATCTGCAAGTCGCTGAGTCGTGCCGTTTGAAGCTTAATAGATGGCGCTGAGGATTCGGAGGGTAGGTGTAATTAAGTGATCCCAGACTGGTGATAACTGTTACCAGGCTTAAACGTGTTAAAGCCCATTAGCTCAGTTGGTAGAGCAGTGCGTCCCATGAACCAAGGCTTTTTTACTTTTTTTGTAAAAAAGCCACAATTTGTGAAAGTTGAACATGTTTTGGGGCGAAAAAAGGGGATCGAGTGAAGACGACAAAACAGATTTCAATCTCAGGATGATCAGCTCTTCTAAAGGAGTAATGATTCCGACTGCCGCTTGTATAATTAATTCATATATGTTTAACCTGTCTGTCGTTGTCTCTGTCCAAAGGATATGGCTCCCGCACAGCGTGGAGACCCATCGAGTAGCATGTGCAGCACAATGGAATGTATGGCAGCGGGTCTACAATCCCACATTGTGCTGTAAGGTCACTGTGCAGAGCTCGGGGGGGAGGAATCACAGTGCATCCACTTCACTGCGTACTTCTTCAAGCCAGTGTTTTTTCAGTGCTGCGTCACCTGGTGGTGGAAATGTCCATTTTTAAGCTCAGGGGACCCTACCTGGAAGAAAAGATGTTGTTACATTCACAGATTTGTTATTACCAACTAAAAGCAAGCCAAGAGAATTTCAAAGATTGCACAAGAAACTGGATACTGTGGCTGGCTACAACCTAAAACAATCTGTCATCCAGACCTGCTTATTCCTCCTTGATATTTTCTTATTGACAAACTTGAAATGCAAACGCGAAAATGGAATTCATTTCATATTCCCGAATGAAACTTTCAAGTGTTTCCATTTGAAACTTTTCTATTCCTCATTTGCATTTTCACGTTTGATGTTTCAATCTCAATTTTTGACTTCACAAATTTTAATTTTCAGCTCGAGCGTTCCTATTTTGTCTCATGCATTTTCAATTCAACATTTCAAATTGAGTTTTTCTTTCTTAGTTTAATTGTGGCCTGATTAGTCACGAGCGTGGTACGATAACAAACTTTAATTAAATTTTCCATTTGGGAGTTTTTATATTTAATTATGACTAAAAATATCTCATTCAGAGTATGATCTACTCATATTTATAGCCCAATAATCAGCAGGCTAATGGTTTTATTTTCATCATTAATCCATGTTTGTAGCCTGTAGTTAACACTGTCACTCACCTGAGGTGATTCGGGAACGGCATTCCCCCTCATTTCCACTGCCGCCGCTGATTTTATCCGAGTAAATAACGACATCCTTTAAGTTCCGTGGAACTCATCTTGATAAGGTTCTCTACAGACAGGACTTTCATTTCACAAGATCATTTTCACACTCTTTCCGACCCTCACTGGTGCCATAATATTGTACTAACCCCGCCAGGCCCCACTCACACCCAACCCCCCACACACATTCTTGGACTGCCTAAATTAGGAAGTATTACAGCTTCTCCCCGGGCATCTTAGTCAATGGGAAAGTTCTTGTACTCTTACTTTCCTGCTTAAATAGTAAGTATAAACAACAAAGGAAAAAGTGGAATTTTCCAATGACCTCCTTTCAATAATTCAAAGGAGGCTTTGTTTCAGTAGTTGAACCTGTCTGGGCGGTGATCGAATGCCATCTGATTGTCCTGTGGTGGCTTTAATCAAATTCAACTTCTCACAAAGTAGATGTCCAGGTAGCTCAGTGGTTTAGCACGCTGTCATGAAGTTCTGAGCATGAGGGTTTGATTCGTGGGTCAGTCTTAGTTTTGAAAACCGCTCTTCAAATAAAAGAGTCAGAAGCTCCTGACTCTTGTTGCTCGGAAGAACGGGTGAAAACCTCTGAAATACTCTTAAGTCTTTGACTACAGCTCAACGAAGAATGTCTCTCATCATAAGCGCCAGGCTCTCGGTCTCCCACTGTGGGGGCTTTAATTGAATTCAACCAAACTGTCCTGAGGTAGATGTCCCTGTAGCTCAGTGGGTTGGAGGGCTGTCATGAAGTTCAGAGAGTCTAGGTTCGACCCTTGGTTCTGTCTGAGTCTGGAAAACTGTTTTTCAAAAAATAGAGTCCAAAACTCTGAGACAGTCTTCAGTCTGTTAATCACAATGGCTCAGCAGGATAAGGCCAAATGACCCAAATGTAAGCTTAATATTAACATTACAGACTCCATTTTCACGCACACGTTTATGAATTATTTAATATTTCACACTGGTGGCAATGCTATATAGACATGCAGCCGATCGTGATACAGCAGAGCGGAACGAAACGTTGTGGTGAGCAGGTCAAGTGGTGAGCCAATCACATGCAGCAATCCAACACCCCCATTTACAGTAAAATGTTTAAATCCTTATGAGACTCATTTAAAATGCCTTTTTTTCCAGTTTGCATTACAGCTGTGGAATCGTCCTCGAGCAAGACATTTAACACCTAAACATGCACACTTATTGTAACTGTATGTTTATTCTTAGGTGGCGTTACATGTTCGGTGAAATATGAAAATGTATCCCTTTCCCAAGGGGTCGTGTTGCTAGAGCCAGCCCCAGCTTGTTTCTAGGCGAAGGCAGGGTACACCCCTGGACAAGCCGCCAGCTCATCACAGGGCCCTCACTGATGGCAGAGGCCGTTACGCAAGGTGCCAACTGCACATCTCCTGAACTGGGAGCAAGCTGGGGTTCAGCATCTTGCTCAAGGACACTTCGACATGCAGCTCAGCCCAGGGGATCTGGGATTTGAGCCAGCGACCTTCTGATCACTAGCCGACCTGCTCTACCCGCTGAGCTACAGCCGCCCTGGTATCACAATGTTATTTTCCTAATATAAGTATCATAAGTATTTAAAATTACAATTATCCAATTACCTTCTACTGATGAAAAACCCTGAAAGACTCTTAAGTCTTTGACAACAGCTAAACGAAGCATATCTTTCATCAGAAGCACCAGTCTCTCAGTGGCTCTCGGTCTACCTCTGTGGGGGCTTTAATTGAATTCAACCAAACTATCCAAAGGTAGATGTCCAGGTAGCTTAGTGAGTTGGAGGGCTGTCATGAAGTTCTGAGATTTGAGGTTTGATCCTTGAGTCTCTCTGAGTTTTGAAAACCGCTTTTCAAATCAAATGCCAAAGCTGACTCTTTATAAAGTTGCTGCTCAAAAGGACGAGTGAATAACTCTGCGACTCTTCATTCTGTGAATCACAATAGCTCAGCAGGCTAAGACAATTGTTAGAAGTGAGGAGGTCATGGGTTCAAGTCTTGATTGAATTTTGAGGGTTGACGTTCAAAAGAGTGAAATGTGAAAGAAAAGAAGGCTTTCAGTCAGATCTGTTAGCTCAGGCTGATAGAGGCCTGCTCAGCAGTTTCTGAGGTTCATGGTTTGATTCTTATAAAAGTCAGACTGAAAAGCTGAAAGTCAAAAGTGCCCAGAGAAGACATCCCAAAGCATAGTGGGCTTTGTAGTGTGGTGGGTTAAGCAGCAGGTGACAACAAGGGTTGGAAGTTATGAGGTTGTAGGTTTGAGTCTTGATTAAATTTTGAGGGTTGACGTTCGTAAGAGTGAAATGTGAAAGAAAAGACTGACATCTGTCAGATCTGTTAGCTCAGGCTGATAGAAGCCTGGTCTGCAATCCTCAGGTTGTGGGTTTGAATCCTGTTTGGGTTAAATTCTTATAATAGTCAGACTGAAAAGCTGAAAGTGAAAAGCGCACAGAGAAGACATCCGAATGCAAAGTGGACTTGGTAGTGTGGAGGGTTACGCAACCGGCAGTTCAGCCACCAACGGTGCTACTGCAGTAACCAAGAGTGCAAGAGGCAGGTTCAAATCCAATGCGTGCCAGTCTGCGGAGCCGGGGGAGGGGGCCGTGTCCCCTCCCCTGGTTTCTCCACAATAATGAGCAGGGGTTATGCGACGATGAACCATCAGCAACAGAAGTTTTGAACGACGCTAGCTTACTGCAAGGAAGAAACTAGCTTGCAAACTTGAAGGTAGAAGGAAGGAGCTAGAAGGAAGGTGGAAGGTAGAAGGAAGGAGCTAGAAGGAAGAAGCTTGATGCTTGAAGCTGGAAGGAAGGAAGAAAGAAACTAGATGCTGGAAGGAAGAAAGAAACTAGATGCTGGAAGGAAGGAAGAAACTAGATGCTGGAAGGAAGGAAGAAACTAGAAGCTGGAAGGAAGGAAGAAACTAGATGCTGGAAGGAAGGAAGAAAGAAACTAGATGCTTGAAGGAAGGAAGAAACTAGAAGCTTGAAGGTAGAAACTAGATGCTTGAAGGATGAAGCTTGAAGGAAGGAAGAAACTAGATGCTGGAAGGAAGGAAGAAACTAGAAGCTTGAAGGTAGAAACTAGATGCTTGAAGGATGAAGCTTGAAGGAAGGAAGAAAGAAACTAGAAGCTTGAAGGAAGAAAGAAACTAGAAGCTTGAAGGATGAAGCTTGAAGGAAGGAAGAAAGAAACTAGAAGCTTGAAGGAAGAAAGAAACTAGAAGCTTGAAGGATGAAGCTTGAAGGAAGGAAGAAAGAAACTAGAAGCTTGAAGGAAGAAAGAAACTAGAAGCTTGAAGGATGAAGCTTGAAGGAAGGAAGAAAGAAACTAGAAGCTTGAAGGAAGAAAGAAACTAGAAGCTTGAAGGATGAAGCTTGAAGGAAGGAAGAAAGAAACTAGAAGCTTGAAGGAAGAAAGAAACTAGAAGCTTGAAGGATGAAGCTTGAAGGAAGGAAGAAAGAAACTAGAAGCTTGAAGGAAGAAAGAAACTAGAAGCTTGAAGGATGAAGCTTGAAGGAAGGAAGAAAGAAACTAGAAGCTTGAAGGAAGAAAGAAACTAGAAGCTTGAAGGATGAAGCTTGAAGGAAGGAAGAAAGAAACTAGAAGCTTGAAGGAAGAAAGAAACTAGAAGCTTGAAGGATGAAGCTTGAAGGAAGGAAGAAAGAAACTAGAAGCTTGAAGGAAGAAAGAAACTAGAAGCTTGAAGGATGAAGCTTGAAGGAAGGAAGAAAGAAACTAGAAGCTTGAAGGAAGAAAGAAACTAGAAGCTTGAAGGATGAAGCTTGAAGGAAGGAAGAAAGAAACTAGAAGCTTGAAGGAAGAAAGAAACTAGAAGCTTGAAGGATGAAGCTTGAAGGAAGGAAGAAACTAGAAGGAAGGAAGAAACTAGAAGCTTGAAGGAAGAAGAACTGAAGCTTGAAGGATGAAGCTTGAAGGAAGGAAGAAGAACTAGAAGCTTGAAGGAAGAAAGAAACTAGAAGCTTGAAGGATGAAGCTTGAAGGAAGGAAGAAACTAGAAGCTTGAAGGAAGAAAGAAGCTTGAAGGAAGAAAGAAACTAGAAGCTTGAAGGAAGGAAGAAACTAGAAGCTTGAAGGAAGGAAGAAACTAGAAGCTTGAAGGAAGGAAGAAACTAGAAGCTTGAAGGAAGAAAGAAGCTTGAAGGAAGAAAGAAACTTGAAGCTTGAAGGAAGGATGAAACTAGAAGCTTGAAGGAAGGAAGAAACTAGATGCTGGAAGGAAGGAAGAAACTAGAAGCTTGAAGGAAGGATGAAACTAGAAGCTTGAAGGAAGGAAGAAACTAGATGCTGGAAGGAAGGAAGAAACTAGAAGCTTGAAGGAAGGAAGAAACTAGAAGCTTGAAGGAAGGAAGAAACTAGAAGCTTGAAGGAAGGAAGAAACTAGAAGCTTGAAGGAAGGAAGAAACTAGAAGCTTGAAGGAAGGAAGAAACTAGAAGCTTGAAGGAAGGTAGAAACTAGAAGCTTGAAGGAAGAAAGAAACTAGAAGCTTGAAGGAAGGAAGAAACTAGAAGCTTGAAGGAAGGAGAAGAAGACTGAAGATGAAGCTTGAAGGAAGGAAGAAACTAGAAGCTTGAAGGAAGGTAGAAACTAGATGCTTGAAGGATGAAGCTTGAAGGAAGGAAGAAACTAGAAGCTTGAAGGAAGGTAGAAACTAGAAGCTTGAAGGAAGGAAGAAACTAGAAGCTTGAAGGAAGGTAGAAACTAGATGCTTGAAGGATGAAGCTTGAAGGAAGGAAGAAACTAGAAGCTTGAAGGAAGGAAGAAACTAGAAGCTTGAAGGAAGGTAGAAACTAGATGCTTGAAGGATGAAGCTTGAAGGAAGGAAGAAACTAGAAGCTTGAAGGAAGGTAGAAACTAGATGCTTGAAGGATGAAGCTTGAAGGAAGGAAGAAACTAGAAGCTTGAAGGAAGGAAGAAACTAGAAGCTTGAAGGAAACTGAAGGAAGGAAGAAACTAGAAGCTTGAAGGAAGGAAGAAACTAGAAGCTTGAAGGAAGGAAGAAACTAGAAGGAAGGAAGGAAGGGAGGAAGAAGGAAGGAAGGAAGAAGCTTGAAGGAAGGAAGAAACTAGAAGCTTGAAGAAACTAGAAGGAAGGAAGGTAGAAACTAGAAGCTTGAAGAAACTAGAAGGAAGGAAGAAACTAGAAGGAAGGAAGAAAGAATCTTGAAGAAACTAGAAGGAAGGAAGGAAGAAACTAGAAGCTTGAAGAAACTAGAAGGAAGGAAGGTAGAAACTAGAAGGAAGGAAGGAAGAAACTAGAAGGAAGGAAGGAAGAAACTAGAAGGAAGGAAGGAAGAAACTAGAAGGAAGGAAGGTAGAAACTAGAAGGAAGGAAGAAACTAGAAGCTTGAAGGAAGGAAGAAACTAGAAGGAAGGAAGAAACTAGAAGCTTGAAGGAAGGAAGAAACTAGAAGCTTGAAGCTTGAAGGAAGGATGAAGCTTGAAGGAAGGAAGAAGCTTGAAGCTTGAAGCTTGAAGGAAGGAAGAAACTTGAAGCTTGAAGCTTGAAGGAAGGAAGAAACTTGAAGCTTGAAGGAAGGAAGAAACTTGAAGCTTGAAGCTTGAAGGAAGGAAGAAACTAGAAGCTTGAAGGAAGGAAGAAACTAGATGCTTGAAGGAAGGAAGAAGCTTGAAGGAAGGAAGAAACTAGATGCTTGAAGGAAGGAAGAAGCTTGAAGGAAGGAAGAAACTAGATGCTTGAAGGAAGGAAGAAGCTTGAAGGAAGGAAGAAACTAGAAGCTTGAAGGAAGGAAGAAGCTTGAAGGAAGGAAGAAACTAGATGCTTGAAGGAAGGAAGAAACTAGAAGGAAGGAAGAAGCTTGAAGGAAGGAAGGAACTTGAAGGTAGAAACTAGAAGGAAGGAAGGAAGGAACTAGAAGCTTGAAGGAAGGAAGGAACTTGAAGGTAGAAACTAGAAGGAAGGAAGGAAGGAACTAGAAGCTTGAAGGAAGGAAGGAACTTGAAGGTAGAAACTAGAAGGAAGGAAGGAAGGAACTAGAAGCTTGAAGGAAGGAAGGAACTTGAAGGTAGAAACTAGAAGGAAGGAAGGAAGGAACTAGAAGCTTGAAGGAAGGAAGGAACTTGAAGGTAGAAACTAGAAGGAAGGAAGGAAGGAACTAGAAGCTTGAAGGAAGGAAGGAACTTGAAGGTAGAAACTAGAAGGAAGGAAGGAAGGAAGGAACTAGAAGCTTGAAGGAAGGAAGGAACTTGAAGGTAGAAACTAGAAGGAAGGAAGGAAGGAACTAGAAGCTTGAAGGAAGGAAGGAACTTGAAGGTAGAAACTAGAAGGAAGGAAGGAAGGAAGGAACTAGAAGCTTGAAGGAAGGAAGAAACTAGAAGCTTGAAGGAAGGAAGAAACTAGAAGCTTGAAGGAAGGAAGAAGCTTGAAGGAAGGAAGAAGCTTGAAGGAAGGAAGAAACTAGATGCTTGAAGGAAGGAAGAAACTAGATGCTTGAAGGAAGGAAGAAGCTTGAAGGAAGGAAGAAACTAGATGCTTGAAGGAAGGAAGAAACTAGATGCTTGAAGGAAGGAAGAAACTTGAAGGTAGAAACTAGAAGGAAGGAAGGTAGAAACTTGAAGGTAGAAACTAGAAGGAAGGAAGGTAGAAACTAGAAGGAAGGAAGGAAGAAACTAGAAGGAAGGAAGGAAGAAACTAGAAGGAAGGAAGGTAGAAACTAGAAGGAAGGAAGAAACTAGAAGCTTGAAGGAAGGAAGAAACTAGAAGGAAGGAAGGAAGGGAGGAAGAAGGAAGGAAGGAAGAAGCTTGAAGGAAGGAAGAAACTAGAAGGAAGGAAGGAAGGAAGAAAGAAGCTTGAAGAAACTAGAAGGAAGGAAGGAAGAAACTAGAAGGAAGGAAGGTAGAAACTAGAAGGAAGGAAGGAAGAAACTAGAAGGAAGGAAGGTAGAAACTGGAAGGAAGAAACTAGAAGGAAGGAAGGAAGGAAGAAACTAGAAGGAAGGAAGGAAGGAAGGTAGAAACTGGAAGAAACTAGAAGCTTGAAGGAAGGAAGAAACTAGAAGCTTGAAGGAAGGAAGAAGCTTGAAGGAAGGAAGGTAGAAACTAGAAGGAAGGAAGGAAGAAACTAGAAGCTTGAAGAAACTAGAAGGAAGGAAGGTAGAAACTAGAAGGAAGGAAGGAAGAAACTAGAAGGAAGAAACTAGAAGGAAGGAAGGTAGAAACTAGAAGCTTGAAGGAAGGAAGAAACTAGAAGCTTGAAGGAAGGAAGAAACTAGAAGGAAGGAAGGAAGGGAGGAAGAAGGAAGGAAGGAAGAAGCTTGAAGGAAGGAAGAAACTAGAAGCTTGAAGAAACTAGAAGGAAGGAAGGTAGAAACTAGAAGCTTGAAGAAACTAGAAGGAAGGAAGAAACTAGAAGGAAGGAAGAAAGAATCTTGAAGAAACTAGAAGGAAGGAAGGAAGAAACTAGAAGCTTGAAGGAAACTAGAAGGAAGGAAGGTAGAAACTAGAAGGAAGGAAGGAAGAAACTAGAAGCTGAAGGAAGGAAGAAACTAGAAGGAAGGAAGGAAGAAACTAGAAGGAAGGAAGGTAGAAACTAGAAGGAAGGAAGAAACTAGAAGCTTGAAGGAAGGAAGAAACTAGAAGGAAGGAAGAAAACTAGAAGCTTGAAGGAAGGAAGAAACTAGAAGCTTGAAGCGAAGGAAGGAACTGAAGCTTGAAGGAAGGAAGAAGCTTGAAGCTTGAAGTGAAGGAAGAAGAAACTTGAAGCTTGAAGGTAGAAAGAAGGAAGAAACTAGAAGCTTGAAGGAAGGAAGAAACTTGAAGCTTGAAGGTAGAAAGAAGGAAGAAACTTGAAGCTTGAAGGAAGGAAGAAACTTGAAGCTTGAAGGAAGGAAGGAAGGAAGAAGCTTGAAGGAAGGAAGGAAGGAACTAGAAGCTTGAAGGAAGGAAGGAACTTGAAGGTAGAAACTAGAAGGAAGGAACTAGAAGCTTGAAGGAAGGAAGGAACTAGAAGCTTGAAGGAAGGAAGGAACTAGAAGCTTGAAGGAAGGAAGGAACTAGAAGCTTGAAGGTAAGAAACTAGAAGCTTGAAGGATGAAGCTTGAAGGAAGGAAGGAAACTAGAAGCTTGAAGGAAGGAAGGAACTAGAAGCTTGAAGGAAGGAAGGAACTAGAAGCTTGAAGGAAGGAAGGAACTAGAAGCTTGAAGGAAGGAAGAAACTAGAAGCTTGAAGCTTGAAGGAAGGAAGAAACTTGAAGGTAGAAACTAGAAGGAAGGAAGGAACTAGATGCTTGAAGGAAGGAAGAAACTTGAAGGTAGAAGCTTGAAGGAAGGAAGAAGCTTGAAGGAAGGAAGAAACTAGATGCTTGAAGGAAGGAAGAAGCTTGAAGGAAGGAAGAAACTAGATGCTTGAAGGAAGGAAGAAACTTGAAGGTAGAAGCTTGAAGGAAGGAAGAAGCTTGAAGGAAGGAAGAAACTAGATGCTTGAAGGAAGGAAGAAACTTGAAGGAAGGAAGAAACTAGATGCTTGAAGGAAGGAAGAAACTAGAAGCTTGAAGGAAGGAAGACTAGAAGCTTGAAGGAAGGAAGAAACTAGATGCTTGAAGGTAGAAAGAAACTAGATGCTTGAAGGAAGGAAGAAACTTGAAGGTAGAAGCTTGAAGGAAGGAAGAAGCTTGAAGGAAGGAAGAAACTAGATGCTTGAAGGAAGGAAGAAACTTGAAGGTAGAAGCTTGAAGGAAGGAAGAAACTAGAGCTTGAAGGAAGGAAGAAACTAGAAGCTTGAAGGAAGGAAGAAACTAGAAGGATAGAAGCTTGAAGGAAGGAAGAAACTAGAAGCTTGAAGGAGTAGAAACTAGAAGCTGAAGGAAGGAAGGAACTAGAAGCTTGAAGGAAGGAAGGAACTTGAAGGTAGAAACTAGAAGGAAGGAAGGAACTAGAAGCTTGAAGGAAGGAAGGAACTTGAAGTAGAACTTGAAGGAAGGAAGGAACTAGAAGCTTGAAGGAAGGAAGGAACTTGAAGGTAGAAACTAGAAGGAAGGAAGGAACTAGAAGCTTGAAGGAAGGAAGGAACTTGAAGGTAGAAACTAGAAGGAAGGAAGGAACTAGAAGCTTGAAGGAAGGAAGGAACTTGAAGGAAGGAAGAAACTAGAAGCTTGAAGGAAGGAAGGAACTAGAAGCTTGAAGGAAGGAAGAAACTAGAAGCTTGAAGGAAGGAAGAACTTGAAGGTGAAGCTTGAAGGAAGGAAGAAACTAGAAGCTTGAAGGAAGGAAGAAACTAGAAGCTTGAAGGAAGGAAGAAACTAGAAGCTTGAAGGAAGGAAGAAACTAGATGCTTGAAGGATGAAGCTTGAAGGAAGGAAGAAACTAGAAGCTTGAAGGAAGGAAGAAACTAGAAGCTTGAAGGAAGGAAGAAGCTTGAAGGAAGGAAGAAACTAGATGCTTGAAGGAAGGAAGAAACTAGAAGCTTGAAGGAAGGAAGAAGCTTGAAGGAAGGAAGAAACTAGATGCTTGAAGGAAGGAAGAAACTTGAAGGTAGAAGCTTGAAGGAAGGAAGAAGCTTGAAGGAAGGAAGAAACTAGATGCTTGAAGGAAGGAAGAAACTAGAAGCTTGAAGGAAGGAAGAAACTTGAAGGTAGAAGCTTGAAGGAAGGAAGAAGCTTGAAGGAAGGAAGAAACTAGATGCTTGAAGGAAGGAAGAAACTAGAAGGAAGGAAGAAGCTTGAAGGAAGGAAGGAACTTGAAGGTAGAAACTAGAAGGAAGGAAGGAAGGAACTAGAAGCTTGAAGGAAGGAAGGAACTTGAAGGTAGAAACTAGAAGGAAGGAAGGAACTAGAAGCTTGAAGGAAGGAAGGAACTTGAAGGTAGAAACTAGAAGGAAGGAAGGAACTAGAAGCTTGAAGGAAGGAAGGAACTTGAAGGTAGAAACTAGAAGGAAGGAAGGAAGGAAGGAACTAGAAGCTTGAAGGAAGGAAGAAACTAGAAGCTTGAAGGAAGGAAGAAACTAGAAGCTTGAAGGAAGGAAGAAACTAGAAGCTTGAAGGAAGGAAGAAGCTTGAAGGAAGGAAGAAACTAGATGCTTGAAGGAAGGAAGAAACTTGAAGGTAGAAACTAGAAGGAAGGAAGAAACTAGAAGCTTGAAGGAAGGAAGAAACTAGATGCTTGAAGGAAGGAAGAAACTAGATGCTTGAAGGAAGGTAGAAACTAGAAGGAAGGAAGAAGCTTGAAGGAAGGAAGAAACTAGATGCTTGAAGGAAGGAAGAAACTAGAAGGAAGGAAGAAGCTTGAAGGAAGGAAGAAACTAGATGCTTGAAGGAAGGAAGAAACTTGAAGGTAGAAACTAGAAGGAAGGAAGAAGCTTGAAGGAAGGAAGAAACTAGATGCTTGAAGGAAGGAAGAAACTTGAAGGTAGAAACTAGAAGGAAGGAAGAAGCTTGAAGGAAGGAAGAAACTAGATGCTTGAAGGAAGGAAGAAACTTGAAGGTAGAAACTAGAAGGAAGGAAGGAACTAGATGCTTGAAGGAAGAAACTAGAAGGAAGGAAGAAGCTTGAAGGAAGGAAGAAACTAGATGCTTGAAGGAAGGAAGAAACTTGAAGGAAGGAAGAAGCTTGAAGGAAGGAAGAAACTAGATGCTTGAAGGAAGGAAGAAACTTGAAGGTAGAAACTAGAAGGAAGGAAGGAAGAAACTAGAAGGAAGGAAGAAACTAGAAGCTTGAAGGAAGGAAGAAACTAGAAGCTTGAAGGAAGGAAGAAACTAGAAGGAAGGAAGGAAGGGAGGAAGAAGGAAGGAAGGAAGAAGCTTGAAGGAAGGAAGAAACTAGAAGCTTGAAGAAACTAGAAGGAAGGAAGGAAGGAAGAAAGAAGCTTGAAGAAACTAGAAGGAAGGAAGGAAGAAACTAGAAGGAAGGAAGGAAGAAACTAGAAGGAAGGAAGGTAGAAACTGGAAGGAAGAAACTAGAAGGAAGGAAGGAAGGAAGAAACTAGAAGGAAGGAAGGAAGGAAGGTAGAAACTGGAAGAAACTAGAAGCTTGAAGGAAGGAAGAAACTAGAAGCTTGAAGGAAGGAAGAAGCTTGAAGGAAGGAAGGTAGAAACTAGAAGGAAGGAAGGAAGGTAGAAACTAGAAGGAAGAAGGAAGGAAGAAACTAGAAGGAAGGAAGGTAGAAACTAGAAGGAAGGAGGAAGAAGGAAGGAAGGAAGGAAGAAGCTTGAAGGAAGGAAGAAACTAGAAGGAAGGAAGGAAGGAAGAAAGAAGCTTGAAGAAACTAGAAGGAAGGTAGAAACTAGAAGGAAGGAAGGTAGAAACTAGAAGGAAGGAAGGAAGAAACTAGAAGGAAGAAACTAGAAGGAAGGAAGGTAGAAACTAGAAGCTTGAAGGAAGGAAGAAACTAGAAGCTTGAAGGAAGGAAGAAACTAGAAGGAAGGAAGGAAGGGAGGAAGAAGGAAGGAAGGAAGAAGCTTGAAGGAAGGAAGAAACTAGAAGGAAGGAAGAAACTAGAAGGAAGGAAGAAAGAATCTTGAAGAAACTAGAAGGAAGAAACTAGAAGCTTGAAGAAACTAGAAGGAAGGAAGGTAGAAACTAGAAGGAAGGAAGGAAGAAACTAGAAGGAAGGAAGGAAGAAACTAGAAGGAAGGAAGGTAGAAACTAGAAGGAAGGAAGAAACTAGAAGCTTGAAGGAAGGAAGAAACTAGAAGGAAGGAAGGAAGGGAGGAAGAAGGAAGGAAGGAAGAAGCTTGAAGGAAGGAAGAAACTAGAAGCTTGAAGAAACTAGAAGGAAGGAAGGAAGGAAGAAAGAAGCTTGAAGAAACTAGAAGGAAGGAAGGAAGAAACTAGAAGGAAGGAAGGTAGAAACTAGAAGGAAGGAAGGTAGAAACTAGAAGGAAGGAAGGAAGAAACTAGAAGCTTGAAGAAACTAGAAGGAAGGAAGGTAGAAACTAGAAGGAAGGAAGGTAGAAACTAGAAGGAAGGAAGGTAGAAACTGGAAGGAAGGAAGGAAGGAAGAAAGAAGCTTGAAGAAACTAGAAGGAAGGAAGGTAGAAACTAGAAGCTTGAAGAAACTAGAAGGAAGGAAGGTAGAAACTAGAAGGAAGGGAGGAAGAAGGAAGGAAGGAAGAAGCTTGAAGGAAGGAAGAAGCTTGAAGGAAGGAAGGAAGAAACTAGAAGCTTGAAGAAACTAGAAGGAAGGAAGGTAGAAACTAGAAGGAAGGAAGGAAGAAACTAGAAGCTTGAAGAAACTAGAAGGAAGGAAGAAACTAGAAGGAAGGAAGAAAGAATCTTGAAGAAACTAGAAGGAAGGAAGGAAGAAACTAGAAGCTTGAAGAAACTAGAAGGAAGGAAGAAAGAAGCTTGAAGAAACTAGAAGGAAGGAAGGAAGGAAGAAGCTTGAAGAAACTAGAAGGAAGGAAGGTAGAAACTAGAAGGAAGGGAGGAAGAAGGAAGGAAGGAAGAAGCTTGAAGGAAGGAAGAAACTAGAAGGAAGGAAGAAACTAGAAGGAAGGAAGGAAGGAAGAAAGAAGCTTGAAGAAACTAGAAGGAAGGAAGGAAGAAACTAGAAGGAAGGAAGGAAGAAGCTTGAAGGAAGGAAGAAGCTTGAAGGAAGGAAGGAAGAAACTAGAAGCTTGAAGAAACTAGAAGGAAGGAAGGAAGAAACTAGAAGCTTGAAGAAACTAGAAGGAAGGAAGAAACTAGAAGGAAGGAAGAAAGAATCTTGAAGAAACTAGAAGGAAGGAAGGAAGAAACTAGAAGCTTGAAGAAACTAGAAGGAAGGAAGAAAGAAGCTTGAAGAAACTAGAAGGAAGGAAGGAAGAAACTAGAAGCTTGAAGAAACTAGAAGGAAGGAAGGAAGAAGCTTGAAGGAAGGAAGAAGCTTGAAGGAAGGAAGGAAGAAACTAGAAGCTTGAAGAAACTAGAAGGAAGGAAGGTAGAAACTAGAAGGAAGGAAGGAAGAAACTAGAAGCTTGAAGAAACTAGAAGGAAGGAAGAAACTAGAAGGAAGGAAGAAGAATCTGAAGAAACTAGAAGGAAGGAAGGAAGAAACTAGAAGCTTGAAGGAAGGAAGGAAGAAGAAGCTTGAAGAAACTAGAAGGAAGGAAGGAAGAAGAAGCTTGAAGAAACTAGAAGGAAGGAAGTAGAAACTAGAAGGAAGGTAGAAGAAGAAGGAAGGATGAAGCTTGAAGGAAGGAAGAAACTAGAAGCTTGAAGGAAGGAAGAAACTAGATGCTGGAAGGAAGGAAGAAACTAGAAGCTTGAAGGAAGGAAGAAACTAGATGCTGGAAGGAAGGAAGAAACTAGAAGCTTGAAGGAAGGAAGAAACTAGAAGCTTGAAGGTAGAAACTAGATGCTTGAAGGATGAAGCTTGAAGGAAGGAAGAAACTAGAAGCTTGAAGGAAGGAAGAAACTAGAAGCTTGAAGGAAGGAAGAAACTAGAAGCTTGAAGGTAGAAACTAGATGCTTGAAGGATGAAGCTTGAAGGAAGGAAGAAACTAGAAGCTTGAAGGAAGAAAGAAACTAGATGCTTGAAGGAAGCAAGCTTGAAACTAGACACGAGAATGAAGGAAAGAAGGTAGAAACTACAAAGAGAGGAGGACAACAACAAGGAGGGATGACCAAAAGACTTAGTTTCTCTTTATTTGTCAATTTTTTTTTTTTTTTTTTCCCCGTGAAAATGGAGATCATGTTGAACAAATATACATTTGTTGTCAGGTATAGATTACAGAAGTGCTCTGCCATTCATTTCATCTTCTCCTTTACGGTGGGACAATCACACTAGTGGATGCTGGAGAATTTAACTACCTTGGAAATCGAGAAGAAAAGACATGCAGGGGAGCATATTTTCAAGGATGGCCTTACTACTCAGACATATTTGTATTGTGGTTTAGTCTGAAATGACAATAATGCAACTTTACCTCAGATGTCGGGTCCCTGTCCCAGCTGCTCATCTTCAGTCCTTTCCCGTGCAGCTCAGCTGTGTAATTTAGCGTCATATTGACCTCCCCTTGATGGAAGTGGAATCTTTATTGTCACTCCTTTCTTCTCCTCTGTCGCAGGTGCAATTCCAGCCACTTTCTCCTTCCGTGTTTGCCTCTGTCTGAAAAGAAAGAAAAGAAAAGACTCAGCTGGATAGATATACATTATTAACAATCATCAGCTTGAATAGTTTGCTCTACAGTCATGTGTTTAGTTTTTTTTCTAAAAGGAGCACTATGTAGTTTTTGGAAATCTAATCAGACAGACATTGTTTTGGAAATCTAATCAGACAGACATTGACTGACGTAAACCAAATAGCAGGTATGAAACTAGCACCACCACAGTTCAGGGGAAAAAAAACAAAAAAATAGAGAAAGACTGGCCCACAGCACGCCTGCATTAGCTCTGCTAGACTGAGTGCACAATGAAATGAGGATTAAAAACCTTGGAAATAAGCCCAGAAACCATTCAAATAGAGGACAACCTGCTTTTCTACTGTCACACGCTAGATGACTGAGTAACTACTGTAATTTCATAAAGATTGCGGGGAAAAAACATTTTGATGACAAAGATTTCTTTGTTGAATACCTGGAGGGCTCATAAGTAATGAGCCCTGATTGACATTTACCACAATTGTGGAGTGGTCGGGGATATAAATAACAGTGATGCATTCAGTGACATGGCAGAGCACACATTAAAGTGACAATAGATACTCCTGTGTTCCTGAGCATGTAAAAGATACATTTAGTATCATTATTAATGATTCAGATCCATAGTTGCGTTTCTCAAGGAGGGAATCTGAAAGGATGCAGGTCTCTGAAAAACATTTCCCTCCTGGGAATTGCTCAGCATTGATTCATTCCTGCACAAGGCAGCTGAAAAAAAAGGAAAAAGAGGAGGCTGCTTATGACATTTACATATGTAGCTGTCATTCCTATGATCCAATGATTACCTCTCCTTTACAGGCTCCAGGCTCTAAACCGGTCACAGAACGACAGAGAGAGAGGCTGCTGTATATTGTCAGACCATTAAACTGTCCCGGTGATCCACGGTGCATATGTACATGTGTTTGCACGGGCGGAGTGGGTGTTATACATGTCGTAAAACGATAAACTCCCACCTGTGTCTTTCGCTCGCAGGTCTTTTTATTGCAGCAGGGGAAAAGTCAATCTAAAGTGAGAGAAATTATTCTGTATTGTTATGTTGTTAGGATGTATTGATTGCGATGACTGCAGTTAATGTGTCTTACAGCTCTTTCAAAATAACACACATTCATGTGTTATGTGCCCACATAACTACAGAAGCGTATTGCATTCACTTGAAAAGGAAGAAAAAAAAAATCAGATTTTTCATAGTAGTTTTTTTTCTGAATTATCAGGATACTTTGTCTGTCCAACTGATCCTGGAGAAACATTAATACCATCGATATGACTTAAAGACGGGACTATCTCCCAGTGTCTTAAACCCAGATCAAAGTAAAACTTGATTAAACTAAACAAGCCGGTCATGTTTGTTTCCATTAAATCGAGGAATGAATGCGTCTCTTGTTTCAAATGCTCTCCAAACTCTGAAAAAAATGTTATTCAGAAAATCAGAAAAAAATTACTCCAAAAAACCATCCATCCACCTGGATATCCACGCTCTCTGGCTGACTCCTTTCAACAATAACTTGGCAACTTGGTAGTTTCCCTCAACTTAGACAATTAATCATGCAGTTGTTCGAGGAGCGCAGTGTTGCATTTAAGGAACATTCGTAACTCTGTAAACTGCATAAAATAATGTGGGTAACAGTTACTAGAGCGGATAAAGTATATTTATTTTGGCTGCTCTCATCAGATTACTTTCTGTTTGTGCAAACAACATCTTGATTTTTTACAATATTTTTTTTTAGATAAATGGGGCACTAGTGTAGAAATCCAAACTGTTTGAGGTAATCTATCCAAATCATGCTATGCACACATAATAGAAAATTTTGAAAATTTAAATGGGTCCCGAAAGGTATAAAGTATCTAAAGATCTGGAAGAAACTACCCAAACTGAATTAAAATCAAAATGAGAAAATGAGTATTACGCCTGACATTTTTAAGAGGTATGAAAATATAATCAAACAAAGAAGGGGAAGAAAGCAATAATTAAATTGAGTATGTGCCCCTAAGGAGAAAGGGGGAATGGAGTTACCAGATCCAAGATTGTACTATTTAGCATTTGAAATATCCAAGTCAACACAACAATCATCTAATGTGAAGCTGCAAATCCCAAATGCATAACATTTCATAACAAGGACGAAATTTTGATTTTAGAGGTGGGGGGGACAGAAGTATTTTTAATAAAACTCTAACTCTAACACTGTGTTTTTTAGTAGTTCTTCTAGTTTTCTATTGCTACTTTTAAGTTTACTGTTCCCTTTGGTTTGACTGGTTGTGAAGCATGTAGCAAAACATTATCACCCAATTCTGTGTTTCACCTTGTTAGTCAACTTCACTCCAACTCACCCTAACCCTCACTTACACTTATTTTTGGAATATATGGTGAACAGACCTCATTTTAGAGAGGAGAAAAACTTAGTTTCACAATTCTTATGAGTTTGGATGTATAAATCTTTGCATTGTAGAGGAGCTACAGTTATAATAATAATAATAATAATAATAATAATAATACATTTTATTTATCAGCACTTTCAATAAAACTCAAAGACACTTTACAAGATTATTAAGAGCTTTGTAATTGATGAGAGGGATCTTGAAGTGGAGCCAGTGAAGGTGTTGCAGGATGGGTGTAACGCATTTCTTTGAGTACAGTAAATTACCAAATAATAGCCGTGTTTCAATAAAAAGGGTCCCTTTAAACGCCAGGTCAGGTGTATATTTTGATAAATAACCGCCGGTTCCAAATAAATCCCGAGTCTAATTTATTTATTTTTTTCAATCAAGGAAGAAGATGTCACCACTGACACTGCACGTTTTTCTTCTTCCCCTTCTTCATGTATTGTGCTGCTTTCTGTCAGTCAATACCACATTGATGATCGCCATGGCTCCGGTGCAGCAAAACAATAAAAAGTACGACTTGTAATTTAAAATTTCTATCATAAAATATGCAGAGGACCCCAAGAGAGAGAGAGATTGGTGAAAAAATAAAATCGAGCTTCAGCAGCTGTCCGAGGAGGTATCAGCAGTGATGAGGATTGGTTGGCTGGACTTCACTTGCAGAAGACGCACAACCATTGAATTAACCGTTTTCTGATTCCGCTTATCCGTTAGGGTTGCGGGGATGTTACCGCTTTATTGCCTTATCAAGGGTTTGCGGGGTTACTGGGGCCAAATCCAGTTGCTCGATGGGCGTAGGCCAGGGTACACCCTGGATGAGTCGCCAGCTCATCGCAGGACCCTTACTGATGGCATAGGCTGCCCCTCAGGGTGCCAACTGCACATCAGGAGGGACTTCCTTATTGTAGTCTAAACCTTGACATCACCTGTGTTTCAAATTCCAAAGACATAATAATCTGAATAGAAGGCCGACCGTACGTCGATGTCGACAAATGAAAGTAAAAGAGATACTGCGGGAAAGTAAATTGAAGTCTGATTGAACTGAGGAGCTGTAGTCAAGGCAACAAGGTCGGACTAAGACAAGTCCAAGACTAAGACCTTGAAGCCGGTGGAAATGTTATTAAGTTGGCTCCATGGAGACAGAGCTCACATTTCCAAGGTAGAACGTTATAGATGATGACAGAAGTCCTCTCCTAAGGCCAGGCGCTTTGTTTTTTTTGGTTGACATTGATTTACTTCCTCATCGCCAGGGTTCTCGCCCAGGGATTTTAAAGAAAGATACCAGTATCAGCAACCCAGTTGCCAAAACAATTGTTTCCACTGAACAATTTGGCAAATGTGTTGAATGTGTTGAAAATTTTTCCCGTTTTAGTTTTCCGCAAATCAGTCTGGAAATTATCCCGAGATCCAACAATATGATAAAGAGGTAAGCAATAAAAATATAATAGTATATACATATTTCGTACAAATATAAACAGTGTAATTATAAAAGCCTTTTGTCCAAAACAACTTAGAGTTGACTTAACTAAATCGGGCAATAAGGCTGTCAGCATCAATTAAGTAATGAGTTCTCCTCCGACCGCTTGAGTCTTAATGAAAACATGAAGTATTTTCCGAAGTGGTTTCTTCATATCTTCTCTCTCTCTGTGATTCTGACCCTTGCACCCCTTTTCTTTTACATTACACCAGATCATAAGGGGAATATGTTATGAAGCATAATTGGCATAACTGGACTGTAAAGTAACACAGCAAGAGAGAGAGGTGTATATACAGTATATACAAATAGAGAGGCAGACACTGAGAGAGAGAGAGGTACTAGACAGGAGTAAAAATACAATGCCTGGCTCTGCTTCATGGCCAGACCATTAAAAGCCTTCAAAAGCAAAACACATCACTTGCTTGAGGAACACAGAATGCAAGGTCCCTGAAACAAGATGTAGGCCTTTATAGGCTTTTATATGTAAATGTTTAGATGTACAAAACCACCAAACCAGTCTATTTAATGAAATTAAACTAAAAATACTCTGCTTGAGAGACCTCAGGCAGAGGCCTGAGCTCTTTTTTAGATTCATTTGTTATGTAAAGTATTGCGATTTTATCAATAAGGATATTTGATAATGATTGATAGTAATTGGAATAAGTATTGAGCATTGATTGTAAGTAATTGATGCAAGTAAAAAGTTAGGTGTTAAGTGTGCAACATATCTTAAAGGTTCTTAAAGGTTTCTCTCGCCTGCCAAATTGAAACAGTCCCTTAGGGTTTACCAGAAGCCCCTAAAATCCAACCCTGCCCCTTTGATAACGCAGAGTTGAGCTCAAACGACTCCTGATTCGCAGGAATCGCAGGAATCAGGAGTCATGGACTTTTGTAACACCGGCAGCCTTGCAGTCCTTAAACTCTATATCTGTACAAGTCAAAGTTACTATGGCTATGGTTGCATATGGCTCTAACCGTACAATTGTCTTTAATCTTTGCTTTTGTTGTCTTCAACCCTTTTGAAAGCACTTTACGGCGTTATTATAGACTTCAATGTCACGAGGCATCGGCACTCTGCTTCGACGCCATGATTAAACTCATCTCCTTTAAGGCGAGCGACTACAGTGTCGGGCCGTGGTCATATTGCGAGCGCTGGATGTTCGGTGAAGAGCGGGGGCAGTTTATGGATAGATGCGTATCGATTAACCGTCAAACATTCTGCTGATTCCCCGTACGGCGTCGCCGCTCGATGCATCGGGTGCGGCGGTGCTGCCTCCGCCAATAGCTGTATCGACTTCCAGTCTGCACTTGACCTATCTTTTTCTGTACATGACACATGTGCAAGACCACTGCTGCATAATTTAAAAAAAAAAAAAAAAAAAAAAGGTGTCACAAAGGGATTCGGATACAGGCCTGCATTTCCTTGCACGTGAACTTGACAACATTTCATCAGCCAGTGACATCACCTCTTACTTTAACCCACGGTGCAGTTGGCCCAAACGATGATCTGGCGCCCCGCTCCTGTTCTGTTATCAAATATAAATCACTAAAGGTTTGGCAGGCCGTCAGACAACACTTAAAAATCTTCTTCCAGGTCACCTCATCTCGCTCGCTGATCAAAAGTTATTTACTCCCGACGCATGAATCACCACGAAAACCCCAAACAGCCGTGCCTCGTTTTGAATGCCGCCTGTGCACGCTGAGCCGAACATGCTGATGTGAAAACAAGCTTAACATGGCTCCTGACCTTTCTGTAATTACCCGTGGAGTATTTCACTCTCTCAAAAACCTCCTGCCTTTCAAGCCCTGCGAGAGAGAGCACTCCTCCTGTTGGATGAGAGTGATCATCCGGAGGAAAAGCAGAGCAAAGCTGATGTGGCATGTCCCCCCCCCCACCAAAAAAAATAAATAATCTCAGTCGGGGATTTGGGCGCCAAGGGCAAAGATCTTATGTGCTGTTTGATGAGACGATTCGACGGAAACTGCTAAATGGAGAGGTTTAGATTCAACGGTGAGCTCTGTTGGTTACAAAAGCCAGGTCATGTGCCTCGCCAAACGTCTTAATCGTTTTGAGAAAGAGGAAAAATAAGTCCTCAAATGCAGGCCAGGGGCAAGGTCACGCAGATTCCTCCCCCCCACCAAAAAAAAACCAGAGATGGTGGCTTAGCCTGATGAAATCCCTGGATTCCTTAAAAAATGTATCTCTCAGGGAGGGATTAATCCAAAGTACCTCAAATTTGACATGAATTACATCCTGTTGACAATTACATTTACTCCAGGTGATAAAAATATGTGTCAAAGCGTGAAAAACACCCCCCCCCCCCGCGCCACATATCACTGGTGATCGCCGATAATGTGCGTTTAGAAGGATCCGTCAGGTGTGAGTGGCAGAATGGGAGAGGGGGAAATTGCGAGCAATCTTGTAGCATAACATTGCCGCCTGATTGAATGCTATTGATTGGCTTTAGTGTTGGCTTCTTCCCTCTCTGGTGACTGCATCCATGCAAACAACAGTCGTGAGAGGCATCTGAACAGCAATCACTGCGAGACTGCCTCGCTTGTTGGCTTCCATGGTATGTGATTATCTCAAGGGCGAGGCGGACACCGACAGCGACTAATCTTATAGAGGCAAAGGATCGACAAAACTACCGGGACAACAATACTGTACTGCAAAAAATGACAAAACCAAACAGAAACAACAATGAATGATAACAAATACCTAACATGTAAACCGTTAAAGGTGCAATATATATCCACTTTCATAAAGGGGGCAGCACATCGCCAGCGTAAGCGCTCATTGTTGTTGCCGTTAACTTGGGGCGACTGTGGCTCAGGGGTAGGCGTCTCGGAAGGTTGCTGGTTCGATTCCCCCGGTCTGCATGGCCAAGTGTCCTTGGCCAAGACACTGAACCCCAAACTGCTCCTGACGTGCTGGTCGGCACCTTGCATGGCAGCCGACGTCATCGGTGTACAATTGTATGAATTACTGTAAGTTGCTCTGAACAAAATCGTCCGCGAAATGAGATGATGATAGTTAACTTCTACTGCAATGTAACTTTGTATTTAGTCTTTTGTCCAAAGCTCTACCCCCGAGTCGAATTATCAACAGAATGAGATATCATGACGTCTGTGTATTGTTTTGCAGAGATAGGTTCCAAAGCTAGCAAGCTAACAAGCAAGTCCTGGTCCAAACCTAGGTCAAAACACTCCCCCGGTCCCCCGAACTCCCAGTCAGGACTGCTTGTCGCACAGATAGCTGAGCTAACTAGTGGCAGGTGGCCGGATCCAAAATATCGCACCTTTACTGTATAATTTAATAAATAATGCTTTATTTTGTATTCTTCTTCATATTAGAGAAAAAAATATATTTTTGTCGCATTTCACTGCACTTCTCCTTTAATTCTTCAGTATCATGGAGGTTCCTCTCAGGGTTTCCGGTTAAGTAACTGGCTGCGAGTCCATGGGGGCCTGTTAGGTGCCATATAGTAAATCATCCTTTGGACAGACGCATTCCTCTTGTGGGATCAATATGTGGAACGCAAAGTGGATCGTGAGTGGGATCATATCACACTCCAGTCAAAGGCGAATTGGTCCGTCTCTGTGTTATTTCTCGTTGGCTTCTGCGTAACGACCCGTCCGGGCTTTACCCCCGTCCCCCGTTAGAGTAAACACTAAATAAATACATCCAGGCCTTCACCTTGTCTTAGTTGTTCGCCCGGCAACTTTGCATGCGAGTGACGTACGAGCTCCTCTGGTGCAGCATCACGCTAATGCGACCGGACAGTATCTGCATCACATCATGACGCCGAGACCCCCGTGCAATCATTCTCTGCGGTACGTTGAGCTGTGTGATTGTGAGTGGTGGAAGAATATAGGCCGAAAAAAAGGTTTTACAAAACATTGCCAGCTCACCTCGGTGAGTCTCTGTGTGTGTGTCATCTCGGCAGAATGTTGTCCTGGAGACAATTACTGTAGCTGGAACCAACGCACGAGTCCTCTCTGAGGACAGATTTTCGTCGCCGGCGTGAAAAGACTCATTCACGAAAACCTTGAAGGTTGTTGATATCCAAATGGAGGCGAGGACGGACGTGAGGGGCCCTCCCACGCTTCACGCCCCTGGCACGCATTCATTTTGATGCAGTCAGGAAACTTTACAAGTGTAGTGGAGATCAAATTGAAGGCCGAGTTCAGAAATAGGTCTGGTCTGACACATGACTACTAGTATCAATACTACACAGAGTATTAGCTACTATTTACGCGTTGATGTTTAACGCGTTATCAGTAGCAAGCGTTCGATGAAAGGGGATTGTGTATCTCTAGAGTAAAAGAAAAAATACAAAAAAAGTAAAGGTACTGCCAAAAAATGACTCAATAACAGTAACATGAAGAGTTGTAATTTGTTACTTCCACCCCTGATGATAATAATACAGTAATAAATACCAAGTACTCATTGGTCAGAACATCTACATGATCATTTCATAACTGCTTGAATGTTCGGTGGAGCTCTTCTAAATTACTTTACAGCTGTGAATCACATTTTCGGGGGCTGTTACTACTAAATCTACAGTAACCAGTAACTGAAGCTGTGGAATAAAGTACAGAGTTGTCAGAAGTACGATACGTCCCACTGAAATGTGGCAAAGTTTACACTAGTTGGGAATATTGGGATTTTTGTTGTGTGTTTCACTTGTTTATTCTGGGACACATCTGAATTCCTATCTCGGCCTCTGATAGTAACGCGACACATTTCTTTTTGCCTTTTTATTGCTTGTCCATTTGGAGTCACGCAGAGCGGCGTGAAATGGAAATACAGTGGACATTAAACGACAAAAATCTTATTCTCTTCATTTTATTATTATTATTTTTATGTCCTGACAGAACATTAAGAGACGGACGCACGTTCGAAGACTTTTGGGACGGGAAGACAAGAGAACAGAGTCGAAACAGGACAATGGCTTGAACAGCAGCGGTAAATCACCAGCAGGCAGACAGACAGGCAGACAGGCAGACAGACAGGCAGACAGGCAGACAGACAGGCAGACAGACAGGCAGACAGGCAGACAGACAGGCAGACAGACAGGCAGACAGGTGTGTGGGTTGGGAGACATCATAAACAGTCGACGGGCCATAATGGGAGTGCTTTACAGCCACATGTAGGAGGTCCTAATGATGTTTCCGCTTATTGCAAAATGCCGCTGATGCATCTGCAGGAATCCTCCTGACTCGCCTCCATTGGTCTCCTATTGCACTTGTGTTCAACCGTGTGTGTGTTTGTCTGTGTGTTTGTGTGTCTGCAACAACAACCACAACAACAAATAGGAAAAAAATGATGTCAGAGCGTGAGATATTTAACTTCAGCATCCCTGCTCTTAATTCCAACCAAGCACTGCAGATGGAGGTGGAGGAGGAGGAGAAGGAGGAGGGGTGGATAACTACCTCAACTCTCCTGTGCACCCTCCTCCTCCCTCTTCCTCTCTCTCTCTCCCTCTCTCCCTACTTTAGCTGATGTAACACTCTCAAACAATGGAGTGTCATGAAAAATAAAAAAATAAACACTGTTGGCAGATCAGAATATGTCCAATAAGTCTATCTTCTTTCCTTCCTCCTTACAGTTGTAGATCTATTTTCTGCAAAAATAAAAATAAAAAAGAAGACAAAAAAATCATTTTGGAAAAAAGAAAAAAAAAACACAAGGGGAGGGAAGGGAGAAAAAAATAAATAAAAACGTCACGCACACATGCGCATATAGGGTGCCACACTGACGCATCGCTTGTTGTATAGTCAACTGTTTTTTCTCTCCCCGGACTGAGGCATGCCTGTAGCGGATTATTGTTTTTACCGCATTCAACAGTGTTTTCCAAGCGAAGAGGGCGAAAGTCAGGGCTGGGAGCGCGGAGCAGCGACCGGAGAGCGATCCGCACAACTAATGCCGCTCATCCTCTCGGAATGAAGAGCTGGAGGAGGAGAGAGGGAGAGAGAGAGAGAGGCAATTTGAGCCGATGAACTGAGGTATCACGATCCTAATCTAGTGTGTGTGTGTGCGTGTGTGTGTGTTTTTTTCTTCTTCTTGGTCACTTTTATCATGGAAGCTCTGCGAGTGACGAGGAGCCGCAAACCTCGCTTTTGCGCCTCTGGGGGGGAATAAAAAACTCCCGACGCGACAAAAGTGTTTTTTTCCATTTGGATTCTTTTTTTTTTTTTTTGCTCTCCCCTCTCAGCATTCCCTCAGTCAGTCGACGGGATTTTTTTTTTGTGTGAGTGTGTGCCATTACAGCTCAGCAGAGGGTGTCAGATTATTCTTAGAGGCACCGCGCCGGGGATGAACACCGTCTCCGCGTCCTCCCCTATCTGTTTTTTTTGGTTTTTCGGCGATTCCCCTGCACGGGAGGAAGAAAAAATAAAACCGGAGCTATAGGCAAGAACCTGCCGGAGGATGTGAAAAAATACAACGCAAAAGAGGGGGATGCGGGTGTTTCGCAGCGGTGGGATCGCCTCTGAAGCTCCAGAAGCGCAGGGTGTGAATTCAGCACCAGGGGAGAGGGGGACAGCTCCCGACGCAGCAGCAGCAGCAGCAGTACGCAGCGCGGACACAGGGAGGAAGAAACGCACGGATTTGGCTCATTTTCGCCTGCCAAGGTCAGTGAAACAACACCGGGGAAGAGGAGGCGGAAAGATGTGCCGGACTGTGGCGCCGCTTTTCTCGTTCGAGCTCCTGAAGGAGGCTGCGCGGATCCGCTCGATGTGAAAAGAGACGTTTTTCTTTTTTTTTTTTTTTTTTTTTTTCAAATGCGCTTCGGTTTTTCACCCACCAAAGTCTGGACACAAGCGCAGGTTAGATTGCAGCATGGATGCGCTCTGAAAGAGACTGCCTTATCTCCTCCCTTCGATTTTCCCCCCCCCCCAACAATCTTTTTTTTCTTCTTTTTCTCTTTTTTCCCCCCCACCTCCTCTCTCTTCCTCGCATCGATGTCGACTGAATCTCGCGGCTCGCACGTCTTGAAGACCTGGGAATGAATCGCTAACGCTTTAAAAAAAAAATGCTGCTCTGGATTGTCCTGCTGAATGCGGCTCTTTGTGTTGCCAGTGGAAACGTTACAAGGGACGTTTGTAAGGAGCAGATATGCTCCTGCAACGAGGTCGAGGGGGATCTGCACATAGACTGCGAGAAGCGGAGCTTCACCACGCTGCAGCACCTGACCGGCCCCAGCTCGCAGTTCTATCACCTGCTGTTGCACGGGAACTCGCTGTCCAGGCTCTTCCCCAACGAGTTCGCCAACTTTTACAACGCCGTCAGCCTGCATCTGGAGAACAATGGCTTGCACGACATCGTGCCCGGCGCCTTCCTGGGGCTGCAGCTGGTGAAGAGGCTTCACATCAACAACAATAAGATACGATCGTTCAGGAAGAGCACGTTCCTGGGGCTGGACGACTTGGAATACCTCCAGGCTGACTTCAACCTGCTGAGGGATATTGACCCCGCCGTTTTCAGGGACCTAAATAAACTTGAAGTGTTGATACTTAACGACAACCTCATCAGCGCGCTACCTATAAACGTGTTCCAGCATGTGCCCATTACGCATCTCGACCTGCGGGGGAACCGAATCAAAACGTTGCCTTACGAGGGGATCCTCGAGCAGATCCCGGGCATTGCGGAGGTTCTGCTGGAGGACAACCCGTGGGACTGTAACTGCGACCTGGTTTCTCTGAAGGAATGGCTGGAGAACATACCGCATAACGCGCTCATCGGGAGGGTGGTGTGCGAGGCGCCCACCCGCCTCCAGGGCAGCGACCTGAACGAGACGTCAGAGGCCGACCTGTGCCCCTCGCAGAGCGGCGGCGTGGACACCAGCCTGGTCGCCCCTCCCACCCAGGAGGAGATCTCCGAGAGCCGCGGCCCGCGCCCCACGCCTTACAAGCCCAACGGGGACGCCGGAGGGCCCCCGACGCCTGGAGGCCACGGAGCCAA
This sequence comes from Diplodus puntazzo, assembly GCA_963678695.2. Taxonomy (NCBI): domain Eukaryota; kingdom Metazoa; phylum Chordata; class Actinopteri; order Spariformes; family Sparidae; genus Diplodus; species Diplodus puntazzo. The sequence goes on from OZ023178.1 coordinate 11,670,251, forward strand.
GAGCCGCTCCAAATCTCGTGAGAACTGGCAGCTGAAGACGAAGCCCACGCCTGTGCTGAAAGACGGGGACAGGGAGCAGCAGCAGCTGCACAACGTCACGTGCCCCCAGCCGTGCAACTGCAAGCTGGTGGGCTCCAGACAGGGGCTGGGGGTCAACTGCGAGGGCAAGAAGATCGAGAGCCTGGCCAACCTGAAGCCCAGGCCCTTCACCGCGCACGAGCTCAACATGAGAGACAACAACATCCACGCGGTGAAGAAGAACCAGCTGCTGGGCTACTCCAGCCTCAACCTGCTCGACCTGGGCGGGAACAACATCAAGGTGATCGACAACGGCACGTTTCAGAACCAGAGCGAGCTCCGGTGGCTGTACATGGATAAGAACTATCTGGATACGCTGCTGGCGGAGATGTTCGCGGGCCTCGTCAATCTGGAATACCTCAGTTTGGAATACAACGACATCCAGCTGATAGTGGCGGGCGCCTTCAGCCCCATGCCCAACCTGAGGGTGCTGTTCCTCAACAACAACCTGCTCAAGTCTTTGCCGGTGGATGCTTTCCTTGGGATTTCTCTATCCAAAATTAGCCTGCATAATAATTATTTCCCCTATCTCCCCGTGGCTGGCGTGTTGGACCAGCTCAACTCAATCATACAGATCGATTTGCACGGGAACCCGTGGGATTGCTCGTGCAACATCGTGCCCTTCAAGCAGTGGACGGAGAAGCTCGGGGCGGACGTCATCGTGAGCGACCTCAAGTGCGAGTCCCCCGAAGAGTTCTGGAAGCGCGACTTCCGCTACGTCCGGAACGACCTCATGTGCCGCAAACTCCAGGACAAAGTCTCCCCCACACCCCCGGCCAAAAACAGCACTTTCGCGCAGGACTCGGGGACGCGCTCGAACTCGTACCTGGAGCCGAACAGGGTCTCCATCTCGGTGCTCGTCCCCGGGCTGCTGCTGGTGTTCGTCACGTCCGCGTTCACGGTCGTGGGGATGCTTGTGTTTATCTTGCGGAACCGCAAGAGGTCAAAGCGGAGGGAGGGGAACTCCTCCGCCTCGGAGATCAACTCCCTACAGACAGTGTGCGACTCGTCGTATTGGCACAGCGGGCCTTATAACGCGGACGGGGGCGCGCACCGGGGCTTCGACTGCAGCACGCACCTCTCCACGACAAATGACGCGTAGAAAACAAACAAAAAAACACAGGAAAAAAAGGGGAGGGGGACTCTGGCAGAACGAAAAACCCCCTTCCCACCCCTCACAACCCACCCCCACATACCCCCCCAAACACACACACACACCCACCAGACTGGATTACAAACACAAGACAGACTGACGCACACAAAGTGACTGCAGAGACCAGAGTCATCCGCTTTTTTCCGTTCGTCATGAGACGAACTTGTTTCATGTCTTGTTTATTGAACCAAGTAAGTCTGCTGCTCCTGCTGCTGCACAGGCCCCCACCCCCCAACGGCACCACCACACTCTGTAATATATGTATATGCCAAGCCCCCCCTCCACCCTTTCTGGTTTTAAGAAAAAAAAGAAGAGAAAACCCTTCTTCTTCCTCCTCCTCCTCCTCCTCCTCCTCCTCCTCCTCTTCCCTCCCTCCTCCCAGTTCTGCTCTTTGCCGCAATCGGACTACGGATCTGCACGAGACAAGAGGAGGAAAAAAAAAAAGAAAAAAAAAGAAGAGGGAGGAAGGAAAAAGGGGGGAGGGAGAGAGAGAGAGAGGGAGGGAGAGAGAGAGAGAGAGAGAGAGGAGGGCGTGTGTGTGTGATAGAGAGAGATAGAGTGACAGAGAGAGAGAGAGAGGAGCCAGGGAATGGTGCACGAACGCATGAATGTAAATGTAAATACTACTTTTGGACCCGATGTATCATAATCTGCATGATGATATTTCGCATGGTTTCAGACACACACACACACACACACACACACACACACACACACACACACACACACGCAGAGACAACACGCAGCGGCGGCGGCTGAAGGGGAAAAACCATAACCACCATAACCAAGGGAAAAAAAGGAGGCGAACCCCCTCCTTTTTTTGTTCTCTCCATGTTATATCAGTATGACGACAATATATAGATATTAAGAAATTATATATGACTATTACAAAAAGTGCCATTTCTCTATTTTTTGTGAAACCTTGCGGTTTAGGACTTTGTATTTGTTGTTTTCCGGACATGTTTGGAGGAAAAAGATGAAAAAAAAAATATAAAAAATGTGGAGAGGGGGATTATGGGGGAGGGGGAGGGCAGGGGTGAGTGATGGAGGTGAAGCTGTCGGTGCATGTTCTTTTTTTGGTTTGTTCTCATTTTTTTTCTACTTTTTTCTGTCGTTTCTTTGACTGTCGGTTGAATATTCGGAGGTTATTTATACTGAGGTGATCGCAGGTTTTTTTTTTTCGGAAATGTTCCCATCGTCATCGTCAACACCATCATCTCCTTTTTATGAATGTACAACTGTGTTTCTTTTTCAATGGTGTGCCAATTGTTGACTGTTGTTTTTTTTTTTTTTTTTTTTTTTCCAGATTATACAGACGTGCAGATGAGCATGACCGTGGGGAGGGGAGGGGGAGGGGGGCGATAACGTCACTCAGATGCTTTACTTGCTGCAAAGTTTAATGTAGCTGAAAATAACAAAAGTTTCTGTGGTTAATTTTTTTCTTTCTTTGTGTGTGTGTGTCAATGAATATAGCCTGCTTTTGGGTGAGAGGAGGACATAAAAAAAAAACAAAAAAAAAACAACAACACTGGAATCAAATGTGTGGGGGGTTTGTAACATCATATTTTTTCAACAAACTGAGCAAAAGGAAGATTTTCAAATTTGAGCTTACCGTAGGTATGAATTCGATCTACTGTATGTAAAAAGCAGCAGCGCAGGTAGACTTGATCTAGACTTAGAGTGCTTTCTTCTTCTTGTTTGTTTTCTTTTTAAACGTCAGAAAAAGAAGTATTCCTCCACGTTAAAAAAAAGCTTCTGGCTATGATTCACTTTTCATCATATTGTGAGCTTTTGTAAAGCCATCTAATCTTGTCCAAATAAGAGAACTGAAACTCACTGTATTTACTCCGAAATGTGCTTGAAACTAGGCTGTTCTGGTATGGGGAGATGGGGGTGGGGGGGTTTGATTCTTTGCTTTTTTTCTTCTTTCATTGCTACGGAGAGCAGCATGTGGAAGAAAAAGAGGGGAACATGGGGGATACATGAACACACACATAACGCAGATTTATTGATGCCTTTTTTGTTTTTAAAAAATTCAGCATTTTGAGCTTCTTCTTCTGTTCAGGGGAAGGGGGTCGCTTTGTTTTTTTTTTTTTTCAGATTTTATCTTGTGGGTGCCATGACTGAACACCTGTTCTCACAGAGCTGCTCCTGGCCCTCACGTGGATTTGGCAAAATGATAAAGGAAACAACAGCAACAACAGGGAAGAGGAAAAGGCATTTAAAGGGGCACTGTGTTGTTTATAGATATAGATGAATATTTATGATATTCACGAGGAAATGATACAAACTCTGAACTGAAACTGAATTAACAAGCTGTTCTCAGAGGAGAATAAGGGGTCGAAGCTAGGAAGGTGGCAGGGTCCGCCACATATAAACAAAGTAAAAAAGTATGAAACTGTATTGTCCTGTAAGGTCAGCTTGTTTATTCAGTCTGAAAAAACAAAGAGCGTTTGTTTGTTTAGGCACAACAAAATCAGTCTTTTCTGATCAAAATGTCTTCTCCAGAACAACATAATGCCTCTTTAAAACTTCCCGTGTTCTAAAAAATCCTCCATTCTGTAACTTCTCTGTAACAGATGCAAGGAATATGCAATTGGCTTTATTTTATGTTTACCTTTCTTTTAATTGTGATGTCAAATTGCCAATGGATTTCTTCGCTCTGAGATGCTTAAATTAGTCCAAATTTGAGCTTAATTCTGCAAAAGCAAAATCGACCTAAAGTGCCATGGCCGTGACAGGAGTGTACAGTTGATGTGAGATGGGCTTACACCCCCTGATCTCCCCCTTCCCCTCCATTCCCTTCCCTTTACCGCTAGCAGGCCTGCAGTATCTCCACCCAGTATTACAGACTAGCGCTGTCCATGGTGCTGAATCACTTCCCTCCCCTCGCTTTCCTTTCTTTGCCTTCCTGCCTCCCCCCCTCCCCCTTGTGTGAGTGTGTGTTTGCATGTGTGTGCACAGGCATGCATCCTGCACATGTGTGTGTTTGCGTGATGACAAATGAGGGAGAGAGAGAGAGAGAGAGAGAGAGAGAGGCAGACAGACAGACAGACAGACGGACAGACAGACAGACAGACAGACAGAGAGAAAGAAGTTGCGTGACCGCTTGCATGTATGTTTTTTCCCCCTCTGTCACCCCCTCAAATATGTAACCACGCGCAGCTTGACCTTGGGGACTAACATCTCAGCAGATCTGTGACAAACACTCATCATCAAAATCATCATTGTCAACATTCCCCTGCATTTTTTTCTTTTGTCCAGCCACCGTGCTCTCCCCCAGCCCCCCGTTTCCCCACCCCGCTTTTTCCGTCCAATCACAACAACAAAGGGGTGGGGGGGAGGGCGTGGGGGGATTAACTATGTGTCTCTTCTTCTGTGGAGTTATTACTGTGCCACAGCCCACTGATGATTTGTCATAATTTTCAAAAAAACGCTGTGTTTCAAAGTTACATTTATATGCTTTGCGATATTTGACCTGCTTCTATTTTGTTAAATAAAGTGTGGTTGAGGTTGAGTAAAAAAGAACTACTCTTTTGGGAATTTTCATTGGATTTGAGTTGATGTAACGAGATGTGACAGGTATACCATATCTAGTATATACTGAGTGATTGGTTAAAGTGTGCCGCCTGATAACTCTATGCTTCAATTCGAAAGAAATGCCAAAAAAGGTATTTTGGCAACCCTTTATGGTGGCTATCATTAACAAATGGTTAACTAATAGCTAATTGAACATTAGTAAATAGTTAATTCACTGTCAACAAACAATGAAATGCTTTATAAACAGTTTATTAAGCCACTGTAAACATATGTTGCAACAAATAATGTTTACAGATCAATTACACAGTATTTGTCAACTATAAGTTTATAAACAGTACATATTTGATCAATAATTGGTTTATAAAGCATTTCATTATTCGATAACAGCAAAATACCGGTTAACTATTAATTAATCATTTTTTAATGATGGCTACAACAAATGCTTTCAAGTGCGGGTTTTTTCTTTGTATGATATAATCTTTGCCTCATGTCATTATGATTCTTTGATGTTAGTTCCTTAGTGTCCCTAGAGAGAAAATGACACATTTAGACTCTTGCTGCAGTGCGGGCTGTAAATTATAACAGGGCTACAACCAACAGCCATATTAACAATCATTTAGTAACAAATAATCGTTATAAGCTCTCTATAAAATGGCAAAAAAAATGGAAAAAATGCTCATCACCATTTCCCAAAGACTCTTCATTTACTATCAGAAATGACATAGAAGAAGCAGCAAATCCTTACATTTAAAGCAACACTACGTGACTTTTAAAATAATTTACGAGAAAGATACTTGATTGTTGAGTCTCATTCCCAGATTGTCAAATACCAGTGCTTTGGGTTAATGGTTCCAATTCAACACCAAAGACCCAATTTGGTATTTGATTTTGATCTGGGCATGAGACTGGCGTACCTCGCCACATGCCCGATGTTAGATTGGATCAGTTCCTTAGTGGAGCGTATCCATTATGATATTATCAGTTCATCTCGTTGCCTTTTCACTTCTCCTCAAGTGTAATTGTTCTTTTTCGTACACTTGTGTACAGTTATGGTTACAGTCTTACTGTCCACTCCCTTACACTCGTGCAAACAAGCAACAAAACGCACAGTAAACAAAGTTAAAGATGAACATGAGGTTGTTTTTTATTTTTATTTCTTATTTCTACATTCATGTCATTAATGTGATGTTGTCTGACTGTTATAATCATGCAGTGTTATCCGGTACGGTGACAGCCCTACTCTAAGTCATACAATTCCCACCACTACAGCATGAATGTGAGTGTATTATTTTCTTTCTGGGGCATGTAGGCCCCCCAAAAAATCCAAGATGGCTGATGTCTGAGTTTCTATATATTTAACAGTAGTTCTCATGGCTGTATCAGAAATTCAGAATCTTCAGAATCTTCCAAAGAACAGATACTCGATAGCGGTTCAACCCTATTGCTGTTATCCATTGCATACATTTATGGATTCCTATTACATTTAATGGAAAAATGCAAATATCATATGAGTGGTGTACTTTCCATTACACGTGATAATAGATCTTCAAAACATTACAGAGCGAGCTTTGTGTCGGGTGTTCCTGTGCTATCTTCCTGCGTGACTCAGTGTATAACAGTGGGACCCATTCATTAATGCAACGGATAATAGCTGTTGGTAACACGGCCGAGTGGAGAGGCCTGTTTCGCACGCTGGGCACACAGCACTCCAACACTGTTGTGGCCCAGCAGGCCTGCCGTACTCCGTGTGATAGTCCCCCCGAGGAGCTGGCAGTTGATGCAACACTTCCAGCAGGGATAACATCATCCGCACACCTCATGCACTCAGCTTTGGTGTAAGTCTCGATGGCCCCGCTTTGGTTAAGACGGGGCCATTTAATCCTGAGGGCCCTGAAAGAGTTTGTCTATGCGCTCGTTTTTTTGGAAGCCGTGATTTCTCTGCTTCGGGGTTACTTCTCTGGGAAAGGGAAAGTAGAACTGTGGCTGTTTTGGCTGGTTAGTCATCATTTGGGATTCCCATTACGGCGTAAACACCCACTTCTAACATGATCTCTTGTTTTTGTGCTACCTCGGGCACATCTGCATGGTTTATTGTGCTGCATTTTGATTTCGACACAAAAGAGAAAAATTTGTTCTTGAGAGGAAAAAACGTTGTCAGAGGCAGCCGCTGAACGTACAGAGGGAAATACTGTACTTTTGCACAATTTTTCATACTCATGCAATCCAGTGAAAATCCATGTATCCCCAAATGTAATTATTTGAATTTTACTGATTAACTAAGGGACGAACGGTTCTTTTTTAAAGGAACAGTTCACCCAAAAATGAAAATTCAGTTCGAAATTCAGTCTTTGTCTACTCTCTTCCATGCTCCGTAGTCCACAAAACATATCTGGAGCTTCACAGCAAAACTCCCTTGTAAATTCTCTGCAACAAGTGGGATTTGTTCAAAAATGAAATAAAAAACAACGTAAAATGACTCGTGGCCATAGAGCTCATCTGATGTAATCCAAGTCTCCAGAAGCCCCAAGATTCCAAATTGATTTGTTGAGACATTACTTACACACCTGATGCACTTAACTTCAATGGGGTGCATGCTAACGCTTTTAGCTTAGCAGCTACAGGGAAGATTTCGGCTTAAAACAGGGTAAAAATAACGTCTTTTGAAAAACACTTGGGATCTTGGGAGCTTCTGGAGACTTGAATAATGTCAGATGGATTTTTTTATGATTTGTATTTTTTTACTTTTTAAAACAAGCCCCCCTCTACTTCAGCGTTACAGAGAATGCTGTAACGCTGTTTTGCTTTGAAGCTCCAGAAAGATTCATGGACTACCAATTTTCACCCGACTTTCCATCGGCATGAGGGTGAGCAGTTAAAGACAAAGTTTTCATTCCTTGGGTGAAATTATCCTATAAGTACAAATTTGAGGTACTTAATTGTACTTACTGTGTTTTTAACTACACCATCTTTGTCTGTCAGTTTTAGTTAAAAAGATATATCTTTGGATTACAGTTTTTCATCCCCTTTGTTTCCAGTGGAAACGACACGTTTCCACTGTTTTATATATTTTTTACCAAAACATCAGTGCCTATTCTTAGGGTCTAACCAATGTGTGTTCTCCTTCGCTTTGTTAGAACATTGCTGCGTCTCTTGGCGTGTTAGGACGACTGCTGATCGCTGATACAACATGAAACCCCCGGCAGAAAAAGCGTATCACATCACCTAAGAGCGCTTCTGGCCTGTGTATGGGATCAAAACAAAACATCGACACTCATGAAGATGTTTGATGGGATAGATAAGATAAGACTTTTTTGATGCCTCCCTGGGGAAATTCACTTGTTACAACGGCGCGAGAATCATAAGCAGATGGGGGAAAACAATCACTGTGTAATGATAGTATCGGTTCCAAAACTCCACAGGGTACTTTTAGGTTAAATAAGGTATTTAAAAAGCGCCTTGGATCAGCTGGAAAATGCATCTGCGCAAAAGCCGAAAGCGGGGCCGTGCTCATAAAAAATGTACTTTTCAGAGATACATGGTTGCTGATCTTATAGGATATGATGCGTTGCTGTTGATTAAACTTCACCACAACATCTAAAGTAGTTAAAATGTGTTCCTTAAAATGTACAGCAGTAAAATGCAACATACATATTAAAGCAGCAGTATTAGTAATCCCAATTTTTTTTAATGACCATTTAGAACTTTTACTCTTCATCGTTTAAAGGAGAAATATAATGTTTATTGTCAGGTTAATCTTTTTACGTTTGATTTGTACAGCTGTAAAATCATTGGAAATGCTTTGTCATTCAGCATGTCTTATCGTCTTCCTCGTCAAGGTCTGGGATTCAGACGGAGTTACAAATTACAGCCCGATGATGGGGAAAGAAAAAAGCACCAGTCTTTCTTTCTTTAATTTGGGCTGAAGCGTCAACGGCTAGCTTTTATCTGACTCCCGCTGCTCAGATCCAGTGTGTCTGCTCTTGTTTCAGCTTTTGTAAAAAAGTCGCCCCAAAGATTCTAAGCTCGAGTATTAGCCTTTCATGTTAGCTTTGATCAAAGTCCCATGCGTGTGCAACTGAAGAGTTGCCAGAAGTCCTGCACTTCCAAACTGTGCAGCCACCGCAAGCCCATGCTACTGCTTTCAGCCCATGGGGGTGTGTAGTAGTGATTATCTGGCATTATCCCCAGGGATTTCTTGGTGTTACTCCCAGATATTATTATTAGCCCCATCCACTGCAGAGCACTTAGCCTATAAGTCTCAGTGGTTGAGTTTTATTAGATCTTTGTGAGCCACAGTAGCTCTGGTTTAATGTTGTGCTTGGATTTGGGGGCCAGTGATTGAGTCCATCGCATTAATACCAAACTCATAGTGTTTTACATGGAAGGGGAACAAGTGTGACAAGCGGGCATTAGCTTGTGCAATCATTGTGCTTGTTAATTTACTTTTTAACATGCGAACATATCCTTACAAACGTGTCCCCAACAAATCCGTGGAGGGTGAAAATGTGTTTGCCTCGGTGTGATTTTGCCTGCAGCCTCACTCATTGTACTCTTTCACCGCAATCACTGCGTTTCAGAGTGGCTAATCAGTATCTTATTGTTGTGTGCATGGCTTTATGATGACTAAACTTGAGCTGGAGCAGCGGGGAGCTTTAGATCACAGCAACAAAGCAGCAGTGCGTGAGATAAATCAAGCCAAGGTTGCGTAGAGCTCCGAGGATTTGTTTATTTATCAGTAAGTCGATCGCAAGAAAATTAGTTGCCAGCTAATTTGATAATTGATTGATGGCTTCAGTAATTTTTCAAGGAAAAATGTCAAACATTTGCTGGTTTCAGCTGCTTAAGTCTACAGATTTACTGCTTTTCTTTGTCATTTATGACAGTAAATGAAACTCAAAAGAGTGCACACTTTCCCAACACCCCTTAACTCACTCAAGCAGAACCCAATATCCTATTTGTTTGCATATAGCTGCACATTTTTAAAGGGATCCGCATCAAATTATACTCACTCATAGATACCAGCAACCTAAAACTGTGTTTTTCATCAAGATCCATGTACTATTCCCTAAGAAACTTACAGAAAATTCAAAATGCCCAATCTCACAACGTTTAAGGAAGTGAGTAGAAATTCCTCTGTTCTATTCCTTTTCCTGAATCCGCACCGAAAGTTGATGGGGTCTATTCTGGGCCGAGATCCATTCTCTGTCCAAGTTCTGTCGAACTCCATTCAGTAGTTTTTGTGTAATCCTGATCACAAACCAACAAACTAACAGACGCAGGAAAACATGATAACAAATAACAAAATGCTTTATATACTACAATTAGAAGATGTTCTACAAAGCATTTCTTTGTTTTTTAACAGATAAATAACTATTTACTAATGTTGAATTAACTATTTATTAACCATTCATCAATGATGGTTATTATAAAGTGCTAGACTCTTTGGATTTTGGACGTTTGGTTAGACTAAAGAAGAAACTTCTGCCTAATCAGCAGATTCAACAGTAATGGAAATAATTGTTTGTTGCAGCAACTTTTGAAGCATTGATAGGAGTTAATAAAACTCACAAGCGGTTCAAATACTTCAAACCTTCCTCCCATCTCCTCCAGACAGACTACAGAGCAAACATCCAGGGTAATTAAAAAGATCTTGACTCATAATTGACCCAGATCTGGTGTCATCCCGCCGCGCACCGGCCTACGTCGAACCACCGAGCGGGAGCCTTTAATCAAGATGAGTGAATGGCCTACCGAGTGTTTCCTCCAGCTCTAAGTAATCCTCTTCCTCCAGCCCCCGCTTATCGATCATCTCATTGATTTCATTTAGTGGCCACACGCGTGCCCATCCCTCACTGGCATTTTCAGGCATTGCCTGATCTGATTACACCGCTCAAACGGGTGCCACGACCTGCGAGATGTTCTTGTGCAGTCATGGAGGAAGACTGTGTGGAGATTTGTTTCTTGGGGAGACTTCTTTTTAACGGACTCCTCCACATTACTGCCCTGCCGTTTCCAGAGGGAAACCTGCCATCATCGCTTTTCACAATTATCTGCCTGATCAGAGAACAGCCGAGATTCAATTTTTGTTCAACTCTCATGTTCAACGCTTCATCCAGGCGCTCATTAACGGGAGTCACAATTTAATAAAAGGTGAACGCACAAAGCTCCGGTAACCAAGGAGCCCCGGGCAAAATCTGTGTGGCTAATCTTTAAGTATCAACGCTGGTGGAATGAAAAGCCAACAGCGATTTCAGGTTTTTCCAGTTTTGTTGTTTTAGAGTTTCAGGTAAAATAATAATAGTAATGATAATAAAACTGTGATGTTGGTCCATTCGATTCGAGGGTTGTGGGGAATTTATTTGACCCTCTTGAGATAATATGTGAATTTGGTTAGTTAGTAATATCAAACAGCAGTATGGACATATTGCAGACACACGTACGCGGCTCAACCCATTCTATTTTCCAATTGTACCTCGATTTAGCACCCCACCATGGCCGCTCCCTGTCTCAACTAATTCAGACATTCATGAATTGCAAAGCAGCACAATTATGCCTGACACAGGCGCCAGGCCCCTTTTGTTACCGGAGCGGGTGTCGTCTCAAGGAGACGCCGTCTTTATTTTAATGAGTCATTTGTTTCAAAAAAGAGGAGCATAATCAGGTGTTTTGGAGTAACCTTTCAGACATGCTAATCGCGGCAGAGCCTGATTAATCTCACCAGACGCATCCGAAACGAGACACTGTACCTCACGTTTCTTTCTTGGCCCTCACCTCACCTTCAGCCACATTTTTTGTATGCTCAGTGGCTCCGGCTCACTTAGAACCTCATTGAAATATCAACCGATAGCAGAGTGGGAAAAAACAGGAAGGATGAAACAAATTTGCATAGCCACATACTGTGCTGTCTAGAGGGAGCTTCATCACCACCAGGCAGACACTTGACAGGCTTTGATATCAATGTAAAGTGGCAATATGGGCTTTAAATCCAACTGCCCCCCAATAAGTTGCTCCGATCCGATATTTTTCGCCACGGACGAGCTTTGTGAAGGTGTATCGGCGTGGAAACAAGCCATATGATGACTGATGGTACATAAGAAAGCTAAAAGATGCTTCAGGAACGGCAGAAGTGATTTCAATCTTTCACTCGGGGTGGACACAAGCTTGAATGGCGCAGGGTTCCCACGGCAAAAGGTCAGCCTTATTACATTGTGTTTCCTCACTACATTACTCGCCCTTCTTCCGGGAAGGAATTATTTTGAATTTTTTACACCCTTTTGTCACTGTTTGACGACGTCGAGGGTGGGGTTGGGGGATGGTGATCGACTTCCCCTGACACCTTCTCCATTTGGCCTGACAGCTTGAGGTGGCTCACGCCAAACACATCATCATCCCAACAGCAAAAAAAAAAAAAAAAAAACTTACTGAGCGCTTCCTCTCCGATATTGTGTTTCAGACAGATTGCCCATTATGTGCCGACGTTATCATCAGTTAGTGCAGCGCTTTCGTGTGCAGAAAAAAGTGTGTCACGAGAAAGCATCTTTTTCTGCTTTCCAAGAAAACTTCTGCCTTCCCAACCTCTTATCGCCGGGAGGTTTTTTTTCTTTCTTTTCTTTTCTTCAAAACAAGAGCACGCTCTCCTCCTCTTCCTCTCCCACTGTCTCTGGTATGGTTTAGTTCGAGACTTAACGTCGAGTTGTTGCTTAGCACCTCGGGCTACGAGGCGCCGGCGTCGCGCTCGAGCACCGCAGATAAGGGAAACAAAGGTTTGTTGCAGCAATGAGCAACCGGGCAATTGTTTTGGAAGGTGTTACTCGCGGTTTTATCTGCTGTTTGGTGCGGTGGAAGCTATTTCATCGATGTGTCTCACCAACTGCTCTCTTTGACCTTTCTGGCTGTTAAATAACACTTTTCTTTTCTCATCAGAATCAGAATTTACAGATTTTTTTCTATTTGTTTTGTTTCCCACCAGAATCCTGGTAGAAATGTTACCCATGACCTACCCCCTAGTGCACAAACCCACACACAAAAATACAAACACATAAAACCTCCCTCCCTCCCTCCACCGTCTCTCTCTCTCTCTCTCTCTCTCTCTCTCTCTCTCTTTCTCTCTCACACACACACACACACACATGCAAATGCATGCTGGATAAATGTTGTCCTTAACCTGGCGTACTACAACCGCTCAGCAAATGCCAGCTGGGTCAACAGATGCCCCGGGCATTCCAGCCCCGCTCTCATACAAAGAACACTGGAGCTGTCGCTTCCATCTATGAACACACACACACGTAGAAAAAACACAAACAACGCGCGCACACACTCACACACACACACACACACACACACACACACACACACACACACACACACACACACACACACACACACACACACAAGCAAGCAAAAGCACGCACGCAAATGCTTAACCACATGCCTGCACATTCGGAGCGGCAGCGCGCCGCTCTATGAGCAGATTATGAGGGTTTTATCTTGCTTTGTGTTCCGGGGGCGGTGGGATTGCATGAGAGAAGGGGTGGCAGGTCAAAATGTGTGTGTTTTGGGACTCTGCTGAGGATAAATCCACTTGATTTAAAAGTGAAAAAAAATGCATTAAACTCTATGAAACCGATGCTGTAATTGCAAAACTATCAAAAGGTAAACAAAGATAATAATACCTCCTCTTGAGACAGAGGTGCACTATTTATGAAGTATTACGATGGAGGTTTTGACAGAGCCAAGGCCTCAACGCTCGCCTCATAAATGACTCACACATCAGTCTTTTTAAAGTGTTGCTGCTGATGCGGCCTGGCATCTCTGCATTTTCTTCTAATGGTTTTCTCCATCAGCGTGATGATTAGATACAAACACTGGCCATGTCCCAGTTCTCCCTATCAACCCATTCCTTGTTTTGAGTCATTCTCAGTTTGGGAAGCCCTCCAAAAAGATAGCTACAAGGCGTAGTGGTTAAAAAACAACTCCACTATGGGATGACACACCACTCGCAAGACGTGAGTCAGACCAGCAGAAGCCAGCAGTGGGAAGGAAAACCACACATGACGAGGATGTGGACAGCCAGCTTTTAATGTTTAATGTTGCATTCACATTCTGGTCAGCCTTTTTTTTGGAGGGTTTTTTCAGTCAGGAGCTGTATCCTAGGTGGTGCAGTGAGCGGTCGCTGCCAAATGAGGTGCTGAAAAAGCTGAGTTTGGACAGAGAAGTGGAGGTAGGTCTGATTTCCCTCCTGAAACAGAAAAAACATTTTCCTTATACGTAGGTAAGGACGCTACATTTTCTTTTATTATTTATGTCAATTATGGCGATTATAACAGTGTTATGACCTAGTTACTACATATTAAGTTTACATTTATGGGCATTTAGCAGATGCTTTTGTCAAAAGTGACTTACAATAAGTACATTTGTCACAAGAACGAAACCATGACATATCACCGTTGCTAAAGTAAAAAAGAAAAAATAGAACCAATTTTCAAGCCCTTCTATAGAGCATAGCAGCTGATATTCATCAAGGATACTACATAAGCGCTATAATTTAAGTGCTAAGGGTAAGAACATACCCTTTCTGAATCATAGGGAGTGGGAGGGAGTCATGCTATGCGGGGTCGAGATGAAGTCTGAAGTGAACTGCTTGCGCTGGGGGCGTGTGGTCTGACCAGTGTTTGGAGGTAGATGGGTGCAGTTCTGTTGACGGTCATGAAGGCCGGCACCATCGTCTTGAATCGGATGCAGGCTGCGACAGGAAGCCAGTGGAGGTCACGGAGGAGGGGGGTCACATGGGAGAATTTGGGTAGACTAAAAATGAGGCGCGCTGCAGCGTTCTGGATATGCTGCAACGGTTTAGTTGCAGAAGCTGGGAGTCCAGCCAAGAGTGAGTTGCAGTAGTCCAGGCGGGAGATGACCAGCGCTCCGACCGGGAGTTGCCTCGCCTCCTTTGTGAGGAAAGACCGGATCCTGCGGATGCTGTGCTTATAAAAATGAGTCAACACAGTCTCATGTTTGAAAAACTGCCAAAAAGTTCCCATGTATTTTCAAAAATATATCATCTTACAAGTGTATTATCAAAATGTACATTCATTACATTATGTAATATGTTCTTGAAGCAAAATGACAAGATAATGGCACGCATTGGCATTAAAACATAAGTTTGATATATAATATTAGATGTTTTAGTGCATGTCAAAGCTTGTTCCGTTGGAATAAGGACATGGCTATACTTTGCTTTTGCTCTTTAGTTGTTTAATTCTAAAAGCAAACTGTGCTATATTTTACTGTGTACATTGTCCATTAAGTTCAGATCGAGAGCCTTGCATGTCTGACAGGGGCTGTGGTTAGCGCCGCGGCGGGTTGAGCCAGTCAATGATTGTGTGTGGGGGGGGTTGATTGCATTCATTGATGGAGGACAGGCAACGATAAGAATGTACAGATGGCAAATGATAGGGAGAGAAAGCCGAGTTAAAATAGAGTTTATTTTCAAAGCAGTCCATACTTCATATCATTCGAGCGTTCCCCCACCAGATTTTTTTATTCCAGCACATGTGGTGGAGGAAGTGGGAAGCAATAACATACATATAGGAGGCGCAGGGAGCATCTGCTGGGCGCGATGAGTCAGAATCCATCTAAGGTTGAATTAAGCTTATCGTTGTGTGAGGAACATATAGAACCAAAGCAGATCTGACGTCTGATGTAAAGGTGCGGTGTCGATGGTAGGCTTCATCTTTCACTGATAATACGAATCTGCTCCCAGACCTCTCAAAGTCAGCTCCTCTCTACTCCACATACACTAGGCACTTAAATGCACTCTGTAGCTGTATGTTATCTGGAGAAAGAAATCATGTTAAGGCAGAGTCTAAATCCACAGAGGATGTTATGGGACCAGCGTTTCCACCCAAGGGACGAAGAACCTTTGAAAGGAACTGTGCTTTTTGAACCGCAGGGACCGGTGGTCCAATTGAAGTTCTGGGGACGTTATTTTATCTCAAAACAGTTCCCACTCTGGGGGTTGCTTTCTACATGGAGCACATCATACCAGAGCAACTGCTAACTGCTGCTAACTGTAGCTTCCCTTAGCGAGTTAGCAGTTAACCAGTCAACCTTGAATGAAGCAAAGGGACTCAGGATGGGCCCAGGCTAACTGGTTAGCATGAAAACATCAGTAGATAACTCTGTTCATAGATGTCATAATATCAAAACACGTTATTTTAAGCAACATTTTGTTGATAATTTTAGTGGATTTTGTAATTGTTTGACCAAAGGTACTAAGGCCAGTTGGATCAATGACCCACATGTGGCCCTAACAAGTCTGACACTCAGAGCTCACGTGTGTCCTGAACGACTCCGTAGGGACACTCCCACTCAGAGTATAAAAGTTTAGAACTGAAGAAGCCTCTTGGATGAGTGGTGAAACGTCTTTGAGTCCAGTTGCCTAAGATACAGCACTTAGAGTTACTTACATATTGCCCCTTTAATATATATCTATCTCTGCTTTAATTTGATTTAATCAAATCAAATCAAATAAATGTTTACACTGCAAGGATATACAGCTGACTCAATTTGGAATTACAACATATACATCCAATAACCGCGCATGTTCTTTTACCCTTCACACCCGGGCTGCCGACATTGGTGCTGATGCCGGCATGGAAATCTTGCCATTTTGATAACAGGTTCTACTCGCAGGTTGGCAGCCCGCATTTAAAGTAAACCCAATATGGTGTGATTGCAGAGCAGCGTGTATGGAGTGCCACTGTCTTCAACTGGTGGGTGCTTCAGTCTTGAACAGGTAAAACTGTCGGAGGAGGCAGCCGAAAAAGAAAGTCCGTGAGGGGCCAGCTCTTCGGGGGCCGAGTCACACAAGGTTCCCCGAGATGGACAGCAGGTTGGGCGCTGATTACAATGGAGCCCGGTTCCCTTGCCCCTCTCCTCGGAAGACCAAAAGAGAGAGAGGGAGAGGGAGAGGGAGAGGGAGCCAATCTATAACCTGTCACTGTCTCTCCCTTGATGGCCGGATGATGGATGACTGCATCTTCTCTAACAATACCAAAACACTCCCTGTGTGGGAGGCTTTTTGCAGGGGAGCAAGGTAAAAACCGTCTGTGTGTGTGTGTGTGTGTGGGGGGGCAATTAGTGTCTCCATTTTTTCCACTTTAACTGACAGCTGACATCGTGCCCTTACATGTGTGATATGACAGTCGGCTCGAGGGTCAATCCTTTCTACTTAATGCCTCGGCGTTTGGAGGGAGGAAAAAAAACTCAAGAGTGTTTCTCGCAGCGATTTTTTTCTCTCAAAACCGTGACTTTATTTTTCTGTTCACCCCCCAAAAGTATTGCTCAACTCGCACAGCCTTACAAATGATCTGTCTCGGTCTGTGTGATCTCCACAATACCCACAGTTGCTGATGCGATGCATCTCAAATCAGAGAATCACCCCAGAAAAATCTGAAATGATGAAAGCCTTCAGCGTTCGCACAGTTGGCAGGGAGGGTGGAGGGGAAGGGAGGGAGGGCTGCTGCTGCTGCTGCTGCCTCCCACTCCTTCTCTTGTTCAGTCTTCGGGGCCTCCGCTGGGTCTCCAGGCTTCGTCTCTTTCCCCTCTCTTTTCCTGTCTTCGTTTCTGACTCCCTCTTACTCGCTCTGTTGCTCGTCCTCTTGCTCTCTCAACCCTTTTTTTTTTTTCTTTTTTTTCTCACCCACTCTTTATCCCTCCCTATCCGGCTCTCGGTCTCTCCCAGGGGCTTAATTTATGGTTGTGGAGCTACAGAAGCATAGGGTTGGCAACCCACGCTCTCCTCTGCTTTGTTAGCATGCTAGCTTGCCGTCTGGCTCCCTGACTTGGCTGTGTGTTCATGCACTGCACTCATGTCATGATGTCTGCGCGCCTCGTCCAAGCAAAAATGGTCCACTCTCGTCCCTTTTTTCCAGTTTCGTTCTGTTTTTTTTTCTCCTTACAATCGCAGTAAAAGTCGGCACATTTCATGCATGGACTGCTTCACGGTTTCATCAAAGATGCATTTAAAGATACGTGTTGCTTGTTGCTGTAAATTTAGTGAGCCTGAACACACTGGAGATTTAATGCTGTAGTCTGCAGTAGAGAGGCTGGGCAGTGCCTGTGTAGAAGGAAAAAAAAAACTACCCTATTTTGTTGGATCAATTAAGGATTTATTCCATCACTGAAATAAAAGAACAATGACTAAATATAGAATGTCCTTGATTGACTGGTAGAGCAAAACGGTGCTTATTCAAGGCATTCAGGAGAGTTTTACTGCTGTTCTCACGGAAATGTCAAATAAAAAAAAGACAATAATAATGTCATCAAATAGAAAAACACAAACACACATATATTTTCTTTAGCAGATCTGAATTAGTAGCCTTTTCCAGCTCTTTTAAAATGCCATCTAAAACTGGGATGCCATTTTTCTGCATCAAGGCCTGAAAAAACAACATAAACATAGAAGAGGGGTGAGAAGGGAGGCTTTTAACAACCCAATCCCCTGATTAAATGCCGGCAATTTACATTTCTGCAGCTGTGGATGTGTTGAAACCTTCTTTCAGGTCGCAGCTTTATGTTCATTTAGGTTGAATTTGCTATTGTTTGTTGTGACAATGCTGTGCTAGTGCTCTGGTAAGTTTAGCCATAAAAAAACATGTGGTTAGGAATAGGAAAAGATGATGTTTTGGCTTGAAACACCTGCTTTGGTCATCACAAACACGGCTAGAGTTGTCCTTATTTCTCGTCAAAAGTTTGTTGTCTCCAACATGGCCGTAGATGTCCTGACTTCTTGAGAAAAATATTTAGCATTGGTCACTGTGAACATGGTTGGAGATGTCCCGACTTCTTGTCAAAAATAGTTAGTATTGGTCACCACAAACATAGCTGGAGAGGTCCCAATTTCTCTTCAAAAATAGTTTTGTGAATACAAATACGGCTGAAGATGTCCTGCCTTCTCATCAAAAACATTTAGTTTTTGTTGACACATACACAGCTGCAGAGGTCCCATTTTAAAAAAGTAGAGTTGGGGTACAGTTGTCATGACTTCTCATTCAATATATTCAGTTTTTGTCTCCACAAGCACACCTGCAAATGTCCTGACTTCTCGTCAAAAATATTCAAATTTAGTATGTAGCCAATAACATACACAAATGTGAACGCATCCATGGTTTGCAGAAATGCAGCAACATTTAATCCCATCAACTGGGCTGATTTTAAAGCCCTAGAATAAAAATAGATATTAAAGACTAAATAAGCAACTCTGACTGTTAGCAAACAGTCACTTGTTTATACATCCAGCAGTTGGGGAGCATTGTGATCATTCTTTTGGAGTTATACTTCTTTAGGGCATGATTTTGTTTGATTGAGCTATTCAGTAAAGCTGCAAGCAGCAATACCACAGACCAACCAATCAGACCGCTTTGACGGGGAACTGCACTAGTTTTAGAAAAGAAGGAAAACACAAATAACTTTTCAACAGCCGTGTACATGTAATCACCTTTTCAAGCACAAGCCTGCCTGTTTAAAAAAGAAAGTAGAATAGAGCATGTGCCAAACACAGGAATCGTCTTGTGGTCCAGCTTTGGCAGAACATTGTGTGTTCATGTAAGATGCCATTAGGCGGTGAGAAGCTTATTTTGAAAATATGTTTTCAGGGTCTTAAAATCTGCATATTTCCTCGTTTAAGTGCTCCGAGCAACTGCTTTTCCTTCGGCTTCTGTGTCAACTGAAAATATCTGCTGGATGCATAAATCACTTTCCACCAGTTGGCTCGGGGGGAAAATAACAAACACCCCCATGAGAAAAATGAAAAATTGAGTGGATATCAAAGTGAAACTGAATGGCAACGGAGTCCGATTGTCAGGCAACTGGCTCTCTTAACACCAATATAGAAATTATAAGAAAGATATAATGGTTGAGGGAAAAGAGTATCTATGGCTTTCCATCTCATTTATTATTTTCTTTGTGGTCTGAGTTTGCACTCTATATATGTATTCTAACAATGATGCTGCTGAAAAAAGAGTAAGACGTTTGATGTGCATTGTTTTTGGAAATATGAGTCATACAGTCTCAACACATGAATGATTCAGCTTTTCCCATGTTCCGCTGTTATGAAAGCACAACACAAGTCGCAATCTGTCGTAATATTGAATTGCAATATGTGTTGAATTGGCACCCAAGTATCAATTATTTGAAGATGACACACTCAATTATTTTTCAAATGTGGCTCTTCTGAAATGTAGTTGAATAGACATATGCGTTCCTGTTTTTGGGTGAACTTAAGTATCATGGTCTGGTGTGGTTTAGGCACAGAAATCACTTGGTTAGGTTTAGGAAAAGATCACATTCTTGCCAGAAAATGCCTGTTTTTGTTGCAACAAACACAGCTGGAAAATATCCCAACGTCTTATTAAAATTCCCCTAAAGCAGCTGTCATGCCACCTCCGTCCCCTTCTCTTCCTTACAAGAAAAACGTTATATGAAACAGACAATCGCACAATGCCGGCATTTTATCCTGCAATCCTGGGCTGCGGATCTAGCAAATCTGGCTAAAAACCTTGAGGTTTTTCTTGACAACCGCTGTGTTTTACAGAGCGACATGAAATAAAGAGCCGGCGAGAGATGGAAGCCATGGGTGGATGTGTCCCCTGCCCTTATTTCCCTGTCTCCTGCTTGATGGAAACAATACAGTGAAGGACACGCGGATGGAAATTAATTGAAACTAGTGCGGGTCTCAGCAAAGCAGAGGTCCTGGAATGATCAAGGGGACTCGCGAAGTGACTCACGCCTACGTCGCTGGAGCGCCTTTGATTTTACACAACCCACTGCCAGATGTATTACATAAAAGGTGGTGGTGGTGGGTGCGCTGTATATGGGAGCCTCATTCATGAATAACCACTTATTGTGCATGACCTGGGAAAAAAAATGAATAAGCTGTCACAACACATGGACAGAGGAAGTCGATGAAAAGTGGTGACAATGAATAGGAACATGCATTGTGATGATTACAGGTGTTCAATATGTGTTTAATCCGCTTACTTGATAAAGAATTCCCCACAATGTTTGGCGTTTTTGTTGAACAGCCATTTTTCAAGCCCCGACATCTCCCTTAGTAAATATTTGTCTGATTTTCATTCCGATATCTCCCCATCCAGAGAATGCTTTTAAAGACGTTTTCCACTGTGGCCCCTTCAGCTGCAAAGCCTTTTTTTTTTTTTTTTTTAAACCCACACGTTTTCCGAGGCGCCTTGTACTTAAAGATTAAGATGAACCAGACAAGATGAGGTTTCAACAATGCCCTCCGCTCCGGTTTGTTTGAAAGCAAGCGCGGTAGAGGAGGGCGGCAGTTTGAGACTGAGTGATGGCGAGGAGCGAAATCTGAATTCAGGAAGAGTGTCAGGTTAATATTCTCTGCTCTCGCCGCCCGCGACTGTAATTCATTCTGGAATCGCGGCACGAAAAGAGACATGAAAGCCTTTTCCTTCCCCTCTTCTCCGTTCTCATCAGCCGGAGCCTCGCACGCATCCTCTCGATTACCATCGCTCATCTTTCCCCTTTTGTTTCTCCCCTCGTGTCCCCATTCAATCCATTTTCATTTCCCCCTCAGTTCCCTTTACAGCTGCTTTCATTTCAACCCGATCTCTCAATCTTCGCCAGCCCCTCTATCCTGCAGCCCTCTCAGTCTTTTCACCAGCTCTCTGACAAGCTCTGTCTCACTTCCTACACCTGTCTGTCATCTTTCTCGCTCTTCTCTCAACCTTCAGTTCTTTATTTTCCCTCCGACTGCACCCAATCCAGACTTTCTCCTCTTCTATTGGCATATTTTGTCTGTTTCGCTCTCTTTCTTTCGCACTCGCCTACCCTTCCGTTCTCTGCAAAAGCCCTCCACGGACCAATTAGGTTCTCTGGCTTGATGTCTCTCCCTACCCTATACACTTGGGCCGACTGGACAGTTCAAGTGGTTCAAGGACGCACACAGACACACACGCACACAAGATTTAATAATGTGGCCTGGAAACATGTCGCAGTTTTTCAAAAAGTGTGTTTCAAGCGGCTCGCTGACCCATCCAAAGAGCCTTATCCATACACGCTCTCAGGCAGAGAGACCGCGTTTGTAATAACGCGTTCGGACTCGTCACCCCCGGGAACGTTTCCAAAACAACCGCTGGCTTTTTTTCTTTTTTTTTTTTTTTTTACATTCACAACAATGTAAACAAGCTGTGAGTGCTTCGCATCCGTGTGCCGTGCGGTGGAAGAATCGGCAAATGAAAAAAAAAAAAACGAAAAAAAAAGGTCTGAGTCGAGTAAGAGGGGCCCTAACGCGGCAGAAATTGTTGTTGAAAAGAAAAAAAAAGGAAAGAGAATAAAACTCTCCGGGCGTATTACACAACACACCAGGGTACTGTCACATTTGCGTGCAGCTCATTTCTCTTGCAATACTGGCACTGACACTAAGAAACATTTGTGTGTCAGCCCCGCACATAGAGTCGGGCTGTGAAGTTTTTCAAGTGACATTCAAGACTTAAAAATAACAACTTAGAAGGAATAGATCCCCAAGCGTGCACGCTGGTGCCGTAATGCGATCTTAAGAGGAACATAATGGGTCCAACTTGTGATAATAACAAATAAACCGCATTTAAGTGGAGCAAACAATTGGATATCCTTGTAAGTAATGAAACCCTGCTGTGTGATATAGCTAAGCAGGCATACAAAGAAACAAAAAAAAAACAAAAAAAAAAACAGTGTATTTCTTATAAACTCGTCACATTGCTGAAGAAACCTGCTGCAAAAGCACCTGATTGACAGTTCAAGCACAGAAGCGCCGTCTGTTACCCAGCTATCTCTCCGCAGTCAGGCAACTACCTGCTGAACATGACAGACTACCAACCATCCAAAATGTCAAAATCGGCTCCCGTTAGCGCAGAGGAAAGCTGCGTGTCAATTAGCATCGCCAAATAAGACAAAGCGATTCGGAGGCGCTCAGTGGATCGTGATTGAGGTGGAAAAGCAAAGCAACAGCATATTCAAGATCTCAACAATATGGAAAAAGAGAAGGCTTTGTCAGATTTAAACTGCCTCTATTTATTATAAGAATGTTTTTATGCTGAAACCCAGCAGTTGTAATTGGGCCATTAGCAGACAGAAAATGAGTGAGCGTTGGCTTCCAAATGAAATGGGGAAAGTGAGATTAAAGTGCAGCTCCACAAATTTTACAGGACAGACACCAACTGGTTGAGTTAACATGAGCTCTAATCAGATAATCATTTAGTGCCACATTTGTTGAACTTTATGGCCGGCTTACGCTGCAACACAAAGGCATTAACAGACGCAAGGCCCAAATCCTAGTACATGCCTCACCCCTACCACTTAGCCCTACCCCTCAAGTTTAGGATGATTCATCTCAGGATAGGGGGCAGGGTGAAGTGTTAGGTCTACACGTCTCAATGTATGACATAACAAAATAATCACTACTAGCCTGCTGATGTCTTGGTTGCTAGCTACCTACCTAGCGAATGTGACATTGTTATTGCTGATTCCTACACCACTGTCCCACAATTTGATGTACTTCAGTGTTGCATTCCGCCCTTTTGATTTTGGGCGAGGCATGAATTGTAATCATGTCGAGCAGCGACGTTGCTGCAACTAGTACTGCTAACGTTAGCACCCAGGTAACACAGCAGTGTTCTTTTCTCATGACTTGATAAATTGAATGAATTGCGAGCCGCAATCAAATAAATGGCATATGGCACTGTAATTATACCGGGATTGCACCAGTAATGCGAAAGAGGAATCCCCACAGCTGAGGACAGCATATTGGAAACAGTCTGGTTGCGGCTGTTTACATAGACACCTTCAGCGACTACTGATGATGTGTGAGGATCTTGAGAGGTTGTTCCCATATCGGGAAGCTTTTAACCACTACCCCTTGTAATTCTGTTCTGAGGGACAAGGGGGTAACCAAAAACGACGGGTAGGGTAATTGGTCCTGCATGGTTCACTGAGATCGGGTGAGGGCATTTCACTGCTTTGTGTCATCCAAGTAAGAAAAATAGGTTGAAAAACACTAAAATACTTGAGGCTGAAAAAGTCATCTCTGAACACTTAATTTGAAGCTATCAGTTGACTGATGATTTGGTGATCCCTGTGGTTTCCGATGGTAACTGCAAGTGCATCGTAATAACAGAGGTCCCAGCGTTCCCTGTGTATACGAAAAAAAGACTATGCCAGTAAAAATGCACATACATGCACCCCTTTCCCACCGACAAGGAGCTGATTCTGTTGCAGTAACTGCACCAGCAATTAGAGCATTCTGAGCATTGGTACAGAATGCTCTAAAAATTAAAAGATTCTGAACCGAAAAGCTGTTTTTCCTTACCTGATTTGAAAACTAAAGTGGGTGTGACATATTCTACAGTTTGCTGTGCATTGTGAAACGTCCTCAGTTGAAGACACATCCTTGATTTCAATGTTAAAAAAGCAATGGTTCCCATTCAAACCTGCTGAAAAACGCAGGCTGGTTGGCCAGATGGCACCAAGGTTTCCCAGGAATCTTAATTGAAACCGGTTCAAGAACCAGAGCCAACTTGGTGGAGAGGGGCAAGGGAGAGGCAACTGGAGAATTCAAAGTATGCTGAATATGTAATCATGCCCATCAATGGTTTTACAAGTTCAAATCACTTGAAATATAGAAAACACATGCTTACATGGTCAACAAATCCCTCTTACAAACCAAAACTAACAATATGTTATTTAAGGACACCCTTACACTGTCTGTGGTGCTCAGCCCATTGGTTGCTACTGAGGAGGTTCATCTTTAAAAATGGGTCACCAACATATTATGCAATTTAGAACAATTAAATATTTTACAGAAACAGCTGGGTACTGTAGTTTGGAGCTAGCGTGTCTTAGACAAGGGTAAATAGTGCGGATTAATACACATTTGGTGCACAATCAAGTATGTTGGGCAGCAGAGCATTGTGGGAATGACTCAAATAAAGTACAATTTAACATGAACGTCATCCAGTGTAACACTGCAGCTCCCCGAGGTGTATTTAAGTTTGTGGACAACAATGGTGCTCTGGATGCACACACAGGACTTGTTAGCAGGATCAGATGATTGTCGGTTTCGGTCTTTGCAGGGGATTTGTAGAGAGTAAGAAAAAATACTGACTACTTCCAACTCTTTATAGGATTATAACTTTAACCCTGTAGTCAGTTTCCTTTTAAATCCTGTGTTCTGAAGTTGAGCCAAAATGAAATAAAACTCAAACATATCACTTCCCTAACACTTCCTGACTGACTACTGCCAGGATTTATTGTCGAGCCCCCTGGAAACGTGATGCCGCACGCCCCGAAACAATGAAACATCAGCGACGGTATGTGTCCAATTGATAATCCCAGCAACTTGCACCATTGTCTCTCCTCGAAACATCCAGAGCTGCACTCGCCCAAGCCAAGAAAACCAGAAACATACTGTACGGTATCAATGCATTTTTTTTTGTACAGAGACAGGCGTTTGCAACAATAACAAACAGCTACAAGCTACGAGTTCTGGAGAAAGATCACCCCATGAGCTGGCAAACTTGTGATTTGGAAAGTCAGACTGTGAAGGAAACACTAAAGCTAATCTCTTTCAAATGCCTTGAGTCACGAATAAGCCAAATCTATATTTAGTTTGGGAGTTTTTAATTCCAGGCCCCAGTGTGATGTCACATCATCGATTTCCTCTCCGTGCCTTTCGGAGCAGACAAAGCTCCCGAAGCTATGGTTTGTTTGTTTATTTACCCCAGGCTTCTTCTTCTTCTTCTACTTCTTCTTTTTTCTTTTCTTTTTTTTTCAATTTTTTCAGATTTGCTTCGTCATGGTCGAAAGCAAAAAACAGATACAGAGAAAAGGCGAAGGAGATGATAAGACTTGGAGTGAGACGGTTACACAGAGAGGCACATGATATGGGCGAACACACATACAGGCCATCAGCCTAATTACTAGCGACAGGGAGGGAGCTGAGGGAAACAGCTACAGCCATGGCCACTTCCACTGTGGTGCACCACTGGCAATGCGCCCTATTTATGCATTTAACACACACACATGCACACACAAGTGCAAGCGCGTGTATACACACGCACACACACACACACACACACACACACACACATATATATATATGTATATATGTATATATATAATATATATATATATACATTATATACACATATATTCACATGCGCATCAGCGTGCAGAGACAAAAGCACAGCTGAGTATAGTATAAACACAAACATGTACATGGATACAGAAGTGCACATGCAGACTGACACAGAGCGGAGGAAAATGAAATGACACGGTTGGTCGTGTTATCATTTACGGTGATTCAGCACCGTGGACGGAACCATGTGTGCAGTAATAGAGATAAAACACGGACACATCTCTCTCTTTTCCACGCGCGCGCACACACATGCGGTGGAATGATGCCAAGTCCTGGGGCACGGGCCTTGTGAATCTTTTAATTGGATGTGTGTTTTGACAGGCTAATCTCAAGAACAGGACATTCTCTGCCCACCAGAGTCTTTCTATATTCACTTGAAGACCACAGAAATGCATCTTTAATGACCTAAGTGACATATTTATTCAGCTTTATAATTGTCTGCCATATCTGCTCATATTTGTGTGCCTTTCTTAGTCACATATGTGCATGCAGGATGCCCTGCACATATGGAAATCTTCAGTTTGACAATTTAATAGAGCTATTAGATTGTCAGGCTGTCATTATATTCCCTGCTGGAACCAACCATTTTCATGTATTTATCTCTATTTTTCCGGACATTTTTTGTTTATTTCTTCATTTTTTAACAGTTTTTCTGTATTTCTCCATGACTGACAATCACCAATAAACAATGACAGTGACATTTCTAGTTGAATGCGAATGCAACCAACAATTCTAAAAGCATTTATTCCAGTTTTACTGCAGATTCCAGTTTATTCAATCAAGTTGTATCAGATTAATTAGCAAATCTACTGACAACAGCAATTTCATTACTACAAAGTTGTGTTTGAATTGTTGGCTATTCCTTCTTTGTGTTGCTAACACTTGTTAGCCAACAAAAACACCATCTAGGGCCGAGGCTAACTGGAATGTAATTACTTTTGCATGTGTTTGACAAATTGCCAAGTTAGCCTGCTAATGACTTAAGTCATAAGGAAATATCCTCTTGAGGACATGAATGTCTGGCTTTTAATCTATAGTTGATGACATATTCTTGTCTACACCAAACTGACCAACAGGTTTTCGCTCTAAACATATAACCCCCTTTAACAGTAATTGGTGAAAATTAGTGAAAGAACATGCAGATGAATGCTTGTTTCCATCCACTACCATGATGCAATGATGACTATTTGGCTGATTTAGATAAGCAATAAGTGGCACCAAGCTCAGTTAGAAAACCGAAGAACCATTGAAGAAAAAGAGGGCGTGACAAGCTCATGCAATTAAATTAGCCTTAGTCATGATATAAATATGCCTTTTTTTGGTTGTTACATATATAGATGTGACGGCACCCAATCGAGATAAAACCTTACATTTCTTCTTGTTGCAACTTGATATTTCTTTCTTTCTCTCGTCACAATGCTGTATTCATGCTCTGGTTAGGTTTAGGCACAAGAAGTGAGTTAGGGTTTGTAAACGATCATGTTTTGGCTTAAAATACTTGTTTTGGTCACCATCAACAAGGCTTGACATTGTCTCAAGTCTTCTTAAAAATATCCAGTGGTTTCACCCAACAGGTGATCAAGTAGGTCAGTTCAATGTATGCTATAAACCTAAGAACTTATTTAGAAATGGTATTTCACATCTCCAATTAACTCTTTTCCAAAATGAGGCAAAAAAAGCAAGTATTTAAAATCTTCTTTGCGAAATTAAGACTTTATTTTGCAGTTCCCCCATGGCTAGAAATACTAATAAAGTGAGGTTACATGAAATGACCCTCAGCTGTACATAAAATAAATATAAATACTTACTAAAAAGGCAGGGTGTAAACAGCAGAGGCGAACCTTGTGGTCTTCGATACTGTCACAATCACACACACACAATTTATTTCCTGGCAGTAGCTTCACAGACCCTGAACTAGACCGCATCTGAAATCATTCATGTGGAACGTGCAGGCAATAAGGCTTTGTCGGGCTGGCACATATGATCCTCCATGCTGCCTGATGTACAATTGGAATAGCAAGTGACGTCCCTCCACTGCATTCAGCTGGTGATACAAAAGGCTTTATACACAGCCAGCACAGGCTGTCCCAGCCATCAAAGCTGGATCCAACATGTCTGCACCCAGCATGCAAACTAAATGTACAATTAAATGCATCACGATGTGGTTCTCTTGGTCTCCATGGTTGCTGTTATGTATCATCACACTTCTAAGAAATCTAGAGACAATTTGAGAGTTTTGTGGGGATCTTTGTTGATTTCTATTTGTGCTGTTCTCTTAGAGGATTAACCCTAACACATGACCCTGAATATAGAACCCTAGCTATAAAACCCATACCCTTACCCTGACTCTGTAACCCTAATCCCTAACCATAACCATATAACCCTAACTTGCGCTAATTATTTGTACTTCTGTTAATTAATGCCAAAGTTGGACACTATATCACCTTCTGACAGCATTGGCTAGAACAAACACGACAGATGGTGTAACAAAAAAAGGCTTTAATTGTTAAGAAAACAGAGCAAATCTGCACCTCACCTCGCTGTTTGGGTAGTTGCTCTTTAAGAAGACACGCTGCCGCACAGCTTATCTGACTTTCATTGGTGTCATTATGAAATAACAATGCAGAGCACACCTCCAACAACATAAAGAGAAAGTGAGAGGGTGAAAGGAAGCGAGGGAGGCTCTTCCTTGCAAATTACCAACGCTGCTTTCAAAACATGGGAGAGGGGTTTATTTGTTTCACTTTCATTGTCAGAGACGAGGAGAAAAGGCAGCACGAGTGAGAGCCGGTGATAAGGGACCAACTGTGGGGAGAAGTTGTACTCTGAACAACGACTGAATGAAAGTGGGGAGATTTGGACAAGGATCTCACCGTCCGTTCCTTGTTGCATTAATTCAGAAGCTTTGCTATGTTTACCGAGGATGCGTTGACATTTTCTCCTTGCAGCCTCCGTCGTGCCGTCATGCAAATCACACCCGCGGATGTATCAAAGCAATTATTAAAAGTCAATATTGAAAAGATCATCATGCAAATTGATATGTGCATTGGGGGGTGATGATGATACACACATTTTATTAAAATGATTTGGCCTATTTGGTCTAAATAAAAACCAGTCGTGGGTGTCAATCATTGGATTTTGACGTACTGGAACAGTTCACCTTCAAACCTTAATGGCCTTGCCAATCATTCTCATTCCAAACCATTTAACAATCACACATGCCACAGGCAAGTTAGCCCACTTTCCATGAACTGTTAAATGTTGTATATGGTTATGATGATCGTATAGGGTTGATAACCTTGGAGAAAGGTATTGATATTTACAAGGGATCACCCAAAAATGAACAATCACTCATTATCGACTCAACCCCATGCCAATGAAAAATGGTGGAGTAACAGTAAGCATTCTCCTAAACAACTGAGGTAGATGAAGACATATTTTAAAATGTAAATAGGATCATAGAATGGCTCCATACAGCTTGTGCGGTTAATCCAAATCTAAGCCACAAGATCCCAAATTGATTTGGAAAGACATTACTTGCACCAAGGTTCAATTTGTAAAATAGCTGACTTTTTAGTCTCATTCCAAATTTGCCAAATGTTGACACTTTGGGTTGGTGGCCGACCCGAGTTAGCAACCCATAGCATCATCGTTGACGACCTGAGTAGATTGTAGAGTAGGCAGGAATATCAGGACTGCAGTTCTAGGAACCCTAGCTTTTGTGAGTGTATGTATATATATGAGTTTGTTTTGCAGCAAGCTAGCAAAGCTAACAGCTGATTGTGACCTTTGTGCCTTTGAGACTATTACAGGGAGATAATGTTATTCACACTTCAGTTGGCGAACATTATCTTTTTTATTTATTCTAATTTTAAATTCAAAACACCCAAGTTGTTTACAAGGTTCTTGCTAAATCTAGCTACATGCTTTCTTGGTCATCCAGTAAAATAGGTGAGGGAGTAGAGACTCAACTTCTTGCAAATCGGACTGGATTGGAATGTAGCATTAAGCTAAAGCCTTAATGTGCATCCAGCCCCATATTCAGTGGGTCCACAAGCTTGAACGTGAATCAATAACATCTTATCAAATCAACTTGGGATCTTGGCACTTCCAAAGACTTGGATGACACTGGTCGGGCTGAATGGAGTCATTTTGTTTTAGTCTACTTAGTTGCTTAGTAGAATATTGAAACAATGTTTTGCTGACCACAACGCTTAATCAAACTTTTCATCGGCATGAGGGTGAGTAGAATTGGTGAGTCGAATCATTTAAGCTTCTGTCAGTAAAATAGTTTGAAATGTGTCACAACTGCACCACAAGCAAATTGTCTAAATGCCTTTCCCTCCCCCTCCCTCTGTTTTATCTCAAACCACCCCACTCCTCTCTGCCACTATTGGCAAGTCAGCCGCTAATGTCCCACCCCGGGGGAAAATACTTGCCAGGACAATTCCAGTTGCACAGCAGGTGGGAAAACATAGCTTTTATCTGGCTGAAGCTGCTCAATTAGTTCCAAATAAACTGAAATATTTCTATCCTTCCTCCAGGGTTTATGGATGAACAAATGAAAGGAGAGGAAGAGACCTTGATTTTGCTCATTTAGGACGTACGATGGTTTTTAATTACCCGATGGAGGGAGTCTTTTATTGAGCTACACAGCTCCACACTGTCACCTGTTCTGTTTAATTGCGCGTCTTCGCTCCTGAGGGGCCTTGGGTGGGAATGCAATTACGCTGAGATCAATAGTGAAGCGTCGACGATGACACAGTAATGGTTCATATTATATGCAGATTGATTCATTTCTGGACATTGTTTTGTTTAATTTAATGGAAGTCTACAAGCTTTTGGGGGTAACATTTTTCCTGCATTCAGAGAACAAGGCTATAAAGACAATTATATTGCTGAGTTTAATTGCCTGGGAACTACATGGACTGATTAAAAAACACAGCAAGAGCAATGTACTGTGGACTTAGGGTAATTTTGGAGCCATGTTGGATACTTAGAAGGCTTTAATTTAATAATTTTGTATGCTTTTCAAACAGAGCCTTGCTCGTGCTAGAGAAAAGCAAGACCTGGAGTCTATTTAGCAGCAATTGAAAGCTTGACCTAATGATTATGCTGTATGAAAAGTGTGTGTTTGCCCCACAATACACACTATAAATATGTATTCAGACATTCCAGCTGGAACCATCAATGTTAGCCTCATGGTTGTGCTAGATGAAGAATCAGTTGATTATTATGATTAATCATCAGGGGAGCCTGAATGTCTGCATATCTGATGAACCCTAATAGGGGGACTCTCAATTAGTTTCACTTATTCTCCGAAATATCTCTACACCCACAAGATGGATTGGAACACATTTTGGTGTGGACAATCATGCTCCTCAGAGGATGAATCCCATCAATGTTGGTGATCACCGAAAGGCCATTTGAATTGTGATAAAAATGCTTAACTTTTGGAAAAAGGGGAATTAAGTACATAGTCAGTGACTTTGAAGCACTTATTTTTAAGAACTCAACATGATTTGAAGTAGTTCAAGTGGCTGGTTATTTCCACCTCTAATACAATAACTGTTCAGTATAGATCAAAGTTGTGGACTGACCTCACTATTCCAAGCCCACGTGAAATGTGCCGAGCTTTGAAACCAATTTGACATAGTGTGAAACAGCTGGATAGTTTCTACAAGGGGCCACAGGATTCAACATTTGAAAGCCTGACACTGCGGGAAGTGGGGACATCTCCAACCAGGTACCAGGTACCAGGTATTTTTTAAAGGGGCCCTCAGGAGTTCTCCAGCCATGTTTGTGACGAACAAAACATGAATTTAAGCCAAAACAACATCTTTTCCTAACCCTTTTCCTAACCTTGTACCTAAACTTGACCAGAGCTGCACGATTAAATCATTTTATCGTTAGTTAGTTGGTTAAGAGGGGGCGAAACTAAATAATAGATGCTTGGTGCATATGGTCATTAGGCTGCCCAATGAAGAGACTTGATCTATTTCTGCATGAATGAACAGGGCCCAGATGTTCCTTTATACATCACAGACTGCTGTCCATAGAGCCACACTGCAGTATCATACTGTCGAAAAAATATGGTGTTTTGTTGCGCTGTCGTCTTCCAATGATTCTTGCTTAATTTTTTTGCACAGTCATGGCATATAACTTAACTTTCTGTGAGTGGTCAGGACACAAGCGTCACCACTGAGGGAATACGCAACATCCTTCAAGCAGATCCTTACTGATATCATGCTTTCAAGATCTTTCTTTCAACATTACTTACTGTCCCATAGAGCTGAGGTGAAACAGAATACTTGATAGATGGGCAACAGACTTGGAAGACCACTGAGGATATGTAAGAGTGTCTAGAGTGACTTTAAAGTGCAAATAATCTACAGAAATACATTCTGTAAAGCAGAGAGCTGTCTCCCCAATGTAACGCGGGGACTGCTGAATGCTTGTCAGCTTTACTGACACCGCCAGTGCATATTCGAAGCAGACATCTACAGTAAAATGCCAGACTTGAAAACAATGAAAAGGATAGGTCCTGCGAGTGTCTCAGTCATTTCACATTGACATCGGGATAGATGGAAGGGAAAAAAGGAGGGAAATAAACAGCAAGTGACAGATACAGGGAGGGAACAGGAGACATGTCACAGGACTGAAACAACGGGACATGTCAGAAATAGATGAAAGTCGCCTTGCGTGACTTCAGGTTTTTATGAAGTGCGTGCCCCAGAGATGGCGACAGCACTCCCTTGTGCTCGAGAGGGGACATCATTTCCGAAGTGGCAGAGGTCCTCTCTCTGTGGCGAGTCTACGGCCGGTCACCGCGTCCCTGCAGACGACTGGACAGGGTCTGTTTGTCAGAATGGGTTTTTCTGTCCGGGACCATTTCAGCCAAGCATCCATTACTGAACCCCTGACTTCATGCAACATTAAACTGGCAGTAACCCAGCTGGTCACTTTCTCCATCTGAATGAGACACCAGAGCAAAACCCCTTTGAGGAAATGTAGTCTGGAAAGGTGCAGCGTGATAAATGAAGCAATATTATTTGGCGTGGACCAATGTTTGGCCAAAACAGGGAGCTTGATTTCATTAGATTTTTTCAGTAGCAGTAAAATGCCTCTGGTGGACTATTCCGTGTGTATGATCCATTTAAAGGGCATACAAAATGGAACAGGGACACATTTAACAAACATGTCTTCTGCTTACCAACCTAACAAAGATTTATGTCTTACACAAGACCTGCTTATGAAAACTCCTTGGTATTGTGCTCGTATTGTCTGTGGTTTGTTCCTGTTTTCTACAGTCATTTATACTCCTCATATTTCCTAAATGTATACAGTATGCGAAAGATTCAGACCCTAGGGTTAGGGTCTGGTTCACCTGGATTACTGATGATCGGCCAACTGAAGAAGAAGGCTAAATCTGATGATTATAAGCCAGGAACTGAGGCTATTTTCACAAGTTTGATGTCAATTTATCAAAGTTTATCTTCAATGAACATCTGACATCTCGCTGCCTCAGGACAATTTGATTGAAGCAGCGTGTGATGATGTCTGCGTGTTTCTGTTTGACTGAGTTACGACTCTGGCCTTTCACCCAACTGAGAAGAAGGCTGCGAGGCATTCAGAAAATTGTGTACAAATACAAATACTGCTGCAAAAGTTCAGATTCTGCTTGTTCCTGTTCAGAGTGCATTAGCTGTCCATATCTGAATGTTGTATTTTCAATAGCAGCCCTTGCGGTATAGTATATTAAATATGTATTTGCTAGTAAATGTATTAATTTAAGCCCAATCTCTTCAATCTTTGCACAAATACCACAACTTTAGGCTTTAAAACTGTGTGCAGTACACATTAAATCACATTTTGTGGAAATCAGATGCACCTGAATACCATGCATAAAAAATATCAGGTGAACTTCACAGTAATAAGTGAGACAATCCTGGTCAGGTAGATATTGGATTGATGGATGGGTCAAACCGCCCATGGAGATTGGTGTTCCTCTCTCGTGTGTAATCAAAGGTCAATATTAATTTGTCCTAACTGTTACGACACCGTAAAGGCTTTCCGTAGTGTGTATTCTTAGCCCTAAGACTTAACCCTGAGATATCCAATACTCAAAGATGCTTGCTGTTCGGGTTTTTTGATATGGATCTGTATGGCATCCCCGTCAGCAGTGTAGTGCATCAACACTGACTTACCCCCGACAGTGTCTTGTGCGCCGAGTTCTTGCCCGGCTTTGGTGCTGACGAAAGTAGTCCGGCAAGTTGTCTGGGGTCATGAAAATAAAGCCTTTTTTCTTCTCAAAACAAATGTGTTCAAAAGAGTAATTAATTTGCATCACAAAACCGTTGTCCACGAAAAAGTCAGTCCTCATAATCGCTTGGTGCTATTTTCTCTCGATTCGTATCACTGCGCGCTGCCGCCAGCTGACAGCCGCGCACGAATCCAACACTTTTTTCAGTTGTTTGGCAGTGTTTTACGTGCTTGGACCAACGACCACAGCGACGCGAGAGAGATAACGTGAGAGCTAGCTAGCGATAAGTTTATAAGCTGTGGCATGATGAGATCCCATTCATGGCAGCAGTAGCACTCCACCCCTGTGGGCATTATTTGACACTTAAAACAAGTGCACCACCTGTCTGTCAACCGGTCTCTCGCG
The DNA here is from genome assembly GCA_963678695.2 of Diplodus puntazzo. Classification (NCBI taxonomy): domain Eukaryota; kingdom Metazoa; phylum Chordata; class Actinopteri; order Spariformes; family Sparidae; genus Diplodus; species Diplodus puntazzo. Next base: position 11,704,889 of record OZ023178.1, read on the forward strand.
GCTCCAGCTGTGGCTCTAGCTTCAACCTGTACCACTTCTATTTCCCTCCTGTCTCTCTCCGCCCGTTCTAACTCCATCTGGCGAATTTCGGCATCAGTGTATTCAGGTTCGTAAAGATACCCCCTTGGCTCTGTGCTAAAGTCTTCACGATCGTCGGTGTCGTAGTCAGACATGTTGTTAACTTTCTGAGCAGTAAACACAGTGAAACAGGCTGGCATCAGCAGCAGCGCGCAGTGATACGAATCCAGAGAAAATAGCACCAAGCGATTATGAGGTCTGACTTTTTCGTGGACAACGGTTTTGTGATACAAATTAATCACTCTTTTGAACACATTTGTTTTGAGAAGAAAAAAGGCTTTATTTTCATGACCCCAGACAACTTGCCGGACTACTTTCGTCAGCACCAAAGCCGGGCAAGAACTCGGCGCACAGGACACTGTCGGGGGTAAGTCAGTGTTGATGCACTACACTGCTGACAGGGATGCCATACAGATTCATATCAAAAAACCCGAACTATCCCTTTAAGATGGGGGTAGCCCACTTTGGAATGTGCCAGTGTGAATGCTTTCTTAGCCTGCAGCTAACAGCTCCCTAGCCTTGGGCTGAGAAGGTTCAACAGATGCTTTGCTCCAGGGCTAAGTGCAGTGTCAAAAGTCTTATATTCAACTTCTGTCATATATGTACCATTGTGTTTTCTTGATCCAAACCAAGTTGTTTCATTGCCTAAATTAACTCATATGCGTCTATTTTGTGTTTTTTTTTTAATTTTTTTTTTTTGACGACAGAGGTCAAGATTGGACATTTGCATATGCACTGCATGCAATTTGAAAGAGTAAAGATGTTATTTGTTATCCACAGATGGATGAGACTGTGTTGGTTGTATCACTCAGTAAATGACACCATTAGTTTAACTGATATACCTATGGTGAGACACAGGAAATTGACTCATGATTGTCTGGACTATTCTCATTTTTGGCCTGCATTAGTTCTCTGATGACGGAGATGAATGGTTTTGAGAGGGCCCGTGTGTCTCTGAGTCATGTTTGCACATCTTTGTTTTGCTTTGTTTTTGCAGTCTCCGTCTTCCGCCGAGGCTAAATCACAGTGATCAGGCCGCTCTTGTCATGAGTGGAGAGCAAAACCACTAGCTATCCACGCAGGCACCAAGGACAGAGGTGGGAATCAGGATCTCCAGCCTCTCTTTATCCCATCCCCCGCCTCTTGAATGGAGGGCATTCGGCAGAGTGGAGTGTTTGGAACCCCGGCTGCATTTACATTGAGCTTTTCATACCACCAACAATCAGAATAAGAGCTCGGTGAGAATAGCAATGCCCTCAAACAGCTCAGGCTGTCGAGTTTCGGAAAGACATTTGACTCAGCTTGAAAGCGGCTAGGCGGCTTGAAACCACTAACTCTTTTACTGCTCTGCCCAGGATATTTTCAATGCATAATTCTGTTTTAATGTTTGATTAAAAGAGGTATGAATGACTGGAGTTTTATAGCGGTATAGAAGGGAAGTTAATCACTGCTTTCTTCCTTGTAAGATTGTGTTTTAAGCAGCTGTCAACTTGTTAAAGGAATAAAACAAAAAAGCCTTGTTAAGTCCGTAATGCATTCAATAAATGTCTAAAATAACCAACATGGTGCCTCTTGTCTTGTAAATTCGTTTAATCTGAAATTGCAGGGACACTACTACGTACCATAATGCAGCCAGTATAACAAAGTACTACTTTAGAGGTCAGATCTGAGGTTCACTCTTCAAACCTTTTCGTTATACAAAAAAAAAAGAACTTTCAATTGTTACACTGCTCTGAGTAAAGACGTTGTTTTCCCAGCCAAAGTACAAAGACTCATACGTTGCCAATGTAGGACACTTGCTGTCTTCCATTCTGAATGCTTCTCTACCTCTGATCTCTGTGGCTGTCATTGCTCCCAGCTTGTTTACTCCACTTTATTTATTTGATTTGATTTATAGTTGTTTTCCGCAATTGTCACTGCTTACTTTTGCTGATTTTTCACACTTTTTTTTTTTTTTTAACATTTTGGACCAATGACAAGCTTGTCAAGAAATCTTTAAGTAGCACAAAACATTGACCTTCTACCAAGTTATGGACTCTCGAGAATCTCTCAAAAAAATGAACCTGTATAGCTCCGTAGAACAAATAGAGACTGTGACAGCAGTTTGTGCGGCACGGAATCTCTTAAGACTGGTCCCTGCTGAGAAGCTGTTATGTGTGTGCTCGGGCTAACACTTGTGCAGGTGGGGGAGCTTGGTGGCAGATAAAATCCAAGCTGTCAATCACCACCACCTGAAATACTCTCACTGGTTTGTGGCTGTGCGCTATGCCTGGAGTCAGACACAAGATCTCTAAAAGAAAAGAAGGTTGTATCTAAAGACCGGCTCTCTCAGGGCCCATTCTAGCAATTTTGGGGTGCCCTAGGTCAGACATACACCAGCACCCATGGGCGTGAAGCATGAAAAATATGGTGGGACAATCTAACGAGGTTCTGGAGGTTCTCCCCAGAAACACAGTAGATATAATTTCTTGTATTCAGGTTATTTTAAACAGGTGGATATCTGCTTTTATCTGGATAAACAAGCATGAAAAAACAATTATGCATTTTACATGTGCATTTTCATCCAGATTTGAAGGTATTAAAAAGCTAAAAGTAAAGACATTTATTAGACTATATCAGACTAATTTCCAGTAGCTTTGTGGCACAGGCGACTGACAGATACCGACGCTGACATTTCGAGCTGCAAAATAACTTAAAATCCAATGCATACAACCAAAACATCTAATTAAATATCTACATAATGTGACACAATTAGTCACCTACATTTACTCAAGGAGGTTGGAGCTTTTTCTTTTTCTTAATTGAATACATTTCATGACCTGACACAATTATCAGGTGCCCAGTTCTATCACTTAATATACTAGAGGGGCTGCAGTACCAATTAAACGATTTAGAGATATGATAAGAAAATGATAATGTGAAAGGTGAAACATGTGTTTAGTTAATTTGTCGTTTCTTTTTTTACAGTCCTTTTTAATCATGTTTGCCATCTTAAATTCTTCTTTCCCGTCTTCCCACCTCATATTCTGTTTTTGTTCAAGGCTGCACACGGCAAGTGTCTGACCCACCTTAACTCAGCTGCCTGGCATTCGGCCATCAATTACTAGTGAACTTGAGTGGCATGTGTCAATCTGCCTGGGTGCAAGGTAGCTGTGAAAAGGCGGTACAGAATTTCATTGACTTGGGAGTGTTCCCAGTAAGAAAGCAGGATGGATTCGATGAGCACTGACAGAGGGCTCTGAAAAGAGCAAATAGACTTTTCGCATTTTCTACATGGTGTAAGTGAGGGGATGAAACTAATAATTTGAGAGAGTGGATGGGACTTGTTCCATTCTAGTTTAATGGCTTCAACGCCCATGGTGGCGCCCTGAGGGCATCTCTCTTTTCATAGCGAAGTTATTTAGATAGTTTAGTTTTAATAGTTTTAATTTTCTCTCAACTTCTGCCACCAACCCAGTCACCACAGTAATAGCTGGCAACACTTGGTTAGGGTTTGGGAAAATATGATGTTTTGATTTGAAATACCTGCTTTGGTCACCACAAACACAGCTGGAAATTGTCCCAAAGTATGCCTAAAAAACATCCAGTAATGTCGTTGTTACAAATATTGTCACGCAGTCTTGAACAGTGGTCACTGGCTTGGTGGCTTTCTTTCATGGAACTGGCCCACCATCTCCTCCACCTCTGGACATGACAAGGTCAACAAGTTATATGAACATGATATGACACCTACTGTAGAAATGTCAATATGGTACGTATGACTTATCCTGTTATAATATGTTAGGTATGATTATACACTGAGACAGCCTCTGGTACCGTCATACCCTTTATACACATATTAAAACAGAAATGCCAACGCATACTTTCCTCATGACCATTACAACCAGCAGCTCCCAGTCCTGTGGAGTTGACCTAATCTCTATGTAAATAGCAGCTTTCAGCTCTGACAGTTTTCATACTGGATGTTATACTGCATTACATATCATATATTTGCTGAGATGTTGGCAAAGGTGGTATTAAGCAGCAGATGTGAGTCTACAGGACGGGGCACATTCCCACACTGGGTGAAGGTAACAAGATAAATCATGGTTGAAGCACTTACATACAGGTGTCCTGTAGTACTTGTTATCGTTCTATAGAGGCTGTCCATGTGAAACTGTTGTGTGAGGCCTTCAATTTTAGATCATTTATCATTACAGTATGTGCCCATATATGTGCCCATATATTTGATTCTTATGCAGTGGTATCCACACATTTGTATCAATAATGTTACAAAGAGCTTCAGCACTAAATAGATCATCTCCACATATATGCAGATCCTGAAAAATGCCTGTAAGCAGAGCGAGTAGCGGGTTTGTTTAGCAATGAAATACACCTGTTGAACGTGAGTGCACTAAGTGTCTCGGATTAATTACAAAAATATATTCATCCTGACAGCATAGGTTGCCTATGCCTAATGACGACCCTGAAGTCCCTCTCAAATGAATTAACCACCATTCAAAGACTGCCACATTATGCTTATTTCAGTAGATTGGAGTTGTGATTTATCCCATTTTCAATGCTCACAGGACACAAAAGACCACGACAGAACATCCTCCTAAATCTCCCTTTTCTTTGCAAAAAGTTGTCAGGTCCTACAGAATGACAAAGGCCCAATCCAATTTCCAATTTTACTGCCACGGCTCATTTATTGGTGAGCTCTTGCCCCTCTGAACAGAGTTCTGTACATGTACATAACGTCATGCAACACTGAAATGCCTCAAACTGTGGCACGTTCAAACGCATTTCACAAATAATAGACGCAAAGTCATAGTGATCGTTTTTTGCTTGTTATAAACAAAAGGACCATACTACACTGTAACAACAGAGAGTTCTCATAACCCTCGGTTGGGGTTAGGGTCAACACCCAAACGGAGGGCTAAGTGTTAGGAGCAAAGGGTGTATTGGGCTTGGGCAAACATAATTAACTTTTGCTTAAAAGACAAGGTGGATTAACCCACAGAAACTTCTAGATGTCATCCTGCCGAGGGCTGTACAAAAGCAGGATTTTTCAGAGATTCTACAGTGTCTTGGAACGGGAAGTGAAAATGGAGGAAAAGGTATCGTCACCTGGTGTCAGAGCACACTTGCTTTAAGAAGAAACCATCACACTCCACTGCAAATCCTGGCGTGAAACACCACTTTCCCTGGAGTATGATCGATAAGTGTTCAATCAGGCTGCAGTGGCAGCAAGTGGAAACTTTGTTGATGCCAAACATGGAAGACAGGGTCAAATTTGGATAATGCACTTATTGTGGCCATATTGTGATTGCGATTGTATTTCGATCGTTTGTGCAGCCCAATTTACCGTGTTGCTCAGCTACTTCTGTCGGTCTTCAAATTGGATTTTCCCATATGTTTGGTGTGGCTCCACACACAGGGAGACTGAAAAGGAGTGTGCATACCCCGTTCCATGGATCAATGCCTTGCTGCAGATTAGAGACGCCAGGTGGATTGCCGCTCTAGACTTGTGGAATGAGTACTGGCAAGTGTCAGTGTTGGTATTCATGCAGGCCTTACAAGGTGTGTTCACAGCACACCAGCTGGACTCAAGTTTACACAGATGCATTGGGAGGCGGAGAGGTAAAGCTACATGTGTGCATGGAAAGTGTCTTCAGAAGCAAAGCTGAAAGGAGATAATTATCCTCCAAAACTGGCTGGTTGGTTATGGCAGTTTGAGCCCTGCTTTGTGAGCAGCACTTCTTCTCTTTTCCAGGAGTGACAGAACCAAAGGAACCCATGGGACACGGCGTTGTCACTACAACGTTCTCGGTGCCAGATTTCAACAAGTGGCTCACACCGAACGCGTGGACAGCATACTCAAAGCTGTAGATCATTTTATTGATCTTAAAGGCTCGGAGCTAGTTTAGCTAGCAACAGTGTTGGGAAAGTTCACTATCTACAGGAACTAGTTCAAAGTTCAATTCATAAATTTTAAAATGAACGAGTTCAGTTCATAGTTCATAATTCAAAATTTTGAACAAAGTTCACAGTTCCAAAAATAAACTAGTTCATAGTTCTTTTTTTTTTTCAATATGTTGCTGCGAGCTATTATTTTTCTAAATTATTGCCACAGCTCATATAGAACCACAGACAGCTACTATTTTATCAGTTTTGACACTGAAACTGCAGCTCTGACAATATACTGCAAAACCAGGCTGTCCTGCTGCGGCTGGGAGATGAAGACAGCGGAGCCGCTACTGTACGCCGTTAATGTGATTTGGGTGGTAGAGGATCTGTTTTGGCTTACTGTTGCCGTGTCTTTTGATTTTTTATTCACTCGCACATACTTTGAAAGGCTCACCGGGTGCTTTAGTTCACTGTGCCGTTTCAGGTTCGCTGTTGACGTCGTTGATGTACCGAGTTGCTTCTTGAAACCTGGTGGGCAAAGTTTACACAAAAAGGTCAGATTTTTCCCACTTGGATCATCACTGACCTTTTCATAAAATGGTTTTAAGTAGTCATATGAAGATGCCATATTAATGGTGGAGGCAGAGTCTGGGGTTGTGCTGCTGTTTATTTGTTTTTGCCTCCATGCTTAGCATTTGGAGGTTGCATGTTGCGGTGCGACTCTGTGGTAGCTGGTGTTGCCAGTGTTATGTCCGGTCAGGACAAATTAATCTGTGTTCGTTTGGTAATGCCTCACTGCATGCTCAGTATGCAGCTGTTTTTGTCTGAAATAGTTAAGTTTCATCTTGAAAGTAAAGCGAGTTGCATGAACAAACCTCTCGTCCAGCGTCCTTTATATACACAACTGCCAGATTGGGTGTTTTTCAGCTATATATTTAGGTCTGTTCACGGTGTGTTTTAGCCGGTTTTCGCCTGGAAGGCTCGATGGAAATCTGGCACCGTCTTGAACGAAGGTAAACTGTGAGAGAGCGCGGTTCACAAACGCCAGAATGAACGGGTTCACAATAACATTCATCCGGCAGAAATACGCATGTTCAGTTCACGTTCGCCCAAAATATGAAGGAGTTCATGAACGATCGTTCATATACGATTGTTCATTGAACGCGTTCAGGCACAACACTGGTTAGCAAGCTGGCTAAACTGTCATAATACCATCACTGAGCTCAGCTTTTGACTGAGATTTAGTCACAATCTCAGTCAAAAGCTCCAATCTGTTCCGAATCTAGCAAGGGATCAATACAACTTGCATTGCACATGAACATATGACCCAAATAGCACCAGTGATGTTATAATCCTTCATCCTTTTTATAAGTTCCATGACAGAATCAAACAGAACAATCCCGTCACCTGGACTCAAATTGAAACAATCCCTCCTCTACATTCCTGACCATCAGCAGTACATTTGTGGCTGTCCGTACTTGTTGATTCTACCCTTTCTGTCAGCAGCATTTTTTTGAGCCTACAGCTGACAGAAAACACATTACAAATGTCAGCACCTCTAATCGACAGACCAACCTCTGCAAGTCATTTTCTTGCAGTCGAGAGTCGGGAGCAGTAGGAGTGTGAAAAAAAAAAAGGTTCTGTGTTGTAGAATGCTCTCGCAACCCCTCGTTTGTAGATCTGCCAGCAAGGTTAGACTTTTGTGATATCGCAAACAGCAGAAAGAGATTTTTTTGTTTTGTTTGGATCTAGTGAGGGGGCAGCCAGGATGCCTCCCGCATGAGAAAATATGGCTCTTGTGAGGCTTCAAAAACTCCTCATTTCTTGCTCCTTGAGAACCGAAATGCGGAAGATTTGCCGAAACATATGAGTTCTGAGATTAAGTCAACACCTGCCGTCGCCATGCCAGTCTAACTGATGTTTCTCCTCATAGTGTTTGTGTGTGTGTGTGTGTGTGTGTGCGTGGCTCTGGTTGCTATGGTTATGCCTTTCTCTGGATCAGTCTGCAGGCGGATAAATAATGCACACTAATGCTGGCGTGGTGACAGCACTGCAGCAAGCTGTTGCTCACCTCAGCTCTGCTCTGGAGACACTCACAAATGCAGACATAAATATGCTAATGAGCACATGCTGCAACATGGATGCATGGCGTACACACATCTGGGCAACATGTTTACTGCGATACAGATGCAGTGTGCAACCACGAGCACACAGGAGGCTTTTTTTTAGCCATCATATCTGCCAGGCTGTCAACGTGGCTCCAACAGAGTAAGCTATCAAAGTTTGTTTTGACACGACCCTGTCTAATGAAGCAGGTGAATAATCTTTGATGGACTGGTGTCAATACCTTCCCCACAGCGGGATGCATTCAAAGGTCTCTATTGGCCTCGTCAGAAATGTTTGAAAACACAGAATGTGTGATTTGACGCCCGAATGATGAAGGAGGAGTATCAGTGCAGCACGCTGCTGTTATCTTTATGTATGCGGTCCAAGGGTGAATATAGATAGAGGCTGGTATTTCCTTTGTGCTACCACTCACAAAGCGTCCGCTGACAAGACATTCATTTGCATATTTTCGCTTCGGTTTACATTACATTTTTTGCACCAGTCAACGTTTTACATTCCCAAGAGAGGAGTCTTATTTTGTAGAAAAAGGCAAAAATCAAATGCCCTTCTGGTTAATGCAGGAAAACACTGAGAATAACAAGTTAGACGAGCAAATGGACGAAAAGTGTGCGCAATGAAAATGTAAATTATGGGCGTTAAAAGGAGCTATTTGTAAAACAAAATGGGAAGAATAGTTATTAAAACATAAAAAGAAATGAACATGTGAAGAAACAACAGTGTCGACGTTATGTCAAGGACGTCTATGTAGTGTGTTCCAGAGCTATTGACTGAAGTTTGCATGATAACTAGCTAGCCCCAAGCCATCACATCTGGTAATACCGCTCTGTACTTCAAGGGGGAATGGTTCATTAATTTGCATAGTTTCAGCTAGGAGATGCAAGTGCAGTGGGTTTATTATATCATCTAGAAAGTAAACAACATACACTAACAAAACGTCAAGAAAGGAAATATTTTACAACTATTTTCATTACTAAACAGAAAAATACAACCGTAGACCATCTGAGATCTGAAGGCTAGCTTAGGTTCCTTGTTTAATCATCTTGAAACACACTTAATTCAAACTCAGCATAAACCAAATGGAACTCACTCAGACAGTATAGGTTTGCCTTTCCACAATCACCTCTGGTTTAGTTTAAATATATCCTGACCTCACAGAGTAAGATGTGGAAGTATTCTGGCTGTAAGCATTGTTTTTGCCCACTGCTGATGCCCGATTCTCATTCGCTATTGATCAGAAACGCTGTAAATTGCCTCCATTCTGTTTCCCCTGCCTTTAGCTGGGAGGTCGATTGAGCCCCATTACCCACAGTGAATCCCACAAGGCGGCAATCCAGGAAGATTTCCATCTGCTATTAGGACCACTACTACAGAGAGTATAGTGAGTAGCAGCTGGCAGCTATACTGCCCACTATAGTTTTGGAGCTACCTTCAAATTTTGGCCACTTCTTACAAATTACATGTTTAACACCTGAGCATTGTATCAGAAAAAATTTTCGAAGTGTATTACACATTTTATTTTTCTCACATTTTGGTTTTTGGTTAACACCCAAGACTGAGCTGTTCTCAGCTCTGCTGTGGAGCAAAGATAAATAAATACCAATGCAGGTGACAGGAGAAGAATGCAGATCTTTTTCAGCTTTGAAACTGATAATAAAGGAGACGTATACATTACCGAGACAATTTATTTTTCTATCTCCATATGGAAACGGGTAGGGGTGGAATGACAAAGAAAGTAGTGTGTAGAATAATCTATGATATGAAAAATGTATTACCCACCCAATATCTAAGTCCTTTTTACAGAAGTGATAACAAAGGGCTGATAGATGTGATATGGAGAATAAAGTGGCAGGGACAGGCAACAAAGGGAGGCACAAAAGAAAGAGGGTGATGGAGAGCTCTTTATGTTCTTGAGTGAATGAGTCTTTGTTCATAAATCTGTCTTGATGTATGGAGCAAAAAAACATTGTATTTCTACTGCGAAAAGATAGCGGTGCTATTTTTTACTGTTTATTCGTTCATGTCAGACTGTTCGCTCACATGTAATGGCTGACATTGCTTTGGGTTCACAGCTCTAAAAGGAAATACATGAATGAATACGTAATGCCATCTGATTTTTCAGTGTCAAACACTTCTTCGGAAGGTGAATCATAAAATGTGTAATGAATCACCTTTTGCACTCGCAAAATGAAGAAGGGACAAGAAATGAATGCAAAACATTGCAAGATCCCATGGTTAATAGAATTAGCTGTGGAGAAGAACTTGTATTATGAACTTTTATAACCTTCTAACCAAATACACAAAAAATAGCCTCAAGGAGGCAATAACAGTTGGGAGAGCCTGGGCAGGTTGGCTCCTGTGAAAAATAGAAAAGTGCAATAAGCCACAATTATCAGAGTTCTCTGTTGCCAGTCAAAGTAAATTAAATTTATCTAGCCTGCCTGTAAACGTTTGTTGAGAATGAGGAGAGCTATGGTGAGAATATCAGAGAACTCTCAGGATCCCCCTGCTGACTGCAAAATGACCAGCTCAAAAGTGGATACTTAAACAGCCACCTCAAAAGGTACAATATATAACATTTCCAAATACAAATGTCGAAAAAAGGATTAGACCTTTGTTCAATATGTTTCCAACAATTTTCAAACCCAGAGAAACCTATATTTTACTCAAGGTAGTGCTGTGTTTCATTTGACTGCTATAAATTCCGAGTAAACGCCATTTCATATGTCGGAGAAGTGAGAAAGTAAGCCAATGAATTAATAGTTAATTAATATTCATCCATCTCAATAACTAATGATATTGAACATGTCCTCATTGTTGTTGTAACTGTTAACAGAATCTTAATAAATGCTTAAATAACGTATTAAAAAACGAATAAATTAACATGAACAACATTAGCAAATGGTTACTTGACACATTACTTGTCAGTTAATGCATATTACTATATTAACTAATGTTAATTAATGTATCCTTATTATTGTTGTTTCTGATGATATAATTTATTTATTAACTATCAAATAAAGTATGATTGAACACCTTAATTAACATTTACAACATTAGTAAATGATATCTTGACACATTTAATGGTTAGTTAAAGTTCATTGCTATATTAACTCATATCAGCTAATGTCATATTAATGATACCAATGTGGTATTACTTAATCTAGATTACGCAAGCCAAATTATGTTGATGTACCCATATTACAAATTACATGGACTCATTGAACCGTGTTGCTGGGTCCAACAAACTGACAATCAGAAAAACATATGCTAACCGACTTGTTGTTCCATTGACTCTCAACCCTATGCCATATGTGCACTACAGGTGTAGCCTGTAGAAAAACATATTGCTGCATCAGTTTGCGAATGCTCCATACATGTTACATGTTTATGTAGCCAAGGCGTTAATCTGGAAATATTGTGTCCTTTCCTTATTATCAAACAAATTCCATACAAATCACAACACCACCAATGAAACAATTCTGTTAACAAGTTCTGTCATCCAAAGGCTGATGGACTGTATTCCTCTGTGCCGTAGAGCTCCACAGACTTCGAAAACTATTAAAGAATCATCAATGAGAACACTGTGTTGAAAGAACGTGTCAGCCAGTGCAACAAAGCACTGTACATGGACGCTGTAGTGGGAAATCCAGACAAGGACATCAAATCTGCAACTGAAAATATCCCCCAACCAATACCCAATTAACTGTTTGCAAGGTTTAGTTTTCTGACTGTCAACGAATCCCCTGCAAAGTCCAAAACCAACCATCAACTGATCCTACTATCAAGTCCTTAGTGTGCATCCAAGGCTTGATGTAATATATTCCTCTGTGCCATAGAGCTCCATTGTCCTCCAGAATCTTAAAAGGACTTCAGGGAGCTACAGTGTTGTACCTTTATTATGTTGAACATTGTGGATCATTTCACCAGAGTACTCAATTGCACAACCATCCATCAATTATCTGAAACTGCTTATCCTTTTGAGGGTCACGGTGGAGCTGGAGCTGATCCCAGCTGACATTGGGTGCCGGCCGGGTACGCCCTGGATATTTCGCCAGTTCATCACTGACATATAGGGACAAACAACCATCCACGAACACAAACTATATACACCTACGGACAACATAGAGCAACCTATACCGAACATTTGCATGTCTTTGGATTGTGGGAGGAAGTTGGATTACCTGGAGAGAACCCACACAAGGGAGGGGGGAACATGCAAACTCTGTACAGAAAGGCCCTGCCCAGTCTCAGACCCAGGTCTTTCTTGTTGTGGGGCAACAGCGATAACCACTCTCAATCACACAACAGATGTTTATCCATCTGCAATATTTACTCAAGTTTGAGTAATGCTTGCTACAAACCACAGTGGCCAGCTGTTTCAGAAAATCATCTAGCCTTTTTGATACGAGAAATATAGTTGTGATCTGTTGTGAGGCTGTATAAAATCTCATGACAACCCATTCAATAGTTGTTGAGATATGTCCACCATTTATGGTCCCCAGACAATGAACCATACTGACTTTGGGGGTCCACTTACTTTCCTTTGTGACAACTGAAAGCATTTTAGATCAAAAAGTCTGGAGGGCCAGCGATGGCTGTTATCCGACACATAGCCCTTCCCACCCGTAGCCAATCATCTGCTTTATTACTGAGAAACCAAGAAATAGATTAACCCAATGGGGTTGTTGCACTGGGACGAGTGCACATTTGAGATTCACAACAGTTTCAAACAATTCAGAACGGACTTCTTATCAGCATGAAAGAGGAGGATATTGCGGTAATGCACAAGATTACCAAAAAAGGTGAGGTTATCGAAACATTAGACATTAACTCACATTTGAATGAGTGCTTTGGTGGGATGAGGTGAAAATAAGTTGGTGTCATGAAATCCTGCTCATGAGTACAAGAAGTTTAAAGCCTTATTTCGGTCACCAAACTTTTTCATCAAATTTGTTGACGATAAAGAGCAGTGAGCCATTAATGATTCATCCTCGGCAGAGTTTTGATAACTAGTCTTGTATGACCTGCAAGGAAAAAGGGGACAGCAGAGCTCGTATTTAACATACCACGAGCCTGTTGTTTGGTTTGTGCTACATTTGATTGCAATCATGTCAAAAGCTGAGGGTCTCTCACCCACGCTCCCACTTTTCACACTCCTACTCGCTCAGTGACGATGGCATGATGGGAAACAAAGAAAACAACACAAGCAGGAGAATTGAACGGGATGAAGAGGATACATGAAAGTGCAGCAGATCAACAGGCAACATTTCCTGTGAGTGAGTCCCATCATTGCCAATTTTATTCACATTTTGAAGTGTAGTGAATATTAACAAGCAGCCAAAGTGATGTGGATGGATATGTCGCCAGCCAGACAAGACAATTACTGCTAAACATGTGACGATGCCAAAAAGAAAAACAGACGTTTAGACACTTCAAGTGACTTAATCTAGAAGCAGATTCTTCGGTTTACTTTTTGCTTTTTAAAGAAAAGACTCTATCTAATTCTATCTCATCAAATCAGCCATTCAGACTGTAACGTCTTCTGTTATGATTACTATGTTCCCATTTAAGTGGCATCCACCGCAATTAAAGCCGGGATCTGGAGTCCTCAAAGATCCATAACGGTGCGCTTTTTTCATTAGTATTCATGATTGCTAATTTTAGGTGAATTGCTGTATTGATTTCCCGATCGGTTCCACTGGCTGGTCACCGAGTCACACGCTGAACAAATGATTCACTGCCACCATATTTATTTAATAATCGGAATTTAATTTCAAATTATGTGCCAGTCACGGCACAATCTCGCGTTGATGAATGGGACAGAGAATGGAGGCACGTCATGAATAGTATGGATTCTATACTTAGTAATTAATGAAGACATGTCTAGAATGATGAATTCTGGTCGGTGCAGTAGAACGTGGCACCTGCCAGTCTTGGTCTTGAATAAGTCCAACAGGAAAGATATGTGAAAAATGGGAAAATTTACTTAACAGCGACTGCAATAACACTCACATGTCAGAAACACATCTTAGAACAGCTGTGAGTAAAATTATAAAAGGCCATTTAACTGATGACTATTTTAAGCATTTGTTACACACTTTATTGCACAGTGCTTGGCTGGTTAGCAGTTCCATATGACATTAATGTCGCAACAGAAGAATAGATATATGGGATCCCTTTGCTCTGTTCATTGAAATTGTAGGGTAATAAAAGCACAATGCCTTCATTTAAAAAGTTAGGTGCTTTGACACCCTTTCTCGCTTTGCTACAATTAGCAGGACAAGTTAAAATACACCTCATACAGCAAACTCTTCCAACTCAGTACAGTATATCCAAGATTCATTGTAGGACATAAATTAGATCCCTATACAGTTTTAGCCTATTTTTTCATGCTAAAAACCAATCAAGCTGCAGCCTTCAATGACAAATGAGTCCAGTGCTTGAAGTGGGGGCGGTGCTGACTGGTACGCAGTCCCGGCACTTTTAAATTTTACTCTTTGGCGTATCATGAGCTTTTACACGTGTAACGGTACATCTCGCATGTTGCCGGTACTCTTTTCTGCCCTCTCCATATCACATCAGTGAAAGACAAAGGAGGTGGAAGTGCAATGAAGTGCAACAAGCGTTGCCATGTAAAACCGCCATGGGAAAATCTTGATATTAATCTGGGGACAGTGATAGCTAGGGAGTCTAAATCATCGGATTCCATTTTTCCTGTTTGTCGACCATACACAATTTCAGCTTTCTGGCCAACACCTAAGTCATGTTCTTTAAACTAAGGGAAACTAGTTTCTCCCCTGTTGCTAGAATAATGTTAGCTTTCATGCTAAGGGCAAAGCCAAAGAGTTGACTAGTTTGTGTCCTGTTGCTAAGGCTTGACTCAGATTTGTCCTATTTAATATTATGGTGAATGTTTCCATTGCATGAGAACCATATGGGATTGTAACGACTGCAGATATATTGCTTTGTGTCAGAGGGACCCGGCCTACGTCATCCATTAATTTCGGATTATGGACATCTCATCAGGCAGTAGTCCTCACTTAATCAATGGCATCTCTGGTGGCGTACGAGGGTACAGTTACGGCATTGTATTAATTTCCCACGCTAATCCCAGGCTTTGTGTGAATACAGTGCTCAGCTCTTATCTGGAAATTCTTGTCAAATTGCATTTGTCTATGCCACAATGTGTTGACAATACCCACGTTGTTTGTACAGTAGATGATTGATAGTGAGGGTTCGGGCGCAACTGATAGCTCTACACAAATCAGGCAACAATGGAGCACTCTGTGACAGAGTTGGAGTAAAAGAACTGGATTGAGCAGAACAAGAGAAAAAAAAGAGTACAATCTAGGGACCGCTGTTAAAGACAAACCTCAGCTTTTTATGCACGGCATCGGTGTCGGTGTCTTGCTGCCCACAGAGCTGCCTTCCCATCACAGCACAGAGTATAAATCAGACTGAAAAACAGAGCCACGCTTAGTATGCTGGCAGCATTTTTAACAGATGTCCTGTTGCCTAATGTGAGGTAACTTCACTCGAGGCTTTTGTACCCAAATTGGAAAAAGCCGACGAGACGCAACCGCATTGCACTTGAACCAGTGTCTCCCAGGTGAACCGTCGTGCCGTGCAAATAGGCCACACATTGCGGCTCAAATATAATACAGCGCGCAGCTTAAAATACAGCATCTTTTTCTTGTTTTAGTCGATGCACCGCAACGTCTCCTGGGCCTCCTAAAAAAGATTCCTCCTCAGCTGTGCAAGGTGTCGTCTAAATTCAACCGAGTATGTGAATGCAAGCGATGGTATTCTTTCAAAATAACGACATTAAAAACAGCAAGAAACCAGTGATCAGAGTGCGCAGATGAAGACAGAAGTGTCTGCCAATTTATTTCCAAGATTATTCAAATGATGCACTTCAAGAATGATTTTGTTGCATGATAATTCAAAGATCTGTCACTTATAGTTCCTTGGACTACGCCGTGGTGGTGGACTACTATATAATACAGTAACTGACAGTTCTATTGCTCATTCCAGACTCTCAGAATCTCCCCATGAACAGGCCACAGTAGTAAGTTTTCCTCATCTTTTGAACTCTTCAGTCTCAAAGTCTTTATGAATTATGCTGACACTCTTAAGGCCTCAAAGTTTCTCTGCATCGCGCTGAAATTAGGGCCGATGCATCCGCGGCTTCGAGACTTTCACAGAATTCGGTCGCTCGGGGATTTATTCTTGAACGTGTGATGCTTTATGCATCTGGACGGATGAGTGTTCTGCGGATTTTCTCATTCTCACGCACATGCAGAGTGAGGGGAGAAAAAAAAAAGAAACTCACAGACGTGGTTTTTAAAGTTCTCCATCGTTATTCTGTAAGACATGCGTTCATTTGATAATTCCTTTTTGAGGCGAGGGCTCCTGTTTTGACGCACAGACTACAGAGGCGAACGGCGTTCTCCTGGTGAGGTCTCCCCAAGGCAAGAAGTCAGCAGATTTTAGCTCAAACAGCCTCCCCAGATTGCCAAAAATAAATAAAATACTGGTGAG
This sequence comes from Diplodus puntazzo, assembly GCA_963678695.2. NCBI lineage: Eukaryota > Metazoa > Chordata > Actinopteri > Spariformes > Sparidae > Diplodus > Diplodus puntazzo. The sequence goes on from OZ023178.1 coordinate 11,721,524, forward strand.
AATAAGTCCTTGGGAAGTGGAAAATGACCTCAAAAGTATCAGAAAAAAAGGCATCCCTGAAACTTTATAAATGCTTAGCTTGGCGGCTCTGGTTGTGAGGTGGGGACCGAGGACATACTACTTGCTTGCTTAACAAGTTTGCAAACACTCCCGCTGGAGAGCAGGTGAATAGTCAAGAGTATATTTTTTTAAAACAGCCAGCCAAGACGGAACGCAGTCAATAAATTGCAAATGCGAAGGTCAAAGAGGGAGAGCCCATAATCATATTACCCGGCTCTATCATTCCGCAGAGGCATGGGTGTGCATGCGTGTGTGCGTGTTATTATTCAGCAGCATGTGGGACCCGCCGCCACGGACTGCTAATGAGAAGCTGTCGAAAAAGAAGAAGACCCTCCATTGTTCCCCCGAGGAATCAATAGGATACCTATCAAAAAGGTGCGCTATCTGTAATATGAGGCAGATGAGTTCAAATGAGATAACTGGAATTCAAATGGATGGAATAGAACAAAAAGGCTGGAAGGAGACGATGAGACGGAGTGAGCGAAGTCTGATCAAAAAAAAAAAAAACCCAAGCGAAACATCTGCCGATGCCTAATCGAGCTGATCTCTGGTGCCGGCGCCGTATCTACGCTGTGTTGTTTCGTGCCGTTATTCGCCGGCTCTGCTGAGCACGCACACTTTTTTTTTTTCGCCTCCCGTTGCCGCGGGATTGCTTCACATTTGTGCAGTTACAGGGGTCTGGGGGATCACTACTGCGAAAAAAAATGTGATAAAAAGTATTAAAATCTTTTGTGGCTTCGGAGGAGGCTGCATGTAATCGGATTTGAATTGCCTCCGGTGACAGTGACAGTGATATCACCCAGGGGCTAGGTAGCATTGTGGGTGATAGAGGCAGAAGGTTTTGAACGAAGCAGTCCATGGCCTGAGCATTGCACTCATGTAACAAAGCTTGACTCCAGGCTCAAAGTCATTTGTCTTTATACAACACACATTTGTATGCCATTATGTTTAGATGTGATAAAATGGAGGTGTGTGGTTCCTTTAAGCTACAAAACACATGCAGAGTAATATGAATTACTGTATACACATCGGCATGTATACACCAGGTAATAATTCTGTAGTGCATTTTTTATGACCGCTGGCTCACACACGGTGACCACCCTTCAAGTGTGGCAGCTTGATTTGGGGAGAGAGGTCTCAACGGTCTCTGATAATCCACCATTTGAGTGCCATTTTCCTCCATTTCATGTCCCGGTATCAGATATTAGCCAGGAGCAGCCCTAAATCCAAGATGGATTAGCATTGCAACCGTCCCCGGATCTCTCCCCTCTCCTTCCTGGAACCATCTGGTTGGTCTGGCTGAACGGTCAAAAGGTGCCATGGGCAGCGAACATCACTGCTAGATTCAGCAAACTAGCCATTATTTTCTATTGTTATTATCTATTATTCTAGCACTGCCGTTAGCATCACATTAGGGACAACTTCATAAGAAATTATGAATACTAATACAGTAGAACCAGAGGTATGAGGTATGGGCTCTTCCCACCCCTGCCCCACATTTTTCTTCTTTTTCAAAATCACATTACCCACAATGCAACTTAGCCACTGAGAAACATCACTGGAGGTGGTTTTTTTTCAGATTACATGCAGCTTTCTCTGGAGCCACGAAAGACTTTGCTCCTTTTTTTTCACGTGTGCTGTAGTAACACACTTCACTGTGTAAAATTGATGGAGTTACCCTTTAAATAATTCTTCAGCCGTCTTCTGCTTTCTCCTGCTGGACATTAAGCATCTCCGCTGGACCAACGAGGGGCTTTAGATGCCAGCTCAAGGGCACCTTCACTGTTAAGGGCGAGGATTCTTCCACTCTATCCCCAGACTGTCCCTGGTTACTCCACGGTTTTCTTCCAGTCAAAAGCAAGCATTTTAAACCTTAAGGCTACTGCAGCCATCTGTGCTGAAACATAAAAACAAAAGACACTGAAAAAAAAAAAAGTTGCACACACAGCCTGATGTCTGGGGAAAGAAATCCATTTTTTCGTTATAGACTGGATGCAGAGCTGACCCTCTATGCGAAATGTCAGGAGGTCAGAGACATCACCAGAGGCTCCTGGCTTTCTGGAAAGGATCAATGTGGGCACGCTTGACAAAGGGGTCACTCAGCTGGATGACCAGACCACCTAAAGCCAACTACAGAGACTGTCTGGCCCCCACAGAGTTGAGGAAATCTCCCGCCTACCAGTGCCGCCTTTTACAAAGGGAGGAGGAGAAGAATTAAACTGTGAAATCTCCTCTTTGCCTTTAAATCCTGCTCAGGGCACGCACGCACCACGCTGGGCCTTTACTGTCGGTTATTGTACTTAGCCGAGTGGGTAAGCAGTATTTTTTTGTATGGCATTCAAGATCAGCTGAACTGGAGCTGAACTGAGCGACGTGTGGGCGTTCGTTTTGGCTAGAGGCGATCGAACAGCTTGTTGTGTTTTGAATCAAATGACTGAATTAAACAGATATTGGTTGGTTTGCTGGATTACTAAGCTCTTTCGTTAACACAACCAAAAACCATCTGTTTGTGTCGGGTAACCGAGCTAAGGCTCCAAATCCTAAGTGCTCTCAGTGTAGTAAATATGAAAAGACAAGACAATTGTAGTATGTCACTACAGCCTACATTTGTAAACAAGTCCATCTTAATTGGGATTTTATTCATAACACTGTCAAATTAAGCCCAGCCGCTTCTCAGCAGTCTTTTCCAGGTATCTTCCTGGCTGTTCCACAGCCTGCTCAGCCATTATGTCTCCATAATGTGCTGCCGGGCGGATTGTGATGCAACTGAATCACTCACTCATGAAACAACATTTTGAGACTATTCTCGTGTAGTCACATCTCTGTCTCAAGCTCACGCAGCTCTGGAGGAAATGTGACAGGAAGCGTTGAAAAACTGGAGCGCCCCGAGGCAGCGATTTGATTGGCTCTCAGGATGAGAACATGTCCTGGAAACAACACCTTTGTCTTGCGCCATTATTTAAGGCTTTGTTAATGATAAGTTAGATGAAAAATGTCGTGACATGTTTGGCCAAAGGCAAAGGAAAAAAGTAATAAACCTGTTCAACAGCCTGTGGTCAATTACACACACTGAGTCACAGGTTGATGATTTCATGTTTCTCGAAATAAGTGTGGGCATACAGTATTTGAGATCAGCTTGCAACTAGCCGAACGGGGTTGTTTTCCCTACAATAACCACTCCCGACAGCTTAACCAAGTGAAGGGATGCTTTTATGGGCATATTTCTTAAAGCCCAAACATTCCCGAGGACATGTCGCTAGTCCCCAGGGTTAATCCAAGAAATGTGACACCTTTATATGACACAGAAGCCATAGGAAGCAAGTCAAGGTTAGTTTATGGTGGTTGATCTGGTATCGCCCAGTTGGACTTGTTCCCAGAAAATAATATGTAATTTTATTATAGGTAGTTTCATTTGGACACCGGTGGCTATAACCTTTCTGAGGAAACACCAGATGCTACGTTGCTTAAAACATTAGCTCGTCTGTGAACAGTTATGCCCAGGTCACGTCAGATAGATCTGCATTGATGGTTTGTCTAACAATCAAGACAACTGCCATAATCCCACACAACGTCGTCGGACTTTCTTTTGTTTTGAGCCTGCCCTTATCAACTAAAGGACCATATAGGTCGAAAAAGAAAGCATTTTACTGATAAACTGTAACCTAACCAAACTGCAATTGTACAAAGGTCTGGTTCATGTGTTGGTGTTACACTGCAAAGGTTATGTAAGGAAACTGCATGCGTCCATAATCAAAAATGTAAACGTCTTGGTGAGTCAGTAGGAGAGCCTTAACCAAATCGAATGTAAACTATATCATGAATAAGGATTCATATAAGCCATACTGCCATCATGGCACAAACACGTTGCTAATGAACACATCGCTGCAGTTCCTTGAATTCCAAATATGAACACACATTTTGTAGAAGGTGCTGAATGCGAAGGAATGTAATACAGTGTATGAAGTGATGGAGAGAGCATCTGTTGGCGGGGGAGTGGAGGGAAGGAACAGTATTTCACAAATTCTGTTATGCTTGTATTGGATGGATGTTTCATCGATGTCCCCCGGCGCAGCATTAGAATGTGTCTGTCAAGGAAGTAATTCAAGGCGAGCGTTGTAATTTCCCATTTTAGGAGGACTTTCACACAATTTTAATTTGCTGCCATCTTCTTTAACTTGGGGTCTGAATGCAAATAAACCAAATTGATGATGATATATTTCATTACATTCTTGGAAACGGCTTTGGTTTGCACCTGTCTTAATAAACTCCACTGCGTTGTCACTTGAGGTGGTGGAAATTATGTGGAATTAAAATGACACAGACTTGGAGTGTGTTCGTGCAGGTGTGTGCAGACTGCAGGTTTGCTACAGCATTTCATTTTTTTGGAGTCGGTGTGAGTGTATCCATTACTGTTTTACATGCTGTTTTCAATATATTTTTTTCGTCAGGATTGCTTGTGTGTCTTTTTCGCAGTGTGTCTCCGCTCTGTGAGCGCCGTCCAGGACAGGCTGAGAATCTGCTGGAGGCTGCAGCATATTTTTTTTGTCAGCTACGGCACCTTAGGGATGCCATGTTCTCCAGCACAACCACTGCGGCACATACTTTATTAACTCCTGAAATTCATGAGGCTCATTTTTCTTTAACTCCCCTACACTCATTTCTCCCTTTTATTTTTTGTCACAAGGTTTCCAAATGCTGTAAGACCTCCAGATGAAGATTTCCAACAGAGTGGTTCGACGCTTCGTATGGCGCTTAACATGCCCCGCTGTGACACATTTTCGATCATATCTTTCATGTATAATTGTAAACCTAATGTATATATATTCATGTATTTATTTCAATCATTAATATGTGCACATACATAATTGTCGCAGCCTTGAGGAAGACTAATGACAACCCGTTTGTGCTACCACCCCACCTGAACAACAGCATGATACATGCCTTGGAAAAGTTGAACATGGGGAGACTTTAGTTTGCTCGTTCAGCAGGAATTTGATGTATAGAAAATTTCATCAGCAGCATGACTCCTATGTAAAGGCTTTGGTATGCTCCCAGGCCCACCTAATATAAGCAATGAACACATTTAATTTGAACCAAAACAATTACCATTACTTACTAAAATGACATAAACAAACAATTTATGTAGTTGTTAGTTATTGTTGGGGGAAAATGGTGTTGGTAAATTTTTTCATATTCAACATCGAAAGTGCACATCACCAGGGAAATGGACGGATTTTAAACTGACTACAAGCGAATGTTGGAGTGAATTTCCTCACTATGCCAGGACCTGCATATCAATTCAAATGACAGAAAAGAAAGGAGAAGGAAAAAAGATATCTGCCAAGGATATTTGGCAAAGACCAAAATGGAGGTGAATGATAGATGTTAATATCCAAGAGGTGGCCAGCGTCAGTGAAGTAGACACCAGCAAGTGCGAGGGGAAGAAGCATGACGCTGATAATTGCAAAGCTGTTCTGCATGTGTTTATATAGGAGAGAGGCAGGCCAAGGCCAACTTGTTTTTGGTTTTTTTTTGCTTCTTTGCAGGAACAAGTATTACATATGACAGGAATACATTCATCAGCATTGGAGAAGAAAGCTCAGGTTTGGCTAAACCATGTACCATTTAGCAGAAAAAAGCTCTGCTTCCCTGTCGGTGCTACATTCTGCTGCTCCACACAGGGAGAGAGCTGACGGTCATCTACTGCAGGTAACACACTGACTAGGAATAAGAACCTCATACGACCCCACATCAAAAGATCCCAACTATCACTTTAATAGCAGTGGATTTTACGAAGACGACCGCCCACGACATCTTTCAACTTTCCAACCTGACCAGTCGGGCCACCCCAGGGAGGAAGATGATGAAAGCCAGAATGGGAGTAATACTAATCCAGCTGGGTTTAAGGCTGCTACTGGCTAATATCTGGTTTCACATAAATAAAAGTGGCACATGAAGCAAGCAAGGCCATATCTTTACAGAGACCTGTCTCCACCACAGAGAATCAGAGATTGTTGTGCCCACATCTTTCCAGGTCTCCACCTCAACATCACTAATCGTGTTCCAAGTTGACAGAGCGCAAGACTACAGCGGGTGGAGGAATTGGTGGACTCGTTGAAGTTGAGAATGGTTACATCATTGTTGTTTGGTGCTCATATGCAGTCAGAGTTGATGGAAAGTGTTTACCTAATGTTGAACATTTAATGTGAAGATACCAACCACATTCCCATCATTGTTAATGTTGCTGCTGTTTATATTAACCCTGACACAAATTCAAGAGATGCACTCCATGTTTACGTCTATATGCGTATAAATAACTGTACATGTTTGCTTAGCATGATGGAGTTTACAACCATGTGTTGTACAAAGGCAGTGTTGAACCTTGAAAGCAGACTGGGTAGAGCCCATTCACTGGACCTTTTCAGGGGCCCTGCCATTTCTGTTGGTGAGCCCGTATGTTGTTGCAAAATACACATATGCCTTGCACATTTTTCCTAGTTGGAAAAAACAAAATTTTTAGCCCTAAAAAATGTGACAAAAATGGGTATGTAGCTCCAGTACTTCCACAGTAGAAACAACCTGTAAATCCTAACCCAGTCCCCATATGCTCACAGCTACATTCTGGCACTTAAAAATGACACTTGGCAGGTTCAAGCGCCGACAAGATGTGGAGGGCATGCGGGCATCAACCCCCCATTCTGGGATGTTCTGCCCATGGTTCGGTGTTGAGGGGGGGAAAAAAATGAAATATGTGCATGTAGCTCTGTATGTGTGCGTGGATGCGTAGCTCGGAGCACTTCCAGTGCCAGGTTTCCGCTGTGCCAATCTGTAGCAGCCATGGAGCATCCTGGACTTGCTCAGCCATCAATCAGTCGCCTGCCATGGCTGAGTGCATACAGACACACACACACACACACACACACACACACACAAACCTCTGACAACTCTCAGTTCAGAGAAAAACCAAGGCCACCCGCGACTTTATTAAAAGGCTACAGCTGTTGTGTGTGTGGGCACGAAGCAAAAAAGATTTTCTCTCCCAAGATTCAACACAGACAACAGGTCATGCTGCTTCGTCATTTTCTCAGTTTCTCCGCTTGTCATACTCCGCTGATAGCAATCTGGAGGACATACATTCTCAGTTTCACAAGTTCATGAGCCATCAATTTTACATTTGTGTGATGCTAGACTGTGATCCCTCTGGTGAGAGCTTTAAAAATAAAACCAGAACAATGATCACGATTCCGTGGCCTTCTGTGCCAAGATACATATTACCCAAATAGTACAACATCAAACTCTGCTACATTTTTTTTTTCAATCTTCAATCTTCAATCTCCAGTTCTTGGAGCAGTTTGTTTGTTTGTGCTTTAGCCTGATACATGTAACTGGAGGTTTACTGATAAAACTCCTGCACAATGGCTCCTGAAGTGGGCACAGCCTTAAGGCTACAGTGTGGATTAGTTGGCACCTGTCAATTGCAACCAACTGAATTTAGATAATGTCTACAAGGCTCACTGCACTGTCTGCCGGCGGACTTCTTCTGTAGCCCATGGAGAACTGTTTGACGTGAAACAGTATGCTTCTAGTGGTTGACACATTAAAAACGCGAGGGACAACCAGGTGGACCCTTGACTGGTTTGTTGTCCACCAGGCAACACCAGAGGCAGATATGGTATGTAAAAAAAATAAGAATGTTTTTTAAGTCCAATAAATGTCAGTATTTTATGGCCCAAAAAATTGTTTAGTGTAACAAACACATACAATTGATAGATGAATACATACAATAGATCAATAATACATAAAAGTAATACATAGATGAATAATAGATAAAGAATACACACGATACTGTATACATACTGTATACCCGCAATCGGGTCGGCCGGCCCTGCCAACTAGGTGTCCCTTATTTATATTTCAGGGAGTTGGCAACCCTTTGTGGACTCCATGGAGTAGGAACCGGAACTATTCTTCAAAATGCTTCAGTTCAATATACTCTATTATTATGAAACTATGATTGTGAAGATTATATTCAATTTCTGCTGCCCAAATCCTACAAACAGGACCATGCTCCCAGTGAACAATGCGAAATGCTGATGTGATCCACGTTCACCATCTTAATTTAGCTTGCTAGCATGCTAAATTAGCCTGCCAGCATGCTAAATTGGCAGTAAACACAAAGCACAACTTAAGTTGATGGGAATGTTTTCAGTTTTTTGCAGGTATTTGGTCAAGTATTAAACAAATAAATATTTCACCCAATGGTGATGGTGCATGCCATGTTATATTTAAAACCACTGATGTGAACCTCATGGCAGTGGAAGTCAGCGGATAACCAGGGCCAGTAGCCTTCATCCTCTAGGGACCAAAGATCTAAGTACGAAGTTTGTCAATCCATCCAGTATTTGTTGATATTTTCAGTCTGGACTAATGTAGCGGTTCAAAAAACGCTGTCGGGTATGGTAACTAGCATAGTCCATTAGCATTGCTAAGAGGAAAAAAAGGCAAGTAAAAGTGCAGGTTTACCAATTGTGCTGCATGTGCGACAACTCAAGCATCCATGGAATCCAAGCATGGTCGGTGCTATTATTAGAGTGTGTGTTAACATTGATTCATCGTATGCACCTGCATATCATCATCGTCTGTGGTACAACATTAATTCTGCACATTAGAGTCTGTTTGCAGGTGGTGTGACGCCACTGGAGCCAGCATTGTCCAGGTGTGAGGACTACAATTTGACAATCAAAAGAAAATCTGGGGGTGTGGGTTTAGAAAGAATCGAGCTCAGCAGGCAATGAGATAATTGTTGCTGGTCAAGGTGCATTGTGGGTAATGCAGGTCACAGTTTATCAAAGAAAGAAGAACTTGTAGAATTTTAAAAATGATATAGGAATGTAATGGTAAATTGTTGGAATACTCTTGTATTAACTATCAAAGATGAGACGTAATTGGTGATTTTCTGCAGCACATGTGGAAACTCATCTTGAAATGCTTCATTATGGAAACAATGTAAAGAACATTAACACGAAGAAATGACCGGGATTGTCTGGCTCTTCAACACGAATAAATTAAACTCTGCACACAAGTTATCATCTGAGTTACCGCTGTGTTACCTGCAAACACAAAGGAAACCAGATCTAATTGGCTGACAGCCAAAACACATTTGATTGTTATATGCACTAAAAAAAAATGTGTGTTTGCAGAGTCTGAAATACAGATGGATTGCAAACATTTGAAAAAAAATATATCGCAGACTTTAAAGTTGGTGCCGTGGCGCATTTTTCCTAGGAAGCAGCTTCAGATGGAGCGGTTGTGTTTAGGCTGTACAGCTTCAGGGCGAATTTGAACTGTAGGAGGTCGCGAGATCAAAGATGGCCAGGATAGTGTCCTGGGTGGGCCACGCAGGAGGTGTATTATCTTGCTGCTGGGTATTTCTAAAATGCCCGTGTAAAGGGTCAAGGTTGCTATTGGCCGGCACTGCTGGGGGTCTTTGAACATGATGCTCATCCCACGGAGGGGCTTAAACACTCTTTACTTAACACGTGAAGGTGTTTTCCGCCACATGTGTGCAAACGCAGTTGTAAACCGGAGCAACAGACATAATTTTCTTTAAAATATTAATATCAAAATAAATGAGGAATGAAAGAAACCCCTCGAGATGCATTTTAAATTTTCCAACGGTCCAAATTAAACTAGCCATGTATTCCTTACACTGCATAGCTGCAACAGAAGGTTATGTAATCTCAGGGGTATTGTATACCATTCATTCCAAATGATTTACTTAAGTAAACATACTGGTTACTTACATGCCTGCCAAATGGACTTGCGGTGTGTGGTTAATCATAGGAATGCTTTAAATACCAGCACAAGGCAGGATTCATAAATAATGTGACACCATCGAGGAGATTGCTTATCTATAATGCATGCTTTTGTTTGCTCCGCATCCTGTCGGGCACCGCGCTTGTCATATATGACACAGATCAATAGACATGTGGAAATTCATTACTCGCACACCGAAACGCATGAAATATTAAAGCAGTTGTGTTATTCGTTGTTGAAACATCCCCGTAGATGAGCATGTGTTTTTCAAAGCACAGTCCTTTGTGTAAATAAGAACAAAGGCCCCGGCTTCAAAAGAGGAAGATGAAATGATGAGAATATCTGGTCATAATTTGATGACAGAGCCAATGTATATTTTACACAGAATCGCTGTGTGTCATCCTTATCTGTAAACCGACAAGACTTCATGCCTCATCTTGACCGACTGCAATGATGCAGCGCAACGTCTGCCTGACAGACCACGTCCTCCTCAGCATTTATATATGAACCAAAAAGCTGGGTTTGGCAAAGAGGAGCATTAATGGTAAAGGTAACGTGATACAGATGTTTAAAAAATTATGATATATATTCATTAAACGATTGAACGAATTCGGAACAAAGCATTTAAAAATGCCAAAAGTAAACAAACTGATCAAGGCAGTCCAAGACCATTTTGCGAAGTCTGGTGGCTTTGAAAAGAGCAACATAGCGTTGTTTTTCACAAAAAACACAACGCTAGTTTTGGAGAGTAAATTTTAATCAGAAGGGAAAGATCTTCATTGACATCCACTTCTTTCTTTTGCCTAAACACACTAAATAAACAAACTCTCTTTGTTTTCGTGAGTGAATACACAATTTCATACTGTCTTACTTTGTTGACATTTAGCGGACCCTGCCACCTTTCCAGTTTCAAACATTTTTCCTCTGAAAACAGCTTTTATATTTGCTTAGGGAAAAACAAGTATTTCTGATTTTGTAAATATTACCTCATCTATGTTATACATATTAATATTCTGAGTTTCAATTTCTTCTCAAAAACTACACAGTGCCCCTTTAAAGATTAGTTGGAGAATATCAAAACAACAACAAAAGGCAGTTGGGTGCAGTTAGTGCATTAGATTAATTATAATTATGAAGCAAAAACATCGATGTGGGAAAACCCCAATATATGGTTAAATGACTTCTCTTTGATAACCTTTTAAATTTGCTTTTTTCACCATCTTGAATATCTGCACATCCAGCACACAGGGGCATCAATTGTTTCATATGGCTTCTTCTGTGGACAGGGCTCTGAAATCAGAATCTGCCAAGCTCCAAATGCAGGTTGATTTTTCGTCAGGTGAATAAATATTTGAATGCTATCCGCCACACTGATTGGTAAATGTTTGCAACAAACATTTGTCATGTCATCAAAAACTATACCACATATTGGTGTCATTTGCAGCTGCATTTCTGTCCTCTGCTGCCTGTGTGTCGGAGTTTCAAACGCACAACAAACAACACAGGGTCAAAGAATTCATGGTGCATCATGGTCGCCTCTTAAGCTCTGGCCACGAAGAACATTTTAGTTTTTCTATGTTTGTCTATGTTGAAGTGCATAGACATCTGTCCTTACTTTCTTTGACTACACCAATTTTAACAATTAATAACTATATCCCATTATTACTATTTAAAGCATTAGTTTTCTCTGAAGTTCGAGAAGTGGTAACTCACAATAGGATTCCTATTTAGCATATCAGTGGTAATACCTAGCTCCACAAGCAGAGCACGGTGAAAAACAAGAATTGAAGTGTTTTCTAGGTTGCTGGGCCACCATGTCAACCAAATGTCTCCCAACGTGTGTTCTCAATAATGACAGAATCCCATCTGGCTCCATGGGAACATTCTGCATAAATGCATGTGTATGTTCACAGAGTCTGGAATGTAGAGAGAGTTTTAAACAGCCACTCAGACTTTCAAAGTATAGCTGCGATGAAGTTGATAAGATCAAATTGTTGTACTTATAATAAAATATGTACAATACATGTCATATTATGTTCACATTAAATGTTGACTGTCATAAAGGGAAATGGTGGAGTGAAAGGTGTGAAGGCAGCTAAGCCAGTGCCAACAGTTTAAGACTGAGTTCCAAAATGTGTAACTGTCACATCACTGGATACTCTGAACCAGAACGTAGGTGTTTCTAGCTGTCACAGCATTTTCAGCCATGTTTGTGGCAAGTATTTTAAGCCAAAACATGATCTTTTCCTAACCAACTAGTTTTTGTGCCTAAACCTAACTGGTCCATAAGCACAGCGCTGTAACAACATAAAACACAATATTGAACCACAACTAGGGATGCACCGATACCACTTTTTTTCAACCCGATACGATACCGATACTTAGATCTGAGTACCGTACTTTCCAGACTATAAGCCACTACTTTTTCCCCATGCTTTGAACCCTGCGGCCTATACAACGGTGCGGCTAATTTATGGATTTTTACAGCTAACGGCCACTAGGGGACCTCCTCAATCTATGCATTGTACAGGTTATGTCCCTCACCTTTAACGCCTGGTTTATTATTACGCTTCTGCGTCGCGGCGACAGCGTAGCTACGTCGTCGACCCTACACCGTCATTGAGCATTCGGAGTTCTGCGTCGAGGGAACGCGTTGTTCTGTCGGTGGACGTCATCAACGTCAGTGATTCAGGTTTGTTATGCTAACAACACATAGTCAGACAGGTGGCGGTGCTAACGGAGCTAACAGCTGTCCGTCAGTCTGACCGAGAAGTTTCTCACTTTACTTCGCTGTTAGTTGAATTAAATGACATTCATGTTGTCTTTAACTGTCCGTGCGAACCAGTCCGCAGCTTTGTGCGTCTGTTTGTGCGTCTCTGACTCTTGCGTGTTGACCTTTTGCGTGGTCATAGGTTGTGCAAATATGCAACTTGTTTGCTGAAATGTTAATAAAATGGAAGCTTCCCCAAACAGCAGTCTCTTTCCCGACAATCTCCTCTGTGCACGAGCCTTTACATATGGTAATTAAACGCTAAAACACCTGCGGCTTATAATCGGGTGCGGCTTGTATATGTACACATTTGTGTTTTTCCCTAAAATTGGCTGGTGCGGCTTATATTCAGGTGCGCCTTATAGTCCGGAAATTACGGTACTTGCCGATACCGAGTACCGATGCCGATACTACTACCACCAAAACAACCCCCAAATAACTATTTGGCAAAATGTAATTAAATCGAAGACAGGTTTTATTTTCTTCTCTGCTTGTTACAACAAATGATGATAAATGAAAAATAAACATTTTCTGTGAAATTTTCTGAGAATTATTGCAGAGTTTCCACATTTTAATCAAACAAAATATCAATTAATTATTTTGCACTGTCTCCAGCTTTCAGATTGACACAATATTGATGAACCTATTGCAGAGTGTCCATATTTGAATCAAACAAAATCTCAAACTTCAGTCAACATGCAATGGTGTGGTCTCTGAACTAAGTTTTTTTGGGGATCTCTGCATGATCAGCTGTGAGCCTGTTTCTTGCTCCTCCATCGCTCCTCATGGGCTCCCGTAGTTCATAGTGGCTCCGCCCCCGCATTGACTTTCCACAGAGAAACAAACACAACAACATTCAGCCAGCGAGCCAAGAGCTCGTTCCTAAAACTGCACCGTCTTGTTAGTAGCTTGGTTTTGTGGCGTCGGACCTCGAACAAACCACGGTCCGCTGCACAGTTTGTTCAAAGGCTGTTGTGACTAAAGACAGCGGGCCGACACATTTATCTGAGCCTCTCAAACAGACGCACATATCAGAGTGGGACACCTGTTGCTCACTACGAGAAGACCGCGGCAGCCCACCTGGGCTATAAAGCAGCTAACATTAGCAGAATTATTTAATCATTGTGTCCCGTATGAGAAGAAAGGGTCCCTGTGGACAGCTGTTATGGATGCAGTCACGTTGCATATCGTTAAAGATATAGGAAATAAACACCCTGAATTTGAAAAGGAGTATAGTGGCTCTGAGCTAGCAGTATAGCGGCGCATCGCCGCTATTCCACCATCTGGGGAGAACACTGATTGGTATCGGTTCTTGGTATCGGCGAACTTTAACGAGTATATTAGAACAGCATCGGCCTGATTCCAGATACCAGTATCGGTATCGGTGCATCCCTAACCACAACATAACGAAATGTAAAGCTGCAGCATATCCATGGCTTGCAGAAACCCTCATTGCAATAATTCATCCTGGCGAATGGGGTTGGCTGACAGGATAATATCAGAGCTAAACAAACATCTGGGAGAAATACGTAACAGAATCCCCTTCAAGCTAATAAATCCATGCACAAACAAAGCCAATCATGAAGCGTCAGTGAGTCAGAGCGTGTCAGATTGGGAGACTTTAAATGCAGCATCAAGGCTGTGCAGAGCTGCTGAGCGGATTGTTTACCAGCTAGTGTGCTGTAAATTCAGGTCAGATCTCTAACAGATTTATGCTTCCTTTTTTTTTTTCCTCCTCTCCCACACAACACAGTCGCCCCCTCACTCCCCCCGTCCCTTGGGAGCCACAGGTGTTGGCAGTGATGGCTATGAAATGAGTTCTCACTGAACAAGGGGTTTCAGCCTCAGTTTGAACCCCTTGGCTTGGCAGAAGACCACGATGCATCGCCCGAACATCCATCACTATTTTTGTCGTTCCTTTTTTTTTTCTCTGTCATGTGTGTCCCATGCCATTCTTTTTTCTCCTCTTTTTTAAAATTCATTCCAGAGCGCATGGCGGTAGAAAAGCTTTGAGCTGCGATGCCGCATGGACGTTTATGTAAATGGCAACATACTCATGTGGTCACCCAGTTCTGTTTTTGATGTTCTGTTTTTAAAAAAAAGAGAGAAAGACGCTGACAGATATTCATTTAATCTCCACCTAGAACATAACGTTCACATGAGGTGGTGTCTTTCATGTTATGTGTCATCCTGTTAGTCATAATGAGCATTTTCAAATGCAGCGCCAGTCTATTTTTGCACATCAAACTGGTCATAAACAAAAATTCTGCAGACGGGAGTGAGAAAAAACGAAAATCCTGCAGAGATCGCACAAGGAATGACAACCTGAGACGGTATAGCGCTAATTGGGAAAACTAATGCACGGTTTAACCCGCGTGATCAGCCACATAATTACACAATTGAGGTTTTAATCTGGCAGATTAAGAGCGCGGCCGCGTTACAGCATCGCAAGGCTCAAAAAGTGGGTCAGCTTTACCTAACCGAAAGGGCACATTACCTTTCATCTCATTTTCATCACTTCAATTTAGCTACATAACAATAAAGGTGACTTTTGACATTTGGAAATAATCAAAAGAGTTACGCACTTACACTTTATTCTCCACCGGTGTAATTGATTTCACGTATCTGGCAACATCAAAGGGGGTTTATTTCCAGTCAAGGACCTTCTCCATGCTTTTTGATCTTCCCTCGCCGTTTTCATTATTGTCAAACCAACACTAACCCATATTTATGGATGAGTGTATTCTACAAATCCAACCTCTTCTAATTACAGGGAATAAAAGGCAGTTCTATTTTGGATGAAAGCCTGCTGACAGAGTTGGCATTGTCGGGAGCAGGCGCCGCATCGCCTCATTTTATCACTAATAAAACAGCCGAAGACAGCTGAAAACCAAGTTGTATCAGTTTAATACACAAAATACGGCATAGTTCACGCACGCACATGAAGCCTCAAGTTACGCATGTGTCAATAGGAATAACTTAATACAAAGAAATCTCCTGCGCGGACCTAATAGAAAATGTAAAACAGAATGCCAAATGAGACAAAACACCTTTTTGATGCTTCTGTGTTCACATTCAGCTCTCTCTTACACACACACACACACAAACACACAGACTGTCTTTTATGCCAGCATATTGCAGGTCTGGGCTCGCCTCGGCTCGGGGCGAGCAGACAGACGCAAGGGTCACCGCCTCACAGCTTGCGACGGGGCTAATTGATGCCCAGCAGCTTCGGGAAAGTAAACAGACTCATGACAATGTCTTTATTTTCGTTCCTCGCTTTCATACATTTTTCAAGGCCACAATGCAGCGCGCGGAGATGTCTTATTTAGGAATACAGTTACATTACATAAGCCCGACTGCTTTTTATTCGAATGCTTTTTTTAACTTGCGAGAGGTATTTTGGCTCCTGACACAAGGCAAATCAGACTATGATCAGAGAAATAAGCAATGACAGGGAGTAACATCGGTTTTTATATACTGGACTTAAAGGGTAGTGTCCAAACACATTAGAGCACCTTTTTTCCAAATGCACTGAGGCAGAGCAAGAAATTGAAGTTCATCTTAGACCAAACTCTGGTTTAGTATCTGCATGGTAAAATGTCAACCCTATTGCAAGGCAAATGCTGTACATTTATATTGGATGGTTCTGCTCACCTCGGTTCACTGACTATAGTAAAAGAATTTCTTTTCCAAAATATGTACAAGAGTTGGGGAAACAACAGAGTTATCACAAATAATCTATGGTTAGGAATAAATGTTTGCAAAGTATGTTCCTGCAAACCAAATATATTGTATTTCTTTAGGTTAATTTTCTTATCTGTTGTGAGAATGCTGTGCTTGTGGTCTGGTGAGGTTTAAGCACAAAAAGCACTTGATTAGGGTTCGGAAAATATCATGTTTAAGCGTAAACTCAGGAACAGATCATGTTTAGGGTTGGGGCTATAGAGTCAGAGCTAGGGTTGGGGCAAGGGTTCCGTAGTCAGGGTTACAGTTACTAAATTATCGTGTTTATTATTAGGGTTAGGGTTAGGTTAAAAAAAAGATAATGTTTTGGGTTAGGGCTATAAAGTCACTGTTAGGTTTAGGTTTGGATAAGTGGGAAAAGATTATGTTTAGGGTTAGGCCTATAGAGTCACGATTAGGGTTGAGGGTTATGGAGTCAGGGTTGAGGGTTATGTTTGGACTAGAGTTAGAAACGATCACATTAAGGTTTAGGGTTAGAAAAAGATCGCATTTAGAGTTAGTTTTAGGGAAAGATCATAGTCAGGAATAGGGTTAGAGAAAAGACCATGCTTTGGCTTATAGTATCTGAGATATACTTGGCTTTGTTGCCAAAAACAGGGCTGTCCTAGGTCTCGTTAAAAATGTGCAGTGGTGTCATGAAGTCGCAACCTGCCCTCACTGGCTTTGAAGCCTTCTCAACTGTAAACCCACCACCATCCTCTCTACCTGCAGCTGCAAAAGTCCAGTCAACAGTGAAAAACTGCAAAAGAAAATGCACATTTGTGTTGACTTCTCTACACTCTCACCATTGAATCTTTTTATTTTGGTTTTATTTAGTTTTGTCTGCTTGTTCAATTAATTTCTATTACCTTTATAGTTATTGCTCCAGTTAAACTTTGCTTTGCCTTCTGGCTCTTTGCTTTGCCTAATTGTTATGCTCTTGTTTTAAACAACCTTTAGTAACTCTGTTTTTTTTGAAGAGTTATTTTTATTCTTAATCCTGGCAAGGTTATAGGCTTGTTATTGGCTCACAGATCTGATACTTTCATCTGCAGCAAGCTTTTGTCTCTCTGGCCAGCAGGAAACGTCAGCGGACATTTGAGTCATTCTTCTTTTTGTCGTGATTAATTTTCATTGCACTTTCTTTCACATTTTGTTTTTGTCCACATTTTACCAGGAAAACTCTTTTAGAAATTTGTGATTGACAGATTTACTCATGCAGTAGTGTATGAGATGGTAAGAGATTGGAGAGGCCGGACCAGATAATATTTAGAATGTAATAAATAAAGATATTAAGAATGTTTTTTTTATGAATTTTAGTTTCAAACAAATGCAATTTTCATGTTGACAAATTGACATCACAGCCACATTTTTTGGTTCATGTCGGAGTTGTGGGCAGACTTTAATGTGTTTACATGACTCACAAAATGCTAAGATATATCAAATTAGTCAGTCCTCCACATTTGCATAAAACCTGTCAATTTTGTTGAACATGTTTTTTGTTTGTTGTCACGTTCTGCCTCTCCCTCCATCTCTGAGCTACATTCTCACTTTCTCAAACCACTGCCATTCTCCTCGGCCCAGTTCTGATCCAGCCCTGCATGCCCTCCCCCTACCCACGCTCACTCCGTTTGCATTTTTGCATGGTGCGTCATTCCAGACAGCCCTGAGTGGGAGTGGATTATGGAGCCCTCCAACACAGTCTGCGTCAATGCAGGCCTTAACCCTAACCCTAAGTTTGCTTTCAAGTTTCAAGGC
Source organism: Diplodus puntazzo (assembly GCA_963678695.2). Taxonomy (NCBI): domain Eukaryota; kingdom Metazoa; phylum Chordata; class Actinopteri; order Spariformes; family Sparidae; genus Diplodus; species Diplodus puntazzo. The sequence continues at coordinate 11,739,654 of OZ023178.1, forward strand.
AACTGAACCTGAATGTTAAAATGGCCGGGAAACTACCGACCTAACTGTTTTTGTCTGTAACACTTTCAGTTTTGGGTTCTTCCCCGTGGCCAACCCCCATCACCACTGCACCAGTTTTTTAAAGATAAAATTAGAACAACGTAGGATTATTTAAATGGCTGCAGGTCACAATTAATTTTTTTTATTTATTTATTTTTTGTTTTGTTAAAAATATGAAAACACGCCTGAGTGCTTATCACCTTAATTGGTGAATAACCTGCCAATTTGATTCTGTTTGCATTTTAAAAATGTCCAGGTAATTACTTTGACAAGTAAACAGTAAATATGGCTTTTTTAGGCTTCCATGGAGACACAATAAAAAGGTCAGCAACACAGCAGCATGTACACAACATAAACAGACACAATCACGCACACATCTGCCACAGCATGACAAAAATGCACAAACACCAGACACTCTGTCCCGCCCCCTCCTGCTGCTAAACTCTCATGTCCAATTCAATGTCAACATCAATCTACTGTCATGAGAGCCGCTCTGTGTGGGGAGTCAGAAATCTGCTGGATGACCGCTGACTCGCGTCTTTGATGAGGTCAGACTGGCAGGTGGAAAAAAAAAGAAAAAAGCTGAAAAATACATCCAGACACAGCTGGAGCGTCCGTGTTGAACAACGCCCTGCGGAGTGCGGAAATGAGGGAAATACTAAACAAGATTCCTTTTTTCACAGCACATTTCAAGGGAACTGCCACATTTCCACTATTCATGTGTTCTCGTGGTTCACTGACAGCTGGATCCGAATCTAAAAACAAGAAATTTGAAGGAAATGATTGAAATGAACTGTTTACACAGTGTGTTTTTAAAAAGATAAGTACATTTTGATTTAAAAGTGTATCTTAAATTATAAGTGTATTTTGATTTAAAAGTTTATTTTACATGATCAGTGTATTTTAACTTATAAGTGCATTTTGATTTGTAAGTGGAATTCTTTTTAATTATAAGTGTATTTTAAATCAATGTATGGTTGAATCAAAGTATTCTCTGTGAGACTTTGGTAACATCAGCATAAAAGATTCACATTAATTACACTGTTATGCCAAGTATGCATTGGAATGATTAATCTGAAGGAAGCAGGCCAATCAGGACCCCTATATCGTGGTGGAAACAAAAACAAACCTTAGCCCACTACTTACCCTGATGAAGCCCAGCCATTACACAGTGATTAAACATGAGCTCAGCTGTTTACATTCCTAATTTATTGATTTACATTTAGCGCTAATGTGATTCTACTCATAGACCGGCTCCGTAATATGGTTAGCTCTAACCTTTCTGCAGTGGTACCGCCCTGGTGTTATGCTGCTGACAATCAGATCAGCGGAGTGCAAGCGGAAGCTGAATTCCCCTTGAGGTGGCGTTCTCCTCCGTCAGCTGCGGGAGCCAGCGTGAGCAACCAACTCTGCAGGCAAACCAGCAGCATAATTAATCAAAAAGGTCAAAATAATTGACTTGATGGCGAGAGCAAAATTATTTTTGGTTAAAGGGAAGCAGTATTCAGTGCAGTTTTAAAATGCCAGCCCAGAATTTGAATTGATTACCCCAAACGACTTTATGTACCTGAACCAATGCTGTCAGCTTTATCGCAGCTCTCAGCTAACATACCTCCGGCGAAGATGGTCGACGACTGTGGCACTGAGATGTACTGCAAATTACACGTTGCGTGCCTGAAATAGTTGTGGACATAATTGACCAATTTATGTTGTTTTCTTTTTCTGTTAAAAAGGTTTTCTAGCTCTCATGTTGTTGCTTTCTTGTGTCATTAAGGTCCAGTGTGTAGGATTTAGGGGCAGAAAGCATAATTACTAATATTACTCTAGTGTATAATCACATGATACTAAGAATTGTGCGTCTGCTCCCGAGAAGAAGCCTGGAAAAATGGATCTACTGTTACATCATCTGAGCTCAGGGGGCAGAATGTGATCTGCCTTGTGCGTAAACAGGTGGATTTCATGCTTAAGGAATTTAATGCCGTTATGAGACCAATCACAATTTGTATCACAAGTACATGGGTTCTCCTGTGTGGCCCTCAATGATTAGCTGGCTCACTAAATTTGGACTCCGGTGTAAAACAATTAGATGTTAAATTGGTAAGAAATTATAGAACGATCCTAATCACTAAGCAAAAATGTTTTGTAAAGTGTTCACTTCATAATATGGTCTTTTTCTGATATTTTTTTTGTTCAGAGTGAAAGGTTGGCAGAAGTATCTCTAATGAGCAAATAACTAACACGCAGCATGTGGTCATTATCCACATTTTTAGAACATTGACCAACAGCATTGACTTCCTGTGTCTTTAGGCAATCTTCATCTACGATTAAGGCAAATCTTTAGTTGATGGTAAGACACTACTTATTATTTTGATGTCATGCATATGGATTTTCTGCACATTTGTAATTTCTAATATGGCTTCAGGTTGCAGCCTTTAGTGTCCGTCCATGTTGTATCCACATACGACTTCAAAGCCCATTAACGAGCCAAAGACCGACTTCCCAATTTGGGAAACGGGACCATCCAAGGAGCTTGCGATAGCACAGCAAATCATTGGTATACATTAACTAGTAAGCAATTGTTTTCTTGTGTTTAAAAGCCATCCTCCCCAAAACATTTAGAATTCACTGTGCCTGAATGTTGGCTACCAAAGGAAAAGTAAGCACAACTTTTATGGAGGCAGCGGGCAAATCTGATAGCCACAGATTGGATAAACAAGAGCACATGTCAGAAGTCCTCTACTTGTGGGGGACTTATTGCCAATGAGGAGAAGCTCAGCGGGAAGGTGACTGGGTCAGGTGATTAATAGTGCTGGGAAACTAGTGGACAGGTGAGGGATATCAGATCTGGAAATATCTGTAGTATATAGAGGAAAGGAACTTGATTGTATGCTCCTGAGGCTGGATCCGTGTAATGAAAACCTGCCTGTGCACTCAAGCAGGCTTTATTTGGTGACCAATCCTTCGGAAAACTAGCCTGTTTGTCGAACGCTTCCAAATGCAGACAAACAAACATTTGAACAACTCCCCCTCTTTCCGCTATCATTTGGTCTCTTGTAGCTTATTGTGAAATCTTAGTAGAATCTGTTTGGCATGAGCAAGCCGAAGTGTCCGCAGAGTGTTAGTTCGCTGTGACAATCGAAAAGGAAAGAAAACAAAAGCAGTAATTGGTTGCACACCCCGTCTGTCTTACTGTGCGATGAACCCCCCCGGAATTGCATCACAGCCGAGAGAGACTTGACTCAGATTGGATGCTGTTTGAGACTCGAGAGTAACTCCATCATGAAACTCTTTTTCAAACGCCAAATGGGTGCGAACATGGAGATGTAGCGTGCTGTGTTGGTGGCGTGTCTTTGTCTTTCAAGAGAAAAATCTGGCTTCAAAGTGTTCTTACATATGCACTGAGGACACGGGGCATCTGTCTGAACAGCAACTGTGTGTGGTGACAAGCTGCTTCAAAGTGCAACTCAAAAACGCATTGAGAATATTGGACATTCATCTTAACATCCCTCTGTTCTAGCATATATCAAAGGGTTGCTCCGAGCACCATGGGGCAACTTCTTTGGTCCATTAAAGGGATTTAAGTGACGGGATGGTGAGGAAGTTTCCACCAAATTTTACCTCATAAATTGCAGACTATTAACACATTGGGGGAAGTTTTTACACTTTCATTTTTTGAGACATCCTCTGCCTATTGAGACGTGAGCTGTTTTGTTTGTATAATCATGAAAGAGATTCCAGCAGCAACACATTCTTGTAATGTATTATTTGGCGACCCTTTCTCTCCTAAGTATGTACAAGCCGATGGAGATGTTTTGCCTTCAGCGCACAGTTATCCAGAAGGCCAACGTGTGAGATCGCTTGTCAGCTCCAACTTTATCTCCCGCAACAATCTGAAAGCGCTCTGACAGGCGTTGGTTTCAAGGGTGACATCTACTTCAAGAAGTCTTTGATAGCGCGTCAGGAAACCAGAACAGCAAATTTGATGAGTGATTTATAAAAACACAGAGCTGATATAATTTATTTTCTTTGAGACACAACTAATCTTCATACCTGAATGACAAAAAAAAAGCAGGCAGCACAATATTTTTGTCTGCTGGAATGGTCACTGTGTCAGATTATGACATTACAGAGTCATCAATTCTTGCCCTCTTGGCTGAGAGACGTGTCACCATCTCCATAATGTCGTCGACAGGGTTGGGAGGGTCACTGGGTTGATAATCTATTCCGATAACAGCTACTAATTACCTGTTGAGAAGAAAATTTGTAACCTTAACCAAGTATCACAGTACCAACTAGAAAATGCACCTCCTGCTGAAAAACGCAAGTGTGAATGCTGAAATGCAGAATTGCATGCACCACAGCGCCAGAAAGCAGAGTTTATGTGCATGTCAGTATGTGTTTCTGGCCGTTTCATGGCTGTATTGTGATTGCATGAAATCACATTTATGATAATAAAGATAAAAATAAAGATCTGAGTATCGAGAGTGTGAATGAGGATTCAAATGCTTCAAAAAAGACAATAGAATTTAAGTAACTTGCATTGTTTTGGGATGTTTTGCAGGTTTCTGCTTCAAACTCAAAATAATGGTGAAATTAAAAACTACTTGGCTAGGTTTAGGCAAAAAAAAACAAACAAACACTTGGTCAGGTTTAGGCACCAACCTCCCCCCCCCAAAAAAAATAAGCAAAATCAGGAGACCTTACCTAGTTTTATTACCACACAGTTCCAGAGAGACAGCGAGCGTCCCTGCAACCATAGAAAAACTCACTGTCACTCATGGCCGCCTCCTCTGTGTTGCAGTGGAGAGGGAGAGAGACGCTGCTACCAGAAGAGCTGCTGACTCTCATCCATCTGTGTGCTGTCACTGTCCTCTTTTTGTGTCATTATCAGCTATAAAGTTGTTTTTCAGCTGTGAGGAGATGGCCGTGTGGCATGGGCGCATGTGAAACATGGTAATTGGGTGAGTCTCACAGTCAACGCGTGAAAGTCGGCAGCCCTGTTTAAAACTGGAATCCTGATAATGATACCCAGTTTTACCAAGTGTATAAGTAATCACATTACATCTTCTTGTTCTGTAATTTTAATAGAATACAGTTACCTTTTTTGCATCCTAATAACATAACAAATTACATCCAGCATGTATTTTCTATTCCAGGCGGCTTGATCGAGGGATCTATCGGGTTGTCACTCACTATGATACATTACAGATTACCCCATTTCTGTCAGGGCAGGTTGCTATTGGGCTGATACTGTCTGAGTCTGAACCCCAGAAAAAAAATGTTTTTTTCAATTAACCTGACTGATTGTACTGCTGCTCAGGTTGAACTTGGGTGAAGGAAACGAAAGACATGGGAGAGATGTCTGTCCAGTACATTTTGTACAAGTCTACACCATCCTGAAAAAGTGGTTAAATCAGGCCAAAAAGTGAGAGCAAAAGTAATGGGACTACGCAAAAAAAGTGCTTCCTACTGAATCCAAAACACAGTAGGAATGGTGGTGTGGGAACAAACAGGAGAGAGCAGGTCACAAGATTGAGTACTGGGCGCAACAATCTTCTATTCCTACCTATCCCTAACCCTAATAAGCGTCTATTAAAATATTTTTCATGAAGTTTTTTTTCACTTTATTAAGATCTAAAAAAACGAGGCTAATCATCAATAAACTTTTATCTAGCATTTGTTTTAAATGTATCACAATGTTTTTTTTTATTACAGATGATAATATCTGCATAACGAGTAAAAGTTTGATTCTTTGAAAAATACACATTCAATTTCAGGATATTTTGGTATTTGATAAGTCCCCTTTTGCTTTAATGACTGCATGAAAACTCCAGCTGGCATGGTCTACGACCACATTCTCTAACATTGTCTTGTCAACCTTGAAATAATTAGAAAGTTGAAGGATTCATGCAGTAAATGACTGTGTCAGAGGCTGGCATGGACTCCACAAGTCTGTGCAAAACCAGGATGTATGTACTGTGGGATCCGAAAGTCTAACATTATATATAAAAAAAATCACTAATATCGTGATGTCAACCTGGAAATAATGAGATCATTTGAGGATTCACACAGTTAATTGTTAGATTCTTCATTCAAAATTCTGGAGTCTGTGCCAGCTTTTGACACTGTCATTTACTGTCTGAATCAAACTGTTTCATTATTTCCAGGTTGACATAACAGTATTACAGATTGTCAATGTGGTCTCAGACGTTTGCACCCCACTGTACATCCTGGTTTTTCAAAAACATGTGGAGTCCATGCCAGCTCGAGTGCATGCTATCATTAAAGCTAAAGGGTAACATGCTATAAGATGTTGTAACTTTCCACTCAAATTGTTACATTCTTCATACAAACTTGTGGAATCCATGCCAGCTTCTGAGCATCTGACAGTTTCATTTACTTCTCAATCCACAAAGTTTTTCATTATTTCCAAGTTTACCCGTCATTTTTCAGGAAATTCGATGTGGCCTCTGACTTTTTGATGGCACTGCACATCCTGAGTAGGAGTGTAACTTAGATTCTGTAAAATTATTAGCATTGTACATTTAGTACATTGTACCTCCTGTCTAAGTTTATCTATGATGGTGGTTCACCTTCGGCCCTTGTTATACTGTGAGATGCAGTCTATTTAACCTTTCAGCCTCACGTCACTCTCACCTGGTAAAGAGAGCACCTCTGCCCTCGCTAATTGAGTTATTCGCCGCCGTTTGGCCGAAAATTGACTGTACGAGCGCTCACACTTGCAAACAACTACACAAGTATATAAAACAGTCAGCTGCTGCAGTGATTTACAGCAGTGCACGGGCGCAACACAGAGAAAAACTTTTGTAACAAACCAGACCTTTTTTTCCTCAGTGTGTGAATTATATCACACACAGACACACACACAAGCACTGCAGAAGTAATATTTTGTTTTCCAGTACTTAATCCTCCTCCTGTCTCACTATCTCCGAGATCTGCAGTATCCATTACCTTGGTCCTCGCAATCCCCCCAAGATTACTTTGTTATCATCCATCTATATCTGTCCCTCACTTTATTTCCCAACCTATCCCACCCTCCCTCACTTTGTTTCCCCTCTCAGACGATGCAGCCTCTGCCCGTTCCGCCCCTCCCGCGTCCGCCACCTCCGTGTCTCAGCTAATTTTATTAATAGAAACCAACCACTCAGACATCAGTGGGTTGTAAATGACCGCAGCACCGGGAAAAAGAGGAGCAGAGAGAGAGGACGAAAGAGGGCTAAAGGAAGAAGGGAGTAGAAGGAGGAGGAGAGAATCAGAAACAAGAGAGAAAAATCGAGGAGGGCGAAAGGAAAAGTAATTAAGGCGAGGGGAGAGGGGGAGAGACTAGAGACCCCACTTAATAAATCAGAGCTGCCGAGCAACCTGTCAGTCTCCAGGCTCTTTTTATTGGTCACTGAGGATCAGCTAGTATTAGTCACTGGGGTCTTGCTGTGTGCGATTGGGTGGTTGAGTGGGCAATGTGTGCGTGAGTGTGTGTGTATGTCTGGAAGGATTCCATCAATAACACATGGATTGGGGCCACAGGCAGAGACAAGGAGTCATGTTGGAGATGGTGGGAGACGTGCAGAAGAAGAGTGGCGTCCACGTCTGCTATGCACACTGGCTCTCGTGTGTGTGTGTGTGTGTGTGTGTGTGTGTGTGTGTCGGCATGAAAGGGCGAGCAAGCAAGCGAGAGAGCGAGAGAGAGACAGACAGAGATAACAAGTGAGTTATTCATGTTGGGTAATGAAAGACCGTACAGCTAGAGAGAGAGAGAGAGAGAGAGAGGGAGGGAGAGAGAGCAGGGATAGCCATCATTAGACGAGCCAGTCCTCGCTAATGATCATCAGGAGCAGCAGCAGCAGCCTGGTGTGTGAGCGTGTGTGTGAGAGTGTGTGTCGATATGACGTCCTGAGCATGCGCACCGCCAAGTGCGATGAATCATGATTCAAGGCCCCCTTACCATCTCTAACACCCACAAGCATTAAGATCGTTATTGATGACAGGAGTCCTTGTGATTCTGGGTTGTGCGTGTGTGTGTGTGAGATCTACCAGGCGAAGAGGACACCATCGGGGCCCTCCCCCCTGGCGCCTATTACAACTGCGGGTGGTGGCAGCAGGGTCAACCAGAAAGAAAGGTGGATAGAATCACAAGTCGGCCAGAATGAGGTCCACTCTAACAAGACCTGAAAGGCTGATTCCCTCACGCACACACACAAAGAATGAGAAGAATCAGTAGCCAGGCTGCCGCAGTGACACAAGCGGCCTCTCGGGAATCCCTCCCCTCCTCCTCCCAATCCCCATCTTCAGGGTCTTATGTTGCTGACTATCAGGGATCGCTCAGCGTTTAAGCTTTAAAGCGCTGCCGGCTGCCTGATATGTTACCTGACACACACGCCGCAGAACAGGTTAATGGGAGTTAAGTTACTGTGCTTATCCTTTTAACCATAGTTTACTCTCTTGAAAACGAGTCGCACACTCGCCTGACTATTCCCTTGGACAGACGTGTACATGTGATGGCATGATTCTTTAGTGAAGCTCGACAGACAACCCTGAACAAGTTGTGACGCCGTGGAAAACATAGTATACTCGCTCAAAAACCGTACGTAGACAATATATTTTATTTTCCACATTATCAACGTCATTGTTTTTGTAAATATATGTTTGGTCTGAATGTGATGCAAGCAGCACATTTCAAACAAGTTCGGACACTGGCAACAAAAGACTGGAAAGGCCCATTGACAGATCCAGAGTCCTGGTCCCCTTCGTTAAGGTTAACAATAACTTGACAATAACAAACCAGAACGTTTTATGGGATAAAGCTTCAAAAAGCCAACAGCAGGGACTACATTATGCGACGGAAGGACATATCAACAATGTCAAGTTTTTAGGAACATTTCAAAACAACGGGAAATGAGGCCTGTAGACCTGACATTCACGGACAGGCGCTTCTAGTCTTCTGACATTTTCATTCATTTTCTTTAACAAAGTCATAATTCAAACTACGTTTGCTGCCATCAATATTTCAAAAATGGCAGTCAATTAAATGCACCCTGAAAATATTTTCTTCAAAGAGAAGAAATCAATATTTGACTGCTGCGATCGATGCGCTGACTCCCATCATTTGAGACGGTTATTTAATGAAGACTGTTTCATCCCAGCACCTTTGTTTCCACGAGGTTTACCTTTCAACAATCAGAGCCTGATCCTGAAAGTACAATTTAACCTTTAAAAATCACACTCGGGATTAGAGTAAGCAGAGATACCGTAAAGTCAGACCGATTTGTTCACAGCTCGATTTTTGTTTTTGACTGATTTGAGAAAGTGCCTCTCTACTTGGAGACAGGCACTGCTTAACGACACATAATGGCGTCTTTTTTTTTTTGGCGAGGCCCGGCATCACAGCCCCGGTTGTATGTGCAGCTCGGCAGCACTGCAAAGGCATTATCACCTCCAGGCAGGGGGAACAGGAGCGGAGGATTACCCCCGCAACAGTCAAATATTGCTTGACTCTGAGCCATTATCCCAAAGCCCCCTCATTCACTCCTCAGCCTCGCATTCATCGCCTCCAGATCCTCGAGCAGCTCGGCTGCTTTTTCTCTCCACACACACAGCATGTGTAGACGCTGCTTCCTGGCAACTGCATCTTCCTGCGGTGTGTATGTACAGTTGTGTGTCGAGCAAAGCGGCGGCAAAGAAGACTAGTGCACATCTACTGACTGAAGGGAACGACACCTTTTTTGTCTTCTAATTTAATTTGAAATTTAATCCTCCTCTGGATGCTGTAAGGATTTGGGAAAATGGCTCCGTCCCCAACAGTTTTTTTTAAGACACTCACATTGTAAAATTCCTCAGCAGAAAGGCAACAGTCTGGGGCACTTTGCACACGGACATTCATATAATTAAGTGGCAAAGTAAACTCCTTGGCCGGCAGTCTATTCAGGCCTGCAGTGTTAATAATGTTATTGTAATGCATTAGTGTCTGAATTCATCTGCCTCATCTTATTTCTCTCCGGAAAATAAGAGACACGCTATTTAAGGAAAGTAATAGAATTGCAAAGGCTTGATAATGGACACAATATGAGCTCCTCACTCCTCAATTCAAATATTTGCATTTAGAAGATTTTTTTAGTGGAATGATGGAAATCTCTCTCTTCTCTTGAAGACCTCTCTCCATATTTCCTCTCGTAGATCAGGAGGGCCGCTTGTTGGGTTTTTCATCTTCTATGGTCCTATCCCAATGGCCCCCCTAAGGCCTCAACTCCTGATCCCTCACAGATTTAGTTGCCTTTGGGATTGCGTCTTCTAGCAAATGGTTTTGCCTCTGGTTTGCATCCTCTACTTCTTCTACATTGTACCACCGACTTCTGAAGAAACTGAGCTTTGCACAGCCTAGTTTGATCGCTCCCAATCCAGTTGATGGAGTTGCGCCTAATTCACATTCAGATGGAGACACAGCTAATGATGTCTGTTCAACGATGGGTACAGTGACCACAGGGACTTCTAATAGTTTCCCACAGTGTAACTTACTGAATCCCTATTGATACAGTACTTCTTATTTACATTCACCAAAGTGTTCTAGGAGCAGTGGTTTTCAAAAGGTCAAAGTTGTGTTAAAAAGCATAATGAAGAGAACTCAGGGTCCAGAATTTTGACTCAGACTGGGAAACATGACCCCATTTCACCAATCCTGGCTTACCTTACCCGTTGCTTTTAGAACTGTTTCTAAGATTTTATTGATTACTTAAGAGGCTTCACTCCAAATTATTTAAGAGCTCTTTTTTTTTCTCCTGCTCCTGACATCCTTGAATGTGCCATTTCTTGTTATTCCAAAGTCTAGAGTAAAAGAAAAAGGTGATAGAGTCTTTAAAAATTGGGCTCTGGGGATATCAGGGGTCGGAGATTATCTTTTAAATCACTTATGAAGACACACTTTAAAAAAAAAAAAAAAAAAAATGCTTTTCAGTGATTTGATTCTCTTTAAGGCACTCTGTTGTACTCACTTTGTGTTTTCTGTGTTGTTTTTATGGCTCTTAATTTTCTTTCATTCTGTGTTTTATTCAGTTCTGTAAAGCATATTGTGACTGTGATTTGAAGGCCGCTGTACAAATCAAGTTCATAACTGTTATCTTTGTAAAGAGCTTTTGTAAAAGTGTCAAAACCCACTGATATGAACTTTTTTCAATCCCACATTCCACATTACTCTGAACTTTCCATCATCCTGCTTCTTGTATTCTAGTAATTCTAGACACAATGATCTGTATACCCCTCCTTATACAGATATTTGGAACCTGTTTGAAAAAGCGGTGGGCAAATGAGAAAAAACCTCAAACTGTTCCGAATTGCATCAAACTTTGCAATAAATGTACAGTGCAAAACACACACCCACACACTCTGCTTTTATGCAAAGCTTTTTGGACATAGTTGTTTTACAAGAAACAAAAACAGACAACAGCTCCTCCACCCTCCAGCTCCTCTAAAACAAAACCCAACCGCTTCAGCTGTGACTATTATGGATCTCTCAACAATAGATAAAAGTACAGGTGTTTGGTGAGAAGACCATTAGAGCTGCCACAACTCCAAGGTTTCACATTGCTGCAATAGTTGTGCTCTGATGTTACTGAGGAATTTTTTGCAGCATCGAATGAATAAATAAAGTTGCAGCTGGCCTCCGCCACCTTGTTTCTTGGAAATTATTACATGTTGCCAAGCAACAGCAAACAAAACCAGTACCCTGCTATCAGTGCAATGTAGAAAACTGACAGTAGGAAAAAGCTCTGCATAATGTTTCAGTGAGCTCTTGAAACATTCAAATATTTACATATTCTCATCTGATTGGTCAGCCCACACATGTCTGAGTCAGCACCGCTAACGGCAACTCAGCAGCTGTGCTAAATCAATCATTACGTGTCAAACTGGCCGCTCAGCATAAATTACTCAAATGTGTGACTCTGTGACATAGTGTGATGTCACAAAGTCACAGAAATAAAGGTGGGACAACTGATGAGGCATTCAAGGAGCAGAGTATTCTGTGGGAGAGAGGAGCTTTTGTCTGTGCAGACTTTGACCTTTTTAACTTTCAAAATCTTTACCATGCACAAAAACATATTTAAAACACTGACGGAAAGGGGAAAACAGAAAGGCATAATAGGTCTCCTTTAATATCACCAGCTATGCTTCTGACTTGATGACATCTTGTAGTGGCCTCACTGAAAATAAATGCTAATACATGTGGTGCCTTGTTCAAAACCCTGTGAAAACGATGGAATGCGCATCAGAAAAGATATAACTGTCTCATTCGGAGCATTTTTTTCAAATGCCATTTCCCACATACTAAAGGAATAAACTGCCTCAGATTTAAGTAACTTGGACAAGCGATGCAACGGTCAATAATCCTTTTTAATGGAATCATTATTAAACAGCCCCAGAAAAGAGCAGTATGGGGAAAATGGATCTGACAAGCCTTCAGTATCCAACTGACTAACTAGCTGGCAGACCAGAGCCACCAGAGACGTTTTGTTTACAGTGATCCAACGTTATATTGACTCAGGCGAAGATACTGCGCTCTGCTAGATAAAAGGCCTTTTGAAAAGCCATTTTGCATTTGGAAACAATAACAAGATTAGAGTGTGTCAGTCCAAGCTCCAGTGTCCGTCTGGCCGTCTTTTGTCTGAGAGCATTCTGTCATCGTCATAATGGAGAAAACAAGAATACAAACACATAATCATGCTGAAATTTGATTTCCTGTCACTGTCGGGCCATTCCCGTCCCCAAAATTTGAATCAACAAGTCGGGCCTAAATACATTTCACATTATATTTTATTAAAGGTCAATTACACCTTCTCTCTGTTTCTTTTTCTCATTCGCACAATACCAGCTAAACACCATCTGTGCATTATCATATTAAATAAAACACTCGAATAATGTCAGGATCGCTTGGTTTTCCTGCCCATTATCTGCATGTTTATTCACTTGTCTCAAAGACGGACAACTTTTATTTTTTTCCCTCACTGTAATGGAAAATGGAGTGCGCGGTAATGAATACACATTATTAAATACTCAAGAGATATGCTGGCTGCTGTGTTGGATACACAGCTCCCACACATTGTTAATGGGCCCTTGTCAAGAGGCTGAGTGGAGGAGAACGCTGCCGCCTGTACATTTGTAAATGGCCTGAGTAAATAAGAGAAGACGCCAGGTTGGAGGGTCCTATTGTAGTGAAGGCACGCACAAATGTACCGTATTCATTTCACGAGTTGGCAAACATACCTGTTAATAACACCCTCCCACTTGTCGGAGTTTTATTATCCATTCGACCATTTATTCGCTCTTCTTCCCTTTCTTTCATGGTCACAAACTCTCCTCCTTGTGAGAGGCTCTGTTGTGCAGTGAGAGAGGAAGAGGAGGGCTGGGTCGCCAATAAACTCCGTCTTCAATATCTCACAGCTCAAATAATCTTGTCAAACCCTAATTGACGGATATCGTCCTGATGGTCTGGAGGCGGTGCTGTAATTGTAGGAAGGTCAGGTGCATGACCCGAGCAGGTCACCCAAAGGCAGGGCTAACATATTAAGCCTAATACGGATATAAATGTCGAGCCAACCTAAGGAGATAAATCTTATCTGGCTGTTTTCAACTTGACTGACCCTGGCTGTTAGTTGGCGACCCCCTGGGAGCAGCCTATTGCTGCATCTGCAGACCTCTGACTGATCTTGTTATTGTGCTGTAAGATAAGGGCTGCTGTTATCTTTAATTTGTCTTATTGACAATGAATCCAATAAAAAAGACAAAATAAAAGACAAAAGAAAAAATAATACTGTCCAATTCATTATCATTTCCAACTTGCCTTCCCTGTGGCACTGAGTCACAAGCCCAGTGGTTCTTACTGAGGTTGTACATGTTTTATATATTTATAAAAATTCATGGTAATGGTAATTTCTATTTGTTTTTGATACAATAATCAAAAAACACACTTGGTGCTCTGGGGAATATGTATGCTAGAAATGCAGAACATGTAAGGTCAGAGTCAGCTAATGTGGTAATGTCATGCTAATGAAGGGACATTTAGGCAATTTAGATTTGGGCAACTTGGTCAGGTTCAGGTGCTAAAACTACCTGGCTATGTTAAAGGGCCCACACACCACCCAGATTCAAACCAACAGCCAACTGCCTTTATCCGACCACTCCGTTGCGCACAATGCCCTTTGTTTTTCTAAAATGCGATGCAACGACGAAGTGTAGTTTGTAACGCTGCGCCATCTATGAACAGCTAGCACACAACCAATCAGAGTATCCAATAGCGTCCAATCCTCAGACCGCCAACAATGTCAGACTTTGTAAGTTGAATCTGACCAGACACCGTCCGCGCGGTTCCAAAAGCTTCCAACACAGCTGAACACACCGAACAGATTTGTTCCCGAACTCGTCCGAGTCTCCCCAAACGTTTGGGCCAGAGTGTCTACTCTAAGGGGGGACATTTCTTGCTTAGGTTAGAGCAGACCCACAATAACACAAGATGATAAAATTGTACGTACTTGTACATGTTAGCATTGTCACTGTGAGGATGTTAACATACTAAGGTAGACAACAATGGAGCTCTATGGCATAGATGACTAAGATATATGAGGCTTTGCACAGGCAACATGTTTTGCTTGATCTCTTTATGTGTTTATAGACAATAAAAATAAATTATCAGCAGACTCTTTCTGTCAAACAATTAGTGACTTTCGGGATAATTTTGTTGCTTCTTTATAGAACTGTGTGTCATGTTTTGTTCATAACGATCCCTTGTTTTTAAGGCACGCATGTCATACAGTTGTTAGTGTTGATAAATAAATAAAAAAATATAAAAGAATAAAGCTGCTTTCACAGGGTCCTGTGAGAGAGCCTCCTCTCAGCAAAAGGATTATACCCTGTAGCCTTGATGGCGAACCAGTGGGATAAAAGATTAGCTCAGCAGACACCCTCACTGCTAAAGAGATGTTTGGAGAGTGTGCTACCCAATTATCCTGGATATCTACAGTAAGGAGCTTTATAAACTGAATCTCTTGTTAAAGGAAACAAAATCAGCTCTTACACTATTAGATATCATCTCCCCAGAGTATTAAGTTGGAGTTTGGAGTTCTGGCTGCTGTTTCGCTAATGTTGCTGTTCACTTTCATGGCCTCTTTCAAGGCAACAGATAATATATAAATAACCATAAATATACATAGCATATTGTTTTATGGTATATCTGGTGGTGTTTGTTAAATAAACGATTAACTGATTTTAGCGTTTACTCCCAATTTATTGAAGAAAATAACACATTGCCAGTAAGCATGTCTAAGTTTGCAGCACAGACTGTAACTAATAAAGGCCACTTCTTTGACACCTGAGGAGAAATTTGCCAGACTTAAAAAACACAAAATTTTGAGACTTGTTGTGTTGGGGGAAACCTTTTAAACTGTGTGAAATGTTTTCTACAACACATTCTTAACTATTTAGGCCTTTTTGTGGATTCAGCATATGTTACACACAAGGATAATTCTATGATTGTGCAAAACACGTTGTTATCCATCTGTTCCAGCGGTGGAGGCGTATTTGTGCATCCAGAGCATGGAAGGGAGATCCGATCACTCGGGACGCTTGCTGATGCCAGGTGTGAACCTACGGACCCAAAGCTGTCCACATGTGATTGGATCCCTTGGATCGGCGGGGACACCAAATGCGAACAGCCTCTCGGTTCTTTATCCCTCACCAACCAAATATCCACAGAAAACAGATAAAAACATCACAGCGCTTTGTGCGGAATAAAAAAAAAAACGCTTGGCTACTGTCGTGTCTCTCACAGCGAGCTCATGAGTCTGTTTATCTTTTGATGGGAACAAAAAATAAAAAAAAAAAAGAACAGAAATGTCATTTCAGGACAGAGCAAATGTATTTGAGTGGGGAAGCATGAATACATTCTCTGCATGCTGTGGCTGTGTTCTGTATGTGAAGGTGAAAGGAGCAATAACAAAACTGCTAGCAGAGCAACAGCAGAGGAGTGAAGGGGAAGTTCCCCCTTTATTCAAAATTCAACGCGGACGATTGATGGCACTTTGTGTGCCTCTCCTTCAGTACATTTCCCTTTGCTGAGTGTCAGTGCAAAGCATTGAATGTAGGGGACAAACTCTTGCTCAGCGCCTGACATTTACCAATTACGTGACCTTTTTGTCCCTCGCTGTATCTATGTCTCAAGCCCGGTGCCTTCCTTATGATTACAGGTCTCATGTAAGTGGTATCCGATGAATAAGGAATGAAAGAAAAACAGGCTGCGGCGCGCAAGAGTGAGAGATCAAGGTTGACAGAGATGGATAAAGAGAGAGGGAGCG
The DNA here is from genome assembly GCA_963678695.2 of Diplodus puntazzo. Classification (NCBI taxonomy): domain Eukaryota; kingdom Metazoa; phylum Chordata; class Actinopteri; order Spariformes; family Sparidae; genus Diplodus; species Diplodus puntazzo. The sequence continues at coordinate 11,756,045 of OZ023178.1, forward strand.
AGGGAAGGTTGATGAAGTGAGAGTGTGGCGAGGAGAGTGAACGCTATCAGTCAGTGAAACCCCATGCCATCGGCGCCAAAGGAAAACATCACTGTTCTGGGGTGTCAAGTTGAGATGGACGATCGGGACACTTACACTGCGTGAGATCCTCTTTGTGTGTGTGTGTGTGTGTGTGTGTGTGTGTGTGTGTGTGTGTGTGTGTGTGCGCGTGTGTGTGTATGTGGGCACGTGGTGTGTGAATGAAAAGAAAAAAAAGAGAGAGAATGAATTCCTGTTTGATACATCACAGGCACAAAAGTAATGGCTCACTGTGAAAGCGTCGCAAGCTGCCCACTGCTACACACACACACACACACACACACACACGCCGAGAAGTCAAGCAATCAACAGCATCACGATGGTGGTCTGTTGTGGCAGGTAAAAGAAAAAAGAAAAAATGAATGCATCGCCCTGGGAGGCGTGAGCCGGGGGGACAGTTATTTGCTTTTCCTGACACGGACCTTGTGGTTTGAAACACTGCTAAATAAAGCGGGGCATCATTGCCGTTTCCAGCAACGATGCTATCTGGAATGTTTTCATTGTGATTTGCTTTTTTTTTCGTGTTCTGTTATGGAAGTGAGTAGTGTGTGGTATACGTCAAGCAGGCTCGGTGTTACAAGGACATATTTGGAAACTTTAAAACAATCTGTCAGGGAAAGTTGGGAGCTGCCGACAGGAACAGAAAGGAGCTGTTTCTGTTCTGTACAGCTCGGGGGTTATGTGTGTGTGTCTATTCATAAAGCAAAGTCAGTAACTTGAGGAATGAGACTAGAGGGGGAAGAAACAGGGGAAGTAATGACCGGCCCCGGTACAGTCACAATCAGATTTAAAGCCGTGTAGGTTTTCATTTACAAAAGAATTTGTCTTGGAGTTTTGGTGCAAATCGATACAGTGAGACAAAATAAAGAGATAAAAAAGCAAGTAGCATGCACAGTGGTGGAATCAGGATGTTTGCGGAGCAAGGGCAGAAAAAGGGGGGCACCAGTTGGACGTTGGGGGGGGGGTCATGATTAGAGGACTCTTCCTCATGTTTTGCTCACTGAAGGGGAACCCGAGAGGGTATTTTATAATGTTTTATCTACCATAGGGGCACTTGAGAGGGCCCAACCCCTGAGTCCACCAGTGAGCATACATATCAAATAGAAAGGTAAAAAATGGATTATGAGAAAATAATATTAAAATATGTACTGGGCTCAAATCACCTGAGGACATGTATGAAAAACGCACTTGGATTCAATGTTTTATAATATTGGTACTTTCCTAACTCGGACCAGTAAAGTCTTGTAAAAGTAACGGACAAACATCTCGTTTTTATAAGCAAGAATCCGTCAGGAATGAGAAATGAGCTTGAAATCCCCTGCTTGATCGTAGTTTGTGAGGCGACAGGGTTTTAGCACTGAATTTAAAGGTTTAAACCAAACTATTATAAGGTTTTAATGCAAAACACCCACTTATATGAATAATGATATAATGATTTTAGCCAAAATTAATTAAAACAACTCCAATACCTTAATCATTTTAGAGACAGTTATATGTATTGAGAGATGCAACTTACAACCCTTTTATAAGCTGAGATCTTTACTGTAGCTGCTAAACTAAAAGTCTTTTTTGGGGCTGAGGATGTTTTTGTTTTGTCTGTTCCAGCTGTTCTTTAAACAGCTGTGAAGCTCCAGAAATGTTTTGTGAACTACTGAACTTCACCAGACTTTCCATCAGCATGGGAGTGAGTGGATACTGGCCGAAATGTTATTTTCGGGTGAATTTATCCTTGAAAGACTAGATATACTTTGGACAAACCACAAAACAAAATACAACTGCACTGTCAACATGACATCTATCCTTAATTTGGTGCAGGACTATCAAAAGTTACATATTTTACATTTCAAAAATCAAAGAACATCGATCGCTATTCAATTAATGTGACAAAGAAGTCAAACACACAGAAGACGAACATTCTTCAAAAACTACTGCATTTATTTCACCATTCTCATACCTCATTAAGGGTCACTGTTGAGTAATGATTCCTTTTTTACCAAAATATTGAACAACCTTGGCATGAGGGACGTTGCATTATTAGTAACACTTCAGTAAGATTACATATTTCTCAAAAAGTCCAGATTTTTTTTTCCCTGTCTTCAAACAGCCCATTTCACTCTGCAAAAATGTAAAAATATAACATCTGACTGCTCAGTCAGGACCCAAGTTGCCAAGGAATTCCTGGAGAGTTTGCTTTTGACGATTTGTTTTAATATTGGTTATTTAAAAAAAATAATTAAAAACACTGTCAGTACTTTAATAATTTGCTTTTATGAAGATGAAAGGGAAGATCTTTCTGGCTTTCAGCAATCTGTACTTTTATTGGAAGAACAGTTGTTCTGAGGGGAGAGCAGGGCCTCTGCAGGGAAGCAGCTCACTCACAGTGTTGCTGTGACTGGCAATGACAGGCGGCGCTCCGGCCACTGGGACGCCCGAGCCAACAGTTGGAACGCACACCGACGATGGCCGTGTGATGACAGATCACAGAGAGGGAAAGAGACGGATCAGAGCGACACGCCGCTAATTAGACTAACACTTCGACAGGAAGTCCGTCCGCTGAGAGGTGGGTGACGTGAGAGGAGGGCAGGTGGCCCCACAGCATCAAGGCCGAAAAAGGTGTCAGTATAATAAGAGCGTTCTACATCTATAGCCGTCCATAAATTGATCCAAATGCTTTTACAGCCATCTGTTACTATATAAACGCCTCTGTCTGCTCCGCCAATCTTTAGAGCTGTCAATTAAAAAAATATGAGAGTGGCGGAACTTCGATTATGTCCACTGAGCTTCCACCCTCACGTGTGACCACCGATCTTGTGACCAATCCATCACAAGTCGACGACTGACTTAGCAAGAGACTCAAGACTCACTTGTTCAGACTTCACTTCAACCCCTTATAGCATGATTTTATACTAAACATAGCATTTGCATGAGGTCAGAGGAAAATGGCCGCAAAGTGAATACGGTTTTTAGCAATGGATTGTTAGCTGATGGAGATGGAGCTAGCACTAACATCTATTAAATGCGGGGCTATGGAAGAATTGGGTACCTTTTGAATAGACGCTCCACTTGATAAATAAGAGGGCAGAACATCACTAGAGCAACCACTACTTGCTGCTAACTTTAGCAGCCGTTTGTGAGTTAGCTCAGACAGAAGTGCTCGTGGTCTGGACACTTGCACGGGGGAGGGAAAGGGCTAGCTGGTTGGCATGCTAACTTGGGTAGATATCCCTCTGCACATCATAATGTCATCACATTCTGATGACTCAGGCCATTTTTAATTGTTTTCAACTAAAATTCACACATTGGGCTTTAAAGTAAAACTCGATAATAACTATTGTTAGGATCAGTTTATGGTTGATTCAACGTTAGTTAGTTTACAATGTAAGTTACCATTAATAACTGACGGTTACTATAAAGTAGATTATAATATTTCCCTTCGAAATACAACTCACATAAAATTGAAAACCACCTCATAATTGTAGTTTCCAGTACTTGCTTCTGAATATTTGTGAACAAACTAAATTAATGCAATTTTATTATTTATTTCTGCAGGATCAAATATGATCATGACGTATGTTTGAGCCATACACATCACTTTTTATTAAAACACAGTTTGGGGGAACAGTGTCTGCTCAACACAGTGGGTGGATGTCTGCATTCGTGCGAGGATGGCCGGTTGTCGGGGCCGACAGAGATCAGAGTGTTAGTATCAAGGAGAGGCCGAGGGAGTGGAAAGGGCATGGAGGGTAGGGGCGAGCTGGGAGGAGGAAACGACGAGAGGCCGCGGCGGAGTGGAGGGAAGGGCGAGCCAAGTAAGCACTTTCCTGTCCATTTTTCATCAGGCGGGCTAAATTAGGCCAGGCTCGTCTCTCTCTTTCTCTGTGTGCGAGCATCTGCTCCCACATTCCCGACACGTCTCTCCTCTCTCGGCAGCCGAGAGCGCGGGGCAGCATCTCTCCGAATACCCTTCTCAGCATCCTGCCTTTTCACCGCCTCTGATTTATTAGTCGGTGGGTGCCGTCCATCACACCGTGACGCAGGGAAGCATCGTGTTTTCTCTGTGTGTGTGCACTCCACCACTCTGTTCCTCCCCCTCTTCTTACCCCTCCCCGTCTTCTCTACTCCCTCCTTGTACTCTTGTTGTGATTGCTCTCTGTCATCTCATTCGCTGTTTCATTCAGTGACCCGCCGACTCCTGGTTGACTTCTTCCCTTCGAAGCCTGTCATTTGTAGTCCCAAGGCGTCTGCCATTTGCGCTCCCTTACATGAACTGAGTGGAAGCTGACATTTGGTTCCAGGAGAATACTTTGGTTCGGGTGCAACCTGCTAAAGCCAAAATATATTTTTTAAAGCAACGCTAAAAAGGATATAAAATGCTGATAAATGGGGGATGTTTTTGGGGTGAGCTCGAAGGACCTGCTGCAATCTTTGACTTTGGTTGATCAAACTTAGAAGAATTCTTGGGAGATCGTCCACATGTGCCCTCCAACAGAACGTTATCTACCAAACATTACGTTGATTTCCTGGTTCACACACACACATTAATCGCTTGTCAGTGGCTGTTAGAGTAGTTTCTCTACTTTTTACTGTATGAACCCCCCAATTTTGTTGAAAAATCAATGGCTATATACCAGTTTAACGCTAGTTTCTGCTGGGTGTGGTGCTTGACAGATGCAGCCAGCAGGAAGACTTTCTCACTCATTCTAGGGGAATAAAGGACTGGACAGATATAAAACGTAGCATGCACTGTAAAAAGACAGAAATTAGTGCAATCAACTTATCTTTTCTAATTCAATTATCATACATCTACAAGTTTTATTTGTTTCAAGTTGATTAAACTTAGCGTATAGCTTCTATTTTCAGGCCCCTTAAGAACTTAAACATGAGTTATTTAAAGTTGAAGTCATTTACAGATTTCAATCAATTCATAGAAAAAGTTTCTAAAGAAGCATAAGCAGCATGTTGGCAGATTTCCCAGCATGCATCTTTTGATGGTAAAACTCTCTCTAAGACCCTTTTTTTATAGTTTGAAGAAAACATCTATTTTGGAAATGTGCTACGTGTCTTTATTACATTTGAGAGAAGTCAAGGTTCTTTTTTTGTGTTGACTACTTGTTTTTACTTTTGATCAAACCTTAATATCAATCACGGTGAGCCGGTTAACATAATGTATTTGTGCAACTGCTGGAACAAATTGTAGCGCCAACAGGAGCAGCTGCTGCTGTTCCGTACTCCTCAGATGTAAGGAAACCAAATTTAATCATATGATTGTCTGTGTCACTGAGCAGTCATTGGTTCAACTTAATATCTTAAGGCAAATGAAGACGTATTTTCAAGATCAGTTAACTTTGAATTGCGTTTCGTCAAAGACAAACTTAAAAGAATATTTTAACAAACTATTCAACCTAAATTAAGTTAACTCAATTATTTACGGCAGCAATTGAACTTAGAATCATGGGTGGAAACTGCCCAAAAAGATTTACAATGTAGGTTGACGCCATCAAAGTGCTGTAAGACAAGACTTCAGATCCGACAGTGCCTTCCAAAACTGTTACCAACAACTGAAAACAACAATCATTGTTTAGGCTGAAAGAACTACTTGGTTATAGATCATGGTCATAGTCAGAAGAAACCAATGCACCAAGGCATTAGTAGGCAAATGAAAGCAATTAATTGTCTGCGATGTCATGATCTTAAGTTATTCTAAAATACCATCACACCACTGCTGAAAAACAATAATCATAGCTTCCCATAACCCCAACATATATTCACCTTCTGGCATTTGCCAAAATGATTGACGCTGTGTTATTTTGAGAATCCCAAGAAGTACAACAGCACTGGTTGTTTAATTATGCACATTACGATCAAATGACAAAGCTCTCCACTAATTGTAGTAATTATAAGAAGAGCAAAAGGAGGAAGTGAGGAGACGTTATTAGAGATGACTTTAGCAGCACAGTGGTTAGCACTGTCACAGCGAGGAAGATTCTGGGTTCAAAGCCTGACCGGGGGTATGGCTTTTATGTGTGGAGTGTGCATGTGTTTCCTCAGGGTGCTCTGGTTTAACTCCACCATCAAAACATGTATGTTCCGTGGTCTGTGTTCTTAACCAAGGCACTGGCTTAGAATGTGGAGCTGGTCCCCTGGGCTACCAGAGGGACCAGTTTGTACATTGTATGATGGTATAAAAAAATAAAGATTCTTATTCTCTGACACAAAATTAGTTTTTTTCTGTTTTCTGTTCAGGTTTTCCCCAAACCAAACCAAGTGTTTTTGTTTTGTTTCTTGGTCTGAACCTATACAAAACTTGGACTTAGCAATCTTGGAAGGCAAAGACAAATTACATTCACTTACTAAACAGAGCATCCAGTCAGAAAATGCCATATGCTTTCATGTGTCATTCCAAAGGGCATGGACAAACAGCTTATTTATCATTTGATTTGGAGCATTCAGTCTACTTCTTCTCTGGAAGACAGTCAGAAATCTCAAAGACAAAGGACCAAGACTGTCTGTGAACTGGCTGTATTACACTGGTAATCCTCCCTCAAAGATGTACGGTTAGGAAGATGAATTGTTAATTTATGAAGTTGCAGTCGCTGCCAATCCGTCCTCACTGGTTGCACAATGAACAACAAAAGGCCAAGACTTAAAATGTCAGCGCTGCTCAATGCCCGAGGTATCCATCCATCGAAAAACAACTATGATACGTCTCTGCCATTATTGCTAAATCTGCCACATTGCAAGTTGACGAGTTTGCCTGACTTTACAAAAACACGTCAAAAGACACTCAAAGGATTTCTGAACCTTGTTCAAAAAGTTCCGTCTGTCGTGAGCTAATCACTTCGAATCACCTCCCCAAATTCACAAGAGTCGCATCTGTCGCTTTGACTTAAAATCCCGATGTGACACTTCAGACGGTGATCTTCATCAACAATTTGCCTCCTTCCCTCATCATCATGAAACAGTAAAAAGAAGAACAATAAAGGAACAAACAATACGAGAGGCAACAAGGACCTGACAAAGTGTGGACATTTTGAGTCCACATCGTTTTGCTAATTAATACCTTAATATGACAGCTTGTCTAATTTGTAATCATACTTCTCTTTTATCAGAGCTACATGCTCTGAATTGAATTCTGATTACAGTCCTGTCATGTTCTCTTCTTCGTAGGGACTCCCCCCTTCCTGTCCAGTGAGAACAATGCAATTAACTAAATGAATGAGAAACACCTCAACTGGCAGGTTACTCCCCTCAATTACCAACATGCTTTCCAGGTGACACCTGGGTAATAAGATAAGCAGGTAAAATGTGCTTAGACTAAGTGCTAACAACAAGGCACTCTTGGTGATGACTAAATGCCACTGCAGGCTTTGGGTAAAAGGAAGGATTGGCAGCGACTGCAGAGGTCTTCTGCCAATGTCGCATGTGTGCAGCCAGCATAGGTTCTTAGTTTGAAACAAATGCAATTTGGAGGCGAAAGCAATGGTGCTCTCCCCCGTATGACGGGAAATGCTTTTGAGCAGGGGGCACAATCAATCAGGAAAGCAATACAAAATTAGCTTGAATAATACATGTGAAAGACCTAAGTGTTGCTATTAATAAACTTTTGTGCAGGATTACGTAAATGAGCACAGAGGTGTGACGTTGGCGAGGGAGGCCCATTTAAGAACGCTAACTGGCTGATTTCCTACAGTGGAGCTGCACAGTGCATTATGGGTTTGTTTTCAAACCATCAGAAAGAGGGGTTTAGATCATCTGGCTCCAGCATCGGCTTGTTTACAGCCTTACAGCCTGTCTGATTGCTAGTGTGTCTTGCTTCGTCTGACTCCATCTCAGATCTCTGTAATTTATCCAGTCTTATCATAACAAATAGAAATAATGGGCGAAGCCGGAGCAAAGTTGTAATAACCCAAAATTTTCTTTCACGCTTGTGTGAATGGGTGGTTTGCCAAGCGGTTCTATTCTCTGCAACAGAACCAGTCAGGTCTTAATAAGAAATAAAAAGAAGAAGACGCTGCTATTCATTTACACCTTGCAGCAGCTTAAGTGCCTTTATTCGAAGCTTAAAAAGCGGGGCCACTAGCTCCATCGATATTTCCAATTTTTCCCTGTTATGCAGTCGCATTGAAAACCCTTTTTTGTCGAGCGCATCCATTTGTGAAGATGACTTAATTCCAATGATTACAGGCGCCTGAGTCTCACAAACATCTCTAGAAGTTATGAAAATACAGCGCTTACCTTAGAGGTTGGTGGGGAAAAAGTGTTATTTGAGGATAAGCTCTCACGTATCACAAACACTGTCAGCGGCTCTTGTTATGTTAAAATAAGACCTTTTCTTACCCCCACCAATAGTTTCTCTGTCACTGCTGGTGGTGTGCTGTTTTACTAAAGACCGTAACTTCAATTGAACTCTCACAGAAACACTGTACTGGTAAAGGAGCTGGAAAAAAAAGCATTAATTGGCTCCATGCAGCTCACCGAGATCTTGTTTGAAAAGACGATATTTACACCCTCGACACGCGGCCAAGCTCGCGCACCCACTTCAGATGAGTGCAAAATTTTCGGCTTCAAAGAGGTTGTTATTAACGTCTTTTAAATTCAATTTGGGATCTCTGGGTTTTGAGAGACTTGGATAACGCCTGATGAACGGCACCGTACGGAGCCATTTAATGTTTTCTTTCTTTTGTGATTTAAAGCCTTTTAAAATTCATGTAAAATTATCCTTAAACACCTATCCCAGTCTAGGCCGAAGTAAAAGTTGTTGAACCATTTGAAGTACAGGCACAGTTTGAGGCTCTTTGAAAGGTTATTAGCTGAATTTTTCAGGAGCTGTCGGAAGCTTTGTAAGTGCTCCTGGTATAAATCTGAGTTTGATGACGCTGAGCTATTTCATTTTTTTTCCAGCCGTCATTTTTTAATGAAAAAAAAAGTAGCGTGCATATGACCTGTAACTGCCCCAATTAGCAGGAAAACACTGTGGGTCCACATCATGAAATATTCAGGCACCTGGCAAGAAATTGCCATTTTGTGTCCCTAAACTACCCCTGCTTGAGACCAACAGGGGCAAAAACCCTTGCTAATAACATTAACTTTATGAATATAAAGTAGTCAAAAACAATTGCTTAGGTGGACAAAACAGATCACTCAAAGAGCAAAAAAACACATGAAACTACATAAACTTGCAGAATTTCCAACTATATATATCGCTGGATTTGAAATTTTATTGGCTTCATGATGAATTAGTCATCCAGAGGCTGGCATATCAGTGGTGAAGAAAGTGAGAATGGGTGACTTGTTTCCAAGATCATCCATTGGCTGTTGTGGGGTCTAGGGTGGGCATATCTGTTAGCTTGTTAAAAGCTAAATATTACAAAAATATGCGTGTCTGGTGTCAGACTCCAGGTCACTTTTGATTTTTCAGTATTTACAAGACAACAATTAACCCCTAACATTGGCTGAGAAAAAGTTTGTCTACGCACCAGTACCTGGTTTGAAACTATCAGCAAAAACATGAAAACAACAGTCATATTGGATTAAAAAAAGCTAAAGAGGATTATCTGATTTAAAAAAGCCTGCAATTTTCCATCAGATGTAACAATAATGGACTTCGGTACAATACAGTGAATTAATCTGCCTGTCTCTTATATAAATAAACCACTCAAAGAACCAAGCAATAATGAGCACTATTCCTGTACAAGTGCTGCAACCATGGATGGCATGACTCACAGGGCCCACAGAGTTCACTGGAGACGGCTGACTCTGAGAGAAGTAATGAGTCTTGAACATGTGACACAATTTATATGCATAGCCCTTGAAATCTCACACTTCTCATGCTGACCGAACACCTTGTCGCACCAAAGGGCCAAAGGGCACACTTCATGTGATATTTGTGATGATACAGCTTCTTCTGTTGCTTCGGACGAGACGATTTTTTACTCATACGAGAGTGTCACGGGAATCGGAAACCACATCATCTACTTTCCATCAACAAGTAGTCGCTTTTCTGAGGGCCATTGTCACTGCTTGAGTCATGTTCAGTGGTCTCAAGGTTCCGTATCACAGCTTGGAACTTGGTGTGCTAATGCCTCAGCTTTTACCTTTGAACGGCCACAGGAAAACACACACACACACACACACCACTTTCCTATAGATGCCCTGCAGGTGTCTTTTAACCTTAAGAAAACAAGTGCAAAAACATTTGATCACGGTGCTGGTTTGAGAGGAAGGTCAGCTCTAAAAGCAGACTCTCTTAATCAACAGGGCAGGGAGCAGGCGATGAATCAGTACATCAAAGATTTTCCCTTCCAGGACATTATTTTCACAAGAAACATTCAAGGCTGATATTTTGTCAGTCGCTCCCCCCCGCCATCCTGGCTTTGGGAAGTGTTTCAGAAGGGTGGATCAATAAAGGTATGGCCTTTTGCAAATATTCTGATATTGATTTTCCACACAACGTTTTGGCTGAGCCTTTGAATCTGTTATGCTGCTGGAAGATTGTTCCAACACAGATTAATGGCACACAAAAGCAAAAAAAATGTGCATGACAGCAACAGGATCTATTTGCCAGTCAGCTGCAGAATGTCACGAACTTCCTTTTCCTATTGTTCCTCAGACACATACTCTATTATACTAAGTACTATATACACTATTTGCATTGCTTCCACTTGCTGTACACACATGCACATAAATCAACATACAGATTAATGTCTTGATTTTGTGGATCTTTGTAAGTTGTATGTATTATATGCAACCCAGTCAGCAGAAAACATTTTGGCAACTACATGTTGTCTATCCATGTTGGTTGCTTAGGTTTAGGCAAAAAAAACAACAAACAAAAAAACAACTTGGTTAGGGTTAGGAAAAGATCATTATTTGGCCTACCTGCTTCTTTAGCCACTTATCAAAAATATCCAGTGTTTTCACGCTAAAATCCTGAAATGCAATCTTGAACAGTGGTCTCTCGCTTTGAAGCTTTCTTGTCCAAGTATCTGGTTTTGTTGTCATTAACACGACTGGAAAATGTCCCAATATCTCATCAAAAATAGCAGGGTTTTTTGCCGCCAACATGACTTTAAAATGTTCCAGTGTCTTGTTGAAACTTTTTTTTTTAGTGGTTTCACGCTAACAAATTACAAAATGTTAAAACAGTGGTCTCTCTCATGGCTGCTGCCTTGTCCAAATATTGGGAAAATGTCCAAATGTCTCATGGAACATATCCGTTTGCTACCAATATGACTAACTAAAACACAATCTCAAACAGTGGCCTCTTGCTTGGCAGCCGTCCGGCCCAAATTTCTGTTTAATTGCCACAGACATGGCTGGAAAATGTCTTGATCTCTCAATTATATATGGTTATGTTGACACAACTACAGCTGAAAACTGTCCTGATGTATCATTAAAAATATCCAGAGGTATTACAGTCACTGCTGTCTCAAACAGTGGTCTCCAACTTGCTGCCATCTTGTCCAAGTGCCATGTTTTGTTGCCATTAAGTCGGGTGGAAAATGTCCCGACAACTTGTTGAAATATCTGGGTTTGTTGCTCCAAACATGACTGAAAAATGTCCTGGTGTATCCTTAAAAGTATCCACAGGTTCTGCTCTGACAAACGTTAAAATGCTGACTCGAACATTGGTCTCTCGCTTGGCAGTCCTTCATATGGTTTTGTAGCCATGGCCTAGCCATGTAGTAACAGACAATGTCCTCATGTTGCATTACAAAATGACTGATTTTGTTGCCACTGATATGGCTCCAAAATGTTTGGATGATTCATAAATATGTCCAGTCCAATATGTCCAAATTATACATAATCTCAAACAGTGGTCTCTCGCTTTACAGCCGTATTATCACCGTCATCCCCTCCTCCTCTTGACATATGCATATGACTGTCATGATATGGTAGATGTTACAGAAATGTTGATATCATTCTTATATAATGTGTCTGTGACATACCAGGCACAACATTTTATCCTGACAACTTGGCTGATTACATGCCACTCATATTGGAGTTCAACGCTACAAATGAAGAACATTATTATGTCTCTTATAGAAGTGAGGACAAGCAAAGTGTCATCACTGAGAATCTCGAGATGTTCTCTCACACAAGGACAAATATGTAGATCCAGATGCTATTATTTGCACCCAAGTCAGGATTTTTCTACTTGCTAAGTACTTTATAAACTTCCAGGTGCACTCCTGACAGTGCCAGATGGACTCTCTTGAATAATCTTACTGCTACGGGGATTTAGCTACAGCCTCGTCTGTACACCGAAGGCGAAAGGCTAACAGCCCTACACAACAAAAGGTGACAAAACCGGGAAGAAAGCGCATTCACGAGCAACCAATGTAAACGACAAAAGATAACTAGCTCTTACCACACTCAGTGAATCTTTATTATCTAACGCCTAAGCTGCCGGGCTGTTAGGCTTATTACTGTAGGCAAATGGGGGGGAAAAAAAGCTCTCTGTAATTACTCTGCTTCCCCAGTGGGTGATGGCAGCATTCTCAGGGAGCTTAGCAGGGGCTTCTGTGTAGCTCTCACCACATATCAGCTGGGGAGATCCAACACATGCTGTTCCTCGCTTTCTTCTGCCTCCCTATCCCTCTTCCTCTCAGCTCCCTGCATTTTCTTTCTGTCACCACTCTCTCCTTCCTCGCAGTCCCTTGACAATTTGCATCAATGGCGTGCTGATTACTTAGAAAAGACTAAAGTAGAATGTGGAAAAGAAAGAAAATGGCTGGGCAGGAAAAAAATTAAAATGAAATTGCTTTCAGCATTTAAAGCAACATTATGTCAAATATTTTACCTTAAAATAACAGCTTCAAGATCATGCTCATGGAACAGTGTCTTTTAATTGGGTGGATGGTGCATCTGTCTCAACTATCACTTACCTCAACATACACATTTTCATAAAATATTGTGATGTTAAAAATGAGTTTTGTTTGTAGTTAGCACCTACATTATGTCTGATAAACTGTTACAGACCTGGGATTTGTATTTATGACAGCGCTATTGCACTCAGAAACTGCAGGGGCCGCCAAATCGCACAACAAGCAGATTTCTCCTAAGTGTTGCTTTAATTAATCCTTTTTCTCACATTACGTGATGTTTATATAGAAAATGGAAAGACTGATTTTTCAAGGTAGTTATGTACAAAGTCCTCAGTTAAAGGAAACACATATGTAAGTCGGCATACCACTAGAATTACATTTAGATTTCACCGTAAATTCTGAAAAAAAAGGATCCGGTCAAACAAAAAATGTGCGGAAGAAGAAATATTCAAATGTAAGCTAAACTGGTGACACTTAACAAAAACTATCAATGATACATTTTAGCAAACTTTAGTTTATAGTTATTTCACTGTTAACAGGTATTTAAATTATAAACCAATTATTAAAGCAACACAGTGAAAATTTTACAGTAATTCTGGAGACAGATATTTGATCGTTCCCAGATTGTCAAATACCAATGCTTGGAGTTAATGGTTCAGGTTTGAAGCCAAAGATCTGATAGAACTTTATGTTCGGGGCATGACACTGGTGGACCCAGCCAAGGATAAGTGGGTTTACAGGTGGCTGATGGATGGAAGGATGGAAATAGACTCAACAATCAACCATCTTTCAAGAGAAAGTTGCATACTGCTGCTTTAAAGGTCCTGTTTGTAAGAAAAGCTGATTTTTGTCTCATTCCCGAAACTGACATTTGTAGGAAACCCGTCCTACAACACATGCTGTGTGCCGCCATCCCAAAGTGTCAATTTTTGATGAGGTGGGAGACTACAGAATAAATTGTTCTTACAAATAGGGCATTTAAGCAGGTATAAAGGTTTACTGACATCAGTTGCTTATTTAAAATGGCCATCCAAATAATGTTTATAGATTAACTCAACAGTATTATTTAATCATTTACAAATTGCTCCTTAAAACTAATGTCCAGTCACAGAACAATTACATGGACAAAATGGGACTGTTGTTCCCGCATCTTTACAGAGTAAAGATGTCTCCAGTCTCCAGCTTGCCCGAAGCTTGGAGCTCACAGGACAAGGAGAGGTGAACATGTATTGTATAGATGCAAATGTTCAGTGGGTATTGGATATAATCAGTTTAATGTTGCTGACCTTTGTCTTCTTTGTTTTCGCTCGAGTCCTTGATGTACTGAGTCTGATGGTTTTATAATTGCTGTGGCTTTTTCTGAGAAAAGGACGTATCCTTTTGTTAAAAGAGAAAGCTGTTTCCCCTTTGCTACAAAGATCTGTTTTAGCAGCTCAGTACTCAAAGTCTGGTGCGATTTAACCCTCTCCTCCAATCAGCACTTGAAGTTCAAACACGAAACCCACGCATTCCCGCTGCTGCGGATTTAGACACGAGCCTGACATCCTCACCCTGTCTGGCAACGCAAGTGTCAAATATGTCTTCTCTTCTCTTGACTGAAAAAGTGATTTCATTATTCAAACACATTGTCGGCACGCTAAGCCGATGACTGCAAGACTATTTTCTTGTTTCATTGTTGTTTGGTGTGAAGTGATTTACCTGCGCACCTGGATTTCAAAAGTGGGTTCATCATTGCTCGTGGGATTTCTGCGTGTACAGGCGATGGCAGAAAATAACCCTGACTGGATAGGTAATAACGAGGACTTACAGTACGGAGGAGCAAAGCCACCGTGACAACTCTCCAGTCTAGGGGAACCTTCAAAAACCTCCACCGTCTCTGTCTGTTCTCTTCATGAGCTGTAGTTTCATCTGTGAAATGAGAATGCAAATCATATTTAGCAGTGTGTGAGTATGAACTGGCAAGGCAGAACATTCAATTCAGTCTGATATTACCAACAAGGAAAGGGAGTAGGAAAAGTAAAGCCCTATGCTGTGTGCCTGACAGAAGTCCAATTGTACAATGCCTGTAATACAGGCTGCAAAAAAAAGTTTAATCTGCCGATTGCCACACTCATTTTTTCCATGAAATCATGTTGAACAAAATCCTGTACAGCTCTATTTGGGACCATTCACATGGTAACACGGTATTCGGTTTTTCCGAATGGGACCGTCTTGGATACATTTATTCGGAATCCAAAAGACTGCAGAGACACACAATTGGACATAAAGCACTAACACAAAACTTTCTCTAGCTTTGCTTTTTTTTTCACCAAATTCAATCAGTGGCAAAGCAGATAAAACAAACGATACTAGACACATTCTGGTAAGTGATCCCCCGAGAAATCTCTTCCAGGCCCTTCAAACTAAGTCGTAACTTCTTGCTGGAAGCCACCTCCTCCGTGCTCACTACTCTAAGTCTACTGAGGAAAGAATTTATCGAGCCACCCAGGGAAGTATTACAAAATCAAAGTCTTTAAAATTGGCGCAGCACTCTGTGTTTATTTTTTGAAATTTCCCATTCGTCTGGTGTACGTCGGCCAAACTAAACAACCCTTTGAGATGAAAATTTCAGAGCACTAGACAGCAACTTGCACTAAAAAACTTAAAGCTCTCATATTATACTCATTTTCAACTTGCTTCTTTTTAGTTAACGTGCTTTTATGTTTTAGTGTCTGTCTCTTTGAGTACCCAATCCGGAAAGGCCCAGTCTGCTCTGATTGGTCAGATATAACAGGCCTGAGCAGGCACTGCCCACTGTGTTTCCATATCAGCTCTGCTGGTATTTTTGCAGCCAGTGGTGTGGTGCCCCCTGGTTCGAAGAAATGCAGAAAAAATACCACTTTGAATGCCCCTGTGATAGATAAAACATGGTAAAGTTCCTTCTAGGACGCCCTTCCACTGGCAAAAACTCTTCTCACTATGAATTAATCACGACTTTCCCTGCCCTTTGGTGCCCCGTCCCTCAAACATCTTGAGTCCGCCGCTGAGAAAGAAATCATCTTCTTTTATTTTTCACAGGAGGTTTTCAATAAATGCAAATTTTAAATCATGTGGCAATTTACTGCATCAGCTAGAAGCAAAAAACACCCAGAACAAATAGCTGGATACAGGCTATTAAACTTGTTCAGTGCCAGTGGTTCTTCTTAATGTGTTCAGACAGAACTTGAAACTCATTTTACAAACAAATCGCAAGAATAATGAGGCCTAAGCTGTCTTACAATTATTCAAGGCGCACATGGTCAACTTGTCATCCCTGCACATTATATTTTGAGATGTCATCTTAAACTTCTTTGTCAATTCTTAGTTTTGACTATTTACAACTTGGACCATTGGGGGAAAAACACAAGTTTCCTGTAATACCGCAATTAAACGAGACTTTAATACACTGACCGAATTTCATCCCACATTTGAACCCTCCCACGCAGTTTTCCAATCTGGAAAGCATTCGTGCCAGCCTGAGCAGATTTCCAGTTGGTAGCAATCTGCCACTTGGTACTGCAATTGGCTTGAAAACTCAAAGGGCCTTTTTGAATTATGAGGTCCAAGAGAAGACCAGCATGATATTTTTTGATTTTCCTTCAGCAACTGTACTATACTTGATGACTGATACTGTTAAAGCCATACATGTTTGAATGGCACATCAAGTGTCAGAAGTAGATTGGATATATTATAATCTTCACTCTTGTGAAAAGCTCTTGAGATCTCACACATTTTAAAGTGCCAGGCACTCTGAAGAAAACAAGGAAAAGAGAGGAAAGAAGGTGTGTCAGATTTTACTATCTTACTTTATTTTTGTAAGAAACCAAACACTTTAGGCTACTGATTATGTCACATCACACTACTGATTCTATCTGCCAGTTATTACTAATAATGGATAAAGTCTGTTAGAGCTCTGATTACTTCTCATATCCTGACATTTTCATGAGCTTCTATTTGATCACCAGAGACAAAAGCAAGTCATACCCTCAGGGTTGTGAGCAGCAGGACTTGATGTCAATTAGCAGAGCAAACTTTGTTTTGAGCTTCGCCCACAGGTCACGGAAGCCGTGAGGTCAGACCAGTCAGACCATCTGAGTTATGTTTACAAGTCTTGGTTGGATTGGAAAAATGCAGTGTGAACACTTAATGGACTAAAACTAAAAAGGCACTGATGAATTTCCTTTGTCCCTTTAGTCTCTGTTATGGACCAAAAGCACTAAACCACAGGTTAAAGTTAAAGTCACTTAAAGTAATTGGAGTATTTCTCCTTTGAAGATTTGTAGGGTTTCATTGCATAATTGTGGTGTTCACACACCAGCTTCTCACATTAGAGTTAGTCCACCACATGTCATAGGCTATGTACTATATTGACATTTCTACAAAAGGTGACACATCATGTTTAAATTACATGTTTATGACCTGAATGTCACATAGGGAGGAGGATGGGATTGTGGCGGAGTTAATTGAGATGGCTGCCAAGCCAGTGACTGTGGTTCAAAACCATGTTTCATTATTTGCAAGTGTGACGCCACTGGATATGACACCTCAGAACAATTTCAGCTGTATTTCAACAATAACCAAATACCAAGATTAAGCTCAGGGGACACAGCCAGGGATTGCAGAAAACACCAGGAGCAAACACAGTGACACCAGAGACAAGACAGAATATGCAGATGAACCAATAAAGAGCAGGGACAGGCACTGATTAACTAATGGAACACATGTGATGCAGAAAAAGGGCGGGAAAAAGACAAAGACAGGAAGTGTAAAGTAAAACATGACACACAAGGCTAAACTCAAAAAAGATAAAGCAGGAAAATCCAAAAATCCAAATTATGACATCAGTCTGACTGGAAACTAAAGACACCCTAACTCTTGTGACATAGAGAACTTTAAAGTTTCAACATATCCATGGTTTGCAGAACAACATTTATATTAGCTTTCGGGTCAGTGTCACTACATGTATCAAAATCCCCATATGCGAGCAGCATTGACCTCCTATCTTGTCCCAGTTCTGACCAGCTCCCTGCATGCTGGTCCTTGTCCCTACAAAGGTAAGATTTACGACTGTGACCTCCACACTAATGTCTCCGTCCATGTGTCTCCTATCACTTGTATGGCGTCTTCCTTTTGCAGGCAGCCGACATCCATCAGCCTGCTGCGTCTCGACCTGTTGGCTTTAACCTTTCACTGAGACCTTCTTAAACATCTTGACAGACAAAATAAACCTGCGCCCTTGGCCTGTTGTAGCTGCTTTCACACAGAACTTTGAGAACTGACATGCATTTAGTAACCTTTTAAAATGCCACTTAAACACTGTAATGCCTCCTTAAGATAAAGCAAAATGCCACAAGCTCAGGCTACAATAAAATCTCATTAATGAAATGCTACATTCCTCACTCATATCCCTGCAGGATGTAAGATTTCACATGCATGAAGATGTTTATTGATTTGATGAACTAGTGAGTAGAGAGGATATTCTTTGTTGGCCTGAAAAAACCTTTTCAGCTTTGGATGCAATCTGTGGAGTGCAAACTGTCTCAAGTGTCAGAACAATCAATGGATGTAGCATCGGGTCCTCACTGATGTCCTTTTGGATTATTAGACATCCAAGGACACGCTCGTGCGTACCATGAAGTGCATCTCTTCAGACTTTAGTTCCAATTTTCTGATCGTTCAGATTGGTCTTGTGCTTGTTGGTCTGAAATCCTGAGTGTGTTTGTTTGTTTTGTTTCAGCTGAGATTTTTGACTGATCAAACCTTTTCTGAAGTCTCCTGCTATATCGTCTTTTTGACAGGAATTAAACTTTGGTCTGGAGAAATTTATTTTGCAAGGTATTGCCCTGACAGCTCAACTTAATCATGGTTTATCTCCTGGAGTGCTGCATATATTTTTTTCAATGAGCAGGTGCATAAAGTATATATGCAATTGACTTCTCCTCTCTTCAGAATCAAACCACAGTTTGTGGAATGTTTTAATTTAATATACATGAAGAGGCTGGGAAGAGAACCAGCCCTACTAACTCTGGAAAGGCTATGGGTTTTCTGCTGGAAAACGTTGGAATACCCCCTCTGGGTTGCTTGTGTGCCCCTAGCAAAGAGTTTAAAGGTCTACTTGATGGCCGCCAACCCAACCGTCAATCACAAAAGTACAAAGTACAAAAACATAGAAAGTATCAGTATTTGACGAGTTGGGAATGACACTAATACACATCAACTTTCTTACAAAGTCAACCTTTGTTTACGAGTGACGGGAAAACAGTGCATGTGATGGACTGCCGGTTTGGTGCAGCATCAGCAGTAATGCAGACTTTGTGACGCACATCGTGGTGAAGAGGTAGCTAAGCCTGAAGGCAAAGCTTTAGATTCACAATTCACAAAATCTTCCAACCCTCACCCATACTCATGAGCTGTGGGTAGGGAACGAAAGACCTGCGATCCTTGGGATCGCCTAGTAGGTCGAAAGTGTTGTTGGGAAGATGGATGTCCGGAACACTCCCCAGAGGATAAACAGTACTGATGTTGGTGATTCCCTTTGGTGATTCCTTCTAACGCCCTTTTGAGGTTTGTGATTTTGAGTGAAATGTCCCACCAACCACTGGATGGATTCAGATCATGTTCACCTCAAGATTAACTGTAATTACTTTAGTGCTACTTTCACTTTAGCGCTACTTTCACTCTTATTTAATCAGGTCATAAAAGTTGTTTGAAGACCAAAACCAAAGACATCAGCTTCCCCTTAGAAGCTGTTCGTGAGGCTCATCCCCAGGTCTGACAGCTTGGGTTGACATCTAGGGTCATACGTCTTCCCAAAGCGTTGTTACTTGACGACCTAGAGATGAGACTTAACAATCAACTATCTTTCTCTAGGAAGTAACATTTTGCTGTTTTGAATGCTAGACTAAGATGGCAAACAATGTGAAATGTATACCTGCTAAAAATCAACAAGTAAGCACTGTAGCATTAGGTCAAGGCACCATTGTGTCATAGTACAGCCTCACAAAGCCGCTTTTAAATTTCATTTCCATTGACAGGTTCATGAGAGTATAAAATACAATCTCTAAGAGGCAAACACCCACAACGCTAATGCATGCACTTTGAGTCCACATGTAATGTAATAAGCTTTTCATGTACCTGTCAAGTCCAATCTTGTCTGCCCGTGTAACATATGAGTAGCCATCTATGCTGTCTGCCCCAGTATCGTTTCACAAGATAATGGGTCTCTGCGGAATTTTTCTGTAGTAAACATGGCAAAAAAAACTGAGCGCTGTTGATGCTGTGATGCAGGTATAATTTTAATGAAATAATGAGTTGTATTGCAAAATTTGACAATACCTTTACCAATATGCTATGACAACCTTCATCAACCTTTAATCAGTACCCATGTGCAGCTTTCAATGAGGAGTTGTTTGCAAGACTACATTAATACTATTCCTGCAAATTCCATCCGAGCCTGTTGATAGTTGCCAGACCTCCAGAGAATCCGTTAGCAATCACAATCACAGACCAGGAAATCTGATAAACCAGAGCCTCAAGCAGGCAATTTTTCCATGCCCCGTTTGCACAAATGTGAGTACACATTACAGCAGTGAGAGACAAAACGAGTTGCAACAGCATAAAATTAACCAAATGAACTGAGATTCAACTCACGCCACTGTGACTCCATGACAATAACTGCACCAGCTGGCTGAGTCATTTTGAATTCAACCTCATATTTCCAGCATAACACGAAAAACACAAGCTCCACCAAAGATACGAGGGGATGAGTAAGCACATAACTCAACAGAATACAAAAGGATGAGAGGAGGAATACCTCAAGCGGACGGCCTGTGGCTTGTTATTGAAACTGTGCCACTGGCAGAAAGCTCCTTGCAAATTCATGCAGACATATGGTCGGGGGGAACTGGGGTATCGCTTTGTGTGTGACTGTGAATGCACGCGTGTTGGATAGGTTCAATGCAATGCTGGCTTGACTCGCTTTAGCCTGTCATCGGAATTGTGATGGATCAGCCCAGCAAAAAAATCTAAAAACAGACTCCTTATTTGTTGCGGAAAATTAT
Organism: Diplodus puntazzo; assembly: GCA_963678695.2. Classification (NCBI taxonomy): domain Eukaryota; kingdom Metazoa; phylum Chordata; class Actinopteri; order Spariformes; family Sparidae; genus Diplodus; species Diplodus puntazzo. The sequence continues at coordinate 11,777,028 of OZ023178.1, forward strand.
AACAAGATGGCACGATTGTTGTCGGCACGTGGTTTGATGCTAAAAATGGCAATACTGCATATCAACCTGGTAATAGGATTCTGACGATTGTGTTTAGTAGTCTAACTCCAAATGTGTGCATGTGTCACTTCCATATGAGCTTTTGCAGAGGTGTTTGAGCATTTGTGGGTTTGTGTAAATGCAAATCAAGGTGCACTTCAGGTATATTGGGTGGATATGGGCCATTGCAGTTGACCAACACAGATGCTAAAGAATGGCATTGTGGGAAGTTTGGGATCCTGTGTTCTTGGAGCAAATATGGGTAGAGAGGTTTTACTTGTTTTATTCTTCTGACTAAGTTTTAACCTCTTTGTGTGACTTTTGCCTTTATTGTGATTGCTAAATAATAACTAAATAGAACTTTGACAACAGCAACAGGAACAAAAAACACGATAAAGAAGCCGCAGGAGACGCTGTAACCAAATAGTTCATCCCGTATCCATTCATTTGATTGTCTTTGCAATATCAGCGTGTGGCAGCTACATTACAGTCACACCGACAATATTAAATTGGCAGCTGAATTTCATAAATCTTAGATGTTCGGAAGTCTTTCATCACACCAACAAAGGAGAGTTTCCAAAAGGAGAGTCATTTTGAAAATGTCATTTTGTCCAAAAATGACATTTGTTGTTTTGATACAATACTGACACAAACTATAACCAGCGGCTGTGAAGCGATGCAGTATTATAACATGTAAAGCTGTCCCAGTGCATGTGTCTCTTAAGGTTGCTGCTGCAGCTCTCTCTCTGTCAGCCTGTCTCTGCTCTCTGTATTAAACTGTAAAGGCACCGCAGGGTGCTGACGGAGCTTAAAGCTTTTAGCTGACTCAATGTTTCACAGCTAGACCCACTTTGCCAAACGCCAGACAGATGTATCCTCTCCCTGCACGGTTTGTTATCACCTGACCAAAGCAAAACTGCACTTGGACCCATAAAAACCAGGGAACGATAACAGAGAGAGCGATGGCGGGGACTCGGTTTTTACGAGTGATGTTTCTACTGTGGGGGTTGTTGAAACATCACACAAGAAAAACGCAGTGCAGCCCAGCACGCTCAAACACTGGCACATGTCTTTTCAAGTTTTTTATGTCCACGATCTGGTTCAATCTGTTGTATTTGGCCATACCAGATAAGATACCTTAGTCTTTGGTAATAAAAAGGCAGCAAGAGTTACAACTGTTGAATCAATTTTAATCATTTGTATACATTGGATACAGGGCCTCTTTCGTATCAAACTACTCACGACTGGGAGTTAGAGTAGGACTGGAAAGTTATTTATGAACAATCATAATGCATTACATGCTTCTCAATTTCCCATTTCCAACCGCGAAAATGTTGCTTTACCTGACTTGTTATCAGTCAGTGGTAAAAATATGTTTTCTAACTAATCTAGGTCACTTTATGTGGACAACAACTTACTCTTATGTGTAAACTGTAATGTTCTATTAGGTTGTGAGCCAAACATTGTATGCAGTACGCCTAATAATAATACGTTGCCTGACATCTACAAACCTTAACTTCCATCCACTGTGTTTCTGTGTGAGTGTGTGTGTCTATGTGATGTCAAAGTTGGAAAGTCATAACAAAGATTTTCGTCATTTATCCTGTAAGTCATTTTACCACCTAGGGAATGGACTAAAACTTTAACCAGAAGAACAACGATTCTTTGGTACTCGCCAGAGTAACTCTTGGCAGTGTAAATTTCTGTAAACTAGAGATATGTTAAAGCTAGTGCTGATTAACACATTTAATCACAATTAATCGCATTAATGTCATAGTTAACTCACGATTAATCACAATTAATCGCACATTTGTATCTATTCTAAATGCCCCTTGATTTCTTTTTGTCCCATTATTTTTTTCTTATTTTAATGCTCTTATCAACATGGAAAAGTGGACTGGCTTGCTTTATGCAAATGTTTTTTTTAATTGAAAAACAACATTGGCAAACAGGGCGATACAAAATAAAATTATAAAGTGCACATGTCAGGTAAACTAGGACTCAGCCTATAGTGCAGTTAAACCAGGGCGCTAAGTGCTTTGCCATCAAATGGTATTTCAGACTGGACGTGCTACAATGATAGTTCAGTTCGCAACGACAAACGACACAGATCACTTTGGTCTTGTCAATGGAACCATTTGGCAACTGTTTAAAAGTAAACTTTCCATTTAGAATCTTACTGGCATCCATTTTGGCATCTCGCGCTTGCCATCCACTCAAAACATAATGTGCCTACTACTCTTTGGCTGGCTCACAAGCCAAAACGGCTAGCCTGCTATTTTGCTTCCGGTCTAGCTAGATCCGGTTTAGTGTTGTAGTCTTTCTAAAGTTACTAGTTGTTGCAACAGCGTGTGAAAAAACTGCACAGTTTGCTAAGAACATTTATCTCGCGATAAAAAAATTGAGTTTGCGTTAACGCCTTCAATAACGCGTTTAACTGACTTTACATGTCTTTGGTGCAGCTTGGGCAACTATGTGTCTTCAGGTACCGTTTTCGATCTATTGTTGTGACAATGCTATGCTATTGCTCTGGTTAGGTTAAGGAACATAAACCACTTGGTTCGTGTTAAAATACCTGTTTTGGTGACCACAAACACAGCTGGTGAGGTTAGGACTTTGGCGGCCTTCTAATCTGCAAAATAACTGCCTACGTTCTGTTTTATGCCATAAATAAACATTGTGTTGCTGTAGTTTACTGACACTTCGTATCATGACGAGTAAGTACAATTTATCAGGTCTCTGAATAAAAGCATGTGTTACACTTGGTCGTTAAAGCCACTGATTGTATATAAAGATGTACAACATGACTCCACTTCCTCACACTGTAGAGAAAGCAAAGCCAAAACATCCCGGATATTGGTGCTGCCATTTTGTGCTGGAGGCTTCATTTTTGAACAAGAGTACGTGATGTAGTGATCAGGCATTGGAGCTGCAGCATCAAGGTCCCACCTATACACCTGCCAGAGTCAATCATTAGCAGGACTTTTGCCTGTCAATCTTGACATCACATGGTCTTTTTGTTGCATCAGTGTGATAAGAATGTCTAAAATAACAGAAACAATCTTTGGGAAAAAGACGTTCACATTTGGTGAGCTGTCTTGCTGTCCATTTTTATTCAGTCGATGTTTAGAATGGACTTCCTTCCGATATGCTTGATCAATATGGGCCCGGAACCAGGCATGTATTCTGCTACACCAGACCGTACCTAGAATACCTTGTGATCTTATAGTTTGAGTGGAATTTCTCATTAATCTTTCGGTTTTATGTAAGTTTTCAGAGTTTTCAGCCTTGTTGCTTAATTCTACAAAATCTTTGGAGATGTGTAAGTGATGTTTTACAAGCAGTTGAAGATAAAATGATAAAATATGTATGTGGAAAGCTGCACATGGGAATACTAAAAGAAAAGGAAAAAATAAAATCAGTCTCGGTAGCTGTTTCCTCTCTTTAAATTTCTCCAATGATACATTCAGAGAAAACAGTCAAGTGGACTTCTTTCATCCGCTGATTTAATTTTAGGATCTTTATCATCAGCCAACAGGTCATAAAATGATTCACAAGCTATCTTCTCTCTATAAAATGTGCTTACAAAGCAAAACGGCAGTGGAACACTTAAACTGCAGTCCATCACGGCACACATTAGTGGTAAAAAGCAGCAGCAAATTGCCAACAAGTTACCTCTAAAGATCCACATTTGGGTAAATATAATGAGAATAATTTAATTAAAGCTCCTGCGGTTGAACTTTCTCTTTGCTCCACTGTTGCCTTTGCTTTCCGTGTGGTCGATGCTCACAATCGATGACAAGCTGTCATTTTTATCTCTCTTCCTGCACTCTCTCATTGCGCTCCTCTCCCCCTTTTTCGCTGGCCTGTTTGTGAACTTGATGGGAATCATTTCTGCCTTTTGATTGATGACATTGAATGACGCGCCAAATTAGCGCTAAAGGCCAAACAGCCATGGGGATTTCCAATCAAACTGCAGACTGAATGCAATGTCCTTATCCTTAACTGACTTCTTCTGAGCGCACTGCCCTTGAATGCGCTTTTGGATCTCACCCACAAAATGGATGGGGATGTAATAATGTTGACAATTTCCTTTACAGGAAATGGTGCCATTAGCTTCATAGAATTAAGCCTAAGGGTAAACGGTGAATTTCAGTTCAGTAAATACAAGGCCTTATACATTTATCTATGGCGACAGTTACATTTTAAACTTAGAGTCACTTGTGCTTTCACACAAACTGTATAATTGCTCACAGACATCAGAGGGTGGGGATGATGAGGAGGATTCAGACAAGAGTAAAACACACAGTCCTCCTGGTAGATGCTGAATGCTGCCATGGAGACAGCAGCTCAAAGTATTGCTCAAATGTAAAAAAAAAAAAAAAAAAAAGAAAGAAAAAGAAAAAAACACCAGAATAAATTTGTTGGTTTGCAAACACCTCGACAGCGTCTGATGTCAGAGGTTGCTATCTTTGCCTCCTCATCTTTGGGATGAGTCCAGCACTACTTTTTCCCTAAAAGGCTGAGTGCCCGTTCACATACAACAAATGTCTCTTCTCAGATGGTAGTTTTTACAGAATTGCAGAGAGAAATTGCACTGATGTTCATCTTGTTCAATCACCACAGAATCACAGGCTGCATTGATGCTGCTGGACAACCTCTGAAAGCCCTGGGTAATGTAATTTGTATTTCTCTACAATACTCTTGGTATTATTTCTATCAAATGTAAAGCACTCAAAGATTCACCTAATGTTCTTATGCAGTACTGTTAGGGTGTGGTTTTATCAGATTTGATCAGATCAGATGGTAGTCTGGCGACACGTCCAGGGTTAGGGTTAGGGTTCTTAGCATATGTCAACTCAGATATTGCCAAACCCAATTGGTACCAAGAAGAATGAACCCTGCCCACTTCAGGTCAATGAGAAGAGCACAGAAAAAAATAAAAAAAACAAAAATCAGGAAATCTTTAATTCAAAACCAAAACTGTTTTTTGTTCATCTAAAGTTGTTTTCATCGAAGGAACTTCCCCCATGGACTAGGAACCTTAGGAGGAACTCAGTACATTTCCATTGCAGGTGCCAGGAAATGAATTAAGCTTCAAGGAAATGATTTTAATCCCAAAAAAGTCCCTGCTCTTGAGTAGTACCACAGAGGAGACAATTTTCTTTAAACATTTTGAACAGAAATGACTGTCAAGGTAGAGGCAGTTGTATGGCACATACCATGCCTCACACTCCCAAAAGCTATTTGTGTGTTTTATCACAGTACACATATCATCACAGTACACACATCATCACATACATCATTATTGCTCTGATGTGAGTACTGAGTTGGAATTCACAGTGGCACATGAAGCAAAAACATCTCAACTTCCCAGAGATAAAAAATACCCACATCTTTCATGTTTTTGGGCCTATGAGTGTGCTTGGTAGAGACTTCTGTCGAGCGAGCCGGCTGACTTCCTGTTTCTTCCTTCTAGACTTTCCAAATTTCATTGGAGCAAATGGCTCAAATTCTGACAGTGAAACGGGTGATTTTGCAAGGGCTGTGACGCTCAAAAAAATCTATTTACTATTTTGGTGACACAATGTTAGCTTACGGGAAAAAGTTTTTGATGATGGAATTACACGGTTGCCATAAATATCATCAAAGGTTCAGAAGCTGAGGTAGTTTCTTAATCACTCTATGACTATCCTTAATGTTATTACCAAGACGTGGAGGAGTTGCTGTCTTGTTTTTTGGAGCACTAAAGCTAGTTTATTAACATGTTTCACCAGAAAAACAACCATATTGGTTGACTTTGAAAGCAGCTTATTACAATCCATATTGTTGTTAGGCAGCTAAAACAAATGTCATTAGCTTTTATTAATAGCAGCAAAGGAGTAAGTCAGGGGAAGCATATAAAGGGCTTGAATGGTGTGTGAAGGAATGCTTCAAATTTGAGTCACTTCATAGTCCTCATACCCACAAAATTCATCGTCATTCAAGGTTTGATTAATGCTTCTGTTACGTTTGGGCTCCTGCAGACTTGAGCGCTCTCAAACACTCTACATAGTGTTTTAACACCTTGACACTTCTTGAGTTTCTTTAATTTCAGAGGTTTGAAGGTAAAGGCAGTTGTAAAACATTGTTAATACAGTACAATGCATGTTCATCTGCTTTGTATCAGTGCCTATTACGCAACACTGTCAGCAGTCTATTTAGATTTTCTTTATTGGAACTTAACAAGATAACAAAAGCGAGTTTGACCTCTCATATTGCGGCAGTCATAACAAGAGCTATGAAGCAGGCTCTCGGCTACATTTAAACACACAATACACAGGGGAAACTTCACAGAGAGCACCTGAAGCTGTCAAGAATAGCAATGCCAGTAAAACGGTCACAACATAAAGCATCAGGAATAATCCATTTCTAGCACCAACTATAATATAGAAGGAGCAAACACATCAAAATGTGACATATAGCCTTCTTTAACAGTTAAGAAACTACATGTTTAACTAGTGCTAATGGGAATTGATTGTCGGGACAACCAACATGTTCTCAGTTCACATATGACGACATATTATGAGTTTTGGACTCTTATTCAGGTTTTCGAATGGTCACGATGTGGTTAGGTTTAGACTCAAAATCAACTTATAAAAATGTAGGCATCAAAGATACTTTTGCCAGGTTTAGGATCTAAAACTATTTGGTTAGGTTTAGGAATAGAGCATACTTTCGATTAAAAAAAGTGTGACTTAACCCCCTTCACGTAATGTTTCACCTTAATACTGTAATGTAAGTCACATCCCGTTACGTACCTTAACTTAAGGTTGCATAACTTAAAATGAAACACGTGATTAGGATGCGAATCCCAGTCTCCAGAGGGAAAGTCCAGTGTACAATAGGGCTGCACGATTCTGGAAAAAATGTGAATCACAATTTTTTTGCTTAGAATTGAGATCACGATTCTCTGGCACGATTTTTTTCACAAAATGTTTATTTCACTGATAAACTTGAACAAAACAATACAAAAAACATCGTAGAATGGCAGAGGCAAACTACTATGCCTCTGCCAAAGCAATGTTTCTTTTTGGTTTTGTTCAAGTTCTATCATTGGATGAGAAATGATTTTTACAAAAGTAAAAAAAAAAATTAGTCTCCAAGATGAGAGGGCATCCTTTAATACCTCGTGTTATACAGTGTTTATTGGGGCCGTATCTTTGGCTAGGTGTAATGTGATAGCTGCTATGATCGGCTTTCTAAAACGGAGGCATAATATTCCTCCTTTTCCAAAAGCCGCCTCTGAGGTAGGCTTAAACATGTGACGTGACGTGAAGCCCGAAGTTGGGCTGTGAACAGTTAACAACGAATTTGTCTTCAAAATAAGAGCTTTGCATTGCACCTCATTGGAGTTTAGAACTGGGGTCTTAGCGGGGGGCTTTTAATTTGAAAGTAGCGACCGTTCCTAGCTTGTGGCTGCAACAACAAGCTAACACAACCATACAGCTAGAGATCCAGGAGACGCTAGCATCTCCCGGATCTCAGCGGCTGTCCAGTTGCACATCTAGCAGGCAAGGTGGAAATAAGTGTACCCTCCGAGGGGGAAAATTGGCGGACCAAAACAGACCCCCAATTTGCCGCCCTCTGTCTAAAACTGCGGACCGAGCCGCCAAAAGGACGGGTAAATTGGCGGCTTGCTGCCCCGTCTAACAACGGCGGGGGGCTTTTAATTTGAAAGCAGCGACCGTTCCTACTAGCTTGCGCTACAACAACAAGCTAATACAACCAAACAGCTACAGAGACCAAGGAGACGCTGCATCTCCTGGATCTCAGTGGCTGTCCAGTTGTTCATCTTAATGTCCGCAGATGAAATGATGAGCTGACTGCTGTGATCAGCTGTTTCCTGGTTTGAAAACTCCTCAGTTGTAGGTCCGCCCACCTCACGCAGAGGCCGGCACATTTCCGCCTCGTTTTTAGATAGCAGTTGAGGCGGAAATAAGTGTACCCTCCGAGGCGGAAAATCGGCGGACCACAACAGACCCCCAATTTGCCGGCCTCTGTCTAAAACCGCGGACCGAGCCGCCAAAAGGACGGGCAAATTGGCAGCTTGGTGCTTTGTCTAAAAACGGCTACTCACTCCTTCCAAACACTCAACTGCAGGTGGGCTTCCTCCACTGAATCTCGTGTTGTAAAGACGCTTTACCGTAGGTTGAGGGAGGAGGCAGCGGCAGTGCTGCGTTTGGGGGCGCTTCAGAAAATCCGGGACGAAAATAGGAACATTCGTTTGTGATTCAGCTCGAGATATATAATGCTTCAAAATCGCTGTGTGTAGAAATGAGATCACGTGTATGTGTGAATTGAGATCGCGATTTTTTAACGATTTTTGTGCAGCCCTAGTGTACAACCCATCAAACCACCCAAACCCTCCCCCAACCTGGACTTTTTCTTGCTCTTTAAACTACTGCAATAGATGGGCACTTCAAGGAAAGATGCCTGAGGATTAACCATAGCATCAGACCTTGAAGTGTTGGGCCACTGACCAGGCTGCTGTATTTAAAGATGTGGGATTGAGAGGGGTTGGTACAACACTGTAGACTTTTTTTTTTTTTTTTTTACATTTGTTAGCAAAACAAAGAAAACTATATTCATCCATGTCAAAACACTATAGTTAGCAAAACAAAGAAAACTATATTCATCCATGTCAAAACACTATAATAACCATCATTAATAACTGGCTACTGGTTACTATGTTATTAATAACGAGTTATTTAGTTATTAACAAACAAATGTAATGCTTTATTAACAATTTATCAAAAACGTGTTTACTGTGAAGTCATAACTGATGTTTATAAACCTTTACATTTGCTTTGCAAATGGTATATAAAGCATTGCATTGTTTGTTAGTGTGTTTGTGTTACCAAGTACTTATCTGTACATTTGGTTTGAAAATGTTGGTTGATTTTCCAAAGTATTTTTATACAGGTTCACTGGTGAGGTCTGAGGTCTCAACAACAGCCAACGTCAGGTGAGGGCAACCTCTAATCCTCAAATAAACTGTGTACAGCCTCAGCCTCAGCCCCAGATGTCAGAGATTGGCAAAAGTGTCTAAACATGTGGGATGAAATGAGAGATGCTAATGATATTTAACCAGAGGGTGTCATTACCTATTCCAAAATCCAAACCTCTAAACCTCAACATCTGCCATCGACTATTAGAAAACTGTAACAGTGGATGAACTTTACGCAGCAGGATTAGATGGGAGGAGCGAATTATTCACAGTGAGCCAGAGGGCACCATGTTTATGCTTAACTCAAGTGCATGAGCTGCTTCTTCTTGTATAATTTATTCACCAAGACACTGCAATTTGGAGCAGTGAAAAAAGATTTGAATGAGGTACAATCGTCGCAAATTTTCTTGTGTGGGGTTCTGCTTTGTTTTTTTTGGAGAACGGGCTCAATTGCTGCTTTCCAAGACGTGTGTTTTCTTTTTTAGTGCTCCCTCACATTCTTTTCATGCAAATCCTGGCCTCACAGGTGAAATGCGTCGTCCAAGCATCGAATTGCGCAAGTGTTGGACAGATAGCACAAGTATATATGATTTGAACGCGGGATCTTTACCGGGATTATGCAATCTGGATACAACTAATTTCATAATACATCAGGATCAAACGGGTGTGAACCTATGTGCACACAAGGCCAGCTTTGGAATTCATTTGCTGCCACATTAACCCCCCGATGCACACACATACTGTCGACATATATCAGTAATTACTGAATACATTAGAAAGATCAGAAGACTCTCCATGATCCTCGGTGAGTCCGGGCCAGCTGTTTGCGCTCCGAGCGTTCTTTGGTCTCTGCATAATCATCAGAGTGCTTTTGCATAGGCGGCTGCTGAGGCTGCACTTCCCTGTGATGAGCGGGCGGGAGGTGAGGAATTTTTTTCTTCTTTTTCGTCTTTTATGATTGTTTTTTTTTTTTTTTTTACTCCTCTTTTAAGCTTGCCTGCGAACCCACCCCCCCTCCACGCCCTGAGGTGAAGTGGTTATTAGCTGGGATGTGCCAGGAGTTCAGAACTGCTGCCAGCCAGAGTCTATAGAATAAAGAGCTGGGACTGCAGTTTTTTTTTTTTTTTTTTTTTTTTTACAGCACCCAAAAAGGATCATCTGACACTTCATCTAAAAAGAAGATAAGGCTGCAGCAACACTACTGGGGAAAGGATCACATCTCCACGTAGATAGGGCTGAAACTCTTAATTACCCCTTAACTGAAAGAGGATCAACAGATATTTTACTTATGTTTCAGACCGGAGGGAAAACTGTCGGAAAGATTATCAAACCATTGAACAATATTGTAAGCCTTTATTTTTCTCAGTGTAACAAATAGATAAAAGCCCATCCTCAGAGGGCTCAGTATGTTTACAGCGCAGGACTAAAAGCCTTATTTGACTTTGAAACTATAACTCCGCTGTCAGATCATCTCCCCCGTCAACTAAATGCTGACTAAATCATACAAGTGTCTGTTTTCGAGAACGGTGGAATTGAGTGATAGCGCTGTTTAGCCTGTTATTGAAAACGGGGCAGTTGAAATACTGTGGGATGAACAGCTTGGATGGAGGGCAGTATGGCAGAATTATCGGTGCTATTATAGGGCCCCATAGTCGGTAATGGCTATTCTGACTGTAATGGCTCAGATGGTTGATAGGGTGAGAGAAAAAATGGCCGGCATTTCATATTGTGCATCACAGATTGTCATCATCATTGGGTTTTCATTGCAACCAAGTGTCAGGATAAGTCTGTTTGCTGTATTTCCTAATACGCACAGATTTTCTGTACGACTCCAAATATTTGAGTAGTTGTGTGTATTTACTGACATGGTCACAGTTTTTGTAGTTATTGTATATGCTGTTGTTATTATGTCAACATGGCCATTTAGCCTGTAAGCCTTTTGTTAGCATCTGTGCCTTGTTGGACCACTTGTATGCCTCGACGTTGAGAAAACGGCGTGCAAATTCCAAGACAATGTAACCTTGAATCCTCATGTATGCATTAAAACAGTATATCAAATGTCTCTTTAAGGTAAGGCAACTAATTACTTTACGGTATGTGGGATTCCCCCGTCACAGACACACAAGAGTTGCTTTTGGTGGAGTTTGGTTTGTAAGCCTGGATTGATGCATACTCGGTGTTGGAGGGCCATTCCTCCTTAGGGCGAGCTGTTTTGGACCCACTCTTAATGTGGTGGTCCCTCCACACTAACACACAAAAGCAATGTGAGTGGGTAGAGGGAATGTGCAGGGGCTGGATTGGAATTGGGCCAGAGGGTCAGAACAGCTTCTACGTAGACTGCGAGGGAAAACCCAGGGTAAATTAGCCCATTTAGTGCCGATTCCTAATTTCTTAATTAAAAGCAGGGCCATTCTACTTATTCATCAGGCCTTTCAAAAGATTCTTACTAAATACCTGAAATAAAGTCACAACTATCTGGATCCTTAGATCTTATTTACTCAGTTCACTGTTCAGTTACCAGCAAAGAAAAATGAGCGACCTGTTCAGGTATGTAATGAATGTGACAAGTTTACCTATGGCAGCTCCTTTGCTTCATCATGGTAAGCATGGCTTTCTTTTTTGTCAACTTTGGCATATCATATTTTATATGTTGAATTTTAATATGTTGTGATTTTGTTCAGCCGCTATCTCGGCAGGCATCACTGCATATTGAGAAGTTAACCTGGACTAAAACGTCAAGTCAGGAGAAGTCAGATTCGGAAATTGTCTGAAAATGAAAGTAGTAAATTGTCTTAAAGGAGATATTAAGGTATTAAGCTAATTTTCAGCTTCATAGGTTGATTTTGTGACAGTGTGATGTCACAAAGCCACATAATTAAAGGCGGGACTTCTGTCGAGGCATTTCCGGAGCAGTAAAAAGAAGGAAAACGGAGGTTTGCAGTTAAAAAAACACCAAATTTCGATAAATTAATTCTCCATTCTCAAGGCAATCGTAAAATTGGGTCTTTAGATAAGCCAGATTGAAATGTAAGGTTCTTATGATTCTAATGATGTTCAACTCTTGATGCCATTCCGGAGCTTTTTTGTACAAATGTGTTACAATCTTTCAGCAGTGCGGCATTTTTTAACTTTCCACTCTGAGGCACCTGAGCCACAGTTGTGCATCCTGGGATAGCGTGACCTTCAAGCAAATTGATGCAGAAGGTGATGGCAGCTCCTTGAAGCCCGGTAAGAGAGGCATTTCGCGACCAAGTCTTTGACTAAGCCCCATTAAGCACTAACACTTCCACACACGCTTTTGCAAGCGCACGCACACACTCGCGTCGCATCCTTCCTTCCCCTTCTTTCCTCCCTCCGCCATCCCTTCGTACTTTTTCACAGTTAACACCCATTCTTCTCCCCCTGCGCCCTTCCACAGCTCGAGTTCAGCTCATTTATGTCCCCTGTGATGAATGTGTCACACTGGCAACACTTAAGAGGGAACACACACACACACACACAAACACACGGACGCATAAACACATCCACCCACACGCAACGCGCACACACTCCATTCCCGTGTCAGCTAGCCACAGTGTGATCTGATAAATGGTTTTTGGTGCAGGTGCTTTTTTCATTAATACACCCTCACAAACCTAGCCTGGTGGTAGCCTACAGCTATCAAGCATATTACAAAGAAAATAGACAGAAGCAAAGAAAAAGAAGGGAGCCAAGTAAAAAGAATGAGTGGGATACAATTGAAAAAGAAGTCACTTTCCGTTTCGAGAACCCCAGGTGTTTCTGTACCGAGCCATTATTTTGGATAAATTCTTCCTTTAACCTCAAAGTTAACTGTTTTATTTTTCTCATTGGGTGTATTGATTTCCCGAAAAGGGAATATCTCTATTGAGCAATGTGTCACTTAAAATGATGCATGAAAGGATCATAGGTCCCCCGTTTGCCATTTCGCACCGCCATCCATTTGTGTTGCGCCTCTTGCAAATATCGGTATTGGCATTTCGGAATGAATCGGTCTCTGCGATCCGTCAGCCGTTCTTTAGTGTTCATCATTTTCGTGTTCATCACTGCAATTCAGAAGAGGAGGCCTTACCAGCAGAGAGCGGGGATTAGGGAATTAGTGTTTCATTATCAGCCTCGAAAAAGGTGGGAACAAACACAACATCAGACATATTATGAAGGAGGCAGAGCTTTGGAAGGACCCTCGAATACTAAACAAGTGGAGCTGAAAAGTCATTATGTTACTGATATAGACTCTTAACAATCACCAGGCCGTCATGGTAAATTCTCACAGTAAACGAAATGAAATGAATGAACTTCTTTGTTTTATCAACAAAGTGATACGATTTCATGTATTTTTTCACTGTCATATTCCTCATACAGTTTTACAGATAATGTCTTCAAATGTGAGTGATGTATTGTGAAATCACAACAAAGATGATCACTTGCAATATTTGCATCCTTCAAACCCAGATAAAAACAGACAAATATGGGCCAATGCGTTGCTGTAAAAATACAGTTATATGTAAAATTACAGTATTTTCACGTAGTATAATCCTATATATCTACAAGAATTTACTGGCTACTGAGTTGCAGTTGCATTAATTGCAAGGAAATACTATGATTATTGTACAGCACCACACAGTTTGGCAAAAAAATATTGGGGTAACACTTTACAATAATTAACATTAGTTAATGTAGTAATAACCAGTCAATTCATAGTAAACTAATGTGTCAAGTGAACATTTAATGGTGGTGTTGATGTTTTTAAGGTGTTAACATATATATATATATATATATATATATATATATATATATATATATATATATATATATATATATATATAAATAGCTAGCATGTTTGCTACCTAGAATTGGCAACATCAGCTAGCATCAGCAACATTAGCTAGTGCACATCATCTTTAAACATCAGCATATTAGCATTGTGATTGTTAGCATGTTAATATGACGATCCTTCGTGTTTCCGACAAACACCACCAGAATGCAAGTGTGGCCTCACACGGCTCTGCTGTGACTGTGTGGGCTGCCGTTGCTTCTGTAAAGTCAGGACCTCGACTTTTCATACAGAAGCAGGCACGCTAGGGCGATAAAAATCATTATTTTGCTCTAGTTGGTAAAGCCAAATGAGCAATCACTTTGAACAGGACCATTGCCATGGGGTGAATTCTAATTTCATTCATGGTCTCAGGTCAACACCACCTACCACCTACATCCATTGGTATATCATCTTTTAGACACAGGTTAGAAGGAGGGTTACATACAAAATATAGGCATATAGTGTTGGAATGTTTTATCTCCAGAAATGACCTGCCTCTTATGTTTGTATAACTAACACTTTAGTCAGCTGCATGAGCTACTTAGAAGTCCAAGGGTGTTCTCTGATGAGAGTCAGTGCTGCTTTGGATCAGGGGCAGCCAAGCTGACACGTTATGCCTTTATCTCCCGGAAGGAATTTGCGGCACTAGTTGACATATCCCACAGGGCGCAGAACCCAGGACCTTTAAGGGATTTCGATGTCTCTCAGCTGGCTGGAGGACAGGTGGAACTCCCCCAGGAGGGAGACCGGGAAGGGGACATGTGACCTGCTGCCACCGTGACCCTCCCAAAAGGAGTGTGAAAAACTGGCGAGCAGACCAGATGTTGTCAGCAGTGCATGAGAGGGAAAATAAGAACACCCACCATTGTTCCAATAGGGAGAATGTTAAGGGGTTTTCAGGTTTTATGATATAAAATGTCTTTTGTAATTTTGGGTTAGGGTTCTTGGGTTTAATTCAAATCAATCTGGTTGTCTTCAGTGATGCCTTTTTCACAGTCGGCCTAACTTGCAAGCACTTTCTTTTTTATCTGTACTGTGTAGCTGCTGCATTTGCCCAGTCTTTTGTTTTTTTAGAGTGCTGCTTCTCTCTCTGTGGTCTTCATGCTCAAAATAAGATGTGGTATACAGCCAGACATTGGACTATCTGAAGCTTTTAAGCTGTCGTCCATTCATCCTCGAGTGCTTTTTGGATGATTGATGCCGCGTATAGAGTATGGACCTTTTATCTACAATAAGAGACAATGTGGGGAAAGATAACTGTGATTAAAAATGCCATTCCCTCCAAGACGCCTTTTGCCTCGCTCCAGACATTTGTCTTGTTATATTTTCAGCAAAACTCAAGTTAACAAGCCGGGCAGGCAGTTCATGGACCCGATAAGTGACACACATACAGTTAGTTAGTGCTCTGAAACCACTGACCATCTGATGTTGTTGTATGATATAAATTTAATTTGCTAGCCACTGCTTTGTCTTACCTGTGATTTGAGCACTCCCCAACATTATGTCATGACTCCATGCCTTAATTGTGGCATAAGTCCAGTACATGACCTTGATGTCACACCACTATCCGTCGCATGACTTTTTACGGTCTAGTTATTTGCTATAACCACATCTGGTCCCATGATAGAGAGAGAAAGCCAATGCTAGCCTGGCCCTCTCTTTGTATAACGCAAATGAGTCTGCAGGAGCTAACAATGACTCAGTAGGTGTGAAAATCATTAAATCAAAGGTAACTTCCTGTGGAATGTCGTGGAAGCTTGCCGAATGCATAACTGAATGTCGGTACTAATATTAGCAAATTTGCTAAAACTCGGTAACCAGTTAGCCTAGCTTGCTAAATTCCACTTTCCATGTAGAATGCAAACTTCAAAGCGTGTTGGGTGATTTAGTGAATGTCAGAGCTTACATTAGCAAGTTAGGATGACTTTGAAGCCAGTTAGGCTAGCTTACTAGGTTCCACTTTCCAAGCAGAATACGAAAGATTGACGAAAGATTTTATTCGGTCGTTGCCCATCATGAAAACTTGAAGCCAAAATGCTTCTTTCACAAACAATTTCCAAAATGGTTTTGAAAAAAACTGGAATTAATTATATACAATAGCTGCAGTATCATTAGAGTTTCTGCTTAATCCATAAGTGAGAAGAATTCAATTTTCAGTTTGACTTTAAGGATGCAAATGAGTCACTCAGTTACCTTGGGTTGTAATTTTCTAAAAACTGACTTTCAAGAGTGAATTTGATCCTCTTTACATTTCACTGTCCGAGATAAATAACAGAGTTAATGATCCAACAACAGCCCTGAGGCAGCATTAAACCTTGTGTTAACACATTACTTCTGACTGACAGAGCTCTTGGCAGAATGCCGCTATTATATAACCACTGATTGGCAGAGCTCAAAACCATGGTCTTGATTCACAGAGTAGTTGAAACGTGACTAGTGTGTCAGGAGAATGGCAGCAAACACAGTGATGGAACGTGGCCTCAGGCTACAGCCCTAGACGGAAAAAAAAATTGTTTTCTTATCGATGATTCTTATCAAATTTGACATTTTTAGCATCTAATTCTTCAGGTAATTCTTATTCAAGGAGACAACAGGTGGGCATAATTGTAGTAAGATTCATTTGAGCTGCTTACCACAGACTGGCACTGCTGGCCAATAAGCCGCTCTGCCAGAACAATAGGGAAGGTGGCAAGGCTCAAGGACATTTGTCTCCTCGCTGGATAACAAGGCGCTCCATATTAATTTATTTTTTCAATACAGATTTCCCAAACTGACGTGCACATTCACAGCAGCTACCTGCCAGCGACAATCTCCCCTTATCAGTGCTGCAGAGAATGGAACTATTGTACATCAACCGTGACAAATGAACTACACACTGAAACATTATTGGCACACTGTCATAAGGCTGAATGAATGCGGTCTATCAACACTCTCTCTAAAGCATGGGTGAATATGTTCATTATGTGGAATCTTTTTCTTTATATCATAAAAGGGGGCTGATGAAAATGTTATCATAATGGCTTTGAGGAAATGGTATGTTATGTTTCTTTTCTTGGAGAGGCAATTACCTGTAGCTTATATTAATTGTATCCTGCCAGTACTCACTCTCTATAACTTGCACTTTGCTTTTTGGTGTTACAACCGAAGCAAATAATATCATTATATATTGTTATGCCCGAATAATGAATAAATCATAACATGAAACTTAGAGCATATCATCTATTTTTATGTTTTATCAACAAAGTGATAAGATATTACGTGTTTTTTATTGCATTAATATTCAGTTTACAGTTTTGAAGATAATGTCTTCCAAAGTATGTCTTGTATAGTGGAATAACAGTAAAGACGATCAATTACAATATTTTTCATTGTGGTTTGCACTAACTGGGCAACTTTCATACCCATATTTATTATTTATTAATAACAATACACTGCACATACTGTTTATAATTACACTGTTTATATGTGTACATACATTGTATATACAAATGTATTTCTATTTCTTACCTCTTTATTATGTTGTTTATTTTTTTACTATCATTATTTTCTGTTATCCAATTGAACTTTCCTTTGGCTACTGTGACACACAAATCTCCCCGTTTGCGGCACTGATAAAGGAATTCTGATTCTGATATTTGTATGCATTGTTCAAATCAGCAACAAAAAAAATGGGCCAAATGCATTGCAGTACGTCAAATTACATTATTTAAATGTAGAATACCTCCTAGGATTTTACTGGCTACTGGGTTGCAGTAGGAATACAGTGAAAATGGCAAATCACAAAGTAAATACTTTGCTTAGGGTACAGCAACATATAGCAATTAAGCAACACAAAAAACAGTTTTACAGTAATGTGGTTAGTTAACTGTGAAAATACATTACATATCTGTAATATTACTGTATACTTTTGTGGATTTAAAATAATTAAAGTTGATTATTGCAATTTGATATTGAAATCTACATTGAACTGCTGTATTTCGACAGTGTATTGTGTCTAGTTGTAAAGAACACAATATGTTACTGTAATTTCCATGTATATTAATAATGTCTACAATGCAGCCCCAATGTGTGTGTCTGTGTGTGTGTGTGATTTTTTCCACCAACACATTAATCATTTAAATTCTGAATGCCACCCACATGGCCTAATTTGCTCCATGGCTCTGCCACGGCCTTCAAGGCAAGGGTCATGCGACAGATGGAGACAGCTGAGGGGGTCAGCGGGCTTCTCAAAGTTTTAGCAGCTAGCTTTCAGACTGAGAGGGTGAGAATGCAATCAGCGGAGAAGAGCTTAATGCTCATGGGGGCACACGAACCAAACAAATCCAAACAAAACGGTTAACCAAACTTAACAGGTCAGGAAGATATCTACTGTAATTTAGAGACAGACACGCAATAAATATCAAAAGAAAAGCCGGAGTGAGGAGTGATAAAAGAGGAAAACACAAGGGAGCGTTTCATCTTCTTTAAGGGCTTGTAAATGAAATCGCACATCAGATTCTTGTAATCTCTTCTTGATTCAAAACAGAGTAGAAGCACTGCAGACTGTGCGAACAACCACTTTAAAGATGACAGCGAGTTTACTGGCCCTAGATAAGAAATTCAAGAAAGTTTTTAACAGAAACCCACCATCAATGGCGATTCCTCAAATCATTACAAGCGTTTGAGGTCAGTCATCAGGGGGGATGTTTTCTACCATTCTGCATGGATCCAAATAGAAATATAAATAATAAATGATTTATGTTTTATTAATATTGGCCTTTATTTGACCAGGATGGTCTTTAACTTTGACAGTTTTTTTTTGTCTTTTTTTAAAGTTCTGCCTCCACTAGCAGCACAATTCTTTTAAATGGGCGAACTCTGAAGCACAATTAACATAAAAGCAAAGATTCAACAGCACTTGCTCATTTAATTATTTTAAATCTAGGTAATGCATATATTATGTCAGAGGATGCACAGGCCCGTGTAAGAAGTAGGTTAACAATGGTGATGTTACTATATTCGGAGGATTATGTCAATGTTCTTTTGGGAATAAAAAATTACTGCACCTTATTTACAGCTGACATTTGTCTCCATGTGGTGTATATAATGGATAAGCGCTGCAGTAATCATGCAAAAGCACACTTACCCGGTATTCAACCCCTCAAACTGAAAACCAAGCCCTGTTTTATAGGAGAAAGAAGATATGATAAAAAATGCCTGTAAATGGCGCTTTGTTTTCCCCTTTCAACCACATAAAATGCACAATATTCTCCTGTGAAATAACCGGAGGGGAGAAATGACAGCAGGATGCCTGCTTAAGCTGGTTAAAACTAGAGATACACAAAACATAAGTATGAAGTGATTGTCTTACATGACTGCAGAGAGCTGCCGGCGACTGCTCAATAAAATATTCCTAGATTCCTCTTGTGAAATCCTAAACACAGCCTACACCATGGGCCGGAGACAGGGGGATTAAGGCCAGGGAATGTAATCCACCTCCGAAACAAGTGTTAAAAACTACTCCTCGCGTCAGCTTCCAGTGCAGGAGGAGACAGCGGTGCACTGGGTAAGATGCTAAGTAACTCAAAGCATGAGACAGCTGCGCTTGTATTTCATGTTTTTAAGACTGTAATATGAAACATCTAACATGGAATAAAATGAATCTTGACACATGTTATATCACATATCACATTTACAGTGACATGCAGTGGATATAATTGTTGGATGTAGACCATTTCAATCGGAAGAAAGCAGGGGTTTATCCAGACTTTGTTGAATATGGTGGCCTAAGTGGAGGCCCAACGCAATAGCAGTTATTTATCGTGTATGGAATCGTTTTGGTGTCTTACTGTTTCTTGCATTTCTGTTAATTTCCTTTTTTTTTTTTTTTACATTATATAGCATTAAATTAGATAAATATTCTTGCCAATCAACACATCAGAGTACATAGAAATAAAAGATAGCTTCCATACTTTATTCTTTAAACGTCCTATTTCTGAGAAAGGTTGATAAGCTAGCATGCTAACCAGCTATCCGAAGTCTTTCCCTTACATTCTAGATACGTAAGCACCAACACTGCCCTGCTAATCAAAGCTCATCACAAGGACCACTGTTAACTGTCCTAACTAGCTATGAGGTATGGATTCAACCTGTGGTCAATTCTTACATGTTGGACCTTTAAGTCCGCAAAATGAAACTGTAACACCAATGGAGGCAAAATATAAAAGAAGACAATACCATATAGCAGATCATATTTTTGGGCAATGGCACATATTCTCGCTTTAGATTATTTAGATTAGCCTGTGCAGCAATTATATTGTTTTATGTGAAAAGTATATGCAACAAGTGTCACATACCTGTTGATATACAATAACTTAACAGATTCTTGCAAAAAAAAAAAAGGAGTGATTGATGAGTTAAATTGCCTTCACACTGATTGGTATAATCTGCCACACAATTCAATGTGATTTTGTTTTTTGTAAACGTACTATATTAATATGAATACAAGGTCTGTTTCCAAAAGGCAAGGATAACACGATCACCCAGCATTCATCCACACACAGCCTGGCTAGTAAATGATTGCCTGCAACTCTTTCTTTTACAAACCAGCCAATAGCAAGGTGGTAGGTGTAGTTAAACAGTGCAATATGTAAGAATTGGTCACCAGTGGAATTCATACTACAAACAAATAGGGAGCAGCGTTACACTAGGAGGGTTTTACATGTATTTTCAAGCTATAAACTAAAACTAAATAGCCAACGTTAGCAGGAACGGCTAACGCCAAGAGCTGTATCCAGCAATGCACTTGTTAACTCAGTATGCTTCTACTGCAATCACATCTTTATTCAATGCCAAATCTTGATGGAAGCGTGTGGTTACAATATTCCCTCGAAGCCCTTGTGTTTTTTTTTCATTCTCTTATATAGGACGCTGCAGTAACTCGCTAGCACCACCTGAGGTACAGGGTGGTATTACAAGACAGGAAGAGCCAAAGCTAGCTAGTTAACATGCTAACTTAAGTAGATTCCTGTACAACACATATATCTCACATATATCTACTTTAACAGAATATGACTCACCTCAGACAGGATTTCTTCTGCCTCTTCACAGACTTGACCTTGTGTGTGTGTGTGGGTTTTTAATTATTTTTTTTTCCAACACCCCACCTGTTGCACTGATCATGAATGTCCTTTCTACAAGGTCTCACTCTTTTAACTGATGGCTGTTTCCATACCAACTGACGACACAGAAACATATGGTTTAAAAACACCACCAGTGAAACCACCAGTAGAAGGCACATGTTATCAAGGGTAACTATCACACAAAGGGAAAATAAATATCAAATGTCTCGTAACTCCATCACACTGATTCTGAGCATGTGCTGTGTTTGTATACTACAAAATTGTCGTTCTTGGAATGGCCAGTTTTGGTGACAGAACTGAAAAAATGGCCTTGGTTCTATAACTGGCATCTGTTGTTTTTGGAAGCTGCATGCAGTATGTGTTCATTAAGAATGTGCTGTGTAGGAGTAGTAAGCAGTTACTTAAGCAACAAGTTAAGTTATGTCCACAGTCTGTCCAGAGTTGAGGCAGAGCAGCTGGAGGACATCAGAAAACCAAAATACAATCCTCATAAAATATGAACCAGTTTCATCCCAAAAAACTGAATAAGTCTATACATTTGTATTTTTGTACAGTAATCCGTGAGGTCCAGTCCCCCAAAACCACTCTGTCTTTAAATATCCATGGCAGCCTCTGGAAATTATGCGTTCACTGAATGCAAATTAAGTAGAATCCCTTGATTGCAGGGTGAATCATCAATATTGTTCTTTGTTTTCCAGGAAGTAACAAACTTTAAAGTTCCATTTAGAATTGTTGAGCCTGATCAAGTCAGATATAGAGTGATAAAAACACTTAAACATTCATTTTGACTTCATGTGAACTTTAATGGTAACTTAAGTTTGTAGCCAGTCTACTGTGCTTACAAAACTCATCAGAGTCCAGTTAGAAACAGATCCAGACCCCCTACATCAGGCTGTTTGGTGGCAGTCTGGTTGTTAAGTCACCAAAGTCCGATGCACTCCTTTGACAACAGCTTAATTGGACCAAACCAAAGGGAAAAATGGAACCTAACGGGTAAGGGGGCAAACTTTCAGAAGCTGCGCCTCTACTAAACATATGACTCAGATTCATTGGCTTCTTAATGAATCACTTGGGAGCATTTTAGCTTGTCATGTGGGTACAAATCACAGGAAAGAACCTCAAAGGCACTTGGGATTTGCAAGTTCTCCCCTGGAATTACACTAAAGCAAACTAAGTCTGGAATTAATAACATTTTCAAAAAGCTATTAAAATAAATGTCTACCAATTATTTGCAGTTTCTTACTCGATTGAAAGAAACTCAGCATAACTGACTTTTACACCATGACAACTTTAATTTTCCACAAAGTCGCAGGGAGACATAACTTGGTAATTTTCAAATCAAACAAATGACAACTAAAATTTGCGCCTTGGGGTTGTCATAATGTCTTCAAGCCTTCAGACTGTTTCTTTCAGCTGCAACATCTCGGTTTGATGAGTTGAGTTGTCTTTAATTAGAAGCCCTCCTGCTTTCCCCCTAATTCTTTTTGCAAACATCTCCGTGTGACGATTTCCTTGAACACCTTCATTACAGGGATCATCAATCAACAATCATTTTGAAATATCACGCGGTGACAGCGCAGCTTAACACAGTGATTACACGGCACTAATGAGAAAATAAATGTTGGCCTATGTCGGGATGAAAAATCAAGGCCCGAGTGTGACTGGGCAGCTCTTCTCCAAGCTGACATTTATAATCAAAGGCTGACATCTGTCATCACTCCCTGAGGGGCCTTGTCTGTTGTGATTACAGTTCAGATGAAGCATATTTGCATAATAAGTGCAGTTGAGTCAATGGCAGATTTCTGGACTTTTTGTCTTCGTGATTTTGTTCAGAATCAGTGTACAATGCTGTATGCACCTTGAAATGACACACGTGAAACAGGTTTTACCCCCTCTGACAATTGATCAGACAATCAGAACATGACACTTCTCATGCCAAACATCTGATTATAGCTATTTTTGAAAAACCCAGCCACAGCGTTACCAGGCTGGCCCGCTGTTTTTTGGCCTGTTGATGTGCCTGGAAAAATGAGAGAAAATTATAGAGAACAACCACAGCCCCGTCCTCTGGTATTTTCTAAATACCACGAGGTCATTGTAATTTCAGATCATCGCCATCGGCAAATGAGGCGTGTGTGAGAAAAGTGGATACACGTTCCACAGCGAGGCGTGTAAACACATTGGCAACTGGCATCTGCAGGAGGTTTCAAACAGCAGAGGATACATTCAGATTGTTGGACATTTTACTCATGTCAGTCAGAGGTAGACTTCTATTTTTTTCCGCAGCAGTGTGGCTCTAGGGATGGCATTATCAGTAAGCTGGTAGTCTGTACTTTTGTCCAGGCTGAAATGTCTCAGTTATAATTGGATGCCTTAAACTCTGTACATACCATTGACTGCATAATATATGGTTTGTGAGTGAGCCCAAGCTAAAGTCCCTTAAACCTGCATTAGTGCCAATGGCCAGCAAGGGGCGACTCCAATGGTTTCGAAAAGAAGCCTGATTTTATGTAAGCTTATGAGAAAATGTGTGTCCTCAGGTTTCCAGCGAGATCCAGTAAGGATCCCCCCCAGCTCCACCCTCCCATTCAAACATGGCAACTGGCTTCATAAAAAACAGCACTGCTGTGATGGAAGTTATGTACTTCATGAAGAGAGATGTGAACTGAAGTCTAATGCAGGAATGTTCAATGTAACTGTTTAAAGTGACCTGTGACCCTTTGTGTTATTTTAAGACGCATGTAAGGTATTGAATGATCACTCAAGGTATTGAATAAATACTCAAGGTTATCACTTCCTTCTTTGTGAATGATTCATTTAAGTGCAGAAGGGCAGAGTGATAACACACCCACAGAGACAGATAAATACCATATGTTTCTCCTAAGACATTGAGTCTTCACTTTGTAACAGGCCTGCATGTTGCTCTGTGAAAGCTCCTCTTGTACAAGAACCCTTGTTTGAATTTTGAGCTGACTCCGATCTCCTTTCTCCAGTTCTAAATTATTGCAGAACTTTTTTTAACAATTGCAATGGACATAATGCCAAACTCAAGACTTGGAAATGGTAATACACATACGTTGGTGATGTAACGATGGGTTTACACTTGGTACAGATATTCACAACACTGACGACGGTGGCTGCAGCTCAACAAAACATAATGACTTTCAGTGGATAGCATCAAATAATGTAATTCAAAGTCCAGAGGATGAGTATGGTTGATTTGGATGAGGTTGTGGTTCCAGTAGGTGATCAAAATCGATACATTCATAGTCACCAGCTGATGCATCCTTGTGATTTTATTGCTCCCCTGAATTACTATCTCAGGTTATCATCAGATCATCAGGTCATTCTTTGATTTATAGCCAAATATTAGCAATGCGACTTGCAAATGACATTCCGATCAGCCTCAGCCCTGCCTTGGGTTTGGTTCTAATAAGAAGATGTAAGAATGCTAACAGGCTAAACATGCTAGGATGTCAATATGGTAAATAATCTATAACTGAAGCAATTTATTGAGTTGTTGACTTACTTCCTTAATAATGATCAACTACTTGTTACATTTTGAAACTATGCTGACATTGACACACATTGACTCTTTGTCACATATGATGTTAAATTGAATATCTTTTTAGTTATTTTCAAGCAAGAATCCAAAATGTAATTTGACGATCTGCCAGTGAAAATAACTACACTTTAATACACTAAATACAGTTCCTGCACTAAAATGTTATTCCTGCTACGATCACCCAGATCATGTTGTGAAAAATAAATAAATGTAATAACCTTTTTCCCCACCCAGCCCCAAACACCCACCAGTCTTCTCAACCAGGGGTATGGCTCCAATTTACCCGCTATTGGGAAGTCCAAGTGAGTGGCAGGGAGAAGTTATACTTCCTCTTTCGTCTGCTACCAAGGTGTTGTGCACGGTTTTGAATCACGTGTCCCCGTTGGGTAGGCATACCGGGTAAATCATCTCATTATTCTCAGGGGTCCATCAGATCAGACAGTTAGATATCTCCAGAGACCGGAGCTGTAAAAACTCCTCCAACACGGTGGCATAAGTCGAAAAAAAGCTGGGTGATCATTTATTCATTGGACAAAAGCTCCGGGGGTTTGTGGTGTTCTCTTTGTTTGGGATTTAACTGAACTTCAGTTACCTTATTGGTTGACTATGTTTGCTCGGATTACCGGGAAATCCTGAAATTGAGTATTTTTTGTTGAAGTGAACTGACTTGGAAACTGAATTGAATCACACAGAATGGACTGAATTTTGAAGGATTTTGTATTTTCTGTACCCTTATATAACCTTTGAAAAATGGATTTTGTTTGAGTTTGTAGTCAAGCCACCCATAGCCTCTAACGTTATTTCCATTCATATAAAGCCTTCCAAACCACAGATATCAGTGCATACTGGCTAAAAGCAGGACAACCAGTTTGATATCCTGCTGCATTTCAATACAGTAATACTTTACATTGCTATTCATTGTGTTGGACATTTCAAGGAATGTTGCCTCTATACTCAGCCAAACAATCCTGTCTCTTAAAAAATAAAATAACCCATACTTCCACAATATCGATGGCATCCGCTTTCATGCCCTACTGCATTGCTATATTTCAAAAAGCATTTCAAAGGCTTGGCCAGGTAACAAATAGCTGTAATACTCCTCTCCCTGGCTCAGCTTTGTGAATGCACAGCAACATTTCCATGCTGAGCACCACTGGGTCCCCCACCCACCCCCACCCTCATCAAATATATTACCCCTGCATCCCTCCTCCTTAGCACCACACTGCGCTAGCGGCTATTTATAGCACAAACATATTGATCACTCTCTGCACCACCCTCTATCACTCTGTCCAGAGTGAGAGCGTGGAAGAGAGTGAGAGCGTTTTATGGCCCCTTCGTGTGTGTGTGTGTGTGTGTGTGTGTGTGTGTGTGTGTGTGTGTGTGTGTGTGAACTGGGATATGGAGGATTGTCTGTGTTTGTGCATACGGACGGTTTGTGTGTGTATGTGCAGGCTCAGGGAAAACGGCTGCCCTGTAATTCAGTTCCAGACAGAGTTAACTCTGATTAAACAGTCTCATGGGGCTATTAAATCCCTGGATGTAAAAATAGGCAAAGCACTTCACCAGCGCGACCACTTTAAATAGGTGATATGGAAATCAGCCCCCAACATCCGACGGTGAATTTCGTCACAAAAAACCAGACGTCACAAAAAACCAGAGGGAGCCAGGCCATATTAATTTATCAAATAGGCTTCCATTTCCACTGCGGCCACATAAATAAGGAACAGAAACATCGATAAAACTCATGATGCATAAAAGCCTTCAGGGAATGTATGTCACATCGCTGTGCGAAAATACTATTAACAGTATACAGAACATGATGCAACACATGGTTGTTTAAAAATCCCCAGATTCACAAGCTTGACCTCATATATGACAATGTAACTATAAAGCAAATAATCTCTGTCTGCCTGTCTGTTCTTAGCATATCTCAAGAACTGTTCATTCGATTTACTTTACGGTCAGGTTTATTGCTAAGGACGCACGGAAATGCGATAGTGAATTTGATGTAGCTTGGACACAACCTCTCGTGCGATCTCACAGGGAAGCAGACTTCAACAAAAAAGAAACTAGCTTGTTGAAATAACTTCCTATAGTAATGCGTTGCACCAAGTGAAAAACAAAAGAACAAGGTTAAACAATCTGGATTAGTGGAGAGAAGCAGTCCACACAAGTTCAGCTATTGTATGCTAGCTATTGTTAGCTTCAAGTGCTAGAATACAAAATGAAGAAAAGCGTAGTGAAACAACTTGCTGTAGTAGTAAGTTGCAGTGAGAAAAAACAAAAGGAGGTTAAATAAGTCTGGATGAGTGTGGAAACGCAGTGAACACAGGTTTTCTATTTTTTTAGTGACAATCTGAGGTTAGAATTTAACTTTCTGTATACAGCTCTATGCTAGATAACACAAGCCTCAAGGGCTAGAATACAAAATGGAAATTAGCCTGCGGTAGTAACATGTTGCATGAGATTAAAAAACAAACAGAAGCTTTGACAACACAGGTTTTCTATTCGTCAGCGACAATTGGAGGTGAGCTTTGAACTTTCTCACAACAGTCATATGCTAGCTAGTGTTAGCCTCAAGAGATGCAAAATGGAGATTGGTGGGGTGAAATGACGAGCTGTAGTAATGTGTTGCACTGAGAAAAAACAAAGGCAGAAGGTCAAATGAGTTTGGATGAGAGGGGAGATGCCGTCAACACGGGTTTCTATTCTTAAACCACAGCTAGAGGTGAGATTTCAACTGTCAACTAGTGTGCTAGCTAACGTTAGCCTCAAGGGGTAGAACATTTTCTTTAGTATTTTCTTGGCAGTGCTGTCAGCTGCTTCAGGGTCCTTTCTCATTGATTGTTGTGGTCCGGCTTGGAAAGTATTGATCTAATCATCCAAATTTAAAATTGTTTCATCAACACTCAACGAGTCCATGAGCAGTTCAGGAGACCGGATCTGTAACCCCCCCACATTAGCAGATAATCTGTGCCGGACTTTACATTTCGAACAGGCACCAAACTTGTTCAACAAATACATAAGCTTGCTGTATCCCAAGTCTTAGTACATGTTCCAAATGTATACATCTGATTCTACAAGCAGCTTAGTATTATTTTTAGCAATGGCATAACCAGAGGACATGATAATGATTGACACCTCCCCCCTTAAGGAACCGTGGTAATCTTTTAGATTTTGCCAGGGTTGCAAGCATTTGATTTCACACATTTTGCTGCCTCCACTCACAGGTTTGCATCATATGAGTCACAGAGGCTGTCACCGCCTGCCAATCAGAGCAGGGTATTATAGCACTCTGGTATATTTTGATGTCAGGTTCAATTAGGATTATATGACCATTAAGATCTTCGAGGTTCTGTCTGATTTACTTTAACGATTTCTTAATCTTCTGACTGAAATTAATATGTATTTCTTGAGGTAAAAAAATAGACATTTAATTGTCAGGGAAAGCTTATGATGATCATCATAAACCTTTTTCGGTGGCTCCGGTAGTTAAAGTACCTGCACCTTGGGGGTTCAAATTCAGCCCATGATGTGTTATCAAATGTTGTCCCCATCATTTTTTTCCCACAATCTTTTCTGTCAAAGCCCAAACTGCCTGATAAATAACCTACACAATATGAATATCAGCTATCATACCATGTTTGGTTCTTCCTATCTCCAAATGGCTAAGATTAGACCACGGCAAATGCCTGAATCTACCACAATCCTGCAGAATATAGTAATCCCTGCTGTTTGCTCCCACATTAGTTGCTGTCTCATCAGATTTGATAATCAGGAAATGACAGCAGTCCTCACACTCCTATCTTTCTGGCAAATATGTTTCTCGGAGGCCGTGTGGAGATTGTGATTGCGGGTAAAGCTTGAAAATCTGCTTGGGTTTTTCGGGGGCTACAACAAAAGCATTTGTGGGTGTTTATCGAGCTGTCCAAAAAGCCACAGTGTGAACTGAAAGCCAGTGTCTGTCCTTATGTTTGGCTTGAGTGGGTCCAACATGGCAGCTGTCTGGCTGCAGGGATTTCCATTATGATGCGGTTGTGAGGGAACATGTTGCGAGAGAAAGCTGGTAAAACGACCAACCAATACGCATCAGTATGCAAAGATTTCTTGTTTGTCTTCAGTTGGCTGTATTCACATAGAAATTTGCATCTTTTAAGGTCAGGTTCCTCGATATAAATACATGCATCCCGTTCTGTTACAGCATTGACAGACTTTGATAAACTATAGAGCTTCCAGTGAGCCAGTTTCTCTTTGTTTGTGACAAACTAATAAATACAACAGTTCAGCCCTGTAACCAGCAACAACTGAGGAAATAAAAATAATACATTTTCACAAAAGAGGCCCAGCATTATTATGTTAAAAGAAATTGATTTCTTTGATCAACTGATACACTGTACAGACTGTAAAAGCTCACTGGGGCAATTTGATTTGGGCTATATTATGAAATTAACTTGACTTTTCACTGTTTTGGTCATTTTGCATCAACCCATTTAAAAATGATGCACCTTTTATTCCAACTTCTTTTTTGGCCAATTGGAATGAACTCTTTCTTTTGCAAGTCTCTAAATCCATTTGGAAGTTCTGAACTTTGTTTGCACTAGACCACTCCCGTTGCCACGTCCCCTTCTAACCATTTGGCATAAACAGGAACACACACCTTTACACACACACACCCACACCCACACACACACACACACACACACACAACCTCTGTGCCAAATTTCATTCTCAGGGCAAACACTTTGGCTGCCACAGAACAAGCTTTAGAGCTGCCAGTCATAGCTAAGAGTTAATCAACTTTATGATGTGACAATTCTATGGTTAAAGGTCCAACTGGTGAGAAAGTTGTTTTTTTGTGTGTCTGAAGGTTTGGATTTCCCATCTTGTAAAGAACTGACAGTATGGTTTGGTGACTAACCTGACCTACAATCGCAAAGGGTCAGTATTTGACTAGCTAGGAATGAGACAGAACTTTCTTTTAAGGTGGACCTTTAAGGTTTGGTTGTGTTCATTAAAGGCCAGGGAAAGATCATGGTTTATCACGTTTGAAGGGACAACTTTGTTAAGATTAGGAACAACTGTGGTCCAGCTTTTAAAAAAAGGAAACTGTCGAAATGTTGGAAACTACCAGTGGTCTTCCATGCTGCTGTTGTTGACCTACCCATCTGCCCAGCCAAGTCCTATGCAGACTCTGATACTCGGTATGTGAACAGGTGCCATTTTGGGGCCTTCGACACGGCCAATGATGTTGTTTTTCCCGGGTGAAGCTTGAGCAGCGTGGGGTCAAAGATATCAAGTGTACGCTTTCCAAAGTTACTTATCAGTGTTTACGACCGGCTGAGAATTTGCTGTGTCCGCCACTCGAAACATCAGCTGCAGTACAGTGCTGCATTTGCTTGAGATCCGATAAGGGAAGTCATTTTTCACATAGTGGTGTTTGTTTTAAGAGGATGGAAGACAGAATCATGATTACCATCAATACCTTCATTGCATTTCCTTCAGCACTGCAGGGGGATGAAGTACAACACTTGAAGAAGGACTTAGAGCAAACACATATTGCTTTGTTTTAGGTATAAAAGATAATGAAGTATACAGTGCACAGGACCGTACTGCACAATCCAGTTCAGTTTATTCACTAGAAGGAGATATTAATTTCAGGAGCCGCAGTATATTGCCCAGAGGGTTGCCTGTGGTGCTTCTTTAATCCCACAGGAACAACGTGTTGCGAGGCAAGATTTTAAAGGATATCTTTGTTGGGAGCTTTGCCAACCAACGCTACCCAAGAATTGGACGAGTGAGTCAGTACCCTTGGTTTGTCCCTGTGTGCATGCAGGCGGCGGTCTGGCCTGGAGCCAGTGTCTAAGGCCAAATGCATAGGTTAGGAAACTTTTGTGCTGGAATGTTGATATTACAACAGTGAGAACTCGCTGGCATAGAAACTCCTCTGGGAAAAGAAATGCTTAAATTGTTGTTAAAGTTCTTTTTGGATTAAATCGTTTTTTTTTTGATTGCTTTCGCAAATACTAAAATTGAACCTGCTGAACTGAATAGCAGCATGCATGTCTCTCCCTGTTTGTTTCCCTGTCAATGTGTTCTATGTGTCTGCTCTGCTCAGCTGCTTGTTCTGGCTGTCATTTGTCGGTGCATTATCTTTGCGGGGCCTTATCGGCTGTTTGTTTCTGTGTTTCCGTTGCCCCTTTGTCATGTCTCTCTGCATCTTTATGTTAATCCCCAGCTGCTGCCTATCAACATGGAGTGTTTGTTCATAATGCGACTCCCCGGTTTAACCTCAATATACAAGCATTTAAGCTGTAGTGGAGCTGAATTGTGATGCACTGCTCTGTGTGAGGCAGTGGTTCTCAGGCTGATGCTGTCGTGCTGACAATTTTGGCCGCTGAGGAGGTACAAGGCAGAAACAACTTGGGAACAGTTAATGTGGAGGAACATGTTCATTCATGCTCTGATTAAACCTTTCTTGAGCCATGAAAAAGCACTTATAAACCCACAATATGCTACCTGCCGAGCACCAAACATCAATTAGCTGGTAAACATATTTGGCTATTTCCATACAGATGCTTGCTCAGCTTGACTAGATTTGGCAAAGATTGTCAGCCTAGCATAGTAGGCATCTGCATTTCCATTACGAAAGGGCTACCTGCTTGAAAGTGTGTCTTTAACTAATGACACGCTTGTCTACTTTTTCAGATGAGTGGCGGTAAATACTCTTACTATCAAAGAATCAATGCTAACAAAGCTCCTATAATTAGATTATAAACACATGTAATTTCCTGTTAGTTCTTAAAAAGTCTGCACAAAAAAGTCTGTTAATGAGTTATTTAAAAGCTTTTATTTTGGAGGAGCTTCAATTTGGTCTCACAACACCCAGTGCTGCATTATAATCACCACAGCAACCACCATCACAACCAAGTCAAGGACAATATATGGCTTGAGATCGCCCAGCAGCAATGAAGATGGTAATGTACTATAGTTGATATGCACTTGCTTACATCATATGTTGATCATTGAGGTCCTGGGGGAACCTATTGATCCGCATTCACATTTCCACAAACAGAGGGAATGGGTACAGGGACGCAGGGAACACAGCACCACTGATAATTCTCAACGTACCTGGTATGCATAGTTGTCATACCGATTTGCCGTATTGCTGCACTACATTTGTGGCTTGTTATGCTGCCCCCAAGCAGCTGATTAACAATAAAAATCCTTTAATTCAGATCAAACAACAGATATGCTGTATTTGAAGGTGCTTTATGATTATGGCGTTTTAAAATTAGATCATATCTTTCTTGACTTTGGCATTATTTGTTTTCTTCTTAGGAATAAATAGGAGTAAATATAAAGAGACATACGTAACAAGACAGCTAAATGACTGTGCAGCTAACAGTATTGTTGAAGTTTACACAAAATACAGCATCAAATTTAATTAAAAGTAAATTGAGTCTCATTATTCTTGAGATTAAAAGGATGACAAGTCTGCATTGTGGCCAAAATGACATGTTTTGTCATTTCTAAGTTTCGGAGATGTAAAAACAGATTAAGACAAGTCAGAGCAAAGGAGATAAAACACTTTTACTTTTGATCATAATTGAAGCATCAAAGCCATTTTCTCCTGTCCTGTCTGCGTTTGTTTGAAGCCGAGGATGATTAAAAGCTTGTGTTGTGTTTTCGTGTGTTTTAGTCTGTGACATGTTTGACCTGTCATACAACATAGTGATCCACCACCTACGCTGTATTCTGTTTTCTCACAATAACACCTTTTTCCGTTCCTCCTAGCTCTATCTCCCTTTTTAAAATTATTGTGGAAAAAAAAAACAAAAAAACCAAAAACAATTATCACTGCATTGATTAGTGTCAGATTTGCATTAAATGTATTCTGCTCAGAGATGATTCAAGCGTTTATGCCATTTTTGGACATCCCTTGCATACACACACACTCGCACACAGCCTCAGTCTAGACATGTACTAAATGCTTGTCTCATCTCAGTGTTGTCGCTCTTGAGACATCCATTAAGGTTTCCCTAATCACACTGCAGAATGGTAATGCTTCCCACACTCACTCACTCACTTTCGCACACACACACACACACACACACACACACACACTCCCGACACACATGGCTTTGCTCCTGAGCTGTCACTTACACAACGACAAAGCTACGTGAGAGTGTAAACTAAAGAGCTTGGCTTAGATAGGTGGTCACGTAATTGATCAAGGTTGGCAAACCGAGTTGTGGAGCTAATGAATCAAGACAATGGGCAACGGGTTTAATTATGGTTGCAAGGAGGGAATCATTAGAGGACTTCATCTCAGGGAGGTGAACTCTCTCCCCATAGTTCTCAGCCAGGTCATACGATAAGGACCTTTATCACGCAGGTCTAATCTCACACCATTACTTATGCGCTGGAGCTCTTGAGTTTGCCCTCCCTTTCTAGATCCCTGTGTGGCCTGAACTTCCTCATAGGTTAGCTGCTATCAGGCAGATTAGCACTTTAGCAGGGGGGTGTCTTGTTTGACTGATGAGAAGAGCACCAAAGTAAGTATTTATACCAGGCAGCAGGGTTCTCAAGGGGTGGCCCTCTTTGAAGCCCCTCCAGCCCCAAGTCTCCTTTCTGCTATTAGGTAGTATTATCGCCATGTTAGCCCTAGCTGCTGGAAGATTAGGTAGAGTTTACCGCAACCTAATCATCCAGCAATTGATGACACTGGGAGGCCCGGCTCGGATTGCTGGGTGGAGGCTGTTTACATCATGGGTGATTTATTATGTCCATTCACAGGCTATTAAGCAAGAGTTTAGACTCCTACAACAGTGTGAGTTCAATTTTAAACAACTCCTTTTTTTGGTTTGAAGTGCTTGGAGTCTGAAGTTGGAGGGAATTACTTCCTCTTGACAACAGGGATAAATATTCTTAAGTGTTTGTCCCATCCTGTTTGGTGATCTTCGAACTACTAGAGTATCTTTAGCTATCTGATCATAGTGTCCAGATAACAACTTATGTATTAATCATCCTGGGTTTTTTCAAGTCTAGATATGATTACATAACCTCATGTGCCAGATGGTTTGTTTCCTTGGACCATCTGGAAAGGCACTGATAGAAACTGTCTGAAAAGTGCAGGTACTTTAAAAAAGCACTTGTCAAACCATTTGTCAATCATTGTCTATCTGGCTAACATCAACCAATCAGATAGACAGTAGGAGATCGCTACCACCAGCAGAGTCAAAGACGTAATCATCTTTTCCATTGATAAAAGCTTTTAGTGCTGTGCTTTGCACTTCTTTCTATGATATACACTCTCCACTTACAGTAGAACTGATACTACGGCAGCATCTATGGTAAACTCTTTAGGAGCTGTCATTGCTTTCGAACAAACCTAAATGACTGGATACGTTGATTGCCAGTGGCTACCAAAACGACCTATATCATCATCCCCAAAAAAAAACATTAATATTGCAGCATATCAGCGACAGGCAAATCGGACCATCGAGCGCGTTTTGTAGTTTGTTAGGTTTAGGCACTAAAATTGCTTGGTTAGGTGTAGGCAATAAAACTACTTGCCTGGGCTTAGGCAGTAAAACTGCTTTGTAAGGTTAAGGCGTTAATATGTCTTGGTTAGGTTTAGGAAAACATTGCGGTTCATCTTTAAATAATAGTGCTTATGTACTACAGCTTATAAGTGTAACTACATTACGTTCGTTACATTACTAAAATTGCTGCCATTAAAAATACTACAGCCACTAGAGGTTGTCGTGAATAAGCTGTAATAACCTGCTTTCACAGTCGACATACTGTATATGGTTGTTTTTCTGATAAGGACAGGCTGAACATTTGCTTCTCTCCCTGGTCATCTTATGTAAACCATGCCAGTAGTTCCAATGGTTCCTCAAAGGATGCTGCTTTGTTCAAAAATGTCTTTGTTCGATCACAAGTGTGTAGTTTGAAGCCCAGATTTGTGAGATCTCGTGAATCCAGCTGCCTCGCAAGCTTATACATTTGCATTAACTGAAAGTTAATGACTTATGGACCTTTTTGACAGCAGGAAATTGTCTTGATTTCTTCGACATATTTCCTGAGTCTGAGGAAAGTATAGTGGCTCTACCTGAACTGTCATGGTGGACTCAGCAGTACTGAATGTCCTTGACTGATCAAAAACAAACCTTGATAATGCAACATTTAGAGTGAAGCATTCATATAAAACTGCAAAGCAGTGGTGAGTCTTTTCACGAGCACGGATGGGAATTTAGATTAATGTTATTGATGTTTAACAGTTGTGACTTTCAGCTAGTTTTCTGTCCTATAGATATTGTTCCAATTACTAACTTATTCATTTTGTTCCAACGGAAAATCGTTAGAAAAGGCACAAGGGTAACAAATAGCATCACCGTCCCAATTGGGAAATAAGGAAGTTATGTAATTTCATTGCTCATAGTTAGAGACACAGGCAATAAAAACCCAAACAGTGACAAAGCTGCTACTAATGTATAGCCAGAGAACATTAGTGGAGGAAGAGGTCATGTGGCTTAAATGAAAGCACATCGTTTTATCGCTGCCTCTTGTAAAACAGCACATATGGGCATAAGGGCATAATTTATATTGTCTTGTCACATTAAAGCAATGGAGCTTTGCTATTCACAAGGTCTGCACACATCGCCTAAGGGCAGTGATGGAAGTATGGGACCAATATGCATTACATCAAATCACACTTGGGAATCCCATGAAAGAAGGAAGTCTACTTAATATTCAGCAATATGTTAATTCATATTGAAAACTAGCCACCCTCTATTTGATAAAAAGGTGTTCTTTTAAACCAGAGTTGGTATAACAGTTTGAGGCTTCATTTAATGTTAGTGGCATTTTCAAAGGTTAAAGGTAATATCTGATTTCGAAAGGCCAATATCCTGGGAGTTTGTTAGTATCGACCTGCACTGCTCTGAAAATATGATTTACAAGCTTAAAAAAAAAAAAAAACGTGGACCACTGCTGTAGGAGTGGTGATGCCATGTTTCCAAAGAGTTGATTGGCATTTTGGACATTTGGATCCTGTGTAACTTCTGTTGTCCTGGTTGACGATTATTACAATGGTAAACCATTTTGTGAGAAGAGAAAATCTGGTGACATGAGTTCAACATGAGTCCGTGTCTTAAAAAGTGAAGCCAATGCACAGTGATGGAATGTAACTAAATTTACTCAAGTACGGTACAATTTTATACTTCCACTCCACTGCAATTTGGATGCAAATATTAGACTTTTTACTGCCTACATTTTTCTTAAAACTGTAGTGACTATTAACTTCTTAGATTACATAAATTAATATATTTAATCTGCATTCAGATTTTAGAAAAACAAATTAAAACTGATTATCTGATTATCAGGAAAATGCCAGCTATTGAATTCAATAATGGTCCCCGTAGTCAGTGTTGGGAAAGTTCACTTTCTACATGAACTAGTTCAAAGTTCAGTTCACAAATTTTAAAATGAACTAGTTCAGTTCATAGTTCATAATTCAAAATTTTGAACTAAGTTCACAGTTCCAAAAATGAACTAGTTCATAGTTCTTTTTTTTTTCTTCAATATGTTGGTGCAAGCTATTATTTTTCAAAATGATTGCCACAGCCCATATAGAACCACAGACAGCTATTATTTTATCAGTTCTAACACTGAAACTGCAGGTCTCCAACAATATACTGCAACACCAGGTTGTCCAGCTGCAGCTGGGAGATGAAGACAGAGGAGCCACTACTGTTCGCCGTTAATTCAATTTGGGTGGTAGAGGATCTGTTTTGGCTCACTGTTGCCGTGTCTTTGGATTTTTTATTCACTCACACATACCTTGAAAGGCTCGCCGGGTGCTTTAGTTCAATGTGCCGTTTCAGGTTCGTGGTACAGGATAGAGTACAACTTAAAAATTAAAAATCAAATAATACGTAAATAAGTAAATAAATAAAGAAGAAAGGGAAAAATAAAATAATAAATGAATAGATAGTTCAGACAGTGGCTTCAGGGAAAACGTTTCATAATGACTCAGTAAGGTATTACTTTTTTTGTTATTTAACAAAATCAGAGGTTTAAGCAAAGAGCTCAGTTCCAGGAGAAAAGGAGCAAATTTAGGTAGTTATTTTGCAAATTTTTGTTTGTGAATAAAACATTTTGCATAGGATAACAAAGTTCATCATGTGTTCAAGAGCATTATCTTCTGGGTTATCATAGTAGCAAACAACATGTTTCAGGGTAAGAGAATGGACAGAGTTAGCAGCATCAAAAAAATGAGATTTAACAACACTCCAAAACTTTTTAGATATAGCATAATAAAAAAAAACAGATGTGAAGCCTTCTTCTGTTTTTGTCTCCATGCTGAGCACATTGATGACGCATCCGGCGGAGCGACTCAGTGGTGGCTGGTGTTGCCTGTGTTGTGTCCGTTCAGGACGAATTTATCTGTGTTCGTTTGGTAATGCCTCACTGCATGTTTGATATGCAGCTGCTTCTGTCTGAAATACTTAAGTTTTGTTTTGATCGAAAGTAAAGCGAGTTGCACAAACCTCTCGTCCAGCATCCTTTTTATACACAACAGCCAGATTGGGTGTTTTTCCGCTACATATTAAAGCCTGTTCACGGTGTGTTTTAGCTGGTTTTTAGCCTGGAAGGCTCGATGGAAATCTGGCGCTGTCTTGAACGACGTTAAACTGTGAGAACGCGCCATTCATAAACGCCAGAATGAACGCGTTCACAATAACGTTCATCAGGCAGAATACAGTACGTTCAGTTCACGTTCGCCCAAAATATGAACGAGTTCATGAACGATCGTTCACTGAACGTGTTCAGGCACAACACTGCCCGTAGTATACAGTATTGATATTCTTTATTTATTTATGTACTTGTACTTTTAATATTTGAATACATTTCTTTCCAGGAAATTTACTTTTGATATTTTAGCACATTTAATATCATGTACTATTCTCGTGGGTGACTTTCACTTTTAATAAAGATATATTTTAACATGATGTCTCTACTTTTATGTAAGTATGACTTTTGGGTAGCAACACTGCCAAGTGCCTTAAACCTGCATTTTTTTTTCCAATAGCCGGCAGGGGGGGACGCCAGTGGTTTCAAAAAAGTCCGATTGTATGTAAGCTTATGAGAAAATGACCCATTTCCTCAGCACAGCATGATGTTTATTTTGTAAGTTACAGTTCCATTTAGAGCAAAACAGTCAATAGAGCAGGGTATGCTTTTGGGTGTGGCTACACCAGTATATCCTTGGTTCCTTATGAGATCCACTCCTGTATCCGAATATGATCACTTCCAGCTCAAATGCCAAAGTCAAGGCTTCAAACTGTAGCCAAGTAATAGGTGATGTCATGGTGGGTGTAGACTTGGTTAGTTCTCAGCTAATTTTGCTTCCACTTGTAAGACAACTTTGTAATTTTCCCCTCTTCATGTCATGTGCTGCTTAAAGGAGGTAAATTTCCAGCAGCGCTCATATTAAGACAAAAGTGTGATTATCAACTTTGAAAAATTTCTTTACGTGGGCCTTTGCGTATAAACAGCGTTGCGGTTATTCTTGTTCTGCACTCCGTCTTCTCACTGTCACTTACACGATGGTGTTTTTAAAAAATAATCATTCACTGAATTGTTTAACATTTAAACTTTAATTTCAGGCCTGAGGTGCATTTTCTGCTGTTTTTTTTGTGGCATAAGCACACAGTAGAACTGCAGGGTTTCGTTAAACAGCCACAATAAACTACATTAGTTGCAGACCGGGGCATTATTTATGACCCAACTCAACTGAATGCATGACATGTTGCACTTGTGACTTTTCAAATATGGAGAGGAGCATATGAAGGCAGCAGCATATGCTGAAGATTAATCAAGGTCAACCATTATGGAATCAGCAGTTTAGGCCATGGAGGTCATATCAAAGCAAGTAAACAATAATATGTGTAACTGATACATGTAGTGCACTTTCAACTTCACTACGGCATGACTGGGGCTGGTGGGAACTCAGTAGGGCATATATTTACAGCTGCCAGGGAGCTTAACATCTGCTTTAACATTTTAGATGTTGGTACCAATGCTGTTCCAGGATGTAACCTTGCTTGTTTGTGTGCACAGGGAGATGGTGAGTCGTAAAGCTGATAATGTCAGTTTGAAGGTGACTGCTGTTTCTGATTCATAGCCTGCATGTCTTCTCTTTTGATTCCTCTGTACGTGCTCTCTTGCTGCCTGCCCCTGGGGGCAGACATATGAAATGTGTCTCTGCATAAAGAGAGCAGTGGCACAGCTTTGGGAGCAAAGTGCAGAGAGGGAGAACGGCTCAAATGTGTGCTTTGATTCCATGAAATGGCGAGCATTTACTTGCTTATCAGTTAAGCCTTCAGTAATTTTAGCAGACAATTTTGTACAATATCACCTCGACTTAAAGTTTGAATAAGAAATAAACTGATTCCATCATACTCGTTTGTGAAACCGTGCTGCTTGCTCCACTTTGAAGGCACGCAAAAATATAGAAAATGACACAGAGGTCACTTTGCCACATTTTTGGCCCAGGATAATGACTGGCTAATGAGCCATTTTCTTGAGTCTCTTCACTGACCCTCTCGTGGAGTAAAACACACACACACACACACACACACACACACACACACACACACACACACACACACACACACACACACACACACACACACACACACACACACAGAGCAATACTGGCCCTTCAGTACTTCCTGTCAACCCCTTTGGTGTGTTGCAATTGGGATATTTCAGACAAGCTGGGGAGACTGCAGTCTTGCTTAAGCAGTTGCCCAAAGTGTTGGATGGCTTAATTTGGCTCATACCCAGATGTACTGGACACATGTACAGGCCAAGATGCAATTTACAGCAATGTTCAGCTCCAATTTAATTGGCAATGTCAACTGAGCTCACACCATCAACTCAGAGTGCCTCAGGAATGGATGAATTTGTTTTTGTTGCCCACAAAGTCTTCCATTCAATCAATATGCTAAAAGAAATAAATGGAACCAGCGAATGCCATTCATTCTTTCTCAAAGGAACACCACAACAAAGCCTCAAATGTACTTCTGCATGAAACAAATTGCAACAAATCAACCAGCATGTAGGCAACGCAGTCAGCATCAGTAACAATGACAGCGGTTAAATGCAGCATGCTCAGTGTTGGTCAAAAAGAGAGCACAGCAAAGATAGCTGCAGTCTACTTTGGTTATGAGTTTACTTTATAACTAGAATGGCACTCAGAAGAGTCCATACCTCCACCAAGGCCTAACAGTCCCATGTATTTAAATCAAGCCTAATCCATCATCAAAATCAACCGCTTTAAATTTTTAATCACCAATAGCTACTTTCCCATCATCCTGGATGTGTCCCTTTTATCTTGATCCACACCAAAAGGTATCAGGGTCTATTATGGACTGAGACCCATCCTTCATACAAGTTTCGTGGACATCTGTTCAGTAGTTTTTGTTTAATGATGGCAACAAACCAACAAACAAACAACACAGGTGAAAACATAGCCTCATTGGTGGAGATAATAACCATAATTAAATGGTACATGTAATTTGCCTCCTGCTGAATTCATAAAGCAAAAAAATGGGGGAAACATATTTTCCAAAGTAACCGCCAGCTGCTGCTACCTCTAGTCACCTCTTAGCTAGTTAGCCGTCTAGATAGAGGTCTTATTAAGTGCCGTGAGTATGCCCACACTGTGAGCCTACACCGCTAGCACTTGGAGCCTTGGACCTCCTGTGCTAGCTGGTTAACTGGTTGATTACAGTCTTCCCGACTAATTCAGCCTCCAATTAAGGATATTACTTTTGAACTTTTTCCTTGAATTGTATTGAATGTGCACAGCTCTGAATGGGAAGAGATAAAAGTTAACAGCAACCTTCTCTTAACGGTCGTACCTTTCTCTTCTTTTCTTCAAGAAATTCTAAAGAAATCCAAGGTGAGCCTGTTCTTGAGCACATTACAGACTGTGATAAAAGGGTAAAATGAGGGGCTGAATAAAAAGTGCGCCAGAGAATTTCAGTGTTTGTAATGCAGTTCTTTTTATTAAAGGCATCTTATGAGTTTCAGGAGAGAGGAGAGTCGCCTTGGTTTTAACTGTATGTTATAGATTTTGCTTGTAGTGAAGTTCGGTGTGCTCGTTTTTTTAAAGCAGCACTTCAATTACTGACTTGGAATGCAATCACAAAAAAAGGATGTACAAGTGCTCCTTTATCCCAAACACAGTTAATGTGGTCAAGTCACTACAGTAAACTTCATAAGCTGAACACCATGGGTACGAAGACACCTATTGCTGTACAATTGAGAGATCTTTTTATAGCTGTGTTTTATTTACAAGTCCCTTTTGTGCTTTTTAAGTACATTTCAAGACACGTGGATGTTCTCCCAATGTATTTCTTTGGGCGCGAGTGGGTTAAGGTCGGTTTCACCCTCGCCTTGTGTGTCTGTCTTTTGGTGTCCTTGGCTGCAGGGCCTTCTTTTGTCAAGAAAATCCCTCCTCCGCCTGCGAGGCACTCACTCTGCACACACACTCCTTCTCTTACAAATCAAGATGCAAACACGGTTTTTCTAAAGGTGAACAGTGGAATCTGCCGTATGCTCTCAGCCATCTCAAATCTCTTTGTTTGCTCTCTGCTTTGTCGTCCGGCTATTGTCCCCCTGCTAATAAAGGCCAGATTCCTGGTTAGCAGGAAGAAATGGCAGCTGAACATTTTGGATGGACAAGATTGATACAAGATACTGAAAAGAGTCAAAAAACAGAGTGATGCACAAATTGTGGAGTTGAAAAAAAGATGATCTCTGTATGTTGTTCATGCAGTTACTGCATTTTTCATGGAATTAAACTAGCAGCAATGGTGATCACTGATGCCCCTGCGACAATTAAAACCTGTCTTGACAAGTTTCAGTGACACCCCATACTCTTTCCTTAAAACTTCTTATATACACTTTAAAGGTACACTTTTGAATCTCTTCAACACTTTTGCATGGAAGGACGGGTTGTCCGCCATCACAAAGCATCACAATATGTATATCTGATCAACTGCAAACATGCCCACATTTTGTCTTTGTCTATACGAAAGCCTTAGGAATTTGCAGTGCAGCATCACTGGAGCGCTGATTGATTAGCTTTAGACATATTTAACAAAAAAAAAGGAGAAAGCAACATGCAGACTGGGATGCTAAAGCTACAATATTTATATCCTTGGCTTTTGGTGTCAACATAAGTAAAATCACTGTCATTTTGTCCTTGAGAAGTTTGTGCCTGTGCGGCGTCTCTCCCCCACCACATCTGTCTCCGCTAGGACAGTCGAGGTGGAAAAGGATAAGGGGCTGGGGGTGTGCTTTGCTTCACAGATTCAAACACACAGTGAAGAGGCAATCCAGGTGAGAAGTGCGGTGTTGCTGGAGTTGCACAGCCGGCGGACTCCTCCACTGGAGTGGAAGGTGTCGAGTCGCTGGAGTCGCACGGTGTCAAAATGGTAAGCAAAAAAGTACAGCTTTTCTTGTTTTTTGTTACCCCGGCTTTGACTTTGACTTCCTCGACCACATTTTGATGCTTTGATGCGACGGCTTACAGCTGAAGCCACTACATTCATTAAAGGGACTTTGCACATATGTGAAAATGGGAAAAAAATAATTATAATTATGAAGAGGGAAAATTGTATGTTGCCTAATAATGAATGACAAACAGCCCGGATGAGCTATTAATTATCCCTTAAGGAGGGTCATTTTGTATATTGTGATGATAATTTTGTGAATGCCAAGTATCAGCGCTATAGTAAAGTGTAATTATGACAATTACCCAGATTAGCATTACAATATCACTGGGAATATATGCAAATTGTCATTACACTCTGTCTGTACTGTATGTACTCAGACTAATACTTTAGTCAGAGCCATATTAGCTTTCCACTAAGTGGTGACTAGTGTAATTGAAAAGTACAAACTTCAGTGGGACTCAGCTACACTAAGGACACACTAGACTAATTTCTCCTTTGTCAGAAAAAAAAAAATTACAAATGTTCCCCCAACTAATCTCAAAACAAGGACTTCATCAAACTGACAGTGACATTTTTTTTCATTCATCTGCTGTTGCCTTGCGGTGGGATGTAGAGTTCAGATTTAAATTGAGATTATATTTACCCATCAGCAAATCCTCCCCTTGGAGAGTCTATTTGCGCTTCACAAAATTAATGCAGGATTTAGGGGAAAAAAAGCAGTATTTAAGCTGTTTACACAGATGCACCAAGGGCAACAAAAGTGGCTGGAAAGAATATCACAGGCCCGGCTTGTATACCGCTATACAGCGAGGGTGCTATTTGGAACAGTTTGCGCCTTTCATGAAACTGAGGCCTGATTACTTCACTTTGGGATGTTGATGTTTCAGAGAGACTGGCTTAGAAATTAAGCGAGGGGATTGCTCTCAGTCAGGAAGGCCCTATCTGTTTAAAGTCTGTGCTCCAATCATAGGAGATTTTTTACATTGTTCTATATTTTTGTTCATGTTTCACTCAAACAGTTAATGTGAGACCAAGAAAGCTCTCTAAGCTAGCAAATT
This sequence comes from Diplodus puntazzo, assembly GCA_963678695.2. Taxonomy (NCBI): domain Eukaryota; kingdom Metazoa; phylum Chordata; class Actinopteri; order Spariformes; family Sparidae; genus Diplodus; species Diplodus puntazzo. Next base: position 11,820,174 of record OZ023178.1, read on the forward strand.
GCTAATTGTCATTGGGCTTGTTAGCTTGGTCGCAATTGGAATAATAACTGGACACAGTTGTCTCTTGTTCCATCAAATCCTGCCTTATGACTGCAAAGTATTCCTCTTGAAAGTGGACAGTGGAACACAGCTAACAAGATATAGCTTGCTACATTCTGGACTCTCCTGCCCTCGTATTCCTCGATGGGCCCTTGTTTGATTTAATTTGTGTGGGAAAATTCACTTTAGTTGTACTTGACGAAATTCATTATTTGCAGATCGTCATCCCTGCGATTGTGGTGATTCTATTAAAATGAATGAATGAATGAAAAAAAAAAGACCTTTAATTTGTCCTCCAGCATCTCCACTGTCAAAACTTGTTCTGTAGTGGATTGGTTAGTTTGAGTCATCTCAGTCACCGAAGTTGCAAAGAAATACATTTACTTTGACTTAGACCAGTAAATATTTGATTTCCATTTCAGTAGACATTGGGTCTGAAAGAAACAGATGTCTTTGCCGTTAAACTGCTTTAGGGAAGAGTTGGTCCGTCTGATGTTTTCCAAAAAAGCCTTACATCAGAAGAAAGCGGGCAATATTCTCGCTTGAATTCCTGCCTTGACTTCTAAGCCCATCCTTTTTTCAATCATGATTGGACAAAACACTTGAATTTGAAGACAGCAACTTAAACCGCACAGAATCGTAATATTAATTTGTCAAATGTTATATTAAACAGTGAACTGCAAATATATTGGTTTTTATACTAATCTACTTTGCTATCTGGATGGTCAACATTTTTACTGGTCCTAAAGCTCAGCCAGTTGACACAGTTCCACTCCTGGCACTTTTTCAGTGATTAACATAATCGCCTTTTAGTGGTTGAATTTTTTGGAAAAAACATTTTTTACAGACATCTGTTTGACTAATGATGTGATGAGATGCACAACATGTTTGTCATCCCAGTATGTGAGAAGCTAAGCGGGGGTAAGGTAGATGGAAAGACAGAAAGAGCAGCCTCAATCATATCCAGTTCATGTCCAAGTCCCCTGACGGACCATATTTGTAATCTGAGCCTGAGGGAAAACCTTGATGCACTATAAGATGGAGGAGGGAGATAGAGAAGTGAGTAGTTTTAATATATACCAACTGGGCTCTGTATATTTTCTACCACATGAGCAAAGTTTTCGGCCCAAAAACAGCAAAAAAAAGTTGGAAAAAGGACATTGCCAGAGCCACTCTCTAAGAAAACCACATATGATACTATATTCACTGTTGTCAAATTGGCCTCCATCTTCGTGGAGGCTCAGTAGTTAGCTGCCACGGTGGTGTGAGAGGCGTTGGGGTAAAGGACAATGAGCACCTTTGGCTACCATAAACTCTGAATAATATCCGCAAGGCACCTGCTATCACAGGAAACACACCTAACTACAGCTGAAGCAAATAGCACTATAGCTTTTAATGGGAACTTTAGAGTCAGGAAATGATTTGCTAATGTTAGCTAAAATCGAACTCTAAGTGAGGCGCTAGAAACAAAATCTGTCTGAATTGAGCGAATATGTGTGATAGTTGCTTGTGAGGGTTTTGTCTTCTTTCAAAAGTTACTTATTGTAGTGTCATTGTCATTAGCAGTTTTGTTCACTTATGTTGTTGGTCAACTAAACATCATACATAATAAAAATACCATAATATGTTTACAAAAACGCTTCACGGAGAAGTTGAATATACATTTAGTTTTCCAGAAAGTGTAATATAAACACAGAATAAAGTAAGGTTAACCCTAAGCCTAAGTCCTAAACAGTATAGATACAAGCAAACACTGAGTCATGAAAACATTTAGGCTTACTAAAAAAATCAAAAAATGAAGTTGTAAAATGGATTTAAAACCATAAGTAGATGGCTTGGACCTTTTAGGTTTGGTACTTGCTCAGCAATAGCCTGTGACGCTTTTACACTCCATAAATGAGAGAAATATTTCTCAATTTAGTTGTAGTTCATACACATATAAAGCATCCAAATATGGCAGAATTTACTAGTCAGATCAAAAATGTCACAAAGTGTTTCTTAATTGAGGTATACTTAACTGAGGACATGTTGGTTAAATTTGAGGACCTATTTTTGCTGGGCACCTTCAAGAATAGGAACAAATATGGATGCAGGTAGTTGGTGACACAGTGATAAGGTATGTTGTATTGACCAAAATGGAGCCCATTGGCAGCCCATTTAGCAAATTAAAAGGGGGCCTTCAATAGAACCCTGTGGTGCACCACCCAAGACAACGCAGTTTTCGAACCTAACTGAAACTGATCTGTCCTGTAGTGACAAGGCAAACCACTGCAAGATCTGCCCCTGAATGATAATCGTGTGTATGAGGAAGTGTTGGCTGTGTCTAAGGCAGCTGAGAAGTTTAACAGAATTTAAACTGAGCAACTCTCTAAAGACACCAATAAATCATTTCTCACCCTGGGAAGTGCCGACTGAATGCTTTACTGCATCCTGGCACCTGATTGGAATATGTCCAAAAAGTTGTTGTGGTCTTAAACTGAGAAGGTGTGAAAATATGTGGGAAGTGGGGGTGCTGAGGTTGCTGCAGTACCACCTACTATCAATACTTACTTTCAACTTGAACAGTATGTAGTTTATTTTTCTCCTTTTTTATACTGAGGTATACCTGTGCAGTATATATCTCCTAGTCTTTTGTTGAAGGCCAGGACTATATGTGACTGTTTTCATGTACTCACAAAAGATACATGTCTTTTTCTGATCTGTGTGCACACTATATTAGAGGTGTTTCAAATTCTCAATTTTCATCTTTTAATGTTCCATCTCTGGCTATCAGTCAGAGCCGTGGCTAAAAGTAATGTAATAATTAAAAGTCATATTGATAGCATCATTCTTTTAAGAAATATTTTAATTCTACAGAGCAAGAGTAGGGTAAAAATATGCAGAATAACAGTACCTCTTTTCCTTAAAAAACAGTTTTATGAATCAATTATTTTAAAATGTTTATCTGGTTCAAAATTTTTGTTTTGATTATGTCTGTGTAAGAATTCTGACAGTTCAGTTCAGGCTCCAGTTTCTAACAAGGTATGCAGCCATTAGTAACATGCTGTTGGTATTGCATGGAATTTGTGTTCCTACAGCAATTATGTACACATTTTAGTTTGTAGTTAGCTGCAGTTAGCATGCTAACTAGTTAGACATAGGCTAGTGTGATCCTCAATAGGTAGTTGTCCAATGGTGAACTGTCCCAGCTGCTACAGTTAGCAGTCATAAGCAGTATTTCTTGTGACATTCTGTCCCCTATTCGGTGTCCAATTCTTAACTTAAACTTAAACAATTGCACCTTTAATAGTCTTTGTAGATTGTGGGGGAAAATTCTACCGCAAGCTACCAGCGTACTCTGCTGCCCTCACAATAGCGAGCTAGTAGTCAGCAAACTTAATGACAGCTAGCATTGCATTAGCAACATTAATGTGTGCTATCTAGCGCTACGAGCCAACATCAGCAATGTTCACAGCATTACCTAGGGTTAGCATCATCAGAGCTGGAAGCCACCTGAGTGGGCAGATGATTCAAACACCAGCAATGCTGCAATGTGAATGCAGTAGACGGGGGTGATGGGACCCCACATTTATCGATTGAATGTTAAAGAAAACACCTATTAGTATTTCCAGCGCGTAGGTGAATTGCTATTTTATGATATATTGTCATATATTTCAATCACAGCTCCTTAAATTACCAAAATCAATATCAATGTTTATTATTCTGTAGATACGAAGTTGGACCAATAGTGTCATCCACCAGGCGAAATACATGAATTAAGTACAGCACATAGGGTTAACTCCAGAAGAGGTGTGTTGGGTGATATAAGATGTGTCAATATTGTGGGAAAAAACGGAAGAACTCTGTTTCTTGAAGCAAAATTAATTAAAACTGAGGCGTCTGTGAGGATGTGAGAGCATCTTTTTTGTAAGACTTGAGGAGAAAACATTATTCAGCATGAGGGCTTTGGGAAGAAATATCTCAATTGCAAGGCCAAGGATACATTAAGGTCTAACCTTATCTGCCACACAAAAAAATAAGTAAATAAAGAAGGTTATCTGCATTTGCACATAAAGAATAAAATAGGTTGTGAAGCTAGATTTAGAGATTGAAAATGCTGGCTTCTTTTTATTTGCCTTTACAACAGGGGGATATCTAGAAAAGGCTAAAAGATCTGATCTTGAGATCTTACTGCAGGAAGAGGAATATAGGGAGATTGAGAATTACAGAATTATAGATCACCTCCCACTGTTTCATAATTAATCACTGCATGTAATATTAGCTCTGTGGAGCTAGCGAGATAACACTGCATACTGAAGATTCTATTAAAATTTGGTTCATAAAGCATTAATTACATCTGCAACAGAGCAGGCTTGTCCTTCATGCTAAATTAGACGAAGCCGTTTAACAGCTACAAACAAGCAGACACCAAATTCCAGTTTCTCTTCTCTCACACAGATAAAGTCACAAACAAGATAAGCCTGGAATATTGACACAGACCAACCTAAACATCAACCATGAACTCCAAACAGCAAACGACTTACAAGTCAAGGTGTGTGAATAATCCTGGGGATTTAGGGGGGATTCCGTCTCATCTTCCAATCAAACATTGACGCTTGTTTCGCCAAGCAGAGTTGCACATCGAACTGCTCCTCTTTAAAAGACTTTTATTTACTGCTGTGTAATGCTCCGAGAGCAAGCCTGTGCCTAAGACTGCTTCTCATACGCACAGAGAGTCTCCATCTTAAATACCCATAGTTCACACTCCATGTTACACAACATAGCAGCTGTAGATTACCATCAATGAAGTTGTAGCAAATCCTACAATTATCATTTATACACATATGCAAATATAATCAATCCACATAAATATGTAGAAAAGCCAATATTTAAAGACAGAATATCGTAACATACACCACAACAGATTAATACTATTTTCATTTGAACCAAAAAAATCTTGGTATTTAATATCAGGTATTTTTGTGATCCAGCACCCATCCCTTTAGGTACTGGGATGTTTGTATCTTTTTAATCACCTTTTCTAATACTTTAATTGCAGAGGCTAGAAATTGTGGTGCAGATGTTGACAGTTTAAGGGAGAGCTCATTTAGCTGAATGTTCCTCTTCAGATGAGGAGGCATGGTACTGACCTCTTGACATACAGTACAATTCCATTTATAATAATCTTGGCTTCTCTGTTTTTGAATTACGTGTGCTGAAATTGTGTAGTTTTATCAATTTATTGCTATGGAATAGTGTAGTTGTGTAGATCTAGATTTAGATTTAGGAGATCTATTGGCAAAAAACATTATGTCTTTGTTACCTGAGAATGAGCAATGGTTGGGAGTTAGGTTCTCTTGGACAGCCATTGAAAAGGGAGAGTGAGGTGAGGAGTATTCAGTTAGTTGCAATCTATTACTTCCCCGCTTGATGCTACTAAATCCTACACACTGGACCATTAAGTATCATTCAAATCTTTGATTCTGAGGTATTACATCAAGTGAACATTTTGTCAGTGGTAGAAGAATTGATGTATCTCCTGAGAACTGGATTTTCTAAATGTAAATGCAACAAAAAATAATTTAAGTAATGGTATTAATTAGTTATCAATTTCTAGGTTTACCTTTGGATTCAAACTCACTTCTACTCCTTTTTTCAAGTTGATCTTTATTTTCATGGTCAGTACTTGACATTATCCTTTTCAGAAAGGCATTCTGTGTGGAAAGGATTACGACCAGGCGAGTGAGAACCTGTGGTTGAACTCGGGCCTACTGTCAGATTGTTTTTACGGTGATGGATTGGAGCTGGCACAGCTTGGAACTGACATTCATAGTCCGATACAGTCCATAGAGAGATGGCTTCCACTGGGGCATAAATCACAACTGTTGCTGAGACACACCGCTATAGGGCCTTCAGAGGGCCATTTCAGGAGCAAGCAAGCATGTGTGCCGCGAGGCGAGACAGAGAAAGAGAGAGAAAGAGAGCGGGAGGTGTGGACTGGCAGTTTGCACAAATGAAATTGTGCACGGACAATGGCAAAAGGCACTCCTAAACTGTTCGACATGGCCAACAAACTTCCATTTACCATTCAGAGTCGCAGAGGGCAGCGTACCATTCAATATTATGATTTGGTTTATAGGGCTAGGAGGTGATATTATCCTTTCAATGTGAACAACACAAGCATAAGAGACTCTTAACCTGAGTACCCTGCTACACCCCAAAGTACAAGTTACTATTCACATAGGACATTAAAGTCTGGTTGTTTTGAGAGCAATTCAGTTGCATGTTTCCAGGAAAACCAGGACAATAAGGACCATACCTGCTTACATAGGGCTGGGAAAAGAAGGACATTTTCTGGGGGCACTGACATTGGCCTACCAAACCCACAGAATGATAGCATGAATACAAGGATGTGAAGTAAAATGACTTAATTTGTCTTAAATTCTTAGCTCAAAGTAAAATAAATCTAAAAAGAACTTAATAAAAGTAAAAAAAAAGAAATAATCAAAAGTTGGTATCTAATCTAAAATCTAATTCACAAAATGAGAAAGTCCAAGTGCATTTCTTCACCTCTGGACCGTTTTCATCCATCATTGGGTTGGGATCATCCAGTTGGGTTGGGTTGCCAGTTACGACGATATCCCACACAGTGACTGAGAAAAGCAATCGGATGGAAAGGTTAAAAATAGCGAGACTCTTGCCACAACAGGTATGTAGAAAGCTTTGCAAGAACTACTGGAAGAACAAAGAAGAACAGGTAGTTATGACCGTCATGGACTTCCACAGTCACCTGACCTCAACACCACTGAACATTTATGGGGGCCACAAAAGCCAAACGTTCTGTGACATCACAAGAAGCTTTATGGAACACTGTCAAGTGGTGGAGTGTGCTGCCGGCTGATACAGTAGATTTATTAGGTCAAATTCTCCTATATTTTTGTGCTTCTATCATGGGTGAGTAGGCTATGTACTAGATGGAATATACTTAAATGTTCGTTGTAGTAAAGTGAAACATGATCCCCGTACAACCCAATACTCGAAAACAGTGCAGGGTGTTTTATTCAAAAATTTGACCGGATGCCCAATGTTGTTCCTGCGTGTGACTTCCTGCCCGGCACGATGTGCTCTGTTCAGTTTAATGTGACTGCAGTCTGTCTCCATAAAAAATAGACTCGCAGAGTATTCTCCGTGGAGCAGAGTGGAGAGTAGTTTCTATGATGCCGCTGAGATGTGCCGGCGTGGTGCAGCTGGTTGGAACATGAGCATTGACTAAAATGCGTGACGGTCCTGGTGGAATCTAGGGGTCAGAAATTCTAAAATTCATGTACATTGTTCAAAGATTCAACTTTTCACTGACACTTTGAGCTTATATTATTATCTATACTGAAAAAAAAAATAGTATTACAAGTATTAAAAGACTTTCATGTGCAATGCCAAAACTATAAGAGGCCTACCCATACCAGGTCCTTGTTGAGTGTGGAGGAATCAAAAGGTTTCTATTTTCATTCTCTCCACTGTCAGTATTTAGCCCTTCTTTCCAAACCAGGAGCATCTAAAACCCCACTTTCTCCCACACATCTGCCAGTCCTCTTAACTTTCCCAGACAACTCAGCTCCCAGCTCACTTTACACTGTGACAGGTGTGCAGAGGTGTGAGAGCCGACAGGGTTTGAACTTCTCACTCAAGCTCACTTTTGTCAGTCTTCACAAAACTACTTTTGTCGCACACTTTTTTTTCCAGCCAGTGTGGCCACTCGAAATAGATATAAACTAGGGTGACCATATTCTGAATCGCCAAAAAGAGGACACTACTACGCGGCAAAATTTTGAGGGTTTTTCGGGTCAGGTCGAGTGTTTTTTACGTGCCTCTATATTCTGAATTCCTAAAAAGACACTTAACCAGGCCTCTTGGAGATACTGAAAAATACTCACACAAAGTTGCGTTTATAAACAATATATTCATTTATCTAGGTCGTTAGAGCCTTTGTTTGCCACGGACACATACTACTCTACTGTTTTGTTGTATATATTATTATTGTTTATAGTATATTTTGCACATTACGTTTTGTTGTATATATTATTATTGTTTATAGTATATGTTGCATATTTTGTTTTGTTGTATATATTATTATTGTTTATTGCACACTGTGCATTGTATATATACACTATGTATATATTGCCTTCTATTTATGTTATATTTTTATGTTAAGTGTTTTATTTGCGGACCCACTACTGCTGTAACAAAATAATTTCTCAGTCTGGGATCATTAAAGTAATTCTATCTATCTATCAAACGTCCCAGCTGTGCAGACAGTACACTCTGCTTCCCGTTTTTCACGACCCTGGCAAAAACACGGGTGCTTTTTCTGCATTTCGTCTGTAAAAGTGCATTTGCGTTTCGCCATTTCTCCCTTTTCTTTCGCTCACCGGCAGACAGTGCATGCGTGCGTCGCGTCAGTCAACTTGGCTTTCCTTCGAACTGAGCGGAGGGGCAGAGCAGCAGAGAGCTCTGATGCGCTGCACTGTTTTATAATGAATGAATACACATTCCCGGGTTCGGCGTGGAACTCCGCCTCTCAGAGTGTGTTTCCAAATGAACCATTGAACGTGTATGGTAAATAAAATGGTCTGTGATGCGAAGATAAAGTGCACGCTACACAAACTCAAAACCCCGGACATTTGAAGGATTTTATAAACTCCCCCCGGACAGGCCGGACAGCCCCCCAAAAGAGGACATGTCCGGGTAAAAGAGGACGTATGGTCACCCTATATAAACTCTTTTGCATTTAGCCATAGTCAGATAAGACATCTTATCACCAAGCTTATTTGAAGACACTGAATCCAGGAAGAATAGCAGTTTAGCAACCTTTTGTCTTAGGTAAGACCAGGTTCAGTCACCTTTATCAACTGGGTGTCATCAGGTGTTTTGAGTCCATCGTCGTCACACATTGTCACTCAGGCAACCCAGCCAGAGTTGATCTGGCTCGAGCTTTTGTCGAAGTCCCGAGTGTGGTTTACACGTCACTCCTCTTGATCCACAGCCTTGTCAGAGTCATCAATTATGTTCCTAATGACTTTCTTTGCAGTCCTGGGCTGCAATGGAGGTGTAGTTGTAGGACACAACTTGTCCCTTGGGAAGACAGGATGGATGAGATGCAGTCAAGTCCAGGACCAAGGACCAATTGCTTATCTGATACATAAAAAGAGACCTCTCTCTGGCCTTAGTTTGGTCTCTGTAATGGTGCCTGGTGACTCAGCCTAGTTGCCAAGATAAGATATTGGTAGCTAATGTCTCTGCAAACTACTGATACATTCATAGTTACAGTCCATGTGAGCAAGCTGCGAAGCCAATGACATTTGCAAGTGTGAAACCACTGGATACTTTTGACGGAGGACCGTGGCATTTAAGTATTTGTATGCATGACACCACTTGATATTTTTAAGGAGACCTTTCAGCTGTGTTTGTGGCAACAAAAACAGGTCTTTAAGTAAAAACAAAATACTTTCCTAATCCCAACTAACCTTTAATATGTTTTTGTTGCATAAGTACAGCACTGTCATAAGATTGGAAATGGAACCTAAAGAAATGTAAAATTTCAACAATGATCTGGGAGGCTTTTTACCCTTCCTTAACAACGTCAATCACCGTCTGTGCAGTTGTATGCCATTGACAATTCCAAAGCTGATGGCACCCGGCCTCACTTAGTTGTGATACACTGGCACAACAGACATCCCAGTTTTTCTGCCAGACACAAAAGAAAAAGGATGGACTGAGGAGGAAGTAATAAACTGACTGGAACTTGGCTCTGCCCTCCAGAGCTCTGTGTAGTTACAAGTGTAATCGAATCAATCTCTTTAAACAATGACTGTTACATGCATTTGGTCCAGGATCCGCATCAAGCCGACCATGTGGGACATGCTTTGTTGGCATCATGTAAAGTAATTTGCAATTCATATGAGCAAAATTAAATTCAGATCTCAGTCCAGCTTACCACAGACACATGACCATAAAAACAGTTGCATATACGGTGCAACACTAAAATTTCATTTGTAGTCATGTTCTTTCACCTGGTGAGTCCAATATTCATTCTCCTTTAGCTTTTTAAGCTGTTTTTGTTCTCTACCAACGTCTGAGGGAAATACTTGGCTCCTTAGCTGCTAAATGATCTGTTATGTCCACCAGCCAGTCTTTAACACTCTCTGCCATTGAGTGCTGAATAGAGCACCCAATGGCAGACAAAGTTAGAGACTGGCTACGTCAGTTGTCCACTGACTTCCTGAATCAATTTGATTGCATTTATATCGGCTTTCTGGTTCAACTGCATTTTAGATAGGGAAATTTAAGTTACAATACCAATTATGCTTTGATATGAAAGACATTCAGAAAGAACTAATCCTGTAAAATGTACAAGAAACCCCCTAACCTGGTGTTTGATTAAAAATGTTAATATTTACATTAAGAATGTAATTAAATGGTTGAAATGGTTAAAATCTGCCTTTGGAGAAATGAATGGGGTATTATTTTGTCTTTAAGTAATGAAAGTTATGTACTGAAAGAACAAGACAGTATGACACATGTAGGCCTAGGAAATAGGTAGGAAAATAAGAAAAACACAAGTATACTCGATGGATACAGATGTTGTTCAAAATAGGAAAGCGTCTGAGTTCATGCACTTAAATTCACCGTACAAAGCAATGCAGATTTCTGAGTTTACAGGGCGAAGAGTCCCTGTCCATATGCTGTCTGTGTGACTGTGTGAAGCTCAGACGCAGGCAACCAGCACAGGATGCAAGACACGCGTCCATCCATGACACCAAAAAGCTAGACTCAGCATAGTTTTAATCACATGTACAAACAGTAATCTGTCAGTGTGATGGACAGCCTTCATAGATTTACTCGCCATTCAGAAAATCTAACACTAACTCCTGGCCCTAACCCTAACCCTAAACCCCTAATTGACAACCCTAACCCCATTTGGGTGTTAATTACAGACCCTGACAGGCATTCACAGAAAAAGCCATACATTGAGAGATTGACGGGACTTTTCTTCAAACAGTTGCACTGAAACAAAACAACTAGGACTTCAACAATCAAGCTTGCATCAAGCAACTCGAGAGCTCCCAGCAGCTGGAATACAATGAAGATGGCAATGTAGCTGATATTCATTTGATTAAGTTATCTGTCGGTCACAGAAAGGGGCTTTTGGGGTCCAGCCGTAATCGCAATCAACAACACTGTGGATAATTTGCACTGGACCCAGCGTGCATAGTTTTCTTAACACACAGATGTACTGAAAAAGATCTGCAGTGGCGCAGATCAGATACAAATACAATTTCAAAGAAAAAAAATAGGAAAATTATTTTGTCAAGAGAACCATGTCCAAGCACTTGTAAGGTCTGAAGTCAGTTTGCAACAATTGCTATGGCAAGTGACTTGAAACCCCCTTTGGTACACAATTGGACATTATCAGGGTGTGAGAGGTCATTATTCTGCTAGCGAGAGCTGCCAGGCTTCGATGTGGGAGCCGAGTCCCCGCGGAATATTTTATACGCCAAGTTGAGGCAACTCTCTAGCGCTCCGCTCCCCCCACCCCCCCTCCAATATGACACAGTTTCTCATTGCGAAATGTCAGCAGTGTCTCATGAGGAGGAGAAGAGGAAGGAGGAAGAAGGCCGCTTGTTCCTCTTCTCCTTCCAAAGATTAGTTTGGTTAAGTTCAGCCTGTCTCAAAGGCAAGGCTGCTCAGGCTCGGGGGTCTGTAGGGAGAAGGAGGGCGAAAGAGGCAGAATGAGAAAGATGGAGAGGAGAAGAAAAGAAGAGGGGGTGTTGAGGCGGAAACACTGAGAGCGAGCGAGCGAGCGAGCAAATAGCCCAAGCAAAGCTGGCCCAGTGAGCCCAATATGTGCTTGAGCGCTTTGCTAATAGGTCATTGTTCTTTATTGCCAAGATGAAAGCAGCTTGAGCAGGCAGAGAATGTCAAACCCACTTGTTAGTCTGCACAGTTGACTATGCATTGTCTATGTGTGCATATGTGCGAGCATTAAGATGTTAGCATAAGGCAGAGACGCTAAAACACACTCGCGCACACTGCGATTCAAGGACTATACAGTGTGCCTCCGGAACAAGGCAATCACTTCCATTCAGACACTCACCGCACACCTCGCACAATGCATACATGCTCACACAGTCATGCATGCGTGCGCACAAACACACACACACACAGACGTTTAGGGTGCTAATGTAAGCCAGAGTGTTCTCTCAGCTTAAACGGTGTCATCGATGGCTCCAACCGTGAGACACAAATCTGGTGGCGCTCATCATCTGGTGCTCCCATCTGTCAGCCTGAGTGTGCCTGTGTGAGATAACGGAAAGTGTGTGTGCGTACGTGTGTGTGTGTGTTCGTCTCAGTTACACATAATACAATATACGATACATATGTGCTCCATCTACACGTGTCGTAGATACAAAGGAGACGTTCTGCATGCGTGTGCATTAATTCAGGGGAGATAACAAGACTGTGTGCAGATTTGACTCTGTGTGTTTGTGTATGTGTGTGTGTGCGAGAGAGAGAGAGAGAGAGAGAGAGAGAGAGAGAGAGAGAGAGAGAGAGAGGGAGAGAGAGAGAGAGAGAGAGAGAGAGGGTGTGTGTGTGTGAGTGAGAGAGAGTGAGTGAGAGAGCGAGAGAGAGAGAGTGTTTCTGTGTCTCCCTTTCGCCACTCTCCCTTTGGCCAAAGCAGGCAGATCTGATATATAATTCAGCACTTTACATAATGCGGCCTGCCCCAGTTTAGAGAAATAAAGACTGATAACCCTTTAATTCTTCAACATGCAGACACGCACGAAAAACGGACGCAACAGACACACAGCATACAGGCAAAAACACACACACAAATGCACAAAACATGTAGCAGGTGGGTAGCGTGAAACATAGTGAGGTGGTCTCTGGCAACCGGACCATGTGAAACCCAAATCCAAAATGCCCTGTGCCTTTAAAAGACTTGATGTCTGGAATTTTATAATAAAAAATAAAGACTGGAGCTTTATGCATTATGTAATTAGAGCAGATAAATGACACCACGGCTGAGGAGATTGGCTGCACTGCACCCGTGTCAGAAATACCCAGTAGGACAACACATTTTTATCAATAGGTCCACAAAAATGCATGATTCACTCCTGTTTTAGTGATGTGAACTAAACAGAACAGTGCCCAGCTGTTTAAAGGTGCAATACGTGAGATAGCTGATTTCTGAGTCTCATTCCCAGGTTGTAAAAATGGACCCTTGGGTAGTGGAACCAGAATTGATGCTATTCACATGGTGGCCCTTGTCTTCTCACATCCTGTTCAGGGTGGAAAGCTTGAATGCTGTGATAATGTTATGCTGGTCGAATAAACATAGTGAATCTGGCAAATTGTTACCATTCCATTACCTACTGGTTGAGTAGAAACCTAAAATCTATTTGACAACAGAAATCTGAAAGGATGGTGGGTAATATTTGGAGGTTAAACTACATATTATCTAACCCATTTGCTACAGTAAAGCATTCAACCTCTTGCTTGTTAAACTTCCTGTTCGGTTACATCCAGTGTGTTTCACTTCCATGCTTACAGAAATGTATCCAGGATAAGTATCGTGTGTGTGTGACGTGGTTAATTGTTAACGTTAGCTATTGCCTAACAGAAGCTAATGGGTGATCAAATATGCTGTTTTACCTTGAAATACTAGCCATTGTCTTTTCACTTTCGGATCAATCTGGAAGCAGTGACACTCTAACCAACGTTGTCAGATTCCCTGTGTTTATACAGCTTGCAATCCAGAACCCAGCAGAACCACAGTCGAGTTTGACCGTGTGATGTCAGCAAAAAATGACCACTGTGTGAATGGTCAATTGCTGCACCTTACAATGAAAACTCCTTTACGAAAGAACATAAAACTATATATTTTACAGCGTACCACCGATAAAATCTCTGATATTGTCATGTACTGTAAACCGGGAATTAATCGTACCCACTGTGAAATCAGGCCTTGATAACAAGAATAATCACATTTTGCACAAACTTGTGGATTCCATACTAGCTCGAGTGCATGGAAAACGGCGTTAATATCAAATACTAACATATAAGCTTATATTCAGGGACATTTTTCAAAGATTCAATTTTGACTCATATTGTTAAGCTGGCATTATCATTTTTAATGCATGAAAAAAAGTAATACATTTAAAACAATTGCAAAATAGAAGTAGACTTTTTGAACCCCTTTGTATCTATTTTTAACAGGGTAGGCGGTGCCTGCTCAGGCCTGTAAGAGCTGACCAATCAGAACATCCTGGGCTTTTCAGGACAAAGGCCTTAAAGAGAACTGAAACACTCCACTGAAATGGAGTGTTCAGACAGAGGGTGATGCTGCAGCGATGGACAGTACGAGAAACAAAATAATGTTTTTCTTTTAACATAAAGTTTGTGCACATCATCTGGTAGACATCCAAAATAAGTATGAACATGAAAGCATAATATGTGACCTTTCATCAGTGTATCTTCAGTATTGGGTATTGTTAATACCCATTCCTCCATGTTGAAATTGTTAAAAGGTAGATGCATAAAACCGCAGACACAATTAATTAAGTCAATTCCAATTTTTTATATAGGTTTTCCCATTTTTTCTTAAAGCTTCTAAGTTATTCACATGACATTGAGAGCATTGGATGTTAATACCCTATCGTACACTGAGTAGTTCCACCTCTGAAAGCTATGGAATGCTTACAGATGAAAGCATCGTTAATAATAATCCAGTAATAAATAAAATAACACTGACAGAACCCCCTGCATATAGAGTATGTTTACTCCCTTTGTGGTTATTTCTGTTTTCTTGAGTACAATGTGCTAAAATATGGCTTCTTGCTGCTTCAGTAAAGAATAAAAAAATGACGATGAATGGCAACAAAACACAATGACAAAGGGGTGAAATGAGAACGGTTGTCTATTTTAATGTTGGGACTGTTCATCTTTGAATGTGGTTCCTTGAGTGCAGCTCAAGGACTGCTTGAATACATGTGTGTAACATGTTATTTAGACCTTAAGGAATTCTCAGTCTGCAAATTGTGCTTGATGAGTAACTGTGGACTGAATAAAATTAGATTTACATTGTAAGACAAGAGGAGCCTTTTTTTACTGCTCACAAAAGACCATTCTCCTCTTTGAACAGCAAGGTTAGCTTAATGAAACTGAACTTGGGGGTGTAACATGTTGATTGGCAGTCTTTTTGAAGCTTAGACACTGCACTTGAGGCTTGTTTCCAAGGTAACCTGTATACCAGTTTCTGTTACTTCCTCTTCATCATAAATTAATAGGCACTGAATGAGAAGAATCGCAGCATCAGTATCACAGTTACTGGCATGATAAAATCTGTCTGCTGAAAACAGAACTGCCGTGCTTTTTCAGTCCTGCTGTGGAGTACCCTTGTTGTGCACACAGTGTGACTGCATAGGGCGCATATGTGACTAGATGTTTGGCTGTGTCTGAGTGCGCTTGCTTGTGTAGTTTGTTAGAGAATACAAGCGAATGTGTCACAGGACAAACTCTATTCTGCCTGTACCTAACTGTGCCTTACATAAACAAATATACCAGCAGTGATTTAAGCAATTTTCATAGCTAGAAGAGCAATACACATTTGAGTCCAAGACACAATTTTTTGGCATTTGTATGGCTTTATTGATAGTACAGCTGAAGACTAGACAGGAAACAGGATGAGAGAGATTGGGAGTGACACGCAGCAAAGTGCCCCAGGCTGAGATTCGAACCCCGGGCCGCTGCAGCGAGGACAAAGCCTCTGCACGCCCGCTCTACCAAACCGAAATAAACGGCACCCCGTCCAAGACACATTTAAGTATTAATAGGTAATAGTAAGTATTAACTATAAGTTATAAGTAATAATGTACATTGCATCATATCATTTCTCAATGATTTTGGCTGTATAATTTGTGTATATTACATTTTTGGGCTATTTGCTTTGAAACTACATCAGGAACTACATCAGGACCATATTTTCCCTGTTTACTTACATTGTGCTGTTTTTCTTCTTATGTTTTAATCCATTCAGATAACACATCTTGCAGACAATACGGAGCTTCAAATGTTTACACATTGTCTCTGTGATGGACAACTTTGTGGTATTTGTAAATTAGTTTCTGACCCTGTTCCTGCGAGATTTGGTGTGCCACATGGCTAGATCTGAGGTCCCATCACATTTTCATTGACACTGCTTTTGCTAGCACATGTAACCACCTCAAAAGTATGTAGGAGTTTTAGTAATTATCATTAAAGGAAGTGCAATGGTCAATCATTGTGTGTGCTGTTTGGATGTTTCACATTTTTAAGCTTTATGTAGAAATGCTAGGCTAAGAATTACAAACAGGACCAACCTTTTTCCTATTTCCTTATTCCTTACATAACAGAGTAGACATTTGAATGTCAATTGATAAATAAGTTTCTGACCCTGTTCCTGTGGGATTTGTCATGCCACTTGGCTCAATTTAGGGTCCCACTGTATTTTTGTTGAGATTGCATGTGCCAACATCATATCTAATATCGCAGAAAGTGCATGGATCAATAATATTGGCTATGTCATTTTGATGTTTTACAGTTAATCTAGCATTTAGCAAATTTACGTTACAGAGCTTCAACTATCTACACATGCCTCTGTGATAGACAACTTTTTGTCAATTGTAACTCAGTTTCTGCCTCTGTTCCTTCAAGATTTAGGTGCCACAGGGCTCAATCTTCAGCCCCATTTTATTTTTACTGAGAATGCTTTTGCTAGCATATGTTATCTCTTTCTCCACTGCACAAGCGATACAGTAACACATTCCTGTGCAAGCCTGAATGACACTTACAATGACACTGAGTCTTGCATCAAAACGGAATAGCAACCGATTTTCAAAGGATGCTCTCTGTGGCTACTGATCGTTCAACGGTCAGTTGAACTGATATGAAGCAGACGATAGAAAGTAGAAAGCCTTTCTGTGTCAGGATTCCAAGCAGAGCGAAATCACCATGGTCTACACAATGATTAGTAACCCTGAACCCAGGGCATAGGGTACACATAGCTCACACTCGCTGCTATTTCTAAGGTTTTGAGTATATATATATATATATATATATATATATATATATATATATATATATATATATATATATATATATATGGTCACATCTGAAGAAAAAAGAAAAAAAAAAGGTCATTGATGGTTCAGTCTCAGTCCCAACACTCCATTAGCACCACATAATTGGTGATATAACCGCATAATTTTGGACGGCAGTTGATGAATTATCTATTATTCCTGCTGTTCAACTAATGCATTGCCTCAGAATTTAAATTCATGTCAGGCTTCAGAGGTAGAGCTCACATAGGCGTGTATTTTTATTTTTCTAATCAGAGAACTGAGAAGGTCAAGCAAACAACTAGCTGGGAGCTGATTGTAAAACCCTATCCCGGCTGTATCCAAATCAAGTTGTTTGCTCTATACAGGAATCACCGCGCTGTGAGGGAAGGACATTTTAACATCCTGTCTTTATGATAAACCATTTAGCACGGTGAGGTGGATGGTTGCAGGTATGGCAGACAAGCCGTTACCCCCAAAAAGATTCCATTTAGTGGCTACATCACCTTGTGAAGTTACAAATTGTTTTTGTGCCCCGCAGCTAAACATAATGAAGATTCAAGGCGTGCCAGGGAACGCGCTGATGTGTGTCCAAATACTCGCACACAGACGAGGGGGAACACGTGCACTCCGGATACCAGGCGTGCACCTACACACCCCTTGTACATCTAAAATGATCACATACCTTCTCCACACACACAGACACACACATCTCGTTGCCTGGTGGACATTCATTAGGATGCAGAGTGGAGGGATAATGTGGTTTAAGCAATCAAGGAGCTGGCAGACCTGTTCCCCTGCTGAATTAAAGATAAGTCCAAACACCTTGAGAGACCAGATTAAAGGCCCGTATGTGGATTTTGGCCAAAGTAGCCAAATTGTGTGTGTACAGTGTATGTGCATGTGTGTCTGCGAGCAGATATGTGGCATGTTTGCACACATGAGCAGTATTAGAAAGCATTTATGTGGATTAGTGGTGGAAGGGATGTGAGAACATTTGCGCGTATTGCACATGCAGGGGCACATGCAGGACTAATCTGCTGCAAATGTGACACAAAGTTGATCATAGAAACATTCTCCATACCTTTGAGGTGGAAGATACTACAGATATGCATTTTATCTTAAGTAGAAAAAGATTTCATAAAACAATTTTCACTCACACAGAATAGGGAATATCACCCCAAATTCACTCAACGGAGTTTTGGCTGTGTCAGTGTTTTTACCACAGCCATTATGTTTTGAGGTGTGTTGCGCCTTAATAAATTCAGAAAACCAAACAGTAGTGTAAACATAAACATCCTCAAGAAAAGAGCCATGTTTTTCAAGATTGAAGACTGAAGAGACAAGCTAGTGCGAGTCCAGCCATAAATATAAGTACACCAGCATTAAAGTGCTATTTGGGGTCTTTTGATGTGGGGTTGTATGAGGTAGTCAGCGTGACCGGCAGCTCTCCCCCTGTGTGGAGAAGCAGCACTTGCACCAGCAGGGAAGCAGAGCATTGTAATGCTAAACGGGACTGACAGCGAGACACATTTTAGCCACCTAAATAAGGCACACCTAAAAAAATATATATATAAACAGTTGAAGTGTATGCTAGGTCTGTGCAATATTTTCTAACTGTTTGGCGCTTTACATTGTTGTCAGATAGCCCGTTCCTTTGGGACTACAGTCCCTCAACACAAGCCCTGCACTGTACTAAGCAGCACTCTGAGGACAATGTAAAGCATCAGGATTGTTCAAAATATAGGCCACACTTCAACAGATATATATTGTAGTGCAATGCTCTTCTTCCTTTCAAGCTGCTTTTCCACACAAGGGGAGAGCTGCAGGAAATACACTGACTGGGGATAAGGACATAATACAACCCTACATCGAAATACCACAACTATCACTTTAAAGGACCAAATCGCTTTGGACAAAAGTGTCTGCTAAATGCCGTAAGAGTAAATGCCAACAACACTTATATTAACACATCTAAGGATAGCTCGCTAGCAATATGCTGTACTGGAGAACTAAGCCATTCTTACTTTTTTTCCCCCACAAACTGGCAACTACCAAGACTGTTGATCGCTGATGAAACACATATGTTTTTAAGGAAAAGTGATACTTGAGATTAATGTATTCAAACATGCAGAGGAAGAGCAGAGCCGCTGTGTTTTAATATTCATTACCCTTTACATATATAGTTGGCAGGACCATAATTGGCAGCACTGGGATGCCAGCAGCTGTGGCAATAATGTGTGTGTGTATGTGTGTGTATACACACACCTGCAGATAGCAGCAATTGTTTGTGACTGTAAAAATGTCAGATTTTACAATTAACTGAGACTGCACTGTGCTCTTCTTGCCTGGGGAGAACCAGTCTCCATTTAAAAAAATAAAAAAATAAAAAATAGTTGTGGAATTAAGTGAGAGGGAAGACGTTATAGATGCTGCCTAAAAGACATCAATTTATCATGCCTTCCAATAAATTTGGCATTAAAACTACATCCATTAATACGTTTATATGTTTCATGCCAGTCCGTTTCTTGGCACCTTTTTCCCTGTTATGCCAACGATACAGTAACACATCTCTGTACAAGCCAGTAAGACACTAAGGATGACAGTACGTTTTAGATGCCACACCATTGTCTTCCAACTAAATACAAATCTATAATTGACTACCTTGTTTAACAGGACTCTCTGTAACGTTATACTGTAGGTTTGTCCAGCTGAATTAAGCCCGTTGACTCTCTTCAAAAATCATATATTTTTGTAATGTATTAACCTCTATTGAATTTGGCATTAATCCATGAATTAATATTTGCTTCTTGTCAGTTCATTTTTTCACATTTCTTGGCAAATAGTCAATAGTCATGTCCTCATTGTGTTGCTGTTCCTCCACTTTTCAGACAAAATTCATTGTGATGTATAACGGCTTCCATTGTATGGCAAGTCGGGGATTCCGAAAGTGTTTTCATGTCCTCCACCTTGCTGGCAGGTTCTACCTGATTGTTGTCGGAGTGCAACGCGTTTACTTGGTGTTGGCCATTAGCCAGTGATGGAATCGCCACTGAGCATCTGTGGCAGTTTTGCAATGCCTCCTATCGGCACCAACCCTTTAGCAAGTGCTGTTCTAGCATTTTATCAGACTTATTCTCAATGAGAAGTGGCTTACTTAGCAAGAGTGATGCCAAAAAGACAGTTAGAACTTCAAACTTACAGTCTACTGTTTTGAATGATGAATACAGACTACCGCCCCCTGGTGCGGTGGGGGGTAGTTACCTTTATTCCGCCAGTTCTTTGATGCTGATTTGGTGTGTCTGGGCAAGAAAAGACAGTGAGTTATAACAGTTGCAGAATGGGTTAGGGTTAGGGTAGGGCTGTAGAGTAGCTAAAACTGTCTTGAACCTTGAACTGTAGTTTTAGTAGACTTAAGAATGTAACAGCACAACCGTAAAGCTTCACAGATCCCACTGCCATTTTAAAACACCATTACAACTCTAAAATTAAGGGCCTTTAACAAAACCAGCGCCAGCGTGTGTTTCATTATGATGCATTAGCTGTGTTGAGCAACTTTCCCTCCGCGAGTCGATTTTGATGGCGCATTAAAATGAACTGAAACTAATGAGCCCCTGGAAGGTAGCAGAAACGCATTTAACAATCACAGGCACCATTTGCATGAATTAGGAAACGTTTTTCATCGGATTTGCCGGGCTCGCATTGTCCCCTCGTCAAATTTGGAGGCTGCTCCCTCTGTATTATGGAGATACTAAAGCGCATGGGGCTCCAGGTAATGATCTGTTTTCCAGCACAAACATCCGGCATTTTTTGGAAATGAACTCTTCATCCATTACTGCGTAGTTAGTGATCATTAGCTGTACCCTCTTCCATTCCAACATGTACTAAATTCCAATTTCATGCTTTCAAGAACAAGCTTTAATTTCCCCCAAGTCGTCAACCACAGCCACCCCCCGGAGAGGTATGTTCAACATTAATGCAATTATTACGCAGGCATATGCTGCAGTTGTTATTTTGGCACTGCGAGGCCCTGTGGGCTAATAGGCCTGTCTGTTGCCCAGATGCTCATAGGAAAGGTTTTGCCTTTGTGTATGCGTGTGTGCGTGTGTGTGACCAGACAAACGCAGGTTCGTCATTCCATACCAGGTGTGATGCATTCAGGTCTCAGCTAGCTCTGAACCCTCCTGGATTAAACTCCCTCTGGGCTTTGAATATATTCTCTTCTTTGATACTTCTTTCTTAATTAATTTTGCTCGTGACCCCGCTCCGTTGCATGTAACCTACAAGTGTTTGTATGCCAGGAGTGTGTAGGAGGGGGGGTCTGCTGCTCTTTGTGGACTTTCTCTCACACATACACAAGCGCGCGCACACACACACACACACACACACACAGGCACATTAGTCATGTTCTCTCTGTCTCCGAGATGATGATGATCAAATCAAGTGCTGTGCCTCTGCCCATACACCCCAGCTTGTGCATGTTGACAGTAACCTCCCACAGTACACTCCCAGCCCAAGGTGACGCTCACACACACTCACGCACGTGCACTCACTCACACACACATGAGACAAAAACACGCGCACACGACGCAAGCCTGAGGTGACACAGATGACAGCTCAATTCTGGGTGAGTCAGCTTGACTGTGTCCTTGCCCAGACATGAGAAGGAGGCGGTGTGTGGTGCGCATCGTGTGCGTGTGTGTGTGAGTTGGTAGGAGGTGCAAAGGTGAAGCAGACGCGAGAAAGAGAGAGGGAGAGAGAGAGACAGAGGGGAGGGGGGAAAGAAGCAGGTGACTTTGAACGCCACTTAAGAGTTGTGTGTGTGTGTGTGTGTGTGTGTGTGTGTGTGTGTGTGTGTGTGTGTGTGTGTGTGTGTGTGTGTGTGTGCGTGTGCTCAGAAGTAGCCAGCGGGTGACAATTAATGCACTCTGATCTCACAGTGTGCCAGTGTACATGTGGGCAAGAATCAACAAACAGCCTCATCGCAGATTCTGACATTCCCCCCCTGTATCTCGATCTCCCAGAATCCTCCACGTCTTTGGGGCCCACAGTACATCCAAAACACATTGCATCGCTACAGTGAGCTTATAGGTGATGTGGAATGCCGTCTGGCCGCCATATGTCACGCAAATGCCGAGTGACTGTGAAGAATACAGTAATGCGCCAACTGGGCAGAAACAGATCGCGCCGAACCCCGAGTGGTCGGACATGTTCGGTTTTGTCACAGCGGGCTGCGCGTGATTAATTGAAACATGTCAGCATTGGCAGTAAACACAACACACAAACCAGGCTTGGTGAGTAAGTGAATACATGCAATGGGATTACATAATTAGGATACTAAAAAAAGGTAACTGTATTTTGGTAAAGTCACAGAAAAAATACCTAATGAGATTACGGATTGCCCCTTTAAGACTAAATAAAAGTCATTCTATTGATATTTCTTTTCTCCCGTCTTTATTTGCATATGTTTGTCACATTACTTTAACATTGTGACATTTGGATTACCTTACCAACTCCATTTTTTAACAAGTTGTTAGTAACTGTATCCGGAAACATTTATAAAGTGACCTTGACCAACCCTGACTACCCTTGCAGCTAGAATTTTATAACAGACCACCAATACTGTCATAGTTTAAACTAGAGTCGCAACAGTTGATTGATTATCGGGTTAGGGAAAAAATAGAATTACTGCCTCGCAGTTGTATGCCTCCATGCACCAGTCAAGTTACTGTTCTTGACTTACGGTGCTGAATAGTAACCAGAACACTTTTTGCACAATATTAAGATGTCTCAGTGAAGTTGAACTTTGACCTTTTTGGATAGAAAATGCCTTCACTATATCATTCTATCCCCCCGAGACATTTGTGTAACAGTGACCTCGACCTTTAACTACCAAAATCTAATCAATTTGTGCTGTCATGCCAATGAACTGTGCAGATTTTCCGATTCCAGCTTCATAAATGTGAATATTTTCAGCTTTTTTTTAACTACTCTATAGCCTAGTATTACCTGTGGACCTGTAGTATTTTATTACCTGTGAACCTCTAGTATTACCTGTGGACCTCTAGTAATTTGTAATAGAGAACTTATGTGATCTTAATCCTATCCCAATTCATCATACTACTGCAGACTACCTACAAAACCTAAACAAACACAGATGTTCTGTGAAGTTTTAAGTCCCATGCGAATCGTCACATCAGTCATTTTGGGTTCTATATCTTTTTAAGCATCTTTTTTTCCGCCGTTGGACAACTGATCAAGTAAAAAATGCAATTGCAGCTCGTAAACATGTTGATCAGCAGCCTGTGCCGTGAGATCGGTCACATTGATGTTTTGAAGTGGTGACTGAGAAGGTTCGGTGCCCCAATGAGGTTGTCATATTCAAGTCCAGATAGTCAGCATTTCTTTAGATCTTAAGGAGCTGTATTTATGCTTCTAACACATGTGGAAAGTAAACAAATCAACTCTGAACCATATTAACAAAGTGAGGAACAGACACTTCGCTCTTGGAAGTTGATGTTAAATGGAGCCCTGACGTCATATCTTGGAGACAGCTTAAGTGCATGCAAGTAAAACCTACCACATGAAACAAAAAAGCAGGGTTGCATTTTTCATCATTTTCTGACATTTTAAAAAAACGAACAACTTATGGATCAATTGGTAAAATAATTGACAGATCCATCGACAATGAAAACAATCGTTAGTTGCAGCCCTAGTTCAAAGGTCGCTTCACGGTGTTTCGCTGTTATCAGACTAAGCTGTCAAGAGCGATGGAAAAAAATAAAGGAAACTAGCCCCGGCTTGATTCCAACCCAGTTACATGCATTTGCGCACAGCAACGTTTTTGGACCAAAATCCATTCACCCCGGACACTCCATTGACCGGTGGCTGTTCTGGCTCATTTAAACCACTGGGGCCAGAATGAGGCCAGCTGTTATTTAAGATGGGGCAGTTAAAAGAGTACCCTGCGGATAGCAATGGAAAGTAACCAAGAACATTTACTCATTTTGTTCCAATTCATACTTCCACTCCACCACATCTCAGAGGCAAATATTGTGCTCTTTACTCCACTCAATCTGTTTGTTTTCTGAAGAGTAACTTATAACTATTAATGTTTCATAGCCTTCCTGTCAAGTGAGAGCCATTTATCTCTATGTCAGCGTTTGTGACAAACTCAAGGACGAAGTGTTCCTATTACAGGTTTAGAAAATTATCCTAAATCAGTAGCTAACTATTGAACTAGAGAAACATTTAAAAAAAAACATACTCCAAATAATCAAACGAGGGAGGAAATATCAAAGAAGTATTTAATTAGCCTGATTGTAAAGTGCATGGGCTGCCTTTGGTTTTTCAAGTACTCTTAATTCTACTGTTTTTCAAGAGCACCCAACATATTTTTTTTAATCTACATTGTATGACACAGAGCAACCAGTCATAAAAAAAAACAAAAAAAAACACATCATCACAAAGCCGAGAGCAGGCTGTGTGTCTGAGCTTATTAAAAGTTGACTTTTTAGATATACATGGCTCTCACAGGAAAGCAATGATGATGATCTTATAGAATATGATGCACTGCCTTGGACCAAAGCCACCAAAGAGTACATGAAGGAGCTCAACACAGAGATAAATGTAGCAGGATTATTAATCTAAAAATATCAGATATGATAGAAAATACTGACAGAGAACATCTTAAAGCCTGGATACTTCAAGTAATGCTGACATAATACCTACAACTTTTACTTTTACTTTGAATGCACAACTGTATTAATAGTAAAGTATTTTCATGGTCTGCTGAAGTAAAGTTTCTGAATACTTTCAATTGCCAATGAAGTTTTGACTAGTTACTAATGTTCTTAACTGTCTAATGTGTTTCCCATTTTATTGTGCTCGGTGCAAAAATGCATACTTATAAACGTATATGCCATCGCTTGTTTATTTTATTGTGCTTGGTGCATTTTCAATCACGTTTCTCCAGATTGAAAATAGGTAGAAGTGGCATTCAAAGATGAAGACATAAATGTTTTGCAACTGTTTTTTGAAGAGGAAGGGTGTGGAAACACATTGTCATTTAGTGTTAAACAAGGCTTATAAACAAAGCTTTACATTTACTGTAGTGTACAGTTCAGACAAGTTATCCAGATTATTTAAAGCAACACTATGTAACTTTCAAAGTCATTCTGGAGAAACAAAGTTGATCGTTGAGTCTCATCTACAGATCGTCAAACACCAACGCTTTGGGTTAAATTGAAACTCTCGCCAAAATGCAACCTAGGCTCTTTTAATTTTTTAAAGCATAATTACAACAAAAGAGGCACTTTTAAAATTGACCATATTTTTGTTTTCGGCTCAAACTCATCTTCAATGGGAGTGCATGGGGCACTTTTACACTAGTATCAAAATCGCTATTTTTAACCCATTTGCGGCGGGAGGGACGTGGGAGTAAATACCCCCTTTCCACCGGCAGGGGCGCATGTCTGTTTCTCCCTTTGACGCAGGAAGAGACGTAGACGTCACCCTGGTGTTTCCCGGGTTTGGGGCTTTTTTTCCCGGACATGTGACCCAATTCCTGCATCGTAATTCACTAGAATAGACACGTGGGAATGTCGAAATGCTTAGTGGGTGTGGTAGCCGGTGTGCGCACACTCTTTGAACAGCTTTTCCGGCTACAGTTCAGTGCGAGAGAGAGGAGTGACAAAAGAGACAAGAGAGAAGAAAACGACGAAAGAGGCGAAAGAGACGAGATGGGAGATTTAGGTGATGGAAGTAACATTGACGAGGCTGATTCCAGCTTTGAAGAGGAAAACGGTATTGACCCGAATTATGAGCCACCACCAGAGCCACTACTCAAGGCACAGTGGATGTTTTATTTAACATTTTCAAATGTTTTTTTTATTTCATCTTTCTATCTGTTACAGAGCCTGAGAAATTACATTTTTGTAAACGTTTTTTGTAAAAAGAGGTTTTTTTCTTCAGGCGGCCACAGGCCTAAATGGGCTAAAACACTAAGAAGGCTCGACACAACATGAAACTTTTCTCATAGTATCACTAGGGTCTCTACACATGAACACAAGCATTAAGAACATTGTTTGTGTACACAGAGCTTACTAAAAAGAACGTTTTAACTCACATTAGCAGTGGTTTCACTCGCCCCAATGTTGGCTTGGATCAACTCCAGCCTCCTGCGATATTGCAAAGGATACATGGTTACAAAGGATGGATGGTTGGATGGAAACAGACTGAACAATCACCCATCTTTCTACAGAAAATGACATAGTGTTGCTCTAAAGAACTTTGCCATTTTAAAATAAACCAACTTCACCTGTCAGCAGTTGACACTACGGAAGGTGGAACATCACGTATGACCACCCAGACTGACATTTACCACCCATTACGATCAATGGGGGGTGGGCTGTCATAAAACAGGGGGAGACAAGGCCGTGACAATGAAATAAGACACGTGTTCTATCTGACAAATATGATTGTTGTTAAAGTGAAAGTCACATCTATTTTTGGATGATGATCCACCGGGAGGGGGTCACTGCCACAAGGGCACCAGCACCCCCTCGGCCCCCCACCCAGAATGTGAGCAGCCTCGACAGTGCTGACCTTTAAGTCCTAAAAATGGAGGCGATCATATTAGCAACTGAATGACAAGCAACACCAATGGAGCTTTCCTCTTTGTGTCCATGTTACCAGGAATGCAACAGGAGACAACCGACAGTCCCAAGTACATACTACTTCACCAGGCCTATATCAATGCAACTTTTATGGTGTCAGGTGAACTTCCACTGGATGTGTGACATTTAAAAAAAAAAAAATATCTCTAGAGCTACGTGATGCAATAGGTGCAAAAGGACAAGGGCTCACATTCAGAGCCTTATTTAGTTCATAGACGGCAGTGTTTGTCGTCTGAAGGCTGACAGCGCTTTAAATGTTTTATACCTTACACGATCCATGTCTGCAGTATTTGGATTGGATTGAATAAGGAGCACGAGGAGAGAGAATATAATGTGACAGTGCCATATGCCAAATGTGCCAACAATGTCTGCTCTACTCAGATTTAGCACTTTTGTGTGTGTGCGTGCATGTCTTTGTGAAATTTCCAGCGGTATTACTCAAGCACTGCAAGTACCCCCTAAAAATAATCCAATGCTCATTTTTAGCCTTTTGATTAACGCGTAGCACTCTATGAAATCTAAAGGAGACTTCAAACAATGTGTCAGTCAAAGTCAAAATGACATTCGGAGCACAGAACGTGGGGGCACTCATTAAAAAAATATTTTTACACACAGGGTATCATAATGGCTGAGTGTCTGGCAAGGGCTTTGGAAAAAAAAAAAAGTATAGTTGCAATTGAATGTCTGCTGGGGGATTGGTGTCAGCTGGTAAACAAGTGATGAATTAGTACATTTCATTCAGTTTTGTCAGCAGTATTATGTGGATTTAGAGTGTAAATCCATCCTAAAATAGCGTTTAATCTAACAATTAACCATAGAGACATGGCGATGAGGTGGTCTAGAGACAAACCCTGGAACTGCCCCGTAGACGGTGACACATGGCACATGGTGGCTTTACTGGGATAAATGCACATTTTCTGCTACTCGGGAGTAAGGTACACCATACAACAAATAGTTCAGACCGACACCCGCATATCAAAATTGGTGTGGCCCAATGGCCCAAAAGCTCCATCTGATCTTGAGGTGGTGGCAAGAGGTTCAAAAGGTCCAGCTTAGCACCGGTTTTGGGTTTTACCACCGAAAATGAGAGTGTTTTCACCCCTTGCAAAAGCACTTTCTCATCAAGTTGGAGCATAGCGGTAACACTTTGACGGATACCAAAAACAACAGACTGTTAAATTCATCTCCTCCTTTTCTTTTGTTCAAATTAAATTATATTATCTTGCACAAGCAGGGTATAGCCTCATTTCCACCGCTCCTTTAAGGGATTTATCTTGACAAGCTGTATTTTTTTTGGAAGAGGCTATAGCTCCCATCTATCTGGTGCTGCTGTACAAGAGGCGAATAAAAATGCAAGTTCGACATGTCTGATGTTCGTGAGAGGCATGGGAGCTGCTTTCAAATGTTTCTCCCCCCTGTCAGCAGTAACGCCCTGCGCCGCTGTTAGGGCTTTGTAAGCAATTCTGTCCAAACTATTAACATTTGTGGATTAGTTAAAAAAAAAAAAAGTGTATAAAACCTGTGAAAAACAAAAGAAAAGTAGTGTGTGACATCAGTCAGTTTTTTTTTTTTCTTCTTTAGCTTGTTTCGCCAGTGGCTGCAATCTCTTGCTTTAACACCATCACAAGGACATCGATATCCCCAGCTGAATAGTCCTTGCAGGGAAATGGAGGCCCTTGGATTGACCTGCCTCAGCGTGTGAATGAGACACACCATTAGTCTGTGTAGTCTCTTCTCTACACAGTGTTTATCATGAAAAGCAATGCTGTATTAAAGTACACTGGCTGCAATCAAAGATATGGGTCCCTCATAATTAGATCACATTTCATGGGCGAGTATGCAAAACAATTGCATTTCACAAAGCATGGATTAGATTGCTTTAGGGATTTTATGTTCAACATACACGATATTGCAAAATGTATTAATTTTAATACCACTTTCCAGCACATTATTCAAGGCCATTAATATCAAAACCTAATTTCTTGAGCATAAATCATTCAAAATATTTTTTCATCTCCGTTCGACATTGTATTAGCTATTTTATCAGTTTCAAAGTTCACATAAGTGAAAGTATTTCTAAAATGTTCATGAATCAACCAGATGGCACTCCCACAACTCACAAAATGGCCAGAACTTCAGGGTCGCTGTAGTTTAGTGTCAGCAGTGAAACTTTTTTTTTTTTTTTTCCTTCTAATACGTCTTGTCACTGAATAAAATTGCACTTTATTATGTTGGCCTTCATCGTCACGTCATTTTATAAAATAATTCTAGTTTTAAAGAAAAAAAAAATTGTGACCCCGTTGAGAACAAACTGAAAATATGTTTCACCAGGTTGTAGATGAGCAGTAATGGCTTTGAAGCTGGATCCGGCTTTGAGTGGTGTTTTAACGGTTGTTTATTTGTTGTAGCGTATGGGATCAAAGTTACATTTCTTATGTTCAAAATCACTTTAAATGTTGCATCAGTGAGTTTGCGTTTATTCTCTTGCAAAAGTCTCAATTCGCATTTTTTTAATCGTCCATCACAGTATCATCAAAGTTTAGCTAACTTGAATTGCTTGGTTGGTGTCAGAGAAACTTTGTATTCCACGTCACATTCCGATTGGGCCTACTCTGTCCCCACTTCCAGAAAAAAAAAAAAAAAAAAAACAATATAACAACATTTCCACTAACCATCCATCTATTTTTTGGCCACTCATAAGAGTCCAGATTGCAGTCTACACAGATCCTAAAAGAACTGTCACAGTCTGTTCACCCTGCTGCTGTCTGGCAAGAGATACATAAGTATCTGCTGCCGTATCAACAGACTACAGAGTAGCTTCTTCAATGCATATCAATGCTTGGTATCAGGAGATATCCAAAGGGAATTAGTATTGGGTGAGAAAAGGTTCAATCAGTAAAGGAACCCATTTTGGTTGCATGTATCCACATTCTGTAAGCTTATGGCCAGGTAAGGGATGCAACTTAAATTGGCCAGAAACGCAAGAACTGATCCACCTGTAAATCTCTTACTTCATCTAACCGGCATTCTGGAACAAGACCATAAGAAACCCAAACTCCTTCAGCTGGGTGTGCAACCCCTCTCCAATCCAATCCAAACGGAGCAATATAAAGGTCACGGGTTGGAAACCTCTTGATAACTATCATTCTTTCTAGTGAAGACAGTAATTATCTGCACTATAATAGGTTGCTTGTCAGGAAAATATAAACATAGTACACTTCAAGTGTCTGCAGAAAAACTGCTATTTTGTACTTTCTTATTTTGTACTTACAATTGCCAGGGGACTGACAGTCTGCTTGGAAATGACCTAAGCTACCCATGAAATGATGTTGTCTCTCTCAAATAGATGCATGCACAGACAGACAGCCTGTTAGGGCACATAACATATTCATAATTCTGTCATTATCTCTCTGATCTCATTACAAAGAGTCATCTCAAGTCCCTTTTGTGAGAAGTGAGCATTCCGAAGGTTAAAGCCCCCCAAAAAACTTCAGTTAAAAAAAGTGTAGACTTGACATCATACTGTGATTCAAACCCTCAGAGGTCGGCTGAGTCTGTAGATGACACTTTTCTCTCAGAGTGCTTATCACGTTCCTTGAGGGTATCCTTTCACTCCCCGCTCTCCCTTTGCTTCGGTGCTCCATTTCGCACACTAGCATATTTGAAGTCATATCACAGAAATTTGATACACATGTCAGTCCGAATATAATCCATAAAATGAACACCAAAGTGTGATTACACGATCACACGGAGGGATTTAATCAGAAACACCATTGCAACATCCAAAAGAAATGTTGATTGTCGATATTATTTTCTATCAAACAATCAACATGTTCCATGGCTTAAATTCTACCCACACAGCCCAAATACAGCAATTAATGCTGGTCAAGAACTGGTCCAGTGCCCATGACATAGGTCTCGGTTCTGGGCCAGAGTAGGATTAGCTAGTCATAAGTATGAATCATCTATTGCTCGTTTGTGTCGTGTGCAGATTTTTGTATTTTGGACCACCTTCTCGAGTCTGTAACCCTCTGCCCTCATATTTGCCTCCACCTCTCTCCTCCATGTATGCCTCTGTCTTTCGTGTCTGTGTTTTGCTGATGGATACCATGTCAGTACATGTTTGGTGATATGATCCTATCACTTTCTAAGAGTGAGGCCGATCCATGACCATTTCCTCCGACTAATATTTTCCCTGGCTTTCCATTTTTTCTTTAAGATGTTAAAAGCTGCTCTGGACTTGCTCTGCTCGCTGAACTTCCAATGTAGAAAACATCTTCAATGGGCACATGTGGTCCGGATCTCGCCGCCACGGAAGACATCTGGACCACATGTGGACCCTACTTCATTGCCGTATTGGCCAGAGCGAAAAAGGGTTGTGCGGCCTGTCAATTTTGCTAGCCTGGTGTTTGTACGTGTACCAATCCCTTTGTATTCATGCTGAAGTATCATTACAATGCAGTGTAAGGCACCTGTCACCTTGTTTTGCATGTCCTGATAGTACAGCACTTGTCAACAACAAATTCAGCGTACTTGTTTATGGGGAGCAAGTGAGATGGGTTGTTTACTGTCAGTCGAACAGGACAGCATTGTGACAAAAGGACGTGATGTGTATGACAAAATCTGCTGTTTGGCGAAGGACTTAGCATTCTGATTTTTACACATACTGTATAAAATAGAATATTTTGTCAAATGTAAATGCAGGACAGCAGACATGTTAAAGCATGGAGGAAAATAACTACATTCGAGACGGGCAAAATGTCTTTATGTGATTAAGGCAATGTCGAGATAACTACTTGAACACCTGCAAAGTCAGAGTTGCCAAACTGAGCGTAATCTAGACTGCACAAACACATAAGGGCTTCTTTTCCCCTGCAAATCCTCTTTTCCTGAGTTGATCCCATTTGTATGTGTACCGCTGATGTGCTGTTGTTTAAACTGACAACGACATAAAACACATGTAAAGTTAAATGGGCTGCATAATTTCCTTCGCTGCAGAAACCCTCGTCTAGTCGAGGCATTTGCGTCTACTGAATCACAGAAAGTGTCTTTTTAACCAGTGGCAAGGTGTTGAGAACGCGTGATTGTCTTTACAGATTTCTATCTGTGGCTCACAGCAATTGGTTAAGGTTAGGAAAATATTGCAGTCTAAAAAATATACATTTATAGGCTGAAACAAGGAGCTACACCCAGGCTAACATATTTCCCTAATCTTAACTGAATGTTGTAGCATCTTGGGCTGAAAACATGAATGAATGCCAATGCCGATCTTGTCTTCCACGTTGTCCATATATTTCCTACATCAAAACCTCCACCCATTTACCCTGGCAGCAACATAAAAACATGTCTGTCATAAAACATATTTCTGCATTAGTAAAATGAAAGGATTTCGAAGAGGCCAGGGCTGCATTTTCTTATTTGTGTACAGATCTAAGATCAAGATTCAGTTCTTGAATGATGCTGTAAGGGCAGAGCAAGCAGGGGGGTACTCCTACTCTGTCTTGGACAATGCTTAGGGAACGGGCAGTCAGTCAGTGAGGTGCATAGATGTTAAAACAGCAAGAAATCATGATTAAATGATTAGACAGAGCAGAGTTGTAGCGGCGCTAAAAAATGATCTGGAAAGAGGTTGTGTAAATGTGGACCGGTGTTGATAAGGGACAGGTACGTCTCAATGAGGGAATGAGCAGCAGGTGGAGATCGGGTAATTGAGAGAGGCGAGGGCATCTTGTGGACAGATGAAGTAAAAACTAGAGCGGTCCATGAGTGTAAAAAGCGGACACAGACAGAGAAAGAACTATTTTTGACAGCTGAAAGAAAACAAGACATACAACAGACAGAAGATAATTTAAAAAAAAGATGGATTCTTTTTTTTTGGAGGGTTCATATTGGGACTAACAGCTGCAAGCTGTTTTGTTTATCTCTTTTTTATTACTCTTTTCTGCAGGAAATGGCCGGTGGATCCCATAAAGCAGTATTGGCTCCATGACGATGCAAATAAGCCAGAAAGGCATTGTTATTCTCATTTGAATGGCCCTCAACCTAAAATAACATGGCCCTGAGAGGCAGAGTCAGCATCCTCATAAACAGTCTGGGAGTGCAGCCACTGTGCTCTGATATCCTGTCAAGAGAGGCAAACCAGACACCAAATGAAAACACATTACAGCACATCTTCATGTCTCGTGGCCTGCGATGACTACAACCAGTGTGAAGTGAATATTTGGTTTAAAATGTATGAGTGGAATTCACATGGGGTTTTGGCAAAGAGGGGGAGATGAGACCCGGCGAGGGGGATGAGATATGAATTTCAAATCCAAATAGAATATTTCATCACCGCTGAGCATATGAATTAGGGGGGAAGCGTGTCTGCGATTCCTTCACTGAAAGAATACTTCCACCTCCTTTTTGATAAAGACAAAATCTTGCAGTTGGGGAAGAAGAACCACATCCGTTCACTCAGCATATCAAGGAAACATAAAACTTCATTATCTCCCCGAACAAAGAAAAAGATTGATCACAAGTATTTCCCATGGTTACATAAAGTATTAATCCCCAAAACAACTTTATTATTTTGGGATTTTTTGCCCGGGCTGAATTGATCCGTTGGAGAAGCTGATGCGGAAAGCACTTTTCAGGACTCCCTGCACTTGATGCGGTGTGAAAGCTACTGGCTAATGTGTGATAAGCACATGTCTTCAAATATTATTCGGCAATGTTTGGGGATTTTCTGTCAGGGAGCATAATCCTCCACACCTCAGAGAGCTGGCACTGACCCAGGCTGTGGCTCCCTGGTAGTCAAGTCCGCTCTGTCGAATCGGTCAAATCACACCAAAACAAAGATGATACGGCAATTTATGGAACATCTTTACTGCATGTCTCAACCTGGGAGAAGTGGCTATTAAATACTTATCATGTGACCCACTTGATTTATGTCCTCTTTCAGGCTACACAAGCACTTTTAAGCCCCTTAAGTGTCTGATAAAATAAATCAAACTCTTATAAAAGAGTTTCAACTGTATGAATATATATTCAACTTTATTTTTATGCCCGGGTCTGCAGTTCAGAGGTGTCCTTGTCATACATAATAGACACTGATCGGAAACAAAGGACCCTTAACTTCTTATCTTAATATATTAGCCTATAAATTTACTTTGTTTAATTTAAAACCTGGGATGCTGTAACAGTCAAAGACCATGATGGAGCTGTAGAGGAAAGCCTGAGTAAACTCATAATGCACAAGAGCGTGCACGCACAAGGAGACTGACACTAATATGGTCTAATTATGCCTCGGTACAAGGTAACCTGCAGCAAGCTGCAGAGGCGTGATGAGAATAAGTCTCCTTACAGCGCCGAGCGTATGTGCAGAGCCAGTGAGTGGATAGTGGATAGTGTTTCACCCTCACGAACTGCTTCAACCGTGGCGAGGCCGTAATCTGCCTGACAAGCGAGTGTGTGTGTAAGAGAGTGACAGAGTTTCTCAAGATTCAACCACAGGAGGTATTTTTTCCTCTCTGGTTTGTTTTTTCTCTCCCCTCGCCAGCACTGCTGCTAATCCTAGATACTTGAAAAAGGAAAACATGCAGTGGTATAAGCCATGCCCGAAAAGCAGATACAAAGCGTCCCAGCAGATGTCCGGTGGGTTTGAGGCCTTCATGCGTGTCATCGGTCGCCGCTCAGCGCTGACTTTCAACGAAACGCAGTGTTTTTGCACCTCTGCAACCATCTTGGCATTGCTGTCAGGCGGTTATTTTTGGGCATACAAGACCAGGCTGTATATCTAAATAAATAGAAAGAGACTGAGGGCTTAACTTCCAAACAATATATAGAATCACCAGCGTTACGGACATCTCATGCGTTACAGACTTTTCTTTTGTGTGGTTTGTTTCCTCTAAATCGGAAAGGATAGCTGGAATGTAGCTTTTGCATTGACAATTTGCTAATGTAGAAATAGTCCAAAATGCACCAACCATAGGTTAATTGTCTTGCGAGTCTAATCGCTAACAATCGGGCAACTGGAACGTGAACATGCTAGTGCATGTCAGCTCTCTGAGATTTTGCTCCCTGGATTGTGCATTATTTTATCCAATGGCAAGTCACTGACGACCAAAGAGAGAAGAAGAGAAGAGAAGCTGTCTAAGCTAGTTAACTTGCGAACCCTATAGACCACCAACAGTCACTACCTGGTACATAACTGACAGTTGATTTGCATTGCATATTACTCGAAATAATGTCTGTTTTTCAGCTGTAATGACAATAATTAAAGTTAAACACGATAGTCTGCACTGTCTGACGTTTCGGCTGTGCTAATTGCTTTGCTAGCATCTTTGATATCTTTAAAAAATGCCGACATCAAGTGCTAATTTTGGGGAAACCCAAGCTGTCATTTTTGGTCTCCAACCGATTGTTGGTGAAGGTGTTAAAATAACATTATGAAAAAAGACTTTTGTGTATTAATGTTTGAAATGACATCATGAAAGTTAACTGCGGCTCCTGTTCGACCCACGTTTAAAGATTTAAATTCCATACAATCATTTTGAGACAAAATTGACTCATCTTCAGCTGTGTTTGTTATGTAGGTTTTTACCCCAAACTGGGTCGATAATGACTAAAAAGACAAACTTGGAGTATCAAACAGAACATAAATACTACAACATTCTCACTCACTTCCACCTAACATTGCCTCCATTCCTCTTATCTGCTGGCGGTATCACTTCATTGAAGTCTCTAGCTTGAGCCAGTTACCCCGTCGGCTGAATGCAGAACGTTTGTGCCCTCCCAACTCTGGTTTGGAGTCTGACTCTCGATGCTGACATACTACATTTTCAAAGTTAGGTTTGAATACAGTATTTTCATTCAGGTCACAGTAAGGTTACGAGCTGCAGGGCTGAATAGTTATGTGGTGATAATGACTTGGATTTGAGTGGTGGAGTGGATTGTGGAGAGATGGAAGGAGAAAAAAAATCTGCTCTGCTCAGTGTTTACTTATTTTACTGTACGACGACGCTGGAGTACTAATGAGAGAATGTGCTTGTGTCAGATGCTTGATGAAAATGACAAGGACGCAGCCTCGTCCCTGCACTAAGCGTATTTTGTTTTCAAGTCATACATCAAAGACCTTTTGAAAACGAGGGAGATTAACCTCAGATAACCACCGAAAATCTCATTCATCCCGCCTGCCTGCATCTGGCATGAATGTGGGTTTTCACAAGAGAAGGCACTTATAAATTCCTGTCACTCGTGCCCTGCCTCGGAAAACAAAGAGGGGCGGAGGGGGGGCGGGGGGCAAGGTACCTGCTGATACATTTCGAAACAAGTATTCCCATCACATTGACTCTAGTCATCGCAGACCACGAGACATGAAGATGTGCTGTAATGTGTTTCCATTTGCTGTCTGGCTGCCTCCCTAGACGGGATATCAGAGGACAGTGGCGCACTCCCAGACTGTTTATGAAGTACAGCGGCTGCCTCTCAGGACCGTGTGCCAGATGAGAAGCGACTTGGCGCTTGAAGTGTGAGACCTTCATTTGAACTCCGGGCCATGGGGAGATGTCTTGCATATGATTCCAGGAGACACAATTTATAAAAAGGCTCTTATGCATAAATCAAAGGGATAATGACTGAAGCAAGCCAAAGTAGCAATTTGTTTTAAAATAAAAGGCAATCGTCCCTGAGCACATCATTGATAGAGAGGGTAAAAGTAAACAGTTGATCAAGTTATTCATCCATTTCCCTTACCATTAAACCAATTGTATTGATTTACAGAATCAGCCTCTTCTCTGCACTCTGTTTGCACATTTATTCCATCCATAATTCATTCTGTGTTTATTTTACATTCTTACTAAATTCAACACCAGGACCAGAAAGCAAGTTGGTGCAGTTGGAAATTTGTAATTTAAAGTTGTAATTACTAATTCCTACAGCAAACAACACTGACCACCACTGAAGAAGGGATGGCAAACTTGTTAGTGAATAATTTGCACCCAGCTGATCGGGTACGACATTCAATCGGAGTGGCCGTCTGATTAATTCAAGTCCAGTTCCGTTTCTTTGTTCTGATGAATATGTCTGGCTTTTTAGTTGCTCAGTGTTCCAGTTATTAAGACATATATTTTTGTTCCCACTGTTAAAAAAAAGCCAAATTATCCCAGATACCAGAGCTGCCACTTTGGTGATGTATGTCTGTAGACAATCCCAGAAGTCAGCTTAGCTCAGATTCCCCTGACAAAAAGCCTATGGGATTTGTTAACTGGAATGAATTTTAATTATTGCAGAAAATAAGCTCTGTGTGAGGAGCATCCAACCAAAAACAAACAAACAAGAAAATGCTTATTTATTTCTCAATTTCCCGGTTTTAGGACCCATTCTGCCTAGTCTGCGTAGTATTGAGCAGGGTTATCTAGTTGCCACCTATCCAACCCTTCGACAGCATCAAATAGCACATTTAAACCAAACCTATCAGAAATAATTGTCCATTATAATAGTCCACTGCAGTCAGCCACTATCTTTAAAATCAAGATGTTTTGGCTGCAATTTTGGGGAGCTGTCCATCTTTTTTATGTACAGTAAATGGCTCCAGCTAGTTGCAAAGTGACGACACTGGTAACTGTTATGAAACTTAATCAAAACAGTAAACTTGCAGCCCAAACACCAAAGCATTTAGGCAATGCTTTTTTTTGCACCTATGAAGCTTTTGCATAACATGGGCCATCTTGGACACAGGCTAAGGTGACAGAAAATGGCAAATGTAGCAGTAGCACATGCAGGAAAGTGTCATCATCTGAGCAAATTTACTCCAGTATGTCTTTCCTTAGGTTTGTGTTTACCATTTCAATAAAAAAAAATTGCATTAGTTTGGATGCTTTTCATGTCGATTTTACAGTTATATGGCTTACATGGTGCCCAAAACAGCTTGGGTGCCACATGCTTCATAAAGGTCAGGAAAAATCCTGCAGCAATATTTTTCTAAAGTTTGCCAACATTAGCCACCATAGGCTACTGGTCATACCAGATCATATAAGGTTGTAGCAGCAAAACCGTGAGTGCAATGGACTGAATCAGGGTGCAACTCATTCTTCATGAAGTGAACCTTTCATTTGTAAGCAAAAGACTGCTACATTTTCTTAAAAAAAATAACCAAATCTCCTTAATGTCAGACAAGGACATCGTAAATAAAGCATAAGCGGCGTGTTTGAAGCTTTCAGTGGCAGCAAACACTGCAGTAAACTTAAGTTCTCAGAAATCCTGCACACACGATGTTCCTGTTTACCAGCCCAACCATTCACTCCTGTAAAAAGTGAGGCCATTTCCATTTCGGCTTCTTTTATGATTCTTCAAGACCTGTAGGTGGGAAAAAAAATGTACCTGACTCCAGGACATCATTTGGGCAAACGGGTGGGTGTATGACGATTCATGAGTTTGTATGGGAGCATCACATTTGTGGGAGCTGTATTGAGTGAAATGGAAAAAAAAAAAGAAGAAATTTAGACAGGAGCGGCAGCCAATTCCAGACGAGTGCCATATGCAGAAAATGATGCACCTGTTTTTACTTCGCATGAACTCCTGGGATACTTAATAGACCTGCCCAAAAATCTATGAATAAGAAGCATAGGCACATTTTGGAGCCTATTACAAACATGGCAACTTGATAAAAGGATGGAAATGAATAAAGATTGCAATGCAGAGGCGAAAAATGTGGTTGTTGTTGCTATAAATGTAGGAAAGTTGGAAAAAAAGAACTTGCTTAGCACTGCTACAACATGTCTTTCTCTTCTAGTCTGTTGTTTCTTTTGTTGTTCTTAATCTGAATGCGAGGAAGAATAACAGGAGGCATTGACAGAGGTTACTCTTGAGGAGCATGTTAAATGTGGGCTGGGAAACATGTGTCTAAAAAGGCAGTCACCATGGCATGATTTGGTCATGCAGGTGTAATTTACTGCCGTGCATCTTTTACCAGCCGAGGTTTGACAGGGAGTTTTAGAGCATTGAGAGGTTCAGCCCTCAACACTGGGGACTTGAGATGGCTGTTAGCATAATGAGAACAAAGAGACAATGGCAGCAGCGTTAATAATAAATACGTGTGTATATCTGAGCGTGTCTGTTTTTGATTGTCTATGTTCCAATGTGAATCTCAGAAGATAACATCAACATGAACACAGTCTGAGCTTTTTTCAAGGTCTGACGAATCGATCAGAACTCTTTTACTTCCCTCCTCCTTACTGAAGGGCAGATGACTCAACACACAGGCTGCACATTTTGATTGACATTTCATAGTCCCACAGTGGAATATGAGTGTGTCTGGGATGACCTTTACAGCTAGATTTTATTAGTATCTTTAATGCGCTTGAAACAGCATGTACAATTTAACATTTTGACTGCAATAGACAAATGCGGTGTGACTTATATTTGGATATAGTGACATGACACTACTGCTAAATTATCAACCACTGCATTTATGTTGGCATTTTAGTTATATCATTGCAGACTTTGTACCAGTACAACATGAACTAAGGTGGATCCAGCATCTTGATTGCGCACACCATATAAGGAGTTGGCTTGGGACTCAAGGTTCAAACTTGTCTTTCTCTTCAAGCAACATGAGGAATCTGTAGTCCCATACATCACATTCTCATTCCCAACTAGTCAAATACAGCAGCTTGATCAAGACTGCTTGCAACAGCCAGTTACACTTGCAAAATAAAGCTTGCGGTCAAAAATTTCACTTATTATGACTTATTACTACTTTGGGACTGTGATCAACTTTGTCAAATGGTTGCGGTGTTGGTTAGGTTTAGGCACCAAAACTACTGCACCCTTAAACTTGGAAGCATAGGGCCATTGACCAATGGGAGTGGGTTGTGGAAATAGCTTCCTGCAGATTTTTCTGAATACAACAACGGTCTGTTCTTCGTTGCCTTTGCTCAATGCTACATATGCATTGAGCTGCTGTAACATCAGTCCAGCCACAGAATGATTAGTCTGGGTGACTATGTAGCGCAGAACGATAAGCTATCATTGTTGTAATGAACCCCCGACATAGAGATGTTTTTTTTTTCCCACTCTCGTTTCAGCCAGTTACCCAACTTTTTAGGACTTAATTGAGGCCAGCTGTTATGCTGTGAGAAGCGAGGACTGGTTGTAATCAGATCTGTGATCTGGCCAACAGAGTTGCATATGAGTCAACAAAGTCATATGGAGTTAATTATGAAAGGAGACACTTGACATAACCAGAGTAAAAGGGGCTTTGGTGTAGTCTGCTTTTTGG
The DNA here is from genome assembly GCA_963678695.2 of Diplodus puntazzo. NCBI lineage: Eukaryota > Metazoa > Chordata > Actinopteri > Spariformes > Sparidae > Diplodus > Diplodus puntazzo. The sequence continues at coordinate 11,860,283 of OZ023178.1, forward strand.
ACTGTACATGAAGGGAAGGGAATGGAAGGTGACAGACTACAGAGAAAATACACTGCGGCTGTGGGTCAATAGAGGGCCAACAGCAATTGACATGGTGCCCCATAAGAGGTTGATCTGGCCATTGATGATAGTGTGCAGGGCTGGACTGGGACAAAAAAATTGGCTTGGGCATTTTGAGCCGAGACCGGCCCACCAGGTATTGATGGAAAGACAATGAAGCCTATGAATGAAAACAAATTTACATGTGACAATGCTTAGACACGGTCTTGTTGGTGTATATGTACTTGTCTAATAAACTTAAACCTACACCATCCTCCCTGTCCCAGTATTCTATACAGTACTTAGCGGAAACCAAAAGGCTGCTTGGTCTAGTTAACTTCCTGAACAATGTACAGCGTATGATGGGATCCTAAAATTTGGACAGAGAGGAATAGAGGTGAGACATGATCACTGATGAATATTAAAATGAATAAATGACAGATTTAGTGATATTTTCATAGACTATTTATTCACCACATCAATACACAGCACAGCAACACAGAACTCAGAATATTTCATCTCAAACATGGCAACAAATGTGCTGCCTTTTCTATCTAAAAGGGGCTAGTTATTCCTCTCTCAACCAGCAGAAAATGCTGTGAACACCTGATTATGCATGAAAAAAAAAAAATACCGTCATAGGAATTTTGAAAAATACCGTGATATACATTTTTCGTCATACCGCCCAGCACTAATATACAGTACTTACTTAGAGGAAACCACGGCAGGCTTCCAAAAATGAGTGACAACATCCTATAAAAGACAGTGAGAGGTTAAGTTTGGAAGAAAACAGCTGTTTGTATATACAATACCTCATTCTTATATTTATTCCACCTAGTGTCTTGTGCATTAAGACCTATTAAGATGTACTAATTCTAATTAATTCTAGTATAAGCATTTTCTGAGCACTTTACTTGTTTGCACTCAAGTTAGATGCAAAACGTTTTCTTTGGACTGTACTTTGTGCAGTGACAATAACGTTTAATCTAATCTTATCTGATACATTATAATGAGTGTTTGGATAATTTTATTTTACGTCATCAGGCTACAAAAGCAGCTTTCTCAACAGCTTGCTCTTTTCAGCGACCCTGTCAATGACCACGTCAGAGTCCAATGACATGAGAATGTCCTTTTTGGTGGCCATCAGCATAAACATCTCCAGCCTGCTAGCTAGCATGCACAGCTAACTAAACTTGTAACTACTGACTGTGTTAAGAGTTAGCAAGCACAACGAAAATAAACTACATCCAAACTTGATTCATATCTGACCCAGGTAGACTGCAGTTCATCACTTCTTACCTGAAGTTCAGATTCCCCTCCACTTGGACCGGCGGCCGCGGGTCTCTCCTCCTCCTGCCTCCCCTTCCCCTCATCCACCTGACAGCCAGCTCTGCTATTATTACCTGCGGCTTCTTCAGATGCTGCTGCTGCTGAGGATGAAGCTCCGCCATAGCCACCAGTAAACATCTGTGTTATTTTAACACATTTGGCAGCTCTCTCTGTATGATTGATTGATTGACAGCCGAGGCCCAAGAGGGAGGGGGCATCGGCCCTCGGCTGTAATTGGTCCAGCCCAGAATCAATCATGACTAATAAGCCGATCTAAATGACTAATACCATTACTAATACTAGTACCATTAGTAAAAAAAAAAAAAATAATAATAAAAAAAATCACCATCGGCCCACTCCAGTTCAAGTATCTTGGGGTCTTGTTCACGAGTGAGGGAAGGACGCAGGACATGCTGGAATGACTATGTCACTAAGCTGGCCTGGGAACGCCTTGGGATCCTCCCGGAGGAGCTAAAGGAAGTGTCCGGGGTGAGGGAAGTCTGGGCATCCCTGCTCAGACAGCTGCCCCCGCGACCCGGCCCCAGATAAGTGGAAGAAAATGGATGGATGGATGGATGGATGGACCATCGGCCCACCGGGGCAAATGCCCGGTATGCCTGATGGCCAGTCCAACGGTGAAAGTGTGTGTCCAGCCTTTTTCTTTCTTTTATTTCTCAATTGAATGGGTCATAAACTGAGCTGCAATGCAATTTGATACATTGTGACAAACACTGAGAAACATAAAGAAAGAAATCCATCATCCATATTCCATCTATACATCCATAAAAGATAACATTTAAAGATAACTAACTTGAACCACTTTTGTCTTTGCAGATGCTGCGTACTGTCATGCTGTGAGCATGGAAGTTACGTATAATGCAACGTTTGTGAGCGTGACAAAAAAGCTCAGTACACGTAAGCATGCTCTCACACTTGAATTGATTTGTTTGTCGGCCTATACCTGGAGAGTAAGCAAAATGGATTTTCCATCAAGTTCTAGCAAGCTGGCTACCCATCATGCGAATAAGGGAGATGTTCCTCCTGCAGCGAGCCATGAGAATGACTCATGCATTACCGCGTGGCAATGCTAAAACTACATTAATCTTAATGAAAACCATGTTGCGTCAAAGTGTATTGGAGCAACACTTTACAGGGATGAGGCAGAAGTGGAAATATTTAATGCTGCATATTTCGCATCAACAATGGAGCATATACAGTACGCACTCCATTCATTAAAATGGTACGTAAGTGGGTTTCAATAATAAATGCATGCATAATTTTCAGAGCCTTCTCAAATGTTTTAACATTTGTGGTCCACATAATGATGTTGTTCCCAAAAGGAAAGACTGTTTTTTTTCTCTCATTATTGATTCACTGCAATTCACTGAATAGTATGCATTGTGTTTATGAGTGGTGAAAAAAAAATCATGTGATCTCTCTGGTGCACGTGGAGCTTCTAAATTAGCAATAATCCAGGGGGAGCATTTACCAAATCTGCATTAATGCACAGCAATAAGCCTCGTAAATAATTTGCTACAGAAAAAAAAAAAAATATATATATATATATTGTTGCTCAAGTATTTTCCCCGAGAGGATGACATGACACGAGAGTGTCTGGTGAAAGAGACAATTAAAACCGACTACACAAACATAATAAATGAGTGAGGTGACACCCTGAGTGTGACATTATCTGTATTGTTTCAGATTGATAGCATCGACAGACATTTTTCGTTTAATTTAACATATCGCTTCACTCGCAAAGAAAGAGGGTGACCCTAAGTGTGAAATTAGCGCTGAGACATCCCCCGTCTCCACTCCACATGAGAGATGATGGTGCCAGCAATCATGATGGATGTACATTATTCTGATGATCCAGCATGTGTGTGATGAGATTGATATGTTAATTCGTGGATGAAATGAGCTCTTATTTTCGCTCCCTCTTTGACGCTCTGAGCCAAGTTTCAGATTCGAATGCCTGCTCAAGGCTGCAACGTGGCTCCCTCCACATCGGCCATCTTTCTTTAAATCATGAAGAAACGACTCGCCCTCTCTTGCGTAAGCTGGCATTTTGCAGTGCCGAAAGGGAACTTCAGAACTTGCTGCGCAGTGCTTGCTTTAGGATTTATGGTAATCAGTGTTTCAGTGTTTTTGAAAGCGTGTTGCAGATTGATCGATGAGGTGGAATACTGCAGTGGTTCAACAGAATGCTGATCTTAGTGGTACGGTCTTTTCCAAATGGACTTTGTAAGAGCTTAAATCCCATATTCACCATGTATCCTCCCCTGAGTCTTAAAATCAACATGAACTTGGTGCAACCTCTCTAACTCATTCCACACAGTATTGGCATTTAAGTAAAATGTAGACTTTTAAGATGTAGAACTGCTTAAATCTTAGCATCCTTTTCTTAGATATCAGTGTCCATGCCTGCATCATCTTCCATGAAATTACCAGGTTTCTGGAATATCCTCTGGGACTGTTCCTTTTTTCACTTTCGACTGAAAAAAGACGAGCATGTACCATATCTTTTGGGGAAAGGTGTTATTCAGAAATGTGCTAGTTGCCAACAAGTGTGCTGAAGCATAAGCTGAGAACTGCTTGTCCCTTTAGATATTGCCAGGTTCTTATCACACCCACATGAATCACTGTCCTTTTTGTTCCTATTCTGGCATTCCAGCAACAGGCAGTCTGGACCACGTCAGCATACATCAGCTGTGTTAGGAACGCAGATTTGTATGTCTCATGCTTGCTTCTACGGGAGTCAAATTCTCTTCTGTGAGACTGAAGAGACTGTAAGAGCCCGTAAATGACAGCAGCACTACAGTCCATCATGTCAACTGTCACCCATCATGTTTTTATTTTTAACAATTCAACTTAACTTTTTTTCTAAAGTTTACCATAAAAATAATGAATAACAGGGTACAAGTCCTTGAGTTTTTTCCACTAAACATTTCTGCACATCCACAATAAAAGCCTTGCTAAGAAAAAAGTTTCCAACAATTTTAAACAGATGCAGGAAGTGTTGAGTTTAGATACTATAAACAGCATATAGTGCAGTGATTTGAGCGGAGGCAAACAGGGGCATCAGACCAAAGCTTTTAAGTTTAAACAGTCATCATGTTAACATTGGCTAATTGGCACTAAACAGAAAACGCAGTTGTGGCTAATGGGAATGACGATGACGGTGCATGAGAAGTCAGTGGATCACTGAAGTTGTTGCATTTCATCCTGAGAGTAGCATGAAAGTGTGTGCTAAATGTCATGGCAATCCTAGTAATAACTGTCATGATATTTCACCCAAACCACAAATGTCAACCTCAAAATGGTGCTCAAGGAAGTGAAAAGACCACTGAGGTCATGGTGGTCTGCACCAACTTTTGTGCCAAACCATCCCTTAGAAAAGTGCAAACCGCTGGTGGCGCTAGAGATTTTTGGCAGTCTAGCCAATAGTTGTGGTATTTCAGCCTGGACCAAAGTAGTGGATCAACCAATGTTATCATCCCTACATACAGATGGGCTGAAAACCAATGTGCTGACCTTTCTTTCAAACCAGTAAATTTGACTTCTTTTCAATAACCTTTCGCTTTTAATGGGTTAAATTAGTTAATAAAAACCCTAATCATAAAGTTAGGGACATTAGTTTCCAAAAGAGGTTTGTAACACGCTGCCTCCAACATCAGTTTAATAGAGTGCGGAACTTGTGGCCAATTTATTTAAATAAATGTTCCAATAGACTTGATGTTACATTGGGCATGTGGGAGTTTGGCTGTGTGCAAGGTTAAGATCTTCTCAAGGAGTGCACCACTCTTCTTTCACAGCAAATTCCATAGGATGGTGGTGCTTTCTTCAATTTTAACAAAGACTGTTGACACTCCACGAGTGGACCTGGACATATTGAATGTATGAAGAACATGAATTGATTTTTTTTTTACCTCCTTAACCTTGCTAGTTCCAAGTCTACAATGTGCTGCATTCTTGATCCTTTTTCTTACTCATAATGGCACTGAAGTGAATTAATTCTCCTTCAGTGTTTGTTTTGGCCTACGAGTAGCACCATATGGTCATATGGCAGCAGAATAACTTTGGGAACAATGGAGTTTTCTCCATCGAGCCAGCAGAGATCAATCGATGCAAAAAACATTTTAATTCATTTCAAAACATTTGCTTCCATAGTTTTGTCTGCTTCCTGATTCTCGCAGCTACTTTTCCCCCCTGCTCCCTGACCCTTTTTCTGTTGTGTTTCTTTTTCAGAGTGTTTTTCCCCTGCTGGAACGACAGTGCAGCAGATTACCAAACACAGATTGCATTGATTGCTGGGACTAATTGAAAGGAAAGCATCCCTGGTGCGGAGTGCATCTGCTTGCCTGTGCAGAAATGGGCATCTGTGCCCTACCTCACCTCATCAGGCAAAGGAGCCAAGAAACCTCTCTGCTGTCGACCACTTAACTCAGCGCTCAATCACACTTTGGGAAGATTCCTTTCAGATGAGGCGACAGAGCAGGCAGACGATGTCGGAAAAAAAAACCTTGCACCTACGCCCCCCCTCCCCCAGCTCGACGCGAGAGACCACGGGGGAAATCATCCACGAAGACGGATGGAAATTCAGCAGAGCAATTGATGCACTCCTCCGTTTGGCTGGGACAAGATCTGAGGGACTATGAAACACTTGTCGAGGAGGAAGCGGAGAGAGAACGAGGCCTTCGTCAATGCTGCCTCCACCACTTTGCACAATTGCTCACTGTGCTGAGTTCTGTGGATTGGCACTGATTGAGGAGCAGCATTTAGCATATTGGGCATGTTGCTGACATCCATTAGAGGCCTCTTGATTTTTTACACAGTGGGATGTTTGAATGCACACAAGGGGTGGATATTGTCTGTTAAAGGTGGTTTGGACTGCTGACCTGAAAGGATCAACTTTTAGATCTTGTATTTATGCTTTTTATATGTCTTTACTGTACTCAAGGCTGTGTGCATGGGTGTGCATCAAGGATCCCCAAGCTTATCAGCAGTCTCCTCAATCTTTGGTAGCACAGAGATGTGGGTTTCTATTTAAAATGTGGCATGCACGACCCTGGAGATAGATAGTCGATTGTTGTGTCTCTTTCCCAGGCTGGTATTAGGCAGAATGGAACTCAACAATCAACCATCTCTCTCCAAAATTGCTCACCCTACCTTGAATGCTTTGTGTTATTGCCGAACTGTACAGACTGATGTATATTATCTGGCAACAGGCCTGGAGGTAGAGTTATGACTGAACCAATCACATATAGTAACAAGTGTTGACCTGACACAGCTTATATCACCAGTCACCAGTCCACATACCAATACAGATGCTATAGTCTTTTGTTTTTTGTGAATAATAAATGTTGTATGTAGTAATGCAAATTTGAGCCCATGGTCAGTTTTTCATGCTCAACTACCAATAAGCTTTTGACAATTGACCAGCATCATATGTGTAATTCATGGCACAATTCAGTTCATCAGACTTCTCAGCGGAGTAACTAACTCATTATGTTATCTGATTGCCAATTCTTGCTTTTGTGTTTCACTTTGACAACATATCTTCTGCTATCGTTCTGCTGTTGGTCAACTCTCCTTATTCTGGTGACTTCATAAGTGGAAAGACTGCTGCTACTGCTTCTTCCATCATTGTCTTACCAAGTATTGATTAAAAAAGCCAAATGGGGGTGGAGGTGGTGGACATATAATGTAATCAGTGCATGTCGAACACGACGTAACACCAGCTATGTGGCAAGCCTTGCCTAAAATTGTTGCATCAAAAATGTAATAATTAATCATTAATTAAACAGGTTTATTTTTTTGTTGTTGTCACTGTTGGCACATTTCTACCTAGAGGGTAGATTTACAGATTTTGTTTGGGCTTTGCAGACTATTTTTCAGAATCGACCTGTTGCCCAATTGATTCCAACTTCCCCTGAACCTTGGCTTTAGTAATGGTCCTCTCACTGAGCATTCTAAACTAACAAACATAATATTACAAAAGTGCCACTTCCAGCATTTATCACATTTGCAGGGAGAGAAAGAAGGCCATGCAAGCCTCTTTTTGGTCTGATTGAGCAATTTTCCACAGCGCTGTTGAATCCTCTGTGTCTAATGAGGTTAAGGATTTTCTGCCTGTCCCGTATTCACCACCAGGCACAGCAGCAGAATGTTTTAAGAGCCACTGATCAGATAATCTTTAGCTTGACATGTTTTTGAGTCCTCAACAGTTTAAAGAAATGCAATGGGGTGAAGAATTTGTCAGCCTTACAAGGGCATTATCTTTGGTCCGTAATGTTACTACTGAACCATTTGTTAAGCTCCTGCAGGGATCTGTGTGGCTTTATTTTCATGCCCAGCACCATCTTAAGGAAGGAACAATTGGGCATGGGATTTACGCTGTGCAATGTCATGATTTTTAATACTTAAGATAATAGTGTTGCTGCTTCTCTTGCTGTTTTAAGATGTTGCGCCTCAGTATTGCTGCTGCTGAGGACAGTCGCGCTCGGTGGCTCATGAACTTGCGCACTCATTTGCATGCAAATCCCATAATATGCAAAACTGCTGAATAAATGAATTACAGGCATTCAAACCAACATCGCCGAGGAATTGGACAGTATCCCAACTGATTCCCAAGGTTTGTTAGTCATATGTCTTCTTTATGACTTCTGACAGATGGTTCAGGTGCTGAGATGTGAGTGCACAGGTTTCTGGAAAGGTGATGGCATATTTTTTAGGGGACTTAAAGCTGACTTTGACATGTTAGCTGACAAAATCTTGCCACAACCCACAAAATGTTGCTGCGAGAATGTCAGCACGTTGTCAGTGTCAATAAAAAGGAGGAGAAGCTGAGAGTGGAATGCTGAGGACATGATGTGTGTCCGTTTTTGTCTTCATACCAAACATCCTGGAAGCAGTGAACTGTTAAGGCCAGAAGTTGAAGGGAGGTTTAAAGGAGACATACTATGGTCATTTTCAGGTTCATGATTTTATTTTTGGGTTACTATTAAAATAGGTTTATATGTTTTAATGCTCAAGAATCACATCAGTGTTCTCTTTTCTCTTATAGGGCTCCCTTCTAGATACCCAGTCTTCTTTGATTGGTCAGCTCACTCACGCCTGACCCAACACCAATAACAACAGCAGAGCAATTGGGCTAAATAAACAAGCCAGAGTAGCCACTAGACATAAATTAGGTGATTGTGTGACAAAGTGACATTATGTGACATCACAAAGTCATGACAATTAAGACGAAAGTATTGACGAGGTGTTTCAGTAGCAGGTTTTGTGGGAGAAATGAGCTTCAGTTGGTGTGAACTTTGACCTTATTTAACTTTCTAGATCTTTTATACAGGGACCTACTGTTTGTAAAGCAACAAAAAAAGCCTAATAGATCTCCTTTTAATTAATTTTAATAATCATCTGTTTTTGTATCTGTATTGATAATGTATTGCAATTATAGATTTATTCACTGTAATGATATTACATCTTCACTTTCTGTTTGGTATTTTTTTCGATTCCATTTATACTCTTCATATTTGTATGGATAGGTTAAGCTTCTCACAAAACATACAAAAACATAATATTCTGAACACCATCAACACATTATGGCAATGTTATTGTGAATTAAACATTAGCTAATAGTTATTTCACTGTTAATAAACAGCAAAATGCTTATTGACTATTTATTTAACAATTATTTATTGTAAAGTTGAACATTGTGTATGAACCTTTACAATTGTTTAATACATGATTTATAAATCATTCTGTTGTCTGTTAAGAGCTAAAGAAGTATCAACAGGTTTAATTAACCATCAATGTATCAATAATAGTTATTATAGAGTGTTACCCAATATTTTAAACATGTTCTTCTACTTCATCAAATAATAAAACATGATTTGTGTATGATTCACCATTCCACCTTCAAAAAGTTCCACTACTGTTAATGGTTCAGGAGAATGAACAGTAGAAATAGTGGAATCTAGCAATGATAAAATCCCAAATCAGAACTGGGCCATATTGCATTGTTACATGTGCCTATAAATGATTAGACAATGTTAATTTAACATACATACATACATCTAAGATGGTCTGCAACTTCAGCCTATCAGATTCATGTTTTTGTTTTGTTTTTTGAGAACAAAAGTTAAAACTAAATTCTAAAAAGATCAACTGGTGTAACAACAAAAGACTAAGAAACATCACATATTTTGTGTGTATTATTAAATTATATTATTATTGTATTGTATTGTATTATTATTAAACACATACACCTAGAATGTATGATAGGGTGCTCATGAGAATTAATTTAAAAACATCATAGTATCATTTTATAATAAGCATCATTAAGAAATAGTACATTTATAGTAAATTCATCTTTAGTTAATGTTTTAAACCATTTGTAAAAATTGTTTATTGTAAAGTTACAGCTGATGTTTAAAATACTTTGTAAATGGTAAATAAATACCGTATGGTGATCTTTAAACATGATTTTGATTGCCATTATAAAGTTGCATACATGTTTACAACCTTTACAATTAATTAACAAGTGCTTTATAAAGCATTTAATTATTTGTTCACAGTCAAATTTGTGGTAAATCTTTTCCCCTGGATTTAATGATACCTGGGGAAAAAGTGACAATCGGCGAGAAGGTGTCTCCCGCCTGGACAGCTATGGACCCCCTGAGACAGGCCAGATGAGTCAATCCTTCATTTCTACAGCCATGAGAAAGGAGAGGATAATTGCTCTGTTCTCATGGCTGCTTCAAATTGCTTTGAGAGATGGAGGACAGTCATAAAGCCAGGAGTAACTAACCGCCTTGGCTCTGACAAAAAACCTAGAGTAAAACTCGGAACATGTTTTTTTTTTGTTTTTTTTTTCTCTTCTTTATTCTTTACCAACCCGTAAGTGACTCCATTATGTAGTATGTTTTAGTATGAACATGACTGCTGAGCCCTGGTGTTTTTCAGCCTGTAAAACACCTCTCAGTGAACAGTTGGGTGTTGTTTGTCTATGCTAATTACATAGTTAAACTTCCTGTTCCCTCTGTGGGCACTTCACACCTTGCAATTACATTGACAATTGTGACTTCAGAGTGTTTGTAAAAATGCTTTTTGCAATAGTGAGACAAAGAATGTGATGAATACCAGCAGCCATGTACCTTCAATTTAATATCCCTTTCACTAAAAAACACCTAGAACACCCGCTCACATCAGGCATTTTTCTTCAGTGGGAAAGGTTACAATCAACACCTATTCCCCAGTAAAATGACTCTGGAGTTGTTGCGGGTATTCATTGGCTCCAGCCCTTGTTGGCTGTGATGGAAACGTGACACCTGGCAGACACGCCTCTTCTCTGTTGCAATGTCATCAGGCTTGCTGATGTTACAGATGTTGGTTCTCTGTGTACAGTTCTGTTTAAGCAGCACTGGAACATTGTTAAGACAGTGTTGAGTTTGAAGCGAGAGTGTGTCAGACATGTATATGAGCTGACTTCCATGCTGGGAGGCAGATGGGATGGTGGTGGGCTTACTAGGCAAAAAGGCTGCCAAGCCAATGACCACAGTTCAAGACAACGTTTCAACATAAGCAAGCATGAAACCAATGGATTTTTTTAGGGAGACCCCTGTATATCATCAGTCGTGTTTGTGGCAACAAAACTCTGTATTATGAGCCAAAACAAAATCCTTTCCTAACCCTAACCTGGTGGTTTTTGTTGCTCAATCCTAACCAGATCATACGGGTTGTCTCAACATAAAATTGAAAATTGAACCAAAAGAAACTTAAAGTTGCAACAGAAAGAGATGTTAACTTTTAATATACCGAGGCATAAGTTTAGATGTACCTTCTTTATTTATCCCACAACAGGGATATTCATTTACATTTTAGCAGTTTGTGGTTCAATATCTTGCCCAAGGACACTCTGACATGCAGATCAGGGAATCAAACCAGCAACCTTCCAATAACAAGACTCTGGCTCTACTCATGAGCCACAGCCATCCGCTGTTACAACAGCTTAAGATGCAACAATTACAGGAAAAAGAGTCAGACAGATATATCCTCGGTTTGCAGAAAATTCATTACTAACATTTGATCTGACAACAAACAGGTCATTTTGACCAGATATTGTGGATCTCCAGCTGTCTTTGTGGTGACCGAAACAGGTCTTTAAATCCAAAAGAAGATCTTTTCCTAACCCTAACCAAGTGGTTTTTGTGGCTAATGCTAACCAGAACCCTTAGGGTTTCATCCGTGGTTTACAGAGCATTTCTTATCAACATTTATTCCGACAATGAAAATTCCGACAAGTAAAGGCACACTAGAGACAATGGAAGATGTGCACAGCAGTGTACCAGCTGTGCAGATTCCCCTCAATCTGTGAAAGTGACGGAACGGAGGGAAACAACAATACAACAGCATCTGCATATCATAATGAAGAGGAATATGCAACCGCATCTGCTTGCAGTATGCTAAAGGATCGAGCAAAAAATAAAAAAAAACAACTAAATATTGCGAGCAAATGTTGCCACGCACGCATTACCATCGCCGTAGAATCCGAGATCACAGACACAGGCGCACAATGCTCCTTATCTGTCAGCTCCTGCCACTTACATACCCCTGAGTGAAGGGGAGCTAGTTGCTATAGCTCAGTGCACTGTGCCTGTAGCTGGTTCAGTGTGAAGAAGGATGGAGTGGAAGCGCACATGCTCAGCAAAAAGTAAAAGGTCAAAAAAAAGGGAGTCTCATTAGTATCTCTGTACTTTTAAATAGACAACGCAGCCGGAGAGTGTGACAGATCTAGTTTGAAAAACACGTTGGGTAACGTTAAAGAGGAGTGACATGAGTAAAAAAGTGACAGCACTGAACCTAATTAAAAAATCAGGAGAGTTTTTTTTTTTTTTTTTGCATGGGACACCTCGACGCTGGACAGAAATAAAATATACATGAGCGGTCTATTTTTGGGCACGGGGGACTCAAAATAACCTCTCGTTCGAAGCTGTTAAGATCCCTGAGATCCCTGATATGTTATAGCAGTGAACATGTATTTAATTAATGCGAACGGACATAAATGATGCAGTTAAGATGGACGGGCGGTGTAATTTAGGTCTGGAAGACTGTAAAATACATTACATCTTCATGTCAGGCTTAATTGCTACCACTGCTCGAAACTGGTGCAAAACAAAATCATGCTCCCCTTCCCTTGACATCTTATGCATATTTTAAAAAATACTGTCAAATAAAGTTTGATCCCTCACCCTCTTGAATGCTTTTTAGCCAGAATAGGGGAAGGTGAACTTGGTTAAAATATAAGGCAGCTACTGGTCTGGCAAATACATGGATACACATAACATGGAACTATCTGGTAAAAAGAACTGAGGCTGTGGGACCTGTATATGTATTGTTAGTAGTTGATAGGAGATGCAGGTGAGTGTAAAGGTCAGGACAATGCAGAAAAGCAGGAAAAACACACAGGGACAACTGCAGGACTGGAAGTAGACAGCAGGTTGTGACATTGAAGATTAAGATGAATGACTTGCAACGGAACAAGGCCCTAAAAAGGTTACGACTGAGCATGACATTAAGTCAGCCAATGTTAATTTAGCCCGCAATTTGATTGTCATGTAAACTCAAAGGACAAGGCTTTTTTTTTTTTTTTCATTTTTGTATTTCCCAAATACCTTCTAAAGACCAATAATAAATTTAAACTACTACCAAGTCCTGTACTGTGGCTGTATCCAAGGACCGATCGGTGTTTCTTGACAGGGGTGCATCCAGACTTTTTGAATGGATGGCCCAACTTCAAAAAGCTTTTCCGCACTCAATAGTGATTGTATTTATACATTAAAATACATACATATATTTAAAACGCATATTTGTATTACTTGTATGTTTTGCTTACTCTTATTTCTTATCATCATCTTTATTAATATATAATTGAAATCTCGCTATCGTGTGACATTCCTATGCTCAAAGGAGAAACTGTAACGAACAAATTTACGTACAAAAAAAATAAAGTATTTGTTATTGTGAGTCTGATGTGGCGTACAAATAAATTGCCAACAAATGCCTTGAAAAGACTGAAAAACAATGTGTCAATCCTGCCACCGAGTACTGTATTGTGTATGTATCCAAAGGCTTTCATATCTTATCCCCAGTGCTGTGTAATGGAGTAAGAAGCACACACACACACACACACACACACACACACACACATACACATTTTAAAGATTTTAAATATATGTCGCTCTACCAATCACAATAAACATATAATATATAGCTCCCATACTTTAAATGAGTCATCAAAATGATACTGTACCTCCAAAAGTAGGTTACTGTACGTGCAAAACAAAATAATGCATATTCAAAAACACTCATCAAATAGTTGGTTCAAACTTATGTCCTGTCTCCTACCAGGCAGAGAGCCAATTGTACTTTTGCATAATGGGGTGCCACCCCTGGTCCCCAACTTTGGACTTGCCCCTTGCCCAGAGGGCTCTGCTGATGCTACACTGCTGTACAAGATCATTACTATGAACATGGGTAATGTAGTTTACAACAAATCAGTTCCACATACATTATTCTAGTGCCATAAATATTTACTGCTGTTCATTCATCCATGGTCCAGAACAGTCCGCAGCAAAATCACTATTTGCTGCCACACACTCCATCGTTCAGCTGGTTTATATACAGATGGAACTATGTGATTGTGAGCCTCTGCAAGCATTTGGTCATTTTTTTTAAAACTGAATTCCCAGTTAATGGTCATCACATATACTCCATTTCAGAGCTGCTCTTGCTTTACTCTCTTTAAATATTCTAGTAACCCAAGCAAAAAACTTTTTCTTTTTTTTTTTGGAAAGCTAACTCTCTTATCCATCAATAATGCATCCCATCCTGAAAATGAAGCCCACAACAGTTGCCTCCAATGGTGTCTGTATGCTTTTTACAAAAGAGAGCCTTTCAGGCTGCGGGGTGGATGGGAAGACAAACACACACGTCTTCATGTGAAATTCATTCCGATGACAGAGGCATTTCGCTCAGCACACGTTACAAAATGGATTCTCCTTGTTGTTGTTGTTGCACGCTTCACAGTCACGCTTTGAGTAAAGTAATCAGGAACTTAAAATCTGTGCTGCTCTCCCTCCTAAAATCTTTTTTTTTTCCCCCCCATCTGTTTCTGAAGTTCACAAAGTCGCACGGCTTTTATCAACAGTGGCATCCAGATGAGTGCCTTCGAGGTTTTCGCTTGGGTAGTCGCGGGCAAACAAACACACTATGAAACACGCACGCACGTGTGCCCACAAATGATCAATCATCGCACACAACGCTTAACCGGCACACAATATGAGTACACACCCGTCACATACACACCTTTTGTCTTGTTGGGAGCGCCATGGCACAAAGCCTTTAGCGAGCGACAGCAGTAAGTGATGGATGCGGCGATGTTGACAGGAGGAGTAATTATACTCTGTCCCATGGTTCCCGGTATGGGGGCCACCCATCACTCTCCATTACGCCCCTGTGTTGTGGCAGCCTTCCACTTTGTTTAGCAAATGAAATGCTTTTCCACCTGAGTGCTCCTGAGAAATAAGGAGAGGCGTGGTGGGGGTGCATGTCGGGGGACATGGGAGAACAAGGGGTGAGCATAAGCACTGAAACAAACACCAGTGGCATCTTTTTGCAGCGACCTGCAGGTGCTTTTGACAGAGTTTTAGGGGGGAAGATGAGTCTAAAAGGGTTATATTTCAGTGATGCATCTGATTGTACATTGATCCGATAAGAGCCAAACCCACAACAATCGCCTTCGACCGTGTTTTTCATCCGTGTTTGCGTGTTCTCTCCTCTACAATATGCTGTTATTCAGAGACATCAAACAAATAAAAGAAAGAATAAAAAAAGTAATGGAACAATGTAATTGCCGCATTTGACGCGTGGCATTGTTCCCGAGTTATGAAATCAGCCTTGGTGGAGAATAAAGATGGTGCTGATTTTCTTTCAATTTCTGTCACATTGTGAATGGAAGGCGCAATTATTGACATGAGCATCTGAAATTACCAACAAATAAATGGAAAAACAGAGACAATTTTGCTTGGAGAAGGATATATATTCAAGTTAGTGAAAGAAAATACACTATTTGCTCTAACCACATGTGTTTAATTAGATACAATCATCAACAATTTGTTGAACTGTAAATAAAGGTTTGGCTCTGTGGTTAGATTTACACATATTGTGTAGTTACATGGTTTTGTTTGTTAATCTATAGATCCTGTATAATAATCAACTTGAAGTATTTTAGAAACCATTCACAACTTTACTGTGAAGACGCATACATGTAATTAGTACTATGAGCAGTTTGTTATGTTTGCTATTTTATGTTTCAAAATGAAAGAAATGTGTCGACTTTTATTGGTAACTGTCATCTTTGTGCTGGTTTGTAGCTTCTACCATAGGTGAACTGTCCCACTGACATGAATATATTATTGAAGAGCTGTCATAACTGAAAATTTAAAGTTTTAGTAGCTGGAGAACACGGATGCTGACACTGATGTAACGATGATGAGCTAATACTACCTAGTCGCTTGGTCAATCCAGAATCAGAAGTACTAAACTGAAATGGTCGGTGGAAATTAGTAAACACTTGCGCAATATTGCAATTCTAACTGACTCACAGATTAACAGCAGTATTTTGAAATCTTTAAAGTAAATCAATCATTTTATTACATTTAATATAAATGTAACATACAGGATGTTCCACATGAAAATACTTTGATAAAACCCAATTAATAACAGCACTCTCCTGCAATTTTATGCCCATAAATGTGTATTATAACTGACCAACGCAACTTTTTTTCTGATGTGTACTTATCCTTAATCAAACATTAAAAGGTGAAACATATATATATATATATAGATATATCTATATATCTATATATCTATCTATCTATCTATATATATATATATATATATATATAATGTATCTATATATCTATATATATATATATATCTATATCTATATATCTATATATCTATCTATCTATCTATATATATATATATATATATATATATATATATATATATATATATATATATATATATATATATATATATATATTTATTTATAAACCAGATATAATGCAGCTAGAGAATGTAGTCTATTCCTGAAAATGACTTTGTTTTGAAGAGGTAGCATGCTATTTTATTGGTATGTGTGCTCCCTGCTGGACTATCACCTTTTGTTTCTTTTTCGCTTGTTTTTTACAGTGTATATTACGGAAGAGTATTAGGGCCAAGGGTGAGAAAAACATGTCAGGAGCAAGTTTTTTTTTTTTAAGTTTCATTATGCACTTTGTGAATAAAGTCAAAATGTCAATAAAGTTGACATTTCAAGATTAAAGTTGACCTTTTGAGACTACATCAAACAAGCATATGTGACTGCCTCAACAAAATCGATAAAACGATAAAACTTTTCTTCAGAATTGGCTATAGTAACAAAGAAATGATTTATCTTCTAGCTCATAAACACAGTGTGGTTGTCAGTATTAGGAACAGATGCTAAGGCAGCTCGCATAGCTGTCATTCGCTCCCCTAACTGGATTTGAGGGACCAGAAGAGTTGACTTTATTCTCAACATTTCGACTTTTTCTTGAAGTGCATAATGGAAAAAAACAAACAAACAAAAAACAACGTACTCCTCATTTTTTTTGTCCTGATCACCGGCCCTAATATTTTTCCGTAGTATATGATACATGTACTCTGATGCCTACAAAAGTTTAAGTGTAATAGCATATTGTTGGCCAACTTGGGCTGCTTGTGTTTTCCTTCGACCCTATATAAAGGTAATTTCAGTGATTGAGGATATTAACACATAAACAATTGAACATTTCATGTAAAATTAAAGTTAAGAACTGTATTCTCTTACTGAAACAAGATAGTTACTGGTACTTCCTGCTGCTGGACTATCCCCTCGTGTATTTTTTTTGTTGCTATTTAAAGTGTATATGATACATGTATTTTAAAGATTTGTAGCACATTGTTGGCCAACTTGGGCTGCTTGTATTTCCCTTCAACCATATAGTAAGGTTATTTCAGTGATTGTTTGTGTGTTTATACCCTCAATCAAACATTACATGTAAAATTAAAACTAATAACTGTATTCTATTACTGAAAACATTTGTGCTTTAACAAGATAGTTAACGGTATTGGTACTTCTTGCTCCTGGACTATTATCTTTTTTTTCTTAATATGTATATAATAAATATCTGTTTTTACTGCGATTCCTCTAAGGATTAAAGTGTGGTAGCACATTAGGCTGGCATGTTTTTCCCCAGCCTTAATAAGATTTCCGCCACATGGATCCTGAAGGTATTATGAGCAGTGATTGGCAGCACTCATTATTGATATCAATCATCATTTGCCTCAGCACATTAGGACCATGTGTATAATCAAGCCTCTGGCCAAGGTCAAAATTATGGAATCATTACGATCTTTTCCATCTAAATGACAAGACTAATCACCGCGCCACACGACTGTTGCGCTGCGTGTGTTCACCCCTTATCCGTGCATGTGTGTGGGCACGCATGTGGGCTAAGTTGCACTTGTACGGCGATTAATCCTTGCTGTTGGGGGTTAATAAGAGTAATTTGGCCACGCATAATGGCTCCAACTTCCCAAAGTTTAATGGCGGTTTTGATTTTATTACGCGGCTTGTTTCTCTCGAGCTTGTTAGGGGATGAAGGAGCTGTGTAGGTCAAAGAGAGCACAGAAAGACCTTGTGGCTATATTTAGCCGGAGGAGCATTTTTACCCCGGCCCTGTCATTGAGAGAGAAAAAAGTTTGCGGCGTTCTCGATGCAAATAGCCTAATTTCCTCCCACTTTGCTCCACTAACCGACTAAATCCACAAGATGCAGGAAAGCCTCGAGACCTAGTTAGAGTAGGAGAACGGCGGAATAAATTTCAATATGAATGGTTCCATTAAGTCCATTTTTGACAGGCTGAGCATAATATTATTTAGATGCGTGGCTTCGAGACGATAACAGGAGAAGGGAAAAACGCACCGGGGCGTCCAAAATATAGAAAGCAATTGGTATTCAGTTTGACTTAATGTGGTTCACTCTTCCGGAGAGCAGAGTTGGTGGAATCATTTGACGAAATCACTTCCTGATTGTGTCGCCAAACTAGTAACACAATGCTGAATAAATTTGTTTTTACTAACCATAAACTGTAACATGCACTATAAAAAAAAGTCTTAAATTGAGTTTCTTAAAACTTAACAGCCCCACACAGGTGTTTCGAGTTATTCTGGAAACTCTAGCGGGGGCGTTAACACAGGTGCTCGTTGTCCTCTCCTCAGGTGCTTCCAGCTAGTCCGGCTAAATAACCATCCACTTGAGTTGAGGGTGGGCGGAGCTGTGCTGGGACTTGGGTAATATCATTGGACTGTGTGTGATCAGCAATGATAGTCATTCAGCTAATCAGCTAAACATATTGGTTATAGACTAAAATTGATCGGTTTAATGGTATTGTAAAATGCAGGCATTCACCATTTATTGTTTGAATTAATTAAAAATAAAATAAAATATAAAAAGGGAAAACAAAAGGGACCCAGACAC
Organism: Diplodus puntazzo; assembly: GCA_963678695.2. Classification (NCBI taxonomy): domain Eukaryota; kingdom Metazoa; phylum Chordata; class Actinopteri; order Spariformes; family Sparidae; genus Diplodus; species Diplodus puntazzo. Next base: position 11,879,259 of record OZ023178.1, read on the forward strand.
CAAGAGAACTTTGGTTGGTCACCTTCGGCTGCTTGTGCTCTCAGTTGTTCATTGGTGACCCGAAGACGACACTACGCAATTTGAAAAAAGACAAAAAAGGCTCAGCCTTTTTCACTTTTTCATTACCTCACAGTCATCTCCACCGCTTGCTTAAAATGGGCAAACGCTGCAATTAAGTATTTAGCAGCACCATATGTTTAAAGCTGCCTGAACGGCTTGCAGGCACCAAACTGTGTACAGGTGTCTGCCTGGTATACTGCGCTCTAGTATCAGTGTTGCCGGATGAGAAATGTTAAGGTATCGCATGAGAGCTTTGACATTTTCCTATGCATCGACTTGTTTTTACAGTTTTTGAGGAGTACGACTGAATTATGTGAAGAAAAAAAAGAGTAGTGTAAAAAGTAGTGTAAAGTCTTAAGTGGCTCCAGAGGAAGCGGCGTGTTATCTGATATATTGTCCCCAGTGATGTCACTCACTGGCTAAGGTGTATTGTGGGTAACATAGGCACCAGGTTTGGAAAGGAAGAAGACCCACAATGCAAAATAGCCACGGAGTGACATCATTGGGGTTAATTTCTTAGATTGTATGGCGCTTCCTCTGGAGCCCCTTAAGACTTTTTTTTTTTCAAATAATGCAGTCGTACTCGTGAATTTAGTGGGCTGGAAAATTGGTGGTTATCCTTTAAGTCCATCAGTTTGACTTTTTTTTTTACATTATTAGATTACAAGACAGTGCAACTTGAAGTCTGTGTGTATTATGCAAGACAACAGTAAAGGCCACAAGCTGAGCTAATGAAATAAATAGCTGAACTTTATAAACAGCTGGACATTGTACACTAACAACCAACCACTAATGCAGGGGTCACAAATTATAATACATTATGGCAATTTTGGCATTTTATCATTCAAAAAGATAATACTATTGCACATCTGGCAACACTGTCTAGTGTCAGACTCATACGTGTCTTCATTTCAATACCAGTGTAAAAAATTGTATCCAAGGAAATGGAAAGCAAATAATATTTTAGCAAAAATTAAAAATGCACTACTCGTCTAATGAACAATACATCATATAAATCTGCATGTTACAGTTTGACTTGCCCGCAGTAGAGGCACAGCAGCCCTTGTTGTCAGCAGGCAATGTGGAAATGAATTACCGTGACTTGGAATGATTACAGGGCGAGTGTTCTTTTCCAGAGACAAACCCTCATGACATATAAGGTATGAGTGTTACGTATATACGGTCATTACAGCAATGTAATGTAGGTCAAATACATCTGGTGTTGCCATGGTGCTGTCAATAGGCCTAAATTAAATCCAATACTACAAATCAGTTCCAACACAGGATCCATAGACTGTGGCAGCAAAGAAAAAGTTGTTAACCAATAAGAAGTTTTTCATCTGCTGTATTTTCCGGACTATAAGTCACTCCGGAGTATAAGTTGCATAAATCAAAAATTGCCTCATGAAGAGGAAAAAAACATATAGAAGTCGCACCTGACTATAAGTCGCATTTATTTAGAAATTTATTTCACAAAACCCAAGACCAAGAACAGACATTTAATCTGGAAAGGCAAGTTATTCAACTACACAATAGCACACAGAACAACAGGCTGAATAGGTGTCCGGTATGTTAACGTAACACAGTAACAGTTATTTAGCGATACAATAGCATAAAGAACATACCTGGGAGGCTGAATAGGCTAAATTAACATAACTGGCCAGCGAGTCTAACAAGCAAGTTACCGGTAAGCAAGTTCACTAAGCCCTCGATCTCATTCCACATCACTGAATCCATTGAATATAGTTGTCACAAGCCTAGAGCGCCCTCTCGCGATTGTAGATGGTAATGTTTACTCTTTGGTTCATGTCAGTCAGTATGAATTAGCATTAAAAAACATGTTAAATTCTATATATTTTGATATATAAGTCGCACCTGACTATAAATCGCAGGACCAGCCAAACTATGAAAAAAAAGTGTGACTTAGTCCGGAAAGTACAGTAATTAGATTTTTTCCTGCTTTGGACAGAACAAGGTTAGCTGTTTCCCTCTGCTTCCGGTCCTTTGGCTAAGCCAACATGAGCTTGCTTTAGCTTCATAATTGGCATGCAGACCTGAGAGTTGTATCAATATTCTCAACTAAATCTAAAGCACAGAAAATCATCTATTCCCTTTCAAGTTATGTTAAGTTGTTTGTGCTATTTCACCAGTACTTTAACAACCTATAAGTGTGTATCGTGTTTAAACCACTTTTATTCCTGAAAATGTATGTACAATTATCGTAAAATGTAGTTTATCATATGATCGTGTATCATAAAGTGTAGTTTTGGGCTCTTTTAAAAGGTTACAGTCAGATTTTTTGTTGATTGTTAGCTGAAAAGAAAAATGAATAAGACTACATAAACTTGCATCATTTTCATGTTATGGCCTGAAAAAACCCAAAACAGTCATAATTTTGCTGGATTTGAAATCCAGTCAATCAAAGGGAAGCCATGTCAGGATCTCTGGTTTGGAGGCAATTTGAATTGAATGACAGGAGTTTTGGGCATACAAAAGCATAACACATTTGATCACAGTTTGTTGTTTTTTTCTCCAATTTAGTTGCCATTTATTCATGCAATACTGTGTTTTGGAGGGGAATCAGATCTACAAGACGTTGAGGAATAAGCGAAGACAGCTTTTGTTGGAAACATCTCCTTACTGAAATACCCACACGCTGCCAAAGTTGCCAAGTTTTTGGCATATTGTCCGTTTCGGACCGTGGTCGGTGTTTTGTATTAAGTTTTCAACAGATTGAATCTCCAGCCCGATGAATCCAAAGGATGTTCCCGTCCAACAAGCACGGGATCCAATTGCATTAGTTAACCTTGATGAGTTGTCCATTTTATGAGTCCTATTCTCATTTAGCATCAACCAGTTTGAGAGCATTTTATACTCTGGTTATTGGACATCCCCTTATGTTTCTCTAAAAACATTATGGTAGGAAAAAAAAGCCAGTTTAACAGCTGGTACTCTACATGGCATGATTAATCAGGCCGATAAAAATGGCAACTGCAACCTCTTAGTAGCGACCAAAACACCTGTTGTGTCAACGCCGCCACTAACAAATTGAGCCGCCGCTGCCAGCCGGGGAAAGACAGACATATCAGTCAGACGGTGTGAGCAGCAAGCGAAGCATCTCAGTCGAGTGTGGGCTCTTCCGAATGCTGGACAGTGATAGCAGTGAGGAAAAAAAAAAAAAAAGTATGTTTAAAGCAAACATTTCCCCCTGCTCGGGGAGATGGATCCGCTCCAGCTTCCCGTCCATCCTATTGATGGGATGATCTTTGCTCTTCATGTGCACACCGTCCAGTCAATGGCTAGTCGAAACCACTGGGTAAATATGCCCATCTGAATGTCTGCTCTCCCTGTCTGTGATACGCTGACAGTCGGTGCCGGGCTGAACAGCGGGTAGACATTTTGGATGGTTCAAGAAATGTGAGGGGGGGAACAAAACAAAACAGTATAACCTGTCCTGTTTTCTCAGCTCTAGTTGTAGTCTCCAGGTTACTGTGTGTGTGTGTGTGTGTGTGTGTGTGTGTGTGTGTGTGTGTGTGTGTGTGTGCGTGTGTGTGTGTGTGTGTGTGCGTGTGTATGTGAGTAAATGTCTATCCGTCAGACGGCTGTGTAAAGCTATTGTGACACCTGGGATTTTCGCTGTGTGTCCTGTCGAAATCCACCAAGCCGTTGGCATTTTAACGGGCTTGTAAGCTATGTAGTAAAAAAAAAACAAATGTGAAAAAAAAGCATTTAATGTTACTGCAACACCTGTATAACACAACGCAAGCCTATAAACCTGTCAGTTGTCACCGATGGTAAGCCCGATCCTGAGGGGCTCTTTTGATATAATTATATTAAAGCCTCCATATGAGCAGCTTATTGTACTTACAAATTAGATATACCCACCTACACATGGAAACATCCCCCTTTCGTGGTGAAGTTCAGCAGGTTAGCAAACTACCTTACAGGTAACATCAGCAATGCTGACAAATAAGGAAATTGTGTTGCCTTTAAGGTCAGATTGTTAATTCAGTTTATTCAGTCATGAAAACAATGAGAGCCAATGAAAATCGTTCGCTCGTGATTAAAAAATCTCCTCCAAAACTGCATTGTGCACCTTGAAGCTAATGGAAAATATACCGTATTGTCTCCTTTAAAGGTTTAATACGCCTTCAGCTAATGGAAAATATACTGCATTGTCTACTTAAAAGGTTTAATATGCCTTCACTACCGGTAGCTTTTTCCTTTCAGCTAAGTGCGAATCAATGACACTCATCATTAAGCACCACAACCAATAATCCAACTGTTTCATCACAAATCATTTATCCATACTTTAGTTTGATACATGCCTTGTGCAGATTGAAACCCAGTGCCTAGAACGCTTCAGCTAGCTAAAGTCGGGGTCCACTAATGACTGAATTTAGATAATTTGGGATGGTGAACTGTCTCATGTTGGAAGACTGTGGAGCTTTCATTTACTCGACCAATGAGGTGCTCAGGCTCTACTCATTTGTCTAGCTAAACTCCTTGTGGCATATTTTGAATGTATAGTCACTAAAAAAAGGCTAACGTAGGAATTAAGATTCACTTTATACTCGAGTGGTTGAGTAAACTAAACTAAGAGCCATTTCCCTGCCAGGCTAGAAGCTCTTTTTTTAAGCTGGTTTTAAAAAGCCGGACCTCTGCTGACCTGCCTGGCCATTCATTACACATGTCTCAGCTACTGGGCCAAGTCTTTTTTGATATGGAGTGGTAGGCAGAGCACCTGCCTCCAGTGCAGGGAGGCGGAAGAGCCTCTCCTCATGCCCGAGTCGCTGATTATGCAGGCATGCTCGTCTCCCACACCCAAGCGTCTCTGGCTTGTGTCTGATAATTTTAGCCTAGATTTTTTTAGCCCCCGTGCTACTGCATGAACACCCGGACACAGACAGACAGGCAAAGCGGAGGCCGCGGTGATGCACAGATTACAAAAAAAAACTCATGCATGCTCGGCTAGCACTTGGTATCTGTTGTGTGCACTCACAGGTTTTGCCTCACAACCCGCTGCACTATACCATGCAACCCAGGTGTGTGTGTGTGTGTGTGTGTGTGTGTGTGTGTGTGTGTGTGTGTGTGTGTGTGTGTGTGTGTGTGTGTGTGTGTATGTGTGTGTGTGTGTCTGAGATATTCCCCCTCGGCTCCCCGGCTGGCTCGGCGCTCTGATTATGCTGGAGACAGACCAAGGGCACCTCTCCTTCACTGTTCCTGTCAGCCGGGTATGTTAAGTTCACAGGACCAAAGCGCTTCCTACCAAAAAAATCATCCTGCAGTGTAGGCAAAGTCTTATCATAGCAATACGCGCTCCGATAGCATTGGGAAGACCTGCAGCTGGAGCTAGGAGCGGTCCAAGTCCAGGTACCTCATGGGCATCTTTTCAAGGAGAAATTTTATACAGGTCAAACCCCAGAAGAGTAACTGTAGATTACTGTATGAACTTTAGCCTTTAACTGCACTTTAAAACTATTTACCTAAACTATTTCAAATAATCCATCTAATCATATTTTAGCTACTTATTAACAAGCAAAAGTAAACTATACTATATTTAATTATCAGTTAAAGGAGACGTTCCAAAATGAAAATTAAGTCATTATCCACTCCCCCCAATGCAGATGGAAAGTCAGGTTTTTATCATAGTCCACGAAACATTTCTGGAGCTTCACAGCAAAAAAAAACAGCATACTACCAAACAACTGAAGTAGATGGGATCAAAAAAACAACTTAAAGAAACACATAGCATGGCTCCATGCAGCTCATACAGCATAATTTGTGTCTCTGGAAGCCCAAAATGAATTTTTAAAAAAGATTTTATTTACAAAAGTGTCACTGTAGATGCTAAGCTAAAAGAGCAAGCCCACACCCCATCTTAAGTGGGTGCACGAGCTTAACTGCGCATTGAGGGATAATAACAAATGATTTGGTTGATTGAACAATGATTTGGACTGACTTTTTATTGTTGGGTAAAGTTAACTTCTAAAGGGGCTATATGTGAAAGTTTAAAATGCGAAAACATTCTCAGAGTACAGCTTTTGCAAACCTTAAGATTGAGAGGTGCGTTTGATAAAATCAAGGGGCCAACAAAAGGACAACTTAGCACAAAATTAAGCTTAGTGGGCAATGTGCAGGAGGTATGTTTTTCCTGATTTGAAAACATTCTAAAATTAGATACAATTAAAAGAATTTAAATAAATAGCAAAGTTGGCATGCTAACAAGCTAGCCCTGGCCAGACAGGCCAAAAGCTTCTATACTAGTGGTGTAAATACGAATGCTCCCCATTTCCTCAATTAGCCACTAACTGCACAGCTATCTTAGCTAACTAGCTATGATTAGCTTCATTTAGCATCATATTACATTTGCTTTGGTGATATACTGCCTGCTTTTTGCTTTAAGTATGGATTTGACAGGTGGCCAATTCTTACATACTGCCCCTTTAAGTAGAAACTGGGAGACACAGAAAGCATGGGTCTGGCTGTATAAATGATTTGCTCTCATATTAAGAAAAAAAAAAAAAAACAATCCACAGGAAAAAAAAAAGAGTCTCAATCTATAGATCGAAGACAAACATGGTGCCTGTTCATGAAACATGGCAATGATGAGACCAGCGCCTGAGGTTATCCTACATAATTAATGCAAGCGGCAGAATCCAGCCACGCACAAACACACACATTTCTTTACTTATCATCGGAATCAATGATGAGAATAAGGATCAAGGGATTCGCTCTGTCCCAGACCAGGCAGACAAACACACACACACACAAATGCATGCAAACACACACAGTGGCGCCGTGCTAATGTCATCTGAAAATGATGCCCATAGGCTGGATAAAATTGAGTGCAGATGCTAACAATTCATCACATGTCAGAGCTGCTCCTTTGGCCTGACAGTCAGAGCCTGATATCAATAACACAAGCCGACTGCCACACACACACACATACACACACACACACACACACTCTAACACTTAAACTACATATTGATGGCTTAATTATTTATAGGTGGAGTTGTGGAATTTGTACTCAATGCATAAATGAACAAGGCGAGGCATCGATATTTAAAAGTCAGTTTTAAGTATCTACTGCAAACACTTCTGATGATTCAAAAGCACTCACCAAAACACCTAACCCCATAATAAGCATCATTAATAAGAGGAACATTTATAGTTAGCTAAACAGTCATAAATAGTTTTTTCACCATTTCAATTAACAATGAAATGCTTTATAAACGAATTATTAGGAAATTGTTTAATTCTAAGTTGCATGTTTGAAATACTTTGTAAATTGTTAATAAATTCTTTTTCAAAAGAATCACCAAAATATTTCCTTCATATTAGTTCATCATTAGCCCCATTCACACTGCCGTTTGCATGCGGGGATCCTGCGGCAATTCTCCGCACCCTCCTCTGTGTGAAAGTTTCAGATGCGGAGAGGGAGGAAATTTCGCTCCGGCGCTGATCCGCCTCTGGAGGTAGTATCAGGGCCGCATTATTGCTGAACCGTCCCAGTGTAATTATGTAATTTAGCGCGGAAAACTCAAATTTGTCACTTTCCAGGATGCTTGGTGGGTCAGTATCTCAATCACTACATATCATAACAGCATCCATATGATTGTAAACTGTCCGTGGGTTTAGTTTGACAGGGGGGGACACCTGGGAAACACAGACATCAACAACATGACGTGTACCGTCACACCTCTTTAGGAGCCGCAGCGCCGGCTTTCTGTGTGAATTACATGGCGGTACGGCGGAGATGCTTCGCTCTGTGTGAATCACCATCGGCGGAAAATTGGCGAACCAGTGCTCCGGAGATAATGTGGAGACGCTGTGTAAAAAGAGCTATTGTCTTTGAGTTTTCTTCCTGATGCCCTTCTCTAAAGGTACACATTTGGTCACAATTTGCTGCAGTAAAGTGGAGAAACCTCACCTCAAAATCACCTCCAAAATAAATAAATTCTATTAACAGTATTCTGACCTTTGAAAAATGCTCCTCCAGGGGGTGTTGAGGAAAATGTTTCGGGCCATTTGGAGTCCACCGGTGCCTATTTGTAGTGACACTTCACATAGTTGAACCAAGGGTTAGGGTTGGGCCAGAGGCAGGTATGCAAAGTATACTTTGAGGGTTAGACTTAAGATATTCATGAAAAATAGAAATTCCACCAAAATCCAATAAAAACATACGTGTCCCATTCAACTATTATCAGAAGACATTGTGGCATTGATTTTGTTTCAATGGGTCAAATGACCTGGACGCTATTGAAAAGACATGTCCCTATGCAACGTGAATGGGATGGATCTGAGGTGAAAATTATATACACAGGTACACACTTGGTTACATTTCACTGCAGCAAAGTGGAGAAACCTCACCTCAAAATCACATCCAAAATTAATAAATTCAATTAACAGGAGGTGTTGAGGAGCATGTTTCAAGCTGTTTGGAGTCCACTGGTACCTATTCGTAGTGACACTTTTTTCAATTAATCTAATGTTATTTTGACAGCAATAACAAGTTTGCAAGTGATGATTATAAACTTTAACAACTGCTTAATTAATTGTTCATGAATAATTTTATTTTGTTGCTATTGAACAACAAAATCACTATTACCTAATGCTTGATTAAAGGTGCAACATGTAAGATTGGCCACATATTGAATTGACACTTAAAACAATTAGAGGGCAAAATATCGCCAGATGAACCGCGAACTGCTGCTAACCCTAACCCTAACCAGTAATTCAGTATTGCTACACTGGACAGTATGAGAAAACTGATGTGTTTTTTGAGCACATAAGCATTTAAAATTATTAAAAATGATTTAAAAATAAAATTTGAAATCTTAAAATTAGCATTATAAGTCATTACCTGGTCATTTTGGCATCTTGCAGGCAGCATGAACAGACTGCAAGTATAAAAGCCACACAAACTTATTAGCAAAGAGTTGCCTGTAAACACATCCATCAGATGTAGCAATTAGCATTCATTCTGGGTCATATTTCTGACCACCCAGTGAATGAAAGTCCAGTGTTTACTGCCTTTAACTCTGTTTTTGGCCAGCAGCAACTTCTGAGAAAACGGTCCTGCCATTTGTTGATGGGCAAATGGTGCACAGTGGATTTATGAGAGATTTTCTTTGAATTGAAATCAGCTTTATGCAACTGCTGGAAACGACGCTAATGAGCGCGCTGAACTGAAACATTACACAAGTCAAGCTGTCATGTGATTCATTGTCAAGAGAAAGTAGAGTGAGGTAACTTGTATTTGAAAGTTTTCTGGGAGTTTAAAGCGAAAATAATGTTGCATATTTCAACTCCCACTTTGCTGGAATCAGCCTCCAGCTCTATAATTTCTCGTAGAAAGTCGACCTTGTGGCACACAGTGTCAAATGCAGTGCAGAGACCGATGGAGCCTGCCAACTCCTCATTATTGATCTCATCCATTTACTGTAATAGTATTGGCTAAATTAATGTGCTAATTTATTGAAGTTGCAGTGCTACGTGTAGCCCATGCAGAGTATTCTTGTCTTGTTCTTAAAATTATTAAAATGTGGCGTCCGTATGCTTTCTCGGATTTGATTCCTCAGGCTCAAGTGATCTAAGTATGAATATGAAGTGTATACTGATTACTTTGGCTTTCATAATGTACACAGCTGAACCGGGCAGGACAAATATTACAAAGCAACACACGCATACAATTTTTAGAAGTAGCTACCACAACTCTATGTGCTCAACCATCTGCTCCTCTAAGTTAGGTTTATAACAACCAAGACTTATGGGATCAAAGACTCACTCTCCGTTTTGATTGCCAATTCTGTAAATCAATTTCGATGGTATACGTTTTTTGTTTTCGGACAGCCATCTGCCACGCCAGAACCATGTCAGCACTTATCCAACACCGCCGCGAGTTCTGATCATCTTACTTTTATGCAGAATGCACTTTCTCCTTCACACAGAGGTGAGGTGCAGGCACAACTTGGCTCTGATCCATCCTGATTTAGGAGGTAATGAGGTCTATGTTTCACTGTGATGTCAGTCGGTGGGGGGTCCAGCTAATGAGTCAGACCACCACAGCATTGGTCTCTGTCCATGTAAAATTCACGTTGAACGTATGCCTTAAAACAGCATGCCAAATGCATGAGTCTTTGATCAGGCAGTTACTCAATGATATTCAATTCTTAAGTGTGGGTGAGCACATGGTGCTGCCAGTTTGGTAATACATGAAGTCATTAGTTGCTACAAGTTGATACTTTGTGCCCAAAAGGCTCTTTGTTGCTGTGGGTCCAATTAAGATTATTTAGAACACTCGGTTCTGAGGTGTAGAAGGCAAACTGAGTTCACTCCCTGTAGAAAAGCAAGGACACAAACACACACAGTGCAAAATTAAGACGCAAAATGACACATGAGGTTATTCTCTATGCTTTTATTCAGTGGATCATTTATTTTTACCATTTCCTTAATAATTCATTTTTAGCCATGCAAGCAGTGTGGCTCTGGGGCAATGTGAGTCATTTGTGCAGGTGGTCAGCTAACCACGTCCAAGGTTCAGGCTAAATTAGCTCAGGAACTATCAGATGGATTGCCATGGAGTTTTGTTTCATTTGTTGACCTCGGTTCCCAGAAGATGAATCTTACCGACTTTGTTGTCCCCCTAACTTTTTCTGTAACACAGGGATGCCAAGAGTGGGGCCCACTGACCAGCCTTGACCTGCCATATGTTTTGTTTTGGCCCACCAAGTAAACAAATAATTGTTTATGCTGCGTTATTTTTTGTAAGGTACAATTAGGAGTTTTAAAGAAAAGTCATTAAAGCAATTGGCTGGGCCGGTCACCAACCCAAAGAGCCAGTACTTGAAGAGCTGGGACTCAGAGTCAATAATCAACTGTCTTAGAAATGAGACCATTAAAGTGGAAACTTTTGACCCCCAAGTGCTACCTTTGTTGGCGCCACTGATGCAAAGATAACAGGCTCACTTTTAATTTTATTCAGAGTGACAATGACCAACCACACCAGCCTTACTGGATCAGAATTCAGTCTCGATTTTCCTGGGAGAGTTTATGTCTGGTGTCAAATATTGCACAGTTTAAGAGAGTTAACAGCAAATGGGGAATGGATACCCAGCCCGAACCCATTGAGACCTGACGGGCCGTGCCAGGTTCAGACACAAATGTAAAACGTATGTACGTGTTCGCATCAGGTTCGTTGTCAAATGACACATGATATTTGTACATATCTTTAAAATGTTACATCTATTTGTGCCGAACAATGCCTTTTCACGGTCTTGTACACCATACATGTCTGGTATCAGGCACAAGTCTAACAGGTTAGATGTAACAAGGGAAACACAAAGTCTATACTAACTACGTCAAGAAAAAATGGAACACTTGTCGAGATTGGGCCAGGCTCCATTCCTTACCCGACTCGGTTAGATTCAGATTCTAGTCAGGGAACCAATTTGAATCATGATGGTGTCATTCTATAGCCATTGCACTAGGCAAACAACATAGAGTTGGTATACCATATAACATATTCATGATACGCTGAAGCAAAAACAATTAGAATGTGTGTGTTCTGTAATTATCAGTCATTTTTCATTGTTTGAATTCTGCAGGTAGCGTGCTGCTATGTGAAGGAAGTTGGTCAGTTAAGGGAACTTGGGATCCGATCACCATTCACTTTGATATTAAGTCAGGAGAACCATTAACCCAAAAAGTCCGTACTTGAGGAGATGGGAATGAGACTCAACAATTAACTATCTTACAAACTGGACCTTTAATAACATGGTACAAAAGTTGTTTGATTCAGGCCTATGGTCCACCATTAGGAAAAAAGTTTGGGCCACCTCACTACTATCTGTACTACAAATACCTGCTGAACTGGCATAGAATTCAGGGTAGACATTCCTGCCACCCTATTTCTACTTCTAATGACCAAATACCTGCATAACGTAGGACACTGACATCAGCCTCAGCTGCACTCTGTGTTTGTGCTCACCAGCAAATGTTAGTACGCTGATACACTAAACTGAAATTGTGGGAATCAGCAGCAGCATGTAAACAACCTGACAATATGATTTAGCTCCAGTGCAGCTTCACAAAGATGCTAGCACGTATGACTCTCACCAGCTTTTCTCTTTCAAGGCAAAAGCATCAACTGCTTCTCTTCCGAGCTGCGTGGTGGTGTAACAAGCATTTTAATCACTATTTTGGCCAAGAAAAAAGTTACCATACTCAGGTCAGTTACAGCCCTTCTTTTGATCGCTTGTTTAAATGTCATTCAGTGCTAAAAAAAATCAATATTTTACAACTTAACCTGGACACTGGTGAAATGACTGGATGTCATTTATGGTCAACTGAACCTAAAAAAAAGAAAAAGTGCTGACTCATAATGCTCAATATTTTTTTTTTTGCTGGATTTCTCTTTCCAGTTGACGGTGCTCTTGTCATATAGTCGTCTGAAATGAAAACTGACTGACTGGAAAAGTGTCAGCAAAGGAAAGGAAGTGCAAGACTAAGGTGCAAGGTATCCCAGAACCGAGAGCTCACACGGATTTAGTTTGCAGACTTGGTATGCCGATCTGCAGCTACAGCTGAAGTTTTTAAAAGTGACATTTTTTCTCCGAAAGACGGTGCCGCAAAGTTTGATCACAGCTCAGAGAGCAACACATCACAGTACACAAGCAGAGATAGAACTAATAATAGGCACACAATCATGTCATTAGTGTCACTCGATCTCTTTTCTCTCCATCTGTGTTGCTCTCATCAGGGAGGTTAGCCAGATTGTAGCCAGAGGTTTAGGCAGCGCCGCATCTCCTCCCATAGATCTCCCCCAGATCAGTCATAATTACAGCGACTCCTGCCGCTTACTGACGTCTCTCCCCGTGTTACCATGGCAACGCCTGCCATCCCGACGAGGCGGGAGGATTGGCGTGAAGGGGATCTGTATTTCCCATCGGCCATATCTGATTAAAAACCCCGGCATAGCTAACAAAGAGGGGTGTGTGTGTGTGTGTGTGATTGTGTGTGTGTGTGTGTGTGTAGGAGGGGGGACTTTTTAATTTCCACACGCTGCTGGCTCTTGAAGGTCTCTCTCATCCCGAGAAAGATACAGGGTCGCCACCGCTCGTGGCTCTAATGGCTGCCACTAGGGGTAAATTGTACTCGCGCTCCTGATAAGACAGAGGAGGGTGATGATAGATCATATGGGTTAATCTAATAGGTCTCCACTTGTATGATTTAAGTCCATTATGGGTGTGTATGTGACAGGTATTGTCTGCATGATTGAATGGGTGAAGGAGATAGAATGTGAAAGGCAAACATGCACACACACACACACACACACACACACACACACACACACACACACACACACACATTTCCCTTCAGTGTGGAGGCATGAATTATACTCTTAGCTCGAACTTGCAACCAAAGTGTGCATTCACAACTTTTGGCGTATCATTACTGCGCCATAAATAATGAAAGCATCATTACTTTTCAGCATCGGGAGCAAAGCCGTGCAACTTAAGCGGCTGAATTATGAATGCCACACAAAACACACTTCATTATAAACTCAGGTGAGGTCAGGTGAGGCGTCAGAAAACTTCAACTGAGCAGCCGGCGTGAGCTCAGAAAGTTTTGTTTTTTTTTTCATTCCCCTCAGGTCGTGCTTGAGTTGGCCAACGGAGGGACGGTCAGTTAATTAAACAAGCAGGAAATGGACTTCATGAAAAGTTAATTAGGGTGTTAATGAAAGCGAAGTGGGGCCCCGACTGGGGCTGCGCTGATAAAGTGGCGAGTGTCAGGCGTGTGTGCGTCCGCATGTATGTGCACACACTCTGATGTTAAGCTCAGGCAGGAGGAACGTTGCGGTACAATCGCGGGGAACGGTTCCCCTCGCCATGAAGCGACGCGGCACCTTCGACTGCATCTATCAATCGCATGGAGAGCAGGTTCAGATATCTGAGGTCGCAGTCATGTGTATGCGTGGATCTAGCAGACTTCTATCTGCAAAAGGCTGTTGTTTTGGCCTGGATTTCAAATAGGTTACCGGGGATTACGTTCCCTCTCATCTGCCTCACTGTTCACTGTGTGTAAAAGTAGTATTTGGATTTATGAGCAAAGGCTAAGCCTGTTTTGCTATTTTTGTTCTCCAGTGCAGAAGCTTTTTTTCTCTTCTTTTTGCTGTTTAGTGCACCGATTTGAACACACACCAATGATACTCAGGTCAAACAAAGTCGAGGTGCTGCTACTGTGCATGTTGAAAAATCTCCGCTACACTAAATGGGACAGAACCTTTATTAATTACTAATTTTTTTTTTTCCCCCGTCCAACTTTCCATCGGCATTGGCAATCAGTAGATGACAACTGAATTTAAACTATTTGGGGAACTTACCCTTTAATCCCAAATTGCTGTCTTGATTTTCTACAAATTCAAATAATAAAAGCATGCAGAAACTAATGCATATATCCACAGCCCACCATGGCAGCGGCATCATTTGTAATCCATTTGCAATAAACTGTTAGAGTATTAAAAAAAAGTCATATAACTAACTGAAGTATCAGGAAAGTGTACCCTGGGTGTGGAGGTAGCAATGTGTCTTATGAACAGCAGCAAAGATTTGTTTTGCGAGAGCTGAAGGAGGAAGGCAACTGTCTAAGTGACATCATGGTCAAAGGTTTGTTGTCAAAGGGTTGTGCAATGTAATGCAAGCTTTAGTCCTTTTATACTACACAGAAATAACTACTTTTATGATGGCGTATTGATGATGATCTCTGTAGTCTGGTGGTACGGCAGCAGACAGGTTGAACACTGACTGTGACTGGGGTGGATGTTGTTTTTTAGTATTCTTTAGGCTCTGTGAGAACATGTTCAACGTATATATATATATATATGTCACTTTGTTGTTGCCTGAACCTTCCTAAGGGTGCTGCAGCAACCCTAACCCTAACCCTTAACCAGGATCATGGGATTCATTTAAAGTCTTTGGGTGTCAAATTATTTTTTGAAATGCAGTTAGTTAGAAAAATGCTAAACAATCTCCTACATTTATTCGAAACCATTTAAAAAACAGACCGATTTGTTTCTCTATGTGGGTCAAAATTCTGGAAAAGAACGGCATGCAAATGCTCTTTTACCAAAAGATGACTAATTAGAGGAAACAAATCAAGCCAAGTAATACTAAGGAAAATGTAGCTCGACAGGTGCTCCTGAGAGATAGATAAAATAATAAATGAAACACCTGATTAGTCGCCAATTCTGAAAGAGTGGGTTGAAGCGGCGAACGTGGCGTGCTATTTGGAAAGGCGTCAATAAAAAAGCCTGGTTAGATTAACAGCCAAAAGGTCTTTTCAAGATGACGACTCTTCTCTTCAATCTCTTTTATGAGGAAACAAACGTGGCATTGTGAGAAGAAAGGGCGAAACTTAAAATGAAAAAGGACAGAGATAAATAAGGTTCAGCACATCTGGGCCAGGTGTTTAAACAGGACACTCTACACAGCGTTCAGTGAATGACAAACGAAGGAGTGGTGGATTTATCTTTATTCACATTTGAGTCACAATTCCCCTGTTTATCATGAACTATGAAGCAAGCCTGTTTCGATAAGAGCTCATTGATCGTCCCTCTGACTTTCAATATTGATCACTGAGATATCACCGTGCTGACAGCACACACACACGCACGTTGAATTAATGACACGGGCGCTATAATTGGCCACAGCTGGGCGTGATGGGAGCTCACGCTGCGCTGTTGGTGAACGACGCTGATGCAACACAATCGGTAGGATTGCACTTCGTCTTTGTTCTCTATCTCATTGACAGGTCTAATAAGCGGTGGAGCGGTCACACGTGTTTCATTTATGGACACTGCAAACACCTGGAACAAACTGAAAATCCAGCTCCATATTGGTCAAGATTTAGAAAACAGAACCACGTGTACGCACAACTCTATAAATCTGTTTGTATCGGGCATTTACATGCTTCACATAAGTGATCTGAACAGCTCGAAATAGATGTGTAAACAATCACAGAGGCGCATTATGTTCAACTCACTCAAGTCACCCGTCGAAGTGGTAAACATCTGACAAGAACGTCATCAATTTGTGACATGATGGATGTTATAACACCGTCAGATTTACAATTTGTTCACTGATTAAGTATTTTAGCTCTTTTATCAACAGTAGGTAGCAAACTGTTTGTGAACACAACTCCTGTTTCTTGTTACCTCAATATGCCCAGATTCCCTTTAAAATTACTACATATTAAAAGTTGCTGACTGAGGAGAAACTTCATAAACTCTCTGAAAGACTGTCTGTGACCAATTCTTAATCAGTCATGCCTTCTTGTAAATTCTGCATTAAATACAACACATTAAGTTGTTTATTTACCTTCTGTATTTGTATCACTGTACCAGCCTGTCTGCTTCCATGTCTGAAGTTTATACCACCGCATGACTCTGCCTTTTTTCTATTTCTACAATCCCAAGTGTGGAAAAATGACTAGTCCAAACTTGTGATGACAGTCTGCTGATTTGTGTGACTGGAAGTGCAGCACGGTGTGTTAAATGCTGTTGCCAGACTTGGTTTCTATCATTTTCTGCGTAAATCTGAAAAGGCAGTGATAGATGAACATGCGCTTTGACCCACATTTATGTAGTTTCATTGACATGAAAACAAAACACATCTCTGTGACGCCAGCCTTTACTGTTTCCTCTTCTTAGTCAGATTTTTGGAAGCCATGTTCCATAATGTCCACTGGATTGATTACGGAAGAGTAAAAAAACAACTAATATCGGCAACTTAGTTGACACCCCTGGAGAAGGTCCCCAGACTACCTTAAGAAATAACGTAATTTTGTGAGTTTTGAGTTTGGAAAGACATTATTAACTGGTGCAGGGCTGTCTATGAAAACATCTTAATCATTTAAGCCTTCTCATGAATTCTGCTATATATTAAGTTATTTCTTTGTGTAAAAAACGTGTCGTCCGACGATGCACGTGCGTACCTGCATATACTGTAAAGTAAAGTGAGAACTGTGATTTGATCTAATGCCAGGTGTGAACTGTGGACTGTCAGAGCTGTCCACTTGTGATCTGATCACTTGAGTCATGTGCTATTTTCAGGTGTAAACATTCCCTCAAGCTGACAAAAAAGTGAAGGCATATCTGTCTCTCTGTATGACTTGTATGCATCTGGCCCTGGGTCTGTATATAATCATGAATGCTGTGCACAAACAGACCATTAGAATAAATGATGGCTTACAGCATTGCTCACAAAAGGAGAACTTCGGGGTGATATGCACTTTTTCATAGTTTCCCATTAATAATCGCCACATTTGAACATGAGCAACACTCCCGTCCTGTTCCTCGAGGATGACCTTGTTGCCTAAAAGCTTTCAATAAAGCACTCAACCCCAGATTGGCGCAGGCTCCGCGACTTGACATTCTAAATGTGACGCACTCTTCCCCTTCTTTCTCCTCATTTTTCTCCAGCGACTGGATGCACTTGTTGTGAGTGCTGGAACACAATGCTCCCGGAGTTGTACCCACGGGTGGATTATGTTAGCCTCCACAGTTTGAAAGATGGATGAATGTGGTTTCTTCGCCCTCAGCGTTTAGAGTTCCATCCATGCATTTTGTGAGGTACTGTGTGTGTGTGTGTGTGTGTGTGTGTGTGTGTGTGTGTGTGTGTGTGTGTGTGTGTGCGCGTGTGTGTACTGCACACTGTTCATATGTAGCAATAAAAGGGGAAAATAGTCGAAAAGGATTTATAAAAATCTATGGTTTTGCATTGACCCACGCATCCGTCAGTCATAACGATGCGTAATGCGTGACTGCAGACAAACCACATGAACAAACGCACGCACATGAATATGCACGTGCGCACGCACACGCACACACACACTGTCAAGTTCCTTGCAATGCCAACAGAACTTTAATTACAGCAATTATCAGCAATATCTAAAATACACTTCCCACACCATCTACTTAATCCACACTGGACTGCACGAGACCCATGAGAGACAGGAGCCTATTTTCATTTTTCCCATTTTAAACATTTATATATTTGTACAATATACATACCGCTTTAAACATTATAAAACATTTATCAGCCACGGTATAATTTAACGCGGCGCCGTTTCACACTCGACTGCCATTAGCTCGCATGGAGGAAAGCTCACAGGAGGTCACTGCCTCACTGTCAAAATATACTGTATATTTGATATGAGAAACTGTATAAGCTTTTTCCACTTAAGTGAGCAGTGTTAAGTCTGAGGAGTGCTCTCGTCTCTCTGCATTCTTTATTTTCTTCTTTTCCCCCCCTGACTTTGACAGATTATCCAAATCTCCACCGAGTACTTCAAGGAAACTTTTAGGTTTCTACAAGAAATGCACCAAAAACTGGACTTTATCTAAGATAAACTTACTTTATCTAAGAAAATGGAGGATGACTTAAAGGTGGGACACTATGATTGGTTGTTGTCTTTGAGTGTGTGTCAGCTTAAAGGAGGGTCGTCAGTAGGAGGTGTTTATACAGCAGCAAAAAGAGGTTCTCCTATGATAACTACCAAAAGCAACACTTTTGGGTACCATTTAGCACCTTTTGACAACAGTGCTATTTAGCACCTCTAATGGTCCTATGACACCTAAAACACATTCTGAAAAAGGTGTTATGTAGCACCTTTTAATGAGATATTCTACATAGACACATTTACATACACATTTGCTAATCAGTGATAAACACAAAAGTAATGTCATTTCCCAACAGCTTAGGCAGTTGGGAAATGACATTACATTTGCAGGTTTCTGAAACCAAAAGTAGGGGACAAAATAGAAATTAAAATGGATGATGAGACTAGCTGAAACAGTACAACTAGGTACAGAATCACCCTGAGCGGAACATGAGCATCTGTCCCAGAATTCATGCCATCCAGCCAATAGTTGAAGGATTTTTACATAGAACCATCCATGTCAATCTCACAGTGGAGTTTAGAGGAACAGTCAGGGATCAAGAACAACATTTCCTGAAAGTCCATCCAATAGTTGCTTACCTACCAGCCATCCATAATAGTGGATGCTAATAGTGGGGAACTACAGTGATTTCAAAATTTGGACTCCCTATATTTTCATGTTTATGTGCGTAAATGATTCATACTCAACAAAAGTTTCTGGAACCCGTCCAGCCCATCGCCTCAGTTGGCAGCTACGACATGCCAGGCGATGGCTGCAAAGTCAAACTTTGGCAACTCTGAGCTCTGAAATGTTGCGAGTGAGTTGACTGTGGAAATGTAAGTCAGAGTTCAGAAGTTACCTAGAGGAACTGCTAGCAAAGAATTTATTAATGAAGTCACGGTTGACTATTTGACAAATTTCAACAATCTCAATGAGGCAACAGAAGATTCCAGAACAATAATTTTCCTGGTTACACAAAGGATCTTATTGTTTAACAAAAAGGTCTATCTCTGGAAATCATTTTTGTTATGCTGTCAGACACTTCGATTTGAATTTTCCTGGTTGATATATCCAAATTCTGACCCAGAAAAAACATCACAGAACGACCAGAAAATGTACAAATACAAGTGCAAGACCCCAAATGTTAACAAAAACCTTGACTGAAGGTAGCAAAATATGTCTCGGAAAGTATGCACGGAATTGAACCCTCAGCTGTGTGGCCTTCTTGCATTGAAGGAGGAAATGAAACAGAAGAGGAAAAGCGACGCAGGGAACATTTCATTAACTCATACAATACAAATATGACTACAAATACATCCTGCCCCCTTCCAATAGGTGCTGCCATTGTGGAGTAGGCTGATGTGCCCAGAGTTCTTGAGTAGGAATGCTTAGTTCATGCGGCATTCCACTGAATATTTTCTAGTGAGAAGGTGGACGTTCTTAACTTCTGAGTTGTCTGGAGCGTGGCAGCAGGGCCCAGGTTTAAAAATACTGGAGTTTATATTGTTCAACCACTCCTTTTTTGAACACCCATGGTGGCTGTTAGCAGCTAACAGAAGTGCACCGCTTACAGAATGAATCTCATAATAGCCTCTGATGGACCTGCCTGTTGGACGTATCCTGTCGTGGACCAAATTACCATCAAAACTGTGCGCTTTGTTCAGAAAATGGTTCAACATGTATCCCATGGACAGGAACAATGAGGATATTTTAGCAGCAGTGGTGCGCATTGCATTTTCAGGCACTGCAAACGGAATAAGACCTCTCATCCCCTGTGTGGCCCCAGCTTTACACTCTAGGTAGCATAAGGTTAGCTGTCCAATTGGCAGGGGCTCCCTTGGAGGATGCCAGACTCAGACTTAAGTCAAACCTATTACAAGGGGCAAATAAGTTGTATGAAATATTCACCAAAGTCCATGTCCAGAGAAGTGCAACCATAAATAATTCACCAGTAAAAGTTGGGGCCATGTCTATGCTCTGCTGGAGCATCCTATATCCTACGGTTTGTTGTGGTAGGAATGCTGTTTATGTAATTATTCCTTCATTTATGTGTGAATTTCTGTTGCTCGATACAGAATTAGTCTCTAATTTCTTACTCGAGAACTAGGTCTTCACGCATTCTTGACATACTTGAACCGATGCCAGACGCGAAAGTGGTTCACTAATGAAAACAAAAACAAAAAAAGGCTTGTGTATAAATAAAGCAAATAATCCATTTCTAAAGAAGGGAAAAAAAACCTCAAAGCTATCACAAACACCGCAATCATGCTTTCATAGAAAAATGAAGGAAATCTATTTGCAGGACACTTAAACAATACGGGGAAGAAAAACGAAACCAAAAGCAATTGCGAGGGCCTTTTCCAGAGCAAAGCAAATCACACGGACCACAGCATTTTCGGTCTGAGCCAGCTCTGCAGTTGTGTAAGCTCGGCTGAATCCAAATCCAAATCCTACATAACAATTTGTTGTCATGGAGCTTAGCATTCCGGACAAAGCTCTCTCCCTACTCTGGGTGTGTGTGTGTCAATGTGGACACAACTTCGGTGACAACAGACGGCAACAAAGCGCCGCACACGATCGTCCGCAGCTCCACCTGAATTAATCAAGAACAGCTTCCAATCAATAACGCACTGCTGGCCCGCGGGGAGAGTTTGCAGGTCCGTCTGTCCCAGGCATGCAAAAGATAGTTATCGCTCCGACTGAGAAACGAGCTGCTCAGCACTGGCTCTGCTGGCGGATACGTATAAAAACGTGGCTTGAGGAAACAGGGGAGGGTGATGAACGACCTTCTCCGGGAGAAAAGCAGGTGATGTAGCCGCAGTGGAGGTTTGTGTTAAAGATGATGTGTGAGAGGGAATAAAGAGCCAGTGGAATAAAAAAAATAAAAAATAAAAATAAAAGGAAAAATGCGTGGGTGTGATCCGAAGGTTTGGATAAGATAAAACTACACAAAGAGGGAGATTCAGATCAGAGCTTTCCATCAGGCCATTAGTGGCCGTGCTGTGGGCTTCAAGGTACACCTCGGTGATGAACTAGCAGCTTTCTTTCTTTCTTTGTAGAAAGTTTTGCTCATGACTGGAGGAATATGCCAGACCAACTCATTGCCTTTTCAGGAAACTGACACACAGAGCAGTTGCAACATAAACAGAGGAGGTGAGAAACTCAAGGAACACCTTTCAGCTTCTCTTACCTCCCGGCTCATTCACACGCAGCCGCTTCAAAACATCTTTCTTTTACTATCTCCAGGTTTGTACAAAAGGTGACAGATACAGAGATATCACTGAAACTCCTCTCGGATTGGAAAAAGAAAGTGGGTATTTGTTATGGATATCAACAGTGTTTAGAGTGAGCTTCTGCTCAAAAATGAGAACTTTCGTGAGAAGAAACAGCAAATGTGTAATCGTGCAAATCATATAGCAACTCAATACACCCTTGGCCAGGTTAATGCAGTTTCTTTTGCTGATACAAGCTCTCCTGGTCTGGTTGGACCAGTAATACGACCCCGTTATGGTCACCTGTGGTCACAGAGGTTGCTCTCGTTTGAATAAGTCAGACAGAGAGGTTTGCGGTCCGATCTTGGTGATACTGACAGGACTCATTCGAATGCTGACCCCTCTCGTTTCTGAAACCGCACTTCATATAAAAAAACGATGCTTAAACAGAAAGACCTCTCACATCAGGCCCAGTTCTTCATTAGGAATGCTGGGGTCTCTTCATTGTAAATAAAATAGCAAGACACGTTAAGCTGGTTTATTCCCTAGCGTATGATGTTTGAACTAGTCAGTCCACAAATCAATAAATCATTATGTCTTATCGAGTCATGGAACTGGTCCAGTAGAATCGCCTCAGCTGATGGCGAGCTGTTACAGTCGTTGCCTCGTCTAGATACTCAGAATAAGTTATTCAGCCGTGGCTTTGGAAATACATTCTTGCTGACAATTCCTTTCAGTAAACTCTGAACTACTCTCTGCAACTCTGACTCACAATTCCCACCGCGCCGGCAACTCACCTCTTGCAAGATTCACGACAGAGAATTTTCTTTTTGTGTGCAGTTACAAAAGTATCTTAATCTTAACAAAAACATCTTTCTCCAAAATACCAGCGATCAAGGTGATCTAGTGGCTGGACTATAAACCTTTTGGCATATATAAATAATTTACACAAAAGAACGTGTAAATGTAAACGCAACTTATAAGACGAAACCTTTGTAATACATCCAAAGTGTTTTCAAGGAATCTGACATACGTGACTCAGCGTAACGAGAATACAAATTTAACAAATTACCTCCACTGTGAAGCTGATTTCTGCCTGTGTCATGTCTGAGAGATTGTTGATTGAGAGTTTCCC
Source organism: Diplodus puntazzo (assembly GCA_963678695.2). Lineage (NCBI taxonomy): Eukaryota > Metazoa > Chordata > Actinopteri > Spariformes > Sparidae > Diplodus > Diplodus puntazzo. The sequence continues at coordinate 11,902,114 of OZ023178.1, forward strand.
AGCAGGCTTCAGTCTGAAAAGGAAGTCACATTCACATCCTGTTAAAATGTATCAGACACTTATATATTAGTCTAGACACAATGTCCAATTGTTCGATATGTGATTTCAATTTATGGTTCAACTTCCATTTTACATGAAATTCTTTTGTAAATCAGTGTCCTATGAGCTTGCTCCTGCATATAAGTACACATTGTTGTGTTGCAAATACTTTAATAATTAAATCTGTCTAATGTTAATATACAAAAGACAACAATCTTAATATATTGTAGCCTTTGCACTCTATAGTATCAATGTATTAAGTCTGTCCGACCACTAAATATGAAGAATACACATTTGACATCAGATAAATAAAATCCCCAAAAATCTCTCCAGTCCATCAGAAACAAAAAGTTTGTAGAAAATGTCATGTTGATTAACCAACATCTTGACCAATCAGCTCAGGTCAGGGAACCAGCTAGGCGTTTCCCACCATATCTGGGAAGTTGGTGAAGAGCACATGCAGCGCCTGGCTCTGAAAAACTCCATCTGCAATCGTTATTTAACTGCTGTGCATTGTGCGGTGACGGCCAGGGATCGAAAACGTTTAAATTACACGTAATAAAAGTTTGCATAGAGGCATTTGTAAGAGTAGTTATTGCCGAAATGACTTTTCTATTTCTGACACATTTCTTGCATTAACTGGTCAAGCAGCTTCCGCCCCGTTACTGTCAGCGCCGTGTGATATGTGTTAACATTCCACATGTGTCACCGGTATTCATGACGCCTGCATGCTGCGCCACAGTCATCTGCATCGCTCGCAATGTCAATAATGAGGTCCACCCACAAGCTATGAATAATTACAAGGGCCCAAACTGTCTCATTTTAAAAAACCCAAGCACATCCAGTAGACAAGGAAAGGTACATATAGGCAGTATGTGCCAACATATGTCACAGGACGACCTCTTTGATTGCATGATCTCGTCTCTGGAATATTAGCCATCTCACCCCAAGGCATACAGCTTGATATCTAAGACTCGGACGATTCCATGCTCTGCAGAGAACCGCCAGAAACTGATGATCACTGTTGGGCGGATGAGAAACAACATGCAAACGTCTCTCAAAGACAAATTCCCGCTGACAGAAATACAGAACTTGCAAACGAGAAGTCATCCACTAACATTGTTCTATTCTTTCCCGTCCTTGTGTCTGCCCTCCATTCAGAACAGATGTTTAGACACGCACACAGGTATTACAATATGGATAGATGAGACACCACACAGCTTGGCATCCATTCCTGCTTGAACAGCGAGGCACATGTACCGCCGCGAAAAAGGTGTGAATGTCTGATGAGTGTGACACAGTTGCCGTAATGTCTTATAAATGTGATTGTCGAGGCTGATCACCCTAATTGGGACTGTCACGTTTGGATTGTGAAGTGTGACAATAAATTAAGCACTCACACTGCAGCTTAGGTGTAGTTTATTGTCCTACAATGTGACAAACATAAGAGGGGATGTAAAGTCTGATTTGCTTGAAATAAAAATGTATTATTTGCAGGATGAATACGATACGTTCGGCGTGATGGCATGAAGGAAAATGATTTCAGTGGCTACATGAATCAAACGTTCCTGTGTACTTTTGGACTAGAAAAATAAGGAAGCTTACACAATGTTTTGGCCCACAGAAAGGGGTTCAACTAGCTAACAGGCTTGTGAAATTTTATTGTCCTGCTGTTTTCTCTAAAACAACAAATAGTGCCTGATGCCAATCTTGGAACAAATTCAGCAGACAACACATGCTACGCTATTGTTGTCTGCTCCAGTAGCTCCAAAGCTACAGTACAATAGTCAACACATTCTCAGTTTAATGCAATTTTTATCAGAGAAGTCAGGCGAATCTCCCATGTTCCCTTGATTCATATATAACATCTCATCTACTGCCATCGTAACGTCAAAATTGAAGTTTATTTACAAATGTTAGCATTGCAATATGCTAAAATATGATGTTGAACCTGATGAACATCAAACCTGTCTAGCATCAGCATGTTAATGTGGTCAACATGAGCATGTTAGCGATTTGACGAGAGCATTTAGCTGAGAGCTCACCTTTTCATCCCCACTCTAGACGGTGATGCAACATATGAAAGACTGAAACTGCCAAAATCATAAGTAAATGCAGATATTGATAATAAATAACAGTTGAGTAACATTAATACATATGGGTTAAATAAATACATTAAGAATAAATAAAATAAATGCAGGCATTAATTTATACAGTGTGACAAACTGAAATGTAAATCTTTTGCTGAGATTAATGGAGAGAGGGTGAGTGGGATTATTTTCTAAATGGCACCTATTATGTGTTTTGTTTTCTCCTATCCTTTGGTGTTTAAGCAGGGCCGTGCGAATGAAAAATGTTGTGAAAGTTAAAAAGCCAAAATTCGGTGCTACGCCTCGGCAGTAGTCCCGCCTATATTTCTGTTACGTCTTGACATCACTACGGCACCATGTCACACATTTGCATGAGAAGTGAAGCCAACTGGAACCTGAAGTGTCAAACTCTATTCATATTATTCTGAACTTTGACCTCATGTCACATCAATTCCTTCATAGGTTAGCTCATCATTGTCTTTGCATCTTCTTCCTGATGCCTCACTCGATCACATGTACACATTTGGTTACATTTCACAGAAGCAAAGTGGAGAATCTCACCTCAAAATCAATTCCAAAATGAATAAACTCTATTTACAGTATTTTGACCATTAAACTAAGATATTTGTGAAAAATAGAAATTCCACCAAAACCCAATAAAAACAGGTATGTCTCATTCAACTAGCAAAACTGTTCCTCCAGGAGGTGTTTAGGAGCATGTTTCGAGCCACTTAGAGTCCAGTGGCACCCATTTGTAGTGACACTTTTTCAAATGTTTCACTTATCTGGACTTTAGCGGAACATCAGCGGAAAAAAACTGACTTAAGTCAATGACTGAGGGTTAGACTTCAGATATTTATGAAAAATAGAAATTCCACCAAAATCCAATAAAAACAGGTGTGGTGTGTCTCCTTCAAATAGTAACCAAAGATATTGTGGCACTGATTTTGAGTCAATGGGTCAAATGACCTGGAAGCTATTGAATAAGTCATGTCCCTATGCAAAGTGAATGGGATGGATCAGAGGAGAAATTTGTCACGGCCAAAATTGTTCGAGGGGGCCTTAAAGAGACAGGAGCTGAAACAGAGTGTTTGTGGAACTGAGCATTAAAGCATGTAAATCTATTCTAGTAGTAACCAAAAATAAAATACTGATTTGGAAATGAGCACAATATGTCTCCTTTAATATGATTTTTGGTGCATGTAATGTCATATGAGTTCATGTATTGAGCTAGCTCTTCATTGATGTATCTATTTTAGATTTTGGCAGTTTGAGTCCTGCACAGATCCTTGTTTTTTTTTTGTTTTTTTTTAGTTTTTTTTTTTTAATATTCCTTAACAGAACCTGAAATGTACCTGAATACATGTGGTGTCAGCGCTGGGTGTCTGGGTAATGCGACAGTACCGTCTGAAGTCATATATTTACAAATGGATATAATGTCCCTGACAAGTGACAGCTCAATATGAAAACGATTCTTTCATCTACTTCCCGTCTTCCATCCTGTCGAAGAAAATGTCAGGATGAGAGAATGGCAGTGTGACAGTTTAGTGCAACTTGAGCTCCAGACTTCGAAAGGAAAAAGACAGTTTTAAAGTGAAAGACAGTAATTATTATGGCAATAGAATTCGCTCCAAATACCTTTAACTTAAAGTTTGCACGGATGGTCTGAGATTTCATCATATAGTGGGGAAGTAATATGAAAATTCGGTAACATCCTCATTTGTTATGGAAGATTTGCTCTGCAGTTAAGAGACCAAGGGTGCCCAACATGTTAAAATAGCCATAATACATAGTATAATATAAAAAGTAAAGGATAAGGGTTTAAAATTTCAGTGTCACAAACGAGAACACTAAAAGCAGAAGAGTACACTGCTGAATCACTGCCCTGACCAATTCAGGCAAAAACGAAGGAAAGCAAAGCAAACACATATAAATAACAACTCCTTTAAAAGAGGGCAAGTCCCAAGTCAGACCACTGAGTTGTTTACATGTAGTAAATATAGCCAACCCTTGTATTCCCAAACCAGAATTAAGATGCTAGAACACCACCCCGCGGGGGGGCCGTCGCTGATGGAACGACTCTGACATGGTACCTTTTCCACGTGGACGTACTGAGGCTTCCCGGTCAGGAAATTAGCCCATCCAGCATGTCAGCTCTCCATCGGGATTACGTCAGAGAGAAGACCAAGATAAGATCGGGGGAAGAGCAGAGAGCTGTGTGTAAACTGGTGCGTTCCCTCACTGAATTTGGCCGAATCAATGTTTCATACGTTACAAACGGATCTTTCTCCCAGTCACGATGCCGAGTGACTGTTTTGTGTGTCAGGTGCTGCCGGTGCTAGGTCATTGGGTCACCGTGTAATGCTAATTAGAAGTAGCTAGTGGAGCAGGAGGAACATTGAGTACCTAATCTGCTCCCACAGTGCTCACAGTACTACCTGAGGACCACCGGGAGTGCTGAGAGATTAACTCATCCCCTGCTAATGTGGAGCCAGCAGCTGTTAAAGCACTGCATCTTGATGAACCGTCAACTATCAGTAACTTTGCCAATTTGAGCCTCTGCCAGGAAACTCTGAATGATTAATTGCCCGTGATTGAATTAAATGCAGTCAAGTTAATTTAAGGAGAGAGGGTAATCTTAATAATAACTTTCTGTCGCTGCTTCCTTTCATGTCATTCCTTCCACTTCCTCGCTGATAGAGGTTTGTTGGGGCTTTTAAAGCACTGCACTTGCACACTTTAATTATGTTCTGTGTTATTCAACAGTGGTTTAATGTATTTATTGCACGTTATCTGTGGATCATTAGATGATGTATCATTTCCTCGAGGGGGTACTCGTTCTTTAATTGTCAAAGAGAAACAAAGTAATACGTGCAACGAAGAGAATGCTCTTCCTTCTTCCTCCTTCTAACAACCCAAGGCAATAAGGTTCTTATCAGTCCTTATAAGATGCTACTTAACAGTATTTTGTGTCAATAACACAATATAACTCTAATTAGTGGTGCCATAACCAATTTTTTTGTGAGATAAGACATTTACAAGCACTTGTTAACAGTCTATAGTTCAAAGTTGGTCAGCCAATTAGGTTAAATTTGGCCCACTAAATGTTTCTGTTTTGTATAGTATAACTATGTTTACATATTTATTTAATGTTCTTTATTATGGACACGAGACGTCAAGATAAGAGCACTCATTAATGTAATCCACACATCTTTTGTTAGTTATAAGATATTCTGAGCAGTTATAAGAGACATTTTAACAGTGTAAACGATGTAAAAAGATTAATGGAAAATGGGTGTTCCTTATGTTTGTCTATACTAATAAACTGTTAAAAAATGCATAAAAAATGGTTTATAGACGCTAAAGAATGTTAATAAAAGCCGTTAAAAGTTTGCTGTCATATCATTGCTAAACCTTTAGCAAGTTTATTTGTTGCTTTATTAAGTTTTACACATACTTTATAATGCACTTCTTCATGCTTTTTGCAGATATTCAATGCAGTACTATAGTATAATCAATAAAAGAAACTCACAGTGCTTTAAATAATGTGATGTCATCTATTGATTCTTAAAAGGTTTTCCTATAGGTGCTTATGGATGTCTTTTAGTTTAACAATGAACATGTAACTATGCTATTATTGGCACTTGCATAGGGTTTTAACATAATGACGTTAATAAGGATCTATAAGAGAGGCTGATTACCTATTATCTAACACTTATTACAATGATCTTATATGCAAAGTACTACCAGAATATAAAATGGTTAAAAACAAGTATCAAGTAGAAAATGTCATGATCTGTAAACTTCAAATCTCAAAGTTAAGTAAAAGCTATAAATCGTACCAGAATCTACAAGTTTAACCAAAACAATGACAAACCCTATGTACTCTACTGCAAAAGTGTTTGTGTGTGCTGAGGATCCAGATGGCCTGAGGATAAAAATCTCCTCTTTGGTCTTTTGGTTTTGGGTCGTGCCACTTCAGAAAGTGTCAGCCTGACCTCAGCGGTCCAAACAGTCCACCGTCAGGGTGTGAAGTGTCAATCATGATACATTTGTAATTTGTCTGCGACAATATCAAAAGGGACACGAGTCAGACAGGTCACAGCAGACAGCATGAAAGACACGAACACTCCAACTAACACATATTCCAAGGGGACATTATGAGCAGCTCAGGAGCATGCCTCGCCACTAAATTAATCATAACAAGGTATTTAATGGAATCAATCGATTAATGAATAAGAGGTTAACTGGAAGTGATGCTCCTGAAAATTGGACCAATAAGTGTCAACGGCCTCTGTGGGGCTATGCTTAGGCACGGCAGGTTTTCCACAGTTTGTTTTTCCAAAGTCTATTTTAGTTTAACATGCTACAATTGGTAAACAACTTGTACACCAGGGCTGATGGGAATGACTTGCAAAGTCTCAAACCAACGTTTTCGACAGATTATTAATTAGATGTTACAAACGGGCTGGATAGAAACATAAGACAGAAGGATACACTGGAATCCTAAAACGTAAATTCAAATGAACCCATTTGCACTTATCGTTCCCCCATTGCTGAAGTCAAAGGGTCTTCCATAGTTCAGTGAAACGCCTAAAATAAGGTCTATGGCTAACACAAGAGATTCTCATATTTTGTTCTACACCATAACATATGCCAGTTAATACCTCACCTTTGAATATAAAAGCATTTGCAGGTCTTTAAAATATGGTGGTTGCTAACAAATGCCTAAATGAGTCTACAGATGTACAGATGTTGAGGGCATTAACACTAATTATGCCGAACATAGACCCATCCTCTCACTACTTTACAGACTTTAGGTGCAAACTAATCTAACTCTAACTTTCCAACTTCTAGACTGATCAATTGTGTGTTAAGTATAGTCACAGTCATGCGGTGGCGATTTAGTTACTAGCTTATAAGCTAAGAAAAGCTTTACATCTGCCATTTTGCATTTACACTTCAAAATTCATTAACATTGTGTTGTGTTGTGTTGTGTTGTGTCACAAATAATTTGGAAGCCGTTCATGCTAAGTTTGTCATCTTTGCCCAAAGCCTCTAGTGCACATACACACAGAATGTACTTAACTATGAAGTAAGTGACGTGCTAGTAGGTCTAACTTTTTTATTTTTTGACGAAATGTGCACAGTTGTGGAGTAGGTTTCATGTAGAAGTTACACCTTTATTATGGAGAAAAAAAAACATACAGGACAAACATTATAGTTCCATTTGTATGTCTTAATCTCTTTGATAATTACATGCAAGCGTTTCATGTCATTCAAAGTTTCACATGGATTTGGATCTTCCTGTCCGTGCCGAGACACAGTGCTGCTCAAAAACAGCCTTTGAACTGAAACGTGGTGCCTGGTTCTTTCCTTCAAAAACCGCCTCTCCCTTGATTAATTATCAAGAGTCAAACCAATTATAGAACCGGCCTTTTTAGTTAATCTTATGTTTTTTCGCTCGGTAATCCTGTTCTTAGATGTTCCGCGATGCTGTTTTTTCCCCATCTGCACAGTCAATCAAAGCTTCTCCTTGATCAGAAATAAAAAAAACATATTTATACTTGTAAAACGCAGTCAGTCCAATTACTCAGGTTCCTTGTTAAACATGCTTAATAGAAGATGAGGTTGTGCCTTGGGCGATCTTCCACCTATAGATGACCTTGCCACACCTCGAGCTGATGACACTAATTAAAAAAATAAATAAATAAAAAAAAAACGAGGCTCCATTCTTCGGATATCAATGCTAATCCCAGGGCCGAGTGTTGTACAAGATAAGAGGAACGGACGGCTTTCATCTTTGACCAGCGAAGTGATGGGACCGAGAGGCCACCGTGTGATAAACAGCACTGAAATAAAATGTGTGAACGGATACACAACACAAAAGAAAACACATTGAAGCCCAGGAGGAAGTTGCACATGCACCTGCACTCCCATCGCCCTTTCCCCCGCTCCCTTCCCAGCAGTGGTCTTCCAGGCTAAGCCCGGCGAATCTCCTTTTAATGAAGTCCGGAGGTAAAAAGTGCACACTCTCCCCCTCGCTGGCAATCCGGCGCTCGTCTGCCTTTCATCATTACAGTAATGGGCCTGCTCCCCCATTGAGTAGTTTACTTTTAATCCATGTCGATGACGCATATTACTCAGGAAACTAGATTCAGTGGTCTGTCCGTCAACGTTTTTCCAATGCCACCACCTCATTTTTCTCATTCGCTTTTTCTGAGTCTCAACAAAGCATCACTACATAATATTAAACTCCTATTTGACCAGTCTTAATCCTTCTGTTACTCTGAACATCGTGCTATGCAATGCTAAAACACAGGAATTAGACAGTACGCTGGCACTGAGAGTCGGCCCACACACACAATTACACTACAACATCTATACAAATTATGTGCATTATCATAAAAAAGAATAACTGCAAAGAAATGTAATTTAGGCAAACTGAGAAATACACTGGGCCCATCAACATTTTCACCTCCATCTTTACAATTCAAGCTTTTCTATTCAAGCTTTTGCGTTCTAAATGTCACTATTCTCATCTACTGGCTTTACATTAAAAAAAGAATAATAAAATAAATTAACATGTCGGATTTTCCCTTTAAATTTCCCTTTTCTTTAAGTGTAATTCTGGCCTGATTATTCCTTGTAGCATAATAAAACAATATTTTTTTTAAATGTCATCCTCTTTTTTCAAATTTTTTGAATGCAAGTATGACCTAACAACCCATTCTGACTGAATTTATGAACACACCAATATCTATAATTACACAGTCAGCCAGCTGATGGTTACTTTTATTTGTTAACCCGTGTTTGTGTAGTTTACTTTCCTGTTGTTTTCACATTCTGTATACGCCCCTTGTGCTCCAGGTAAAAAATGACCCACCCTCAAGTTCAGAAATAAAGCAATTTCATTTCATTTTAAAATGCCATGTCTATTTTGCATGACAAAACAACCTGTCATTCATCAGAAATTGAAAAAAGATCAGAAAATATCAGAGTCTTCCCTCTTTACAGTGCAGAAAGACTGCATTCATTCAGTGGACATCACTCGTTTTTATTTCAACGCAGCTGTCATATATGTTTTCTTTACTAAAGTATATTTTTTACTATTATCTGTATTTCTTAAGGACATTTCTTTTATGAAGAGATAGTACTTGTATAGCCCAAGAAAGTATCATGAATGCACAGAAAGTAGTTTTGAATGCAATTTACTGAAGGCACTTCCAATATTGGTCAAATGTGAACTACATAAACCAACAAAGCAGTCTGTGAGGGCGACCACTACAGGAGAACAATTGTATGTTGTGTATGGATTTGCGGAAAGGTGATGGTACACCTGTATGAGAAAAGTTTCAGTTCTGATCAATCAGCAGTATGTGTGTGTGTATGTGTATGTGTGTGTATATGTGTGTGTGTGTGTGTGTGTGTGTGTGTGTGTGTGTGTGTGTGTGTGTGTGTGTGTGTGTTGCCAGGTCAAAGACAATCTTTATTCCCAAGTGGTAACAGTTTTCATGGAAATATGAATAAATATATGAATATATATAATATGAAAAAAACAACATTTAAGGGGTTTTCTCTGTTGTTAAACACAGTTTAGGGTTATTTTTGACAAGAGGACAACAGGACAACAACCACCTGATGTGGATGGGTAAATGAGAGATGAACTACAAGCTCCGCTTTCTGTGCATTTTGCCACCTGTAGAGAATGCTCGTGTTTCCACCCTTTGCATGAAGAAGAGCTGCACATGCAGCAACAAGCATTTTCCAAATCAACTCTGGTGGAGTTTAACCAGAATTTTTTTTCACCATTGTCGTCAGATGGAGTCTCATGTTTGCAGAGAGGAGAGAGCAAAATCAGTATTCAGAAAGAGAGATCTTTGAGAGTAGCAAAAATACACAAACATAATTTCGTGATCGAAGGAGAGTCGCCAATCTGCTAATAAAACCACTGCATCAGATACACCTGTTGTTCCCGCCCTCAGAGCTCCTCCACTTGTGCTTTCTGTATTTATGCAGTTTCTGACATGATGCATCGTATTATCAGTTTAGTCCGCAAATGCTTTTCTCTATTTGTATGCATTTAGCTGCCATGTGTTGAGCCTCAAGTCGGCTGCAGTTTGCATTTATTAGGAAATTCAGCATCTGATGGCATTCTGGTATAACAATAGGTGATGCGGCATATATGTATATCATTTTATACATTTGCTTTTATTTAATATAATTAAATTGCCTGTTTTTATGACAAAAACACAGCCATGCTAAAAATGTATTGGGCTGATCCTTTCATAAGGAAAAGTTGAGATTTGTTTCACTTCGAAATGATAAACAGTACAGCCCCGTGAATCACAGAATTAATTAAATTCAAAGCACACCCACGCAACAAACATGCCTTGCAGTTTTATACTGTGACATTCTGACTTAGCTGGTCCTCAGAAGCCTCTGTGCACTCTGTCATAATATTCAGGATGTGCTCGCATAAATAAATGCTCCGCTGTTCTTCATGGCTACGTGATTCACCAGGGGGCGTTTAGGGACGTTGTGTTTTGTCAGTAAACAGATTTTCCAGATTTGCTCCCTTCCAACCACTTCAGTTACTTATTGTGAGTTCAAAAGAAGCACTTCTCTATTTCTGACATGCCCCTTGAAGTGTCAACTTGTGTAAAAATAATGGGTAAAAACTGTAAATACCGACGGTAAATGATCCATGTTAAAATGAGACATCAAGTTGAGAGGAAAGTACGGACGCCGAGACCTGACATCCTTGCGATTATTTGTTCTTTTTAATGCTGTGAGCTCACAAGTTTAATTATTTTGTTATCTTGAGCTCAACAAAGCTTGTTTTCTAATGATAACAGGTTAATTTATTCTGTTATCTCGAGAGAGCAAAAGGCTGATTTCTTGAGATAATGAAACTGCTTATCACATGGGGCGACTTCGTATGATTCATCCCTCTGTGGGGTGGGTTTGGGACTTTCAAGGCGAACCATATGTTTTTTAATGAACTTTTGCCGTTTGTTGTTATAATGTTTTCTAGTAATTTGATATTAAGTTATTACATTATGGCTTATAATTAGAGGTTGCCTGACAAACACTGGTCAATTTAAAGGGCACATGTAATTGAGGAAGACACTTTTTTTTACATTTGGGTATCAGGCGCGCCTATCAACCAACAAACTGTTAAAAAAGGGCTGCCGGAATCAGAAACAATGGAATTCAACGAGTCATTCATCCATTTCCTATGTTAGGTAAAGGCTCTTTTGAATTAACACCACCCAAGGGCGAGCTAGCTACTTTTCTGAAGGTCGTCGTTGTTTTTCTTGAGGGCTGTGGACCGCTGGCCCTAACATTGTGATGCTTTCTTGTTGACTTAATAGACCAACACGTTTAAACGAAGGACTGCACCATTTCAAACATTTGGACCATGAAGGGTATTTTGGGGGCCAGCAAAAGTCTGTTGTTGGCTGCAAGATTCAGCTCAAAAGACTTGATCTACTCCCTTCAGAAGATGTCATGACCAACATTCACTTTAACTTTAATGGAAATATCACCATTTTAGTTGTTACACAGTTGTGATATTAGCAGGGTGCTTGAGTTACAGTCATTTGGAATCTAAATACACCCACAGTGCTGACTGGAGACCAGGTGAGTGGTGCCGTCTCAGGCCTGTATGAGCTGACCAATCAGAAGAGACTGGGCTTTTCAGCCAGTTCTCATTGGCATTCAGAAACTGGAAGAGAAAGTAGGAAAGTCCAGATCCAAAAAAGTAAGGCTTAAGTACCATCTGACATATTGATCAATAATGATATTTTCAGTTTGAGTTATTTGCTATAGTTGTCAAGATGGCGTTTCTGCCTGCTGACATTGTGCTGCTGTTGTCTGACAAACATTAAAAGTAATGAGAGGAAGCAACCTTTTGTTTTCTCAGAAAAACAGCCTGAACATCTTATTATCTCAAGATTATAGCATTAAGAAATTAATTGCAAGCATGGCCATTCTTCTTGGCTTCCACAGGATAGAAGACAAAAGCACTTAATCCAGCCATTATTAACTCAACTTCAGACCAAAGAAAGCACCATTCTCCTTAACAAGACAAGGCAAATACACATAGCAGATATTGTCGGCCTAGTGAAAGACATTGGAGAGCAGTTGCAAAGGGCAGTGAACTTGCAGGTAGCAGAGTAATGGCCACATTATTCACTTTGTGTAAGATTTTTGTACATGTGTCTAAAGTAAAAGAAAAGAGGGCACCATGACTGACCGGAGCGGTAGACTGAAACCTCATTTAGATCAAATCTCAGAGAAAAGATGTACAAAGAACATCAGTGTGACGGTAAGAGGCCTGGGTAAGTTCTCATACTGTATAATTCTTTGTGCCTGATGCACACACTGCAGCAGCAATGACATGAGTGCCATTGTCACCCTCACTGGGTGACATGTGAGCAAGTCTGTGCAGCTCCTCAGGAGGTACACACCGGTTTGCTGAGTTGCCATGTCGGACAATGCATTCAAAGAGTTTCAACAGCCATAAGATAGGTACTCTCCTTCCTTTACTGTTTTATCTCCAACTGCTACACATTTCTGTTTGAAAATTATTTGTGATGTTGCCATGACACCATCCACAACGGTCAGTCTGGTCAAGATTCACCTTTGACCTTAAAGTTTGTTGTCCCATAGCCAAAATTCGAAGTCTTTCTAAGTGGGAGGCTGTGCTGTTTTTAATGGTGGCCTCATGGTCATGATCTTTCGGTGCAACCACTGGAATGGTGATATGTTTCTGTGCTGACATTAATGATTTCTCATGTGACATAATGTTACCAACGTTGACTGCACTGCGGATAGGTTGAGGTTGGGAAGCCTGTCGAAATTTTAGCTTTTTGAGGCCCCAAGTGTTAGAGCTGTTCCAGCCATGTAACTGTTAATTGTATGTTTTGTTTCTGAATAGACTTTCTCCAAATGTTTATATATTCATATGTTAATGAACAATCCCAAAATGTTAATATGTTAATGAACAATCACACATTTTATCATGCTAGTCAACAATCCCAAATGTTAATATGCTAGTCAACAATCCCAAATGTTAATATGCTAGTCAACAATCCCAAATGTTAATGTTAATCAACAATCCCAAAATATAAATATGTTAAAAACAACAACAAAAAAGAATATGTAAACTATCCAAAAAAGTGTGTAAGACTTGGTTCCTGCTTCGAACAAGATTTGTGAGCTGATAGTAAATTGTGTTAGTATCACGTGGTATGTGTGTTTTCAGTCAGTGATTAACAGTCGTTGTCATTGCCAGTTTGTGGAAAAAAAACAAAACAAAACACGTCCATAACAATAGTTCTACTGTATGCGCCCAATATTAGCACCGTTAATGTTCATTAGCTAGCATGACCAATGTTAACGTTCGCTCGCTAGCATTAGCAACTTTAATTTTAGCTAGCATTACTAATGTTAAGGTTCACTGGCAAGCATTAACAACATTATATTTAGCTAGCATTAGTATTATTAATGTTAGCTAGCTAGCATTAGTAACATCAGCTAGTGCAGCAAACTGGAAACCACTTGAGGGGCAGATGAACAAGACTGGTGCTGTGGCATGAATGTAATGGAAGGTGGTTATAAAATGCCTCATTAGTGGGTGAATGTTATCAATAAAACATTTACGATCTGTTTACTCATCACAAGGAGGGCTACTGTCATGAACTGGACATGTGGGGCTTGAAAGAATTTGGCATTATGGACCACTTTTGAGTGAGGATAGTTATGTAATCTTGGAAAGCACAACGCGTTTCAATCACTTATAACTAGGGCTGTCAAAGTTAACGCATTAATAACGCGTTAACGCAACGTCCTCTTAACGCCGTTAATTTTTTTAACGCGCGAAGAAGAAGCAGGGTTGGCGGTTCGTTAAAAACACGGCGGACTGAAAAGCAGCACTCGCTGCAAACTCCTCATCTCTGCTGTCACTCACGGTGGCGCACATTTGTTTCGCCGTCGCCCTGATCATTTTGCGGGACACTCTCTGGTGGCGTGCCCGTTTGCCGATAACTCATCCCCGCATGTTTATCTCAGGCTCCTCGCTAGCCTTCTTCCTCCTTCTAGCAGGCAGCCTTGCCCTGCTGCTGTCCTCCTCGGACAGACGCTGAAGCTTCGTTTCTCTCACTCTCTTGGGGTCGACAGAGAAACGTCTAGCGGCTGCTTCTCCCGAGTTTTCCTCTGAATATATCACGACAGAAAGTTTGAATTTCAAGTCGTACTTTTTGTTTTCTTGCTGCACCGGAGCCATGGTGATCATCAGTGTGATACAGTGGACACCACTTGCAAGCCAAACACCCGGCAGATGCAGAGAGACCGACGCCCGCCCTCGCCAAAAGCAGACAACCCCGAATTTATTTTCCTGCATGATTCTAAGTGTTGAATAAACATTTTCATAATGCAAGCATATTTGACCTTTCTTATGTTGTTAAAAGTATTAGGAACATGAAAAAATACATTAAGGTACATTTAGAACAGAAGAAAATGTGCCAAAAAAAATTGCGATTAATTTGCGATTAATCGCAAGTTAACTATGGACAAAATGCGATTAATCGCAATTAAAAAAATTAATCGTTTGACAGCCCTACTTATAACTTAACATGTTATATAAACATATCTAAAAGAACGTGTTTTGTCATACAAACTGGTAATCTTAAAAGCAGAAAATATTTAAGAAGACCTTATTATTGTCTTTTTGCACACACAGTTTCAGTCCTGAATCCCCTCAAACTTAGGATCTGGCCCATAAACATCAGAATCAACATAAAGATTACTTTATTATCGCAATTTAAACATAGTCTAATGCCCATTTTCTCTTTACTTATGTTAAGTTTGACTAGACAGTAACATGTGGTCTAAGCTTGTTTGGTAAGTTTGTTGCAGAGGGTTTCAGAATAACATCAATTCTGACATTTGCCTCGATATTTTTTTTTTACAAGGCAGGCTGGGTCGCATTTCAGACGGTCACACAGATAAAAACTATGGGAGTGCATTTTGTTTATTTGGGAGTACTCAATTTGTTTGGCTCTGTTTACTTCACTCAAAACCATGTTTTATTTGTGGGTGTTTGATTTAATTTCAGTCCGCTGGGCAATTTCAGGCCAATCGAAATGCTGCGTACAGGCCAAACACAATCAAACATCCTCTCTGACCTCTTCCGTGTTTTTCCCAAGCTCAAACCATTTTTTTCCTGCATTTAAAAAACACCCACAGCCCATCACTTTGCACTGATGCATGGTAATAGATTCACTTCTAATTCTGCTTTTCCAATTTATTTTTTTCTTCCCTCCATTGTGCCTCCCTCGTCATATAATGCAGTGCAGAGTGAAAATCCTCAGCTGAATCTAAACATTGTTAACCTATTATTCAAACAATGTGTTCAATACATATTTATGGTTCATATATCATTGGTCAAAACATTTCACTCAATAAAACATTTGGCCGATCATTGAGCCTGTCTACAAAGAGCCAATTCATCTCCCAGGCTGCTTGCACTTCTTGTGCGCGGCACTTTGAGCCACATTAGTCAGAGCATCCGCCATATTCAGCGATAAGACAAGCTGGTATGAGGAAAAAAAGTGCAGCAGGCTACAGTAAGACATCAGGAAGAAGATGCAAAGAAAATGATGAACTAACCTATGAAGGAATTGATACTGTAAATAGTTTATTCATTTTGGAGGTGATTTTTAGTGAGATTTCTCCACATTGCTGCGGTGAAATGTAACCAAATTTGAACCTGTGATACGCCCCATGAGAACTTTCCCCATCGGGAGCCAGAATGTGTGTCCTGAGTGTAAATTTAACATATAAAAATGTCATCATTTGAAAATATATTTTTTGTGACTTTTACCACAGTGGGACCTTTGGAATGGGACCGAATAGGGCTAGCTGGTTAGCATGTTAACTACAGTCGATATCTATCAACATCATACAATCAAAACTGTTATTTCTTCACTTTCTCGCAATAATTTTAGTTATTTTTTAAACGCTTTCAACACAATTCTTACATATTACACCTTCAACAAACCAATATGTGTGGTATTTCACATGTGAAGTTTTTACCTGAACTGTAGATCATTTTTGTTAGCCAGAGGAATGATTGATAACATCTGATTAAATCCTAATATATACACTCTGTAAATGTGCATTCCTATTTTCCAATGTATTTGGAATTTAAAGGTGCAATTTACAAGAATTTAAGTTAGAAAACATTCAAAAATGAACAAAAAATTGTCAACATAATGTGAAGAAATAATAGTTTTGATGTCATGGCGTTATCGGTATATTGTATTGAAGAGATATCTAATTAAACTGGCGTGCTAACCAGTTAACCATGGCTCACTCCTACTATGGACGGCCAGCTGCACGGCTAACTAAGCTAATGGCAGTTACAGTTAACAGCAGTGGAGTGGAATTTGGAGTAGGAATCTGACAGGGTTTGACCCAGTGTTTTGATGATAAAACATCAACCATCTCAAGTCTAATGGATCCTCTGAGCCCTTTTGTTATGCCATCATAAATAGCCATAACAAGCTCTAATTACACTGCCATTCCAACCATCTATCTACGCTTACCCTAATCTGTTCAACTGATGTGATGTCTTTAGCCCACCACTCTTTGTGACTCAGGGAATCCTCCAGTGGACTCCATTGTGATTAAAGGGCACATTATACAGTCTCATAGAGTACAGGAACAGCCGCACACACACAAGCACTTATTGTGCATGACCCCTGAAGAATTAATAGTGTCTTTACCCAAGATTTGTCTTTCGCAGAGCTCACCATTAGCTACTAATGGCTGTGTTATTTCATAGATGGTGACAGCTTGGCAGCATTGGACAAAATTGAGGGTGGTGATCACAGGCTCTTTACCATGTAGATAGCCTTGGAGCAAGACACAGAACTTGATGCTATCACAGAGTTAAAAACACCTCCCTGGACAATAGGATATGTAAGAGAGGGAGTTTATTATAGAGGGGAATTCTCTGTACTTGTCAGATATGTTGCTTGGATAATAAATATATACAGTATGGTGCACTTAAAATCTAGATAGAAAAAAAGTCTAAGTATGTGGTCTCACGCAGAGCAATGTCATCAAGTTGTTGATCTGAGTCAATACAACTCGATAGCTCTCTAAAGTTTGGCTAACTTAAGTTGCCAAGCTACTGATTAATACCAAGCCAAGTGACGTCGTAGCTGCAAAACCTCCTGACTGTATTCAATTGAGCAATGATTTATTTTATGGTTTATGAGTTCAAATTTCCAGATGAGCATAGAGCATTTGTAAAAGAAAAAAAAAAATCTTTAATGCAGGATGAGGCATGTTTCATTACAGGATTAGAGACAGTTTCCTCTGAAGCGGCTGAAAAATACATCCCCGCATCAGGCTGAAATTGCTTTTAGTGGACAGTGATACATTCACAAGCTGTGTTCGCGGAAACAACCTTCGTCGTATTGGCGGAGAATGACGCTGACCAGCCCCGGATTGGATTTTTAATAAAACGCCAAATTATCCAGATTTATTAGGAGATGAAATGGCACATACAGTATGTCCAACCCGGTACAGTCTGTGCCCGCAAATGTGTGTCAGAGGGGATAAAAAAAAAAGAAGCTGTCCACAGATGATATCCGCTGCTCGGTTGTTCTAATTTCAAGGCTCTGGAGGTGCTGGAGATGCTTGGCTAGCAGACAGTGATATTGCTCCTGTGTTGGCAGGGATGCAAACCGCCCCCACCCACCCGGATGAGATGACATTGGATATATGGTTATGGATTACTTGCAGATTGTGTCACAGTGGCTACAGATGTTGAGTGTCACTGTGGGAGAAGGAGACCGGGGAAAGAGAGCGAACTGTTACCCAGGGTATACTTGAAGAGATTCACTCCATTTGCACATACTTGTCAGGCTGAATCCCACAGAGCAGGATGCTCAAATCCACTTCACGGATAACTAACAGGGCATGCAATATGGCTAGATGTAGTCCTCTCCTATTTTTTAAGTGACATTCCACCAGTTCTGCTGTATATGATTCATTATTTTCCATATTCCTCTGCAAATATCTTTGTTTAAACTTGATTGCATGGTTTATTTGGATTTGAATTCTCATGAAGCCAGATCCACTCCTCTAAGTACGATATTAAACCTAATTACATGGAAGCAATATTCTTATTCCAACAACATGCCTGGCTAAGGATCGGAAGGCCTGGCTTATTCGTCATCTGCCTCGTTTCATAAAGGTTTAATTAAGCCCAACAAAGGTTCATTGTCCTTCAGGTGCCATCAGTCAGTGGACAAGCTTCAGATGTGAAAAGTGTCGGGAAGTTGGGAGTCGAAAGTTTGAAAAAGAAAGGCGCTGTGGCAAACAGTCAATGAAGATCTTTCTCTTCTGATTAAAATATCCTCCCCAAACTACATAGTGCACCTTTAAAGCTGCATACTATTTGTGAAACAATGTATGAGATATTTCACCCACGTTCTTGATGAAAAACCCTCACAATGAACATAAGGGTGCACTTTAAAAGTAATAACAAGCCATTTCCTCAAGTGCCTTTTGCAAGTTTTCCAGCTGACTGACAGTAAGAAGCAGATTGTCAAGCTCTGACAAGAGGGAAGGAAAATCCGTAGCTGGTAACGTGTGGTACTTGTCTTTTTATATAAAGCATTAGAAACTAAAGTAACTATTGATCCACGACCAATAGACCAATCTGGTGTCTCTGATTGGCACCACCTCCTCAATATCTACTGGTCATGTCTGACATCCTTTAGCTGGCGCAGACCAAAGGGTAGTTCTCATATTCCTGTCACCGAGGTTACAAAGGGCCATACCCAGAGAACAGCTGGCCAGACTGAGTGGAAACTGACACAACAGATGAACTAACATTTAGCTTTTGGAACGGTAGGCCTGGCCTGGCATTTAGTGACATTTGCCTTGCCACAGAGTTGCATCTGGAGGGTCGGAGGAAGGGGAAAAAAAAAATGAGGCTGGAGGAGTATAACTGTGGACTGACCATTCATATTGGACCTATTAGCTTAGTGTATCCCCAGACAGAGTGGACGGTGAGTTATGTTAAATGAAGTTGTGACATGTCACTTATTTCTCAATTTCCCTTTCACACAGGCTGCTCCCTTTAATGGAGCTCTAATGGAGCCCAAATTTAAATGTAAATTACCATACAGGATCCAATTTAACTCTATGTGGGAGGAAATTATAAAATGAGGACAATTAATGTAATATGGCTGGGCAAGATATCAACATTATATCCTTGTCGTGACTTGAGACTTTATATCATCTTAGATTTTGGATATAGTTGCCCATTTCACTGTTATATCAATGTTACTGGACAGAATTTATCAACAATATCATTGTGTTGCTGTTTTGCTATGGTTTTGATAGTCCTCACTACAATATGGTTGCAATCTATGTATTTGGTCAAAGCATATCTTTGTGGTTTTTGATTTGTTTCCCACACTTAGCATTTATGACACGCTTTTGAAGACATTTCTAAATATTGAGACATAAATTGTGTGTTGTGATGAAGCCTGAAAATATCACAATATTATTTTAAAGGCAACACCTGGCCCTTTAATGGAACTTTGTTTGAGACGTATGCCTTTAATGATCCCTTCTTCACCAAAGGCGGACTATTCAATATATTTGTATTGCTTATGGATGGACTGAATTTGTGCAACATGTTCCTTGTAGTGATGGTTCCTCGCATAATTCACACCTCTATCAACATTTAAGCATCTTTGAGCTTATTATTTTGAGTTTTGTTTTGGCCTGCAACTTTACTGGTTTTTTTTTTTCGTTTTTTTTTCTTTTTCCCAGTGTCATGGCTCAAACTTTCCCACTTCAAGCCACAACAGACAGCTATTTTCACCCAAAAGCTCTAATAAACTACAAAGGCTTTCAAACTGCACTTAGCCAGGCGATAAAAGCATTCTCAGGCCTGGTCCACACATACACCGCTTTGTGGAAATGGGGTTTAGAAAGCAAAAAATGTCTCTCCAGACAAGCATTTAGGCACCGTTTCACAATTCCTCTCTGTTGATACTAACACACCTGAAAACAAATCAAGTGGCCATTCTATCACACTGGGCATACACAAACATTAACAGGAAGCAGATTGTATACTGTGTTTGGTCGCTTGTTAAGGAAAATACAATGAACGTGGCAGGGCACCTGTTTATGTCCCACTTTTCCATCATGTCCGTTGGTGTCTTCCTAAATATAACATTAAACACTATAACATCCAGCGTTGGACACGTTACTTTAAAAAAGTAATTAGTCATAGTTACTAGTTACTTCTCCCAGAAAGTAACTGAGCTAGTAACGGAATTACTCCACTATAAAAGCAACTAGTTACCAGGAAAAGTAACTATTGCGAAAGCTCGGCATTCATTTTAGTGCCCTCGGCATCTATGTATTTAGAAAATGTCTTTCTGCATGGCGGACTGGCACCTGCTCTCCCCGGTATTTCGCCAATGAGTGCTCTGAAGGAGTCTGAGTCAACTGTTGATAGCGGGAGCATGTTCTCAACAACATACCTGCCTATCAATGCATTCAGTTCAGTCTGTGTCACAAATTTTTGTGAAGCTTCAGCAGAAAAATCCAGCTTTAGCTGCTTGGACGGCTCTGTGTCCTTCTTTGCTAGCAGAGCTCACGTTAGCCACACCTGGCCTGCTATCATCATCAACACTGTCAACAACGGTGTTTTTGGCCACTAGTGTTGTAGAAGCATGTGCCACTAAGAGATGCTTCATTAGATTAGAGTTGCTTACAACGGGCGTGGAGATTAAATTGGTGTCTGTTCTTCCACTTTGAAAACGTTAACTTTCCCTCCGGACTCGCCTTGCTGCAGCTCACCTCTGCTAGTTTGTGTGTGAGAGGCTGCTGTGTGCATGTGTTGTCTGTGTGTAAACTGAACACTGCCTCTGATTGGCTGACGAACTCTCACTCTACCTTAGAGAGCCAATCATCATCACTTATGCGGTTGTCTCGCCCCTCCCTCCTTCCTCACCAAAACTGCAGCTTCTGTGGCTGAGAGCTGAGTCGGATGACAACAGCTTCAATGAGCAGCTTCAGTTTGTAACGCGACACATTTAATTGTCAGTAACGGTAACAGCGTTGTAACGATGGAAATAGTAATTAGTTAGATTACCCGTTACTGAAAAAAGTAACCTAAGCTTAAGCAGGGTTTACCTCAAGTCTTCCAATGGACATTTAGCTCAGGGCTAGCAGAAGTGCACTGTAAATCATATAGCCCCCAGGCTTAGGTTAAACGTGGGATAATAGCATGAGAAGGGGTTTCATTATACTTTGTTTAGGGGAAGGGTTAGGACAAGTGATTGCCCTGCGCTAAGAATATACGGTGTGTAAAGCCCTCAAGTTAGCAACAAGCTGATCAACATAGTAGAGCATTCATCGGATAAAAAACAAGTATTTCCCTCAGAAGCAGTTAAATACAGAACTTTCATTCACAAACTGGACAGAAAGACAACTCCAACTGAATGCTAATGTTGCTCCAGTACTGCTAGGTGTGAGGAAGGCCACCACATGCTTATATATTTGGTATAAAAAGATAAAGATATGAAGATGTACTAACATATTGTTTGACTGCATCTGATTGGCTAAGGTCCCATTAAAAGGGTCTATTCGTATGACCACAGAGCTCATTTTACATTCTGTTACTGATGCCTTTGGTTCTACCCTTATAGTTGATGTTCCGTCCAATTTTTGTCTCTTTAAAGTGTATGAAAGCCTGGCATCAAAGCAACATTTTGATGAGCTGCCTTTTCTGAAAACTCAAGGTTTTACCAAGAGCAAGGTGGACTCTCTTTGGGATTGATTCTCTTCCCCTTCCGGCATCTCTAAATCAGCGTGTAAACTTTGGCGATGATGCAGCGTGCTGAAAGAAACATGAATGTACCTCAAGTCATGGACATGATTAGAGAGTGCTAAATTGAAAAGGCTGTCTATGTGTGGAGGATCTTCCCCAGATTATAAACCGGGCTTGTGTTCACTCGTTTTCTCAGCTCCTTGTGCCTCAAATCAATAATTGGCTGTCTTGCCTTGAGTTGGGGGAGATGTTCCAGGTTGCACTTTCATCTTTTTCTCATCTGACCTTTAGCGCAGCAGACATCATGCATGAGGAAATATTCTGCAAATCGATGAAGAAAGCACTTTTTATTAACCCTTTGTTCAGTATCAGACTCTATATTTGTCCCATTACATTCCTCCTCTTTGGTACTTCCGAGTCTCCATTTCATCGCTCTGAGACTTGTCATACATCTGTTAGACTTGTCTTCCTTAGACATTCCATGATCCAGTGGCATACTAAGGATGTTTGAGGGACAGGAGCAAAAACAAATAAAAAAGGGCACCTGCTGCCTGAGGTGGGGCCCCACGCGGAGGAAATCGTGATATCTTTATACTGAAGAAAGGGCATTTCACCACATTTTGTCCAACAGTGTGGCACCCTAGAGGGCACTTCATTACGTTTTCTCCATTGAAAGGGCAGCCTTGAGGGCATTTTTTCATGTTTTCTCCACTGGAAAGGCATCCTAGAGGGCAAGTTTTCTCCACTGGAAGGTCACCCTCGAGGGCACATTTTCTCCACTGGAAGAGCACCCTACAGGGAATTTTATCATGTTTTCTCCACAGGAAGGGCACCCTCGAGGGCACATGTTTTCTTCACGGGATGGGCACCCTAGAGGGCACTTGATCATGTTTAATCTACTAGAAGGGCACCCTAGAGGGCACTTGATCATTATTCACCATAGGGTCATCCAAGAGGGCACTTTTACAGCATTGTTTAAACAGACAACACATTGTTCGCGTTCATAATTCAACAAGTGACAGTAATTAGGCAGTAAAACTCCTTTGATAACTGGATGAGTGAGAATACAGCATCAGAGAGTTCAGACGAAAAGCCTTTTTCAATTACAAAAACCACTTCAAAGAAACCAAAAGGTTTTACATTCTGCCCTTCATGTGAAATCTTCAGTTGGAAAGGTGCAGTGGGGTTTTAGAAGAAGAGAAGAAGAAGAGGCTGTCCTGTTTTAGACTAAATACGTTCATACACATGATATACAAAGCAAATCACTGCCTGTGTTCATTATAGTACATCAGGTCATTCCTCCCACCTGTTCACCCATGTGGATGAACTCGTTTCACTTCTCCATCATGAGTTTATCTCTGGCTGGCAGAGGTTGTCGTGTCACTCCGGTATGCACAGATCCATTGCAGGAGAACAAATTAGGCTTGACAAGAGCACAGAGAGCTCCTCTGAATAAAGCATCTTTATTCTAGCACTGGGTGTAAAACCGGTGGGGATAAATATACTTCCACGTATGTCACCACGTGCTTCCTTTAAATGATGAATATTGTTTTGAGATCCGTTTCAGGTTCAATTTCAAATCAATTATGGTTGTGAATAGACATCTGGGTGTTTTCGCAGGGCTTCATTGTTTGCTGCTGCCAGAAAAATGGAAGGAATCGCCTTCATGCTTTTGAATCCTGAGACAGTCCAAAGTGTAGCATCAATCCAATGTGAGTACTCCTGCAGTGGTCATCCATCTCAGCCCCCCATTTAATCAATATTAAAACATACGTCACGCAAACTTTATTACGGCCAATTTAATCTAGCTTAATAGAATCCCGACCACTCGTTTTTTTTTTCCAGGCACTGGCAACAAAAAGTGAACACAACAAGCAAGCACTATGAGCATTATTTCTGCTGTCCTCGCTTGACTCTGCTCAGAAGCTTTCATGTTAAAGACACCAGATGTTTGGACTTGTTTATTTCAGATCCTGGGAGACAAAAAAGCATGGATCTCTTTTTTAGTGAATATGTTTCTAATGTTCGTTTTGTTATTCACCACAACAGGGAAAATATTTTGGACAACCTTATTTTTCTTAGAGACAAAACAAGACAAAACAATAAGCTTTTAAAGAGAAAAGAACACCAATCACAATCTGTTGCAATATTAATTGACAAATAATATAAAAAAGTCACATGAAAGAGGAATGTGTAGACTAATGAACTGTTGTGCAGTGTTATTCAGTGACCTGCATGTGAAAGAAACCCATCCGTATCAGAAAGAAAAACGCATAGGAGTGCTTGTGCAAGCACCTAATTTCAACCCTTATTCATGTTTAGCGTTGGGTGGTGACCTCGGGTGGCCCTATTAAAAATTACAGTAGCAAAGGAGGAAGTCAGGTGAAGAGCAACAAAGCATAGAAATGATGATGCGGTGGATGGATAGGTCAGACAAAAACAGGAATGTCAAAAAGTCAACTGTAACTTCTTTGGAGTTTTCCATTATCCCCATGCTGATAAACAGAACATTCCTGCAGTCGTTGCTCAGCCGCTCAGAGAATAAACACATGGAATCACTTTGGATTCTTCTTTGATACTGACCCATTCACCGACAGGAAGACAAAACGCTCAGAGATTAATTTTTTAAACTTTTGGGATTAAAAAAGTGGATTTATCTTGACTCCTGTTTGTCAACCCGACTGCAGCAGCGAACCATGGAGCTGACGGAATGTGTCAGGTGTTTACGTCTGTAATGGTGACTGCTGACTGGAGCTGGAGGGGGATAGTACTTCATGAACAACACTATAGAGATGTGTATTACCACAATGGTGGTCTACTTATTTTATAGTGAAGTTGTCACTTTAAGCCAAGCCACTATTTTCCCCGGAAAATAACAAAGTAGTTGCTTGGAAAGTACTACTAGCATATTCTTTCATATACCTGACATGTACCCTTTGATTCTTTGGTCCAACAAGAATGTTTCGAAACTGACAGTTTTAATTTTAACTGCGGTTTCGAACCCTATCATCATAAAAACACACATTTCTTCGTGCTGCTGCATTTTTCTCATCCCTTTAGACAGCCTGACTACGCTGCTGACGGCACAGATACGGCACAAGAACAGTACCATGTTTTATTGCATTGGCTAGAGCAAATTTACCCACAGTGCAGCTACATTAGCAGAGTCCGGCGCCTTAATCAGGTCTCGTCAGCCACCACTTTGATGCTGGGCAATGCAGATGAAATACACGCCTGCCTCTGTGTGACATCTCGCAGCTGGAGAACACCCTGCAGTCAGTGCTACGGACTGAACCTGCAAATTCATGTTTAATTTGTCAGCTTTGATACCTGCGTCCCACACTGCTGTCTAACATAGATAGAAACTACCCACACACACATACTGGATTTTATTCAACTTAGATTTTAAAATGGCAAATACACGCAACGCTACTCTCTTAATGATTTTACATTATTTTAAAACAGAGCTGATCTGTCAAAGCGGATGTTTATCTGTGATCGTTTGGTATGAAAGGACACCGAAGGGATGAGAGGAGGATGATGATCTGGTGGTTTATATCTTGCACATCTGTGATATTTTGAAGTTTAGAGGCAAAAACAATGGATATGTAGTGATTACCAAAGCCAAAATGCAATGTTTTTGTGTTGTGCTATTAACTAAGTTGGATTATCAAAAATGAATGTAGTTGATTTTTCTCTAGTGGCCATACACTAGTCACCTCTCCTTTTATTTAAGCTGATGACATGATTGAGAATGTGATTAGGGTGAGCGTCTCTGCGTTCTTGAAAGACATAAGCTGCATGAGAAAAGCTCATGATGTAAAAAAAGTACCACGTTGGGCAACAGAGGAGCAACAGATAAACCAAGAGGCATCTTTTCTGATGCCTTACCCTGAGCTGAGGGAGGGAGAGAGAAAAAAAAAAATTCATGGCAGAGGGTTTTTGCAACCCACCACCAGCGGTGAAGATATTCAGATCAGTGTCTCTCCGAGCCTTGATCAATGATATCTGCTGAGGGTTGTCTACGCGCATTCTGCTCAAATGCCGGAGCATGTCACGGAGGCAAGGATGTATTCGGCCTGCTGAGAGCAGAGAGGCATTGCACCAGCTGGGCAGCCCATTAGACTGCAAGTGCAGAGAAAAAAAAAACACACACTCGAGGACGAGGAGGTAGACGTATGAAAAGAGTGAAATATCCTTCCACTGCACCACAGCAACACAGACGTCAAAATCAAGGTCGGTTCCTGCGGCACTGATAGTAGAGAACATTCCGCAGCATCCTTCATCCTTCAGTACTTAGACAGTATTACCCTCAGTCTCTCATTTAGTCCACTACGGTCACTGATGTTTCTGTTGAAGAAGTACTTCACGGCTGGGACGCATAGAACTTGGCTGTGTGTGCAGTAGAAAGATGTAAATATGTTTAACAGATGTAGATGATACCACGGGCCTCCAGCCGTCTGGATGACTGTTGTGGTTGATTTTTGCTGCCAAAAGAGTTGTCATGGTGACACAAAGTGGGTTCGACATTGGCAAAGTGGCAAGGTTTAGTGAATCAACCAAACTTGAGCAGGCATCCTTTTTCTATAAGCATTCAATTTCGTCATCAACATTTACTTCGTAATGATATGTTTAAACTAAGAACATATCTCATAAAAAAAAAAAAAAAAACATCAAAATAAAGATGCGTTATATAGGAGGGAGGGAATTGTAATCAGGGAAACCTTAATCAGAAGAGATAAATCAAAGAACGAATTAAAGAAACTCTCTTTGTTTCATGGCTGAATAAACTGAATAAACAAACTGACCTGAAATAACAACAACATTTGATGCTGTTTTACTTTGTTTATGTGTGGCGTGACCTGCTACCTTTCTAGCTTTGCACAGTGTTCTTATTTTCCTCTGAGAACAGCCTGTTTATTCAGAAATTTCTTCTTTTTTTTTTTTTTTTTATTAAAATTCTGAGTTTGAATTTCCTCATCAAAACTACATAGTGCCCCTTTAAGAGACCTAAAGCTAACTTGAAAAATACAGATATAAATCAGTAGTAATGGGGACAAAGAGTGCTCTGTTTGTCTTGAAAAAAAACAAAAAAAAACAATATGATTTCCATCTATAATATAAAGATGGCATTCCACTACAAACATTAGTTAAAACAGACCCTGGTGCATTTTTGTTTTTTGTTTCAGGTGGTCTGGACCAAATGGAACTGCAAGAACTAGAAGTATAAAAACACCTTGAAGCATGTGTTTAACTAATTCAAACTAAACATAAAATATGGGGGTTTCCACACAGGAAGGTGTAGCTGAAGCAAATGCATTTCTTCTCCTTCATTTCAGTTTGAATTAGATTGACATCAGTAAACGTTTACTAAATTACAAATTCTGGCAAAGGACCGAACAGTGACTCAGCTCTGTCGTTGTCATCGTTGTAGATTTGGGGATGGAAAATGAATAAAAGTCCCATCAGTCCCAGTTTCAAACCATTATCACTCCAATCCTGAGAACAAAAACAACAACAAACCTACACTACAAAGTGTTTCTGACTTTAGAGACACTGGCGACTATAGCCAAGTGTTATGCAAGACATCTCAATGGAGATACTGCGGGAAGAGGAAAAGAAGTAAAAGAAGTCCGAGTCAAAGTTGAGTCTCCTCAAAGGAGCCTGGAGAAGGAGCGGGGGTGTACGGGAGGACGAGTGTGGCTTTTGGACACAAATCATTTGTGAAGAGGGGCATTCAGTCTCAGACGCAAGGTTGTCCCCCCGATGCTTCCAACCCCGGTTACTCATGCCTTAAGAATAAGTATGTGTGCGCGGTGCGGGGGTGATGAGTGTATGATTGTGTGTGTGTGTGTGTGTCACTTTGGTTACTCATGGGACCAGAGGTTCTTTCAGAGACAGGCAGCGTTAACTTCAGCGGACACACTCGGACACACACACATGTGGATGAACATAGATTAATCTCTGTTAGGACTCGCGGGGCACTGAGGACTCTTGGGAACTAGTTTGTGGGTGGAAGGACAGAAGAGGACAAGTAAACATAATTTACCAGCGTGACGTGTTCAACTGACATGACTTCTGAACCATAGTGAAAATGGTATAGGTTGTGTGACATCATGAAAAATGTAACTTCAACACTGAGGGCGCTGAGGTCATTTATTATTCATCCCGGTTTTCCTTGGAATTTTGAGTATTTAGACCTGGGCCATATTTATCCAACATCTCAGAGGAATCATCCAGAAAGTTAACCGAGGACTGAAACGTTCAAGTTATTCAGGGCAATTCCCAGACAAACTTTTAGCAAAGAGGAGTATCACTTATAAGAAAAATGCTATTTAAGCTATTTTAACACAATCTCAGCCACAGAGTAGATGTGACATGTCCTGAGAGAGATGCAGTTTGTAGTATAGGATGATGGAAACAATTGTAATTGTAAACAATGCAGTTGTGCAAATACATAAAATGTGATGCCTTCCAATGTTTGATCTCAAATGTACTCATATTCAATTTTAAGATATTGTCTTTTATTCCTTGAGTGATTCACCATCGCTGATGTTTCCATGCCAACTCACTCAGATTTCATTACTTTTCCCCTTACTTGTCATGCATTTTCTTCAAAAATTTGTGTTGAAACTTCAACATTAAAACTCAAATTCATGGCACCGCACAAACTCCTACAACTCTACTTCAAATAACTTGTGAATTCCTAAAGTTTGATTTAATCATCTTTGATCCGTTGTTGGTGTATTCTAAGCCCTTCAGTGGATTGGCTTGAATTTTCTACTGAGCATCCAAGAAACCTAGATGATACTTTGCAGCATGCAATTAGTTGTCGCAGAATGTTAACAGTAATCAGAAATACATATTAGTTACATACATACATCCTCTAGGTATGTGGGGATATCGGTTTATAAGATATATCAAATACTCATAGTAAAGTTTGTAAATGTACATAAATGAAAAATGTCTACATGTAGAACTTTTGTATAGCATTGACAATACATGTGCACACACACACATACATAAATGATGATTGAGAAGAATCTCAATCTGTTAAATCTGTTCTCAATCACCCCACAGCACAGATTTTGATATGTTTTTTTCCATATATTTGTGCATAACATTCAATGCAAATATGTTTAGTTTGTATATTACACATTCAAACAAATAGGTAATATATGAACAAACCACTTAAAATAAATAATAGTTAATAAATATGTACCAAAATTTGCAATTTACATAAATAAACATGCATATTTGTATGGGTTTGTATTGGGTTCGGGTAACTTGCAAGTAATAGCTTATCATGGCTGGGTTTGTTGCAACTAGATGATGTCAACCTTTTCTCTGTGGGCAAAATATTAAACAGAGTTCCTTTGCTCACCTATAGTTGAGATCTTAATTAAAAATGAAAGATGCTGTCTTTGAAATAAAAATATATAAGCACTGTAATTAATTGTATTACTGCAAATATTGTGAAACAACTATTCTTGGCATTTCTTGGGTATTCAGTTCAAATTCCAACCCAATCCAGTCCAATATTAGCAATTGATGAGGCTTAGAGTACACTTAAAAACTTCAAAAGAAACTAAAATAAAATATTTAGAGCACAGCTGGGAGTTTGCTTGGATCTATTAATGTTTTAGCAAAATTAATTGAAGAAAATGAATGATCCTTCACTGTAAGAGCAATCAAAAATGTATTATTACTGATGAGCAGTGTTGGGGAATAACGAATTACATGTAACGACGTTACGTAATTTAATTACGAAATGTACGTAATTGTAATCCGTTACATTACTGGGAGAAAATATGTAATCAAATTACAGTTGCTTTTGGAAATTTCAATGATTACAACTTAAGCTACATTTGAAAAATCGCCGCAAAAGCTCGGATTTATCAAATAGTTTTTTCCCCCCCATGGATTCATGTTTGTTTTTAGTTTTTTCATATCAACATCCTCCTTCCAAAACGGAAGCTCGTGATTGGCTCTCTCTGGTCATGTGCCATTCGACTCAACCGACAAACCGTACGGCCGTACTTAGCTCTTGCCTGGTCCCGACCAGGTTCTGTTCAGAGTTTAATCATAAAATCGGCTATAAAACCGCAGCTGTTTCACTATTTAACTCATTTACAGCTGGCGTCACCTTTACTTTGAAAGTCCAGTGGAGTTGGATCAGAACGGAGCACTTGTACAGAGGGAGAGATCGCGCTGATCGCTGCTGTTTACTTTCTCTGAGCGTCTCCGCCTACAGATGTTCAGCTGAGGGGATAGGCTGCTCAGCTGTTGATCCGACTGGCGTCTGGAGGTCATTTATTAGGCTATAGCCTATTTACTTTTAAATACAGTCAGTCACCACTGAAAGAAGTTGTGCGCTCGCAGCAGGACAGATCATTTAACTTAATGTGGCCATGAATAAATTAATTGTTTGGCCTGTTATGTGTTGCCCAAACGCAAATCTTGAGTAGGTCTACTCTGTTTTCTCACATTTAAAAAGGTCTTTGTACA
Organism: Diplodus puntazzo; assembly: GCA_963678695.2. Taxonomy (NCBI): domain Eukaryota; kingdom Metazoa; phylum Chordata; class Actinopteri; order Spariformes; family Sparidae; genus Diplodus; species Diplodus puntazzo. The sequence goes on from OZ023178.1 coordinate 11,932,630, forward strand.
GAGACAACATGAGATTTGCTTGTAGCTACAGCACCTAAAAAACCCACTGTAACCTATTTTCATACGCACACCCAGCCTCGCTTTTAATAAAACACACTGGCATTTTATAATTGCGATCAGTGAAATATATGAAAACAATATAAATCACAGTTTAAAACAACAGTTGTTGTTGCTCTAAAGCTTCATCTTTAAAAGCAGCTCAATGTAGAGCTGTCAGAAATTAAAATCAGCCTCCTCTTGTCATATTTGCAGCAACACTGTTGCTTCAGCCTGTGATCGGGCTTTTTTGTATCGCTCATACTCTCTCCATTAAAACAACCTGCTCCTCTTGGCTGAAATCAGCCCGTTGCCGCTTCTGTAAAAAAGTTACAGAAGTTCAGTCTGGTTGAGTCTTTTATTATGCTGTTTTTATATAGTCTTAAGTACTGCTGACAGGTTTATCACACTATAGGTCTTAAAATATGAAAATGGTAACAGTTGAGAGATTTCATTCAAAATTAAGAAAAGTAATCAAAATGTAATCAAATGTAATTAGTTACATTACTTTGAGACAGTAATTGAAATAGTTACACTACTATTACATTTTCAACAGGGTACAAGAAAAGTAATCAAAATGTAATCAAATGTAATTAGTTACATTACTTTGAGACAGTAATTGAAATAGTTACACTACTATTACATTTTCAACAGGGTAACTTGTAATTGTAACCAACTACATTTCCAAAGTAATCTTCCCAACACTGCTGCTGAGATTGTTGGCTGTGAGAGACCCAAATCCACCTGCTCACAAAGCAGCATTTGCACCAGAAAGCGCAAGGCTGCAAGGACCTTGGTTTGTGCAATGTGGGTTCTCATTTGCATCTCGCACAAGGTTGGATGGAAATTATTCCATTTTTGTCTCAGCTCATTTTAGTAAGCTCACATCACCAGGTCTCTGGACACCTTTTTTGAAATTTGGCTGAGATGGGAGTCACTTCCCACGTAGAGAAAGTTGATAAAATGCCTTCACTCCTAGTCCTAAAAGTAGGACCAGTCAGACAATGTTGGACCCCTTAGGACTGATTTTCTCCTATGAGATGCTTGACATTACTTCAGTATTATAAGAATCATGAACCTACTTCACATATACAGTTCAGTTAGTCAGAGTAAAAAAAAATGTAGATAATGTTAACACATGAATGGTAGTCATCAAGTTTGCGACCAGTCTATTCTTCTCTACAGAAAAATGATTCAGTATCAGAGCAACGCAGCAAATAGGGACATCTGAACCTCTGAGTGGATGTCTGAATGGATTTATCTGCATATATGCTCTGCTGCATTTACATATAGACCAGTTTTTCCATCTGAAGGCCCCCCAGCTAACCAGCACACTGATCCACAGAGTAGCAATTGGAACAATACAAGCTGTAGATGACGGTTGGGCTCATCACACCACTGTGAGGGTTTAATAATGTGTCATCTCTCTCTTACAGCTGAGTGTGAGCTTGGCTATGTGTGTGTGTGTGTGTGTGTGTGTGTGCGTGTGCATGTGTGTGTGTGTGCGACTATCACATTTACTGCAAGACGACTGGTGATCCCCCTTTCATGCTTCCTGCGGCAACACTTCGACACACCAAAGTGTGGCTTGCTTATCGGGATAGAGCGAGTGCAACCTGTGTTTGAGCGTGCGCACAGCCGAGCCTGTGCGTCCGCAACCAAGTGTTTGTTTGGGCCTGGAGTTATAGCAGAGCTGTTGCGGCGAAGGTACTTCGGTTCTGCCCTTGACCCAAGTCAATCTGCCATGTCTAGTTCTCAAATTAGGCACATGATGCACTTTGTAGGCCCAGCCTACACACCTTCTGGCAAGTCGAACATTTGAACTTCCTGTCCAAGCAATAGCTAATCAGTTAAAATAATTGTCACGTGTCTGCGTTGCATAAAGTAAACATTTCTTTGGGTGACAGACAATGGATGTGATTCAACATCCTCGTGTTATGAAAGTCACTTGTGCCCTTTTGCATGTTGCATTTCAGCTATTTTTATGGAAATGTATCTGTGTTGAGTGAGTTTGGAAGAAAGTGCTTGTTCTTGAGCCATATTGGTGGGCATCAAAACATTCAGCATCCCGCTCTCGCAGGAGTAGTCTAAAATTCTTCAAGATTTTGGCTCGGCCGCGTTGTACGTTTTGATATCATAGCCAGTATTTCTCATTTCAACCACATGATCACACACACACACACACACACACACACACACACACACACACACACACACACACACACACACACACACACACACACACACACACACACACACACACACACACACACTGGCAATTGCAGCTTGTGTGCTCGAAGCCAGCACTACGTACTACTTTCAGTGAGATTGTGAAAGCTATATTTAAACACAGCTGATGGACACATTTCTGAACCCCTCACAAAGACACACTGTGAGTGAGGCCTGGCTGAGAAAATAGCCTGATTCCATTCAAATGTCTGTAGGGTCTGTTGACGTATAATTAGAGGAAGGCTATTGGAAATAATATACTGGCAATTTCTTGAATTTGTTAATGTAGGGCCCATCTGAGGCTGCATGTGCTGTCTGGATCAGAATGCTGCTTTTTTCAGAAGGGCTTTTTTGCTAATCTCAGTCTGACATCTGCTCTAACTACATAGTAAATGGAAAAGTAAATCAATTGATAATTAGTCTTATTCTCTGACGTGCCTTTTCTTTGGCAAAATAATCGGATCACTGAGTTCTGAGACTTCCTTAAACCAGATCAGTTGTGTTCAAAGCCTTGTTGGATCAAGTATCTACAAGGCCTCCATGAGCAAGATGCCTATTACTGTATTGTGTAGTATCAGTCATTTCCCAAAGATGTGTATGAACAGCCCCAAATTCTCAGAGCATAGGACTTAAAGCAGGTAAAGACAGAAAACTTCCTCAAAATGATATTTAGACATATTTTGTTTTGGGATGTTTCGACTGCAAACTTCCCAGTTCTTGCAATTTACACCCAATTGGCACCATGGAAATGGATGTTTGAGGTGTAATTAAAAAAACTCAAGGTTGCAAGGGCCTTCCGTTTTAATACAACACATGTTAATAAAAAAACCCTACCAATGAATATAATTAAAAGATTAGTTTGTTATTCTTCTGAATGTGTTTAATCAACAGCTAACGTCTGAGAAAAATGATACCACTGTTTTCACTTCACGGTTCTGAGTGTTGTTGTATAGTGATGTTATTTTCACAAAGGATGAATTCTAGCAGCTCTTAGAATCTGTGTATATATTAACGAGTATTAACTGTTGAAATCCATCACTTTTTCATTACATTATTTATCCCGCTGCTTGTGTATTGAAGTTCTATGGGAGTCCTTGTTAGCTGCAGTTGTCTGATGTTGCTTGTCATCGCACCTTCTGGGAAAAAACATGATGAAAAGTGACGTTGACCGTTACAAAATAGAAACCCAGAGGCATCAATATCTTGCTATACCGTTTCCCTTCGTCTTGTGTTGGAGTTCTCGCCAATGAATCCCTTGAAAGATCTAAGAAAAGCCCCAAGGTGGCTGGAAAGGTGTTCATGAAGAGCAGCAGGGAGCAAAAAGTTATTTACCACTGGGTAAATCAAAATTGTTGGCCAATGACCGAAGGCACTGTCGAGCAGTGGTTCCCAACCAATGGTACTTGTAATGGTGCTCCTGCAGTGGCTGGGAGGTTTGCCGAAAGACTGTGTAGTGGATCCAATATTTTGAAAAAAGACACAGCTACATTGCTACACACATATTTTAATGATTCAAATAGAAAGATGAGAGTACTGGCTTAGTGGTGGAATAGTTTGCTAATAGTGGACTAATGGATACATTGCTGAAATAGATTGCTAAAAGTAATGGAAAACCAGTTGAAATGGGATAAGTGATTGAAATAGTTTGCAAAAAGTACAGGGTAAATGTTGAAAATGCCAAAATTCTGGGGCGCAATGTTGAAATAGCTAGCTAAAACAAATCTCGAGCTACTTGAGCTAGAGATATTAGATAGCTAAAAGTAATGGCTGAATGTTTGAAATTGCTAAAATGATTGGATGAATGGTGAAAACACTACATCTTTTGGAGAAATGGTTGACATAGTTAGCTAAAAGCAATGGATAAATAGTTTAAAGTAGCTCAAAGTTGCCAATAGAAGGAAAGTTAAACCACTTTGCTATAAAGTAACCAGTTGAAATAGATAGCTAAAAGTAGTGGTTACATGTTTTAAATAGATCGCTAAAACAATGAGATTAATGTCAAAATACTACAACTTTTGGATAAATGGTTGACATACTTAGCTAAAAGCAATGAAAGACCAGTTGAAATCGTTAGCCAAAAGTGATAAAGAGCTGAAATAGGTCTTTACTGGATAAACAGTGAACATGCTATGATTGTTTAAGAAGTAATAATAATTACAGCTAAAAGTAATGCATACTAGTTGAAATTGTTCAAGTAAAGTACAGTACAGATAACTAGTTGAAAAATATCAATACAAGTAATAGATTAGCTGTTGAAATAAATCGCTACTGGATACATGGTGAACATGCTACAATTTTTTGAGAAATGGTAAAAATGATAAGCCAAATGTAATAATTAACTAGTTTTGATAGTTCGCTTTAAAGTATGATGATAAGTTATTTAAATAGTTCGACTAAAAGTAAGGCAAAACAAGTTGAAACCCACAGCTAAATGTAACCAAATAGTTGACTAAAAGTAATGGAATAATCAGGTAAAATGGTTAGCTGAACGTAACAGAAATAAATATTTAAAAGTGTAGATAAATTGTTGAAACCGATCACTTTCAAATACTAAAGAAACTGTGGTAGACTTTCTGGAAAACTGGTTGAAATAATAAAAGTAAAAATAGTTTGCTTTAAAGTAACAAATAGATTGTATACATAGTTAGCTAAGAGCGCCCGATAGATAACCAGTTGTAGTAGATAGCTGAAAGTAGCCAAATTGATAATTGGTTAAACTGTTGGTTAAAAGTAATGGGTACGTTCATGAAAAAGTTATGGTTTTGTGAAAACACATTTTTGGAATACCAAAAAAAACATTATAATGTATGGAGTAACATTATCCATTTTTATAGAATTGATCGCATTAAATATCATCAAGCTTGAAATTGAAATTAATACATATGTTAATGTTAACACATTTAGAACATCGAACCGGGTTTGAGCAGACAAAAAAGTGTGGAAACCATTGCCATGTAAAATTATTTGCGCATATGTTACATGATGATGAAATGCTGGGAAATTTCTTTGACTACATGTGTGCTAATCAGTGAAAAAAAAAAACACACATCCTGATAACAAATCACTCTACCGACCCTAAACCAAAAGCAAAACACCTAATGTTACGTTTTAAACGTAGTATTCGACAGAGCATCAAAAGTAGCACATGATATCTGTTTTGTTTCATACCTTGAGGGGTTATTTTCCCATTTTCTTGCAAATGATAGTGGCGTTAAACCTTTTCTCAATTAGCCATCTGGGGGTCGATGGAAAAATAGCACTCAGACTATAATCACAGCTCCCCTACCTTGCTTGCCAAATACTCACTAACCGGCTGGGCTCTCCAGCTCCCTACTCTCAAATGTCCTTATGTGCTTGATAATCACTCTGTGGAAATGTTTGCAAATCTGTCCATGTGTGTGTGTTAATGTGTGTGCATATCACAGTTAATCTTCTGGTATGAATGACTCTGTCTGGGCGAATATGCCTCTGTGTGTGTGTGTGTGTGTGTGTGTGTGTGTGTGTGTGTTTGTGTGTGTGTGCGTGTCTCTCTTTGTGAGGCCCAAACCGACCCTCTGTGCGATTGATGATCACCGAGTGAAAACATTTAGATTGCCTGCTTCTTGGTGCCAGTCTGGATTAGGGCTGGCGATGAGACCATTCCACTTTGATTACCATTTTGGCATTTAACCTGCGCTGGATAAACTGGGGCCATCGGCAAGGGAAGGCTCTGCGGACCAGACGCCCTCTACATGCACACGGCTCACATAATTGACTCATCATGTCTTTTCCGACACCCCCTTTCCTTTCTCCGTACCTCTCCATCTTCTTCACACCTCCTGCACTGTTAATTGTCAGGATCAGGGATGTCGCATGTAGTAAACTTACGTTTAATAATGCTTCCTTTTCCCCATATTTGCCAATTCTAAATAAATCTCAGGAGACTCCGTTTAGTTACCAGCCACCTCTCAGCTGATTTCAATGAGGTTTTTCATCCTAACTGACCGGTCCAAGATACCAGTGCTGCAAGAAGGGATATGATCCCATGCTGGCACCTCACCCGGAAGCAGTGCCAATAATGCTGAACACAGCCAAGTTAAGCCCCTGCCACAGGGAGCCGGACTGGGATTTTTTTTTTCTGGTTTGTGGCCAACTGTTTTTTTCCCTGGACACCCACAAAACATCCTGTTTCAGGGGGCACTCAGTCGATTTAAAGGTCAGTTTATTCGTCACAAGTAGAATCATTCAGCCTGTGAAAACAGCTGTAAAATGGCTTTTGGAGGCAGAGATGGAGCTCTCTAAGGTCTCAGTTAGCGTTAGAGACTTAAATTCTTAACAGAGAGGCCGCATTTTAAACTGGGAGCATGGAAAATTTAGTCATTATCTGAATCGACTGAACTAGATGGGGAATTGTTTTAAACAAAACAACAACAACAAAAAATCAACCAAAAGAAAAAAGACTTGGAAGTGTAATTGAAGTCTCTGGGAGCCTTGAGATCTGAAATGAATATGTTATTCACGCAGTTGACATGCAGTTGAGCTTGTGCATGGTGCATGCGAATGGCTTTAACTTTAGCAGCAACAGTGAAGATTTCAGCAGCATAGTGTTAATAAGGTCTTTTCAAATCAATATCAGATCTCAGGGCTTCCAGAGACTTGGATTATGTCAAACCAGCTGTATGGAGCCACGTATTTTAAATGTATTTTCAGTTGTTTTTCCAACAAGTCCAACAACTTCAGTTGTTTAGGAGAATGCTGCAAGACCATTTTGCTGCGAAGCTGCACAAATGTTTTGTGGACTACGAAAACTCACCTGACCACACATCTGCATGTTGTGAATAGACAATAATTAAATGTACATTTTTGGCTGAACTGAGACCATTATTACAAAATTAAAGGATAACACAGAATTAACAGTATTACTTGAGAGTAGATGCTAACGGCTGACTGTTTAAAGTAGAGATTCGACTATTTAATGGATTAATCACTTCGCGTCAACAATTCAATTAGCATCTATATTTACAGTTTAATCAATCAATAGGCTAGAGGAAAAGAGAAAGCCAGAGAAAACGAGTCACAATTCTCTGACTCAGGTTTCTAAAATGTGAATATTTGTTGGTTTCTTTACCTTTCTATGACAGTAACTGAATATATTTGGGTTAAGGACAAAACAGGGCATTTGAGGGACGTTATCTTGGGCCTTGGAAAACACTGATTGATATGTTGTATACCTAACAGCTAAATGATTATCCAAGGAAAATGAAAAACTGATTAATCAACTGCGAAAAGTATCGCCGGTTGCAGTCAAGCTCAAACTCATATGAGCCAGTGGCTCCCTTTGCACTGCAGTCTTAAACACAGGCTGACATGTTCACACTGACTTGGTTCCAATTAGCACGTTATTATGCTAATGCAAAAAATTAAATGGTAATCAAGATTATACCTGCTAAACATCTGCATGTTAGCATCATTGTTAGTCATCATCAGTAAGAACGTACTGATGTTAGCATTTAGCTCGAAGCACTGTATATGCACGATGCTAGCAATGCTAGCAATGCTAGCATTCCTGTGTACAGCAGACTAACATATTGGCCCCTGGATAACACAGAGCCCATGATTTCATCATTTAAAGGTCAATGTCAACAGGGTGGTCTCTGCCACACATGCTCTGTTCCAACAAGGAGGCGAAGGGGGCATAAATTAATGCTTCCCCGTGTCTCTAACTGACATTTGTTTATATTTGTGGTCTTGATGCCTTACAATGATCACCCTCTGGAGCTTGTAGTGTGCCCTGGCGTTTTTATTTACTGCTACATCACTGCTCGCGTGCGTGCATCCGCTTTGGCAAACAGCTCCGGCCTTAAATCTCAGAGGGGGTTGCGCATGCCACTTTTTTTTTTTTTTTTTGCATGCGTACGTGCCCCCTATAGTTCATGAATAACTCCCGCTATAAGATACTGAGTGTGGAATTCGGGTTGGGGCGAGGGGGGACAGGAAGGGTTGGGGGCATAAATCTGAGGCCGACACCCTCAGTGAAAGTCATTAGTCAGCCGTCACCGACCCTGGCCCTCTGCCATGTCACGAGTACCACCCCGCTCTCCCTCACCTCCCCTCTCTCTCTCTGTTCCCCCTAACGAGGGCTATCTCACTCGCCCATAGCCTCATTCCTTTAATGGAGCCAATGAAATCAAGGGGAGGATTCATGTTGATGCAGCCTGTTTTGAGGCTCAAGCACACACACACACACACACACACACACACACACACACACACACACACACACACACACACACACACACACACACACACACACACACACACACACACACACACACACACAGAGACTGTATATAATACCGATGCCATGTTTAAGTCAATGGATACTAAGTGAAATTAGTTATTTATATATAGCAGAAAAAAAAGAGGGATATGGAGCTACAGTACAAGGATAATGGAGGCATGAGTCAGTAAAAATCGTGATCATAATCCATTACTGGGTTTGGATTTTCTCCCAACAAGGGATAGATAATCATTATAAATTCTTCTTACTCCTGCAGTATGTCTGGATTTTTTTTTCTTTTTTTCTTTTTCTTTTCTACTTCAGCATGCACAAGGAGGAAGAAGCCGGCGTTCAAAGTAAGAGCAGGAAATATGTTTACCAAAGCGCGGCCCGATTCATAGTGACAGGGCACTGAGGAGAAGGTAACAGCGTGTGCTGCAGCAAAGTTCAGAAGATTTAAAAAGGTCCTTTTGTACCTTTCGGTGAATGTGATTGATGTTGGGCAGGCCCTGAGAAAGCAGGTGGCTCATCCGTTCGCCACTTTCAGAGGAGGGGTGATCAAGGCTTCTTTTCTCGGGGATTCGCTTTTTTCTGGTGATATTGAGAAAGATGCGTGCGCTCTTGGAGGGGGCTGGCAATTTCAATTTGCTCGAAAGAAGGGGGGGCGATCGCAGCCGACAATACACAAACGCAGGGCCGCTCTATTCTAGAGGACACAACGCAGTATCGTATCGTCTAATCCCGCACTGCATGTGTGTAATTGGAGATCGCAGAGGTCAGCCTCGGAATGAATCAATGCTCGGATCAATCCAGAATGCATTTAATTTACCAGAAATGCTGGGGCTCTCATTGTCTGTCCAGTGGCCTTTTATTAGATGAAAATTTAATCATTGCATTCGAGGGGGGCCTTATCAGCAAGCAGGAGAGACAGGAAATTAACTGCTTAGAAAATTATTAGTCAACTTTGTCACGCCAAATACAACTTAATTGTGTTATAATCTCTCAATGGCATTTCACTTGTTGACACGAGGCCAGCCAATAAATGCTCAAGCTAAACAAGCCCGGAGCCGTGCAAGCACATACAGTTCTATTAAGCTTGTGTTAATGACCGCCGGTGTCATTTGTGCTTATTTTTAAGCCGTTCTGTGCTGCAGGTTTCTGTGTCGCCCGCAGAAAGAGGGAAGGTGCTCCTGCCAAGAATAACTTGAGTGTACCGTGGCAAAGATTTATGTGACTGTGGGCCACTTAGTTTGCAAACTAGGCTTGTTTTGAATGTACGAACGATTTTTCGTGCTATTATTATTTCTTCCAGGTCTTGCAATGATAATACCACAATGACACTTACACACATTGGCAGCTCTCTAACAGCTGAGGTTGAGTTATGCAGCCTGATAACTCATTTCAATGAGGCCATCGTGTTGGCAATGCAGAGCTACAAATCGCAGGGTCATCCAGCAATACACTGCTGTGTTTGCATCTGGTAGGCCTTCAAAATCTCAAATCTAATTCTCAAGTCAGCCTTCCTGCATTATGTTTCATTATCTCTCTGGTGCCTTACTCGTTGCTCATATTATGGATTCATCAATGTGTACTGCCTTGCTGTTGTAGATGGCTGACAAGGAGCAAGGTTTTTTACCTGCTTTACATGCCGTTCGCTAGTGTGGAACACAGGGTCCGACAAGGGTCAGGCTCCTGCTAAGGGTCATGAGATAAATGTGATGGGTCTCGGGTATGATTAATAGAAAAGGGAAGGAAGAACACACAGGTGTCGCATATTGTAGAAAGTGAGATTTCTATCTATTTTCCTGATTGGAAAATCAGGTCTAGGTGCTGAATAAATGCAGTGAAAGTATTATTAAAATCGCTCAATCCACACAGAAATGCACACAGCCCACATAAAAAAAATAAATTGGTGTGCAGGGCCTGCTCAGGCCTGTGAGAGTTGACCAATCAGAGCAGACTGTGTTTTTTTTGAGGGTGGCCTTAAAGAGGTAGGTGAATAGAGGTTCTGCGGCAATGGACAGTATAAGAAAAAGACTTTGTAATGTCACAAAGTTACATTCAGCTCCCCAGCGTGGCCGTGGTTTCAAAAAACAATGCCTGCTCAGACCTGTGAGCGCTGACCAATCAGAGGAGACTGTTTTTTTTTTTTTATTTTTCATTTTTGAGAGGGGCATTAAAGGGACAGGCACTTAAATGGAGTGTTCAGACAGAGGTGTTGCAACAATGGACATAATGAGAAAAATAACATGTTTTTTTTAACATTAAAGCATATAAACATTATTCTAGTAAACACCCAAACTAAAAGTATGAACCTGAAAATTGGCTTAATGTGAGACCTTTAAACTGCGAGAAACTAGAATTTGATTGTGTTGGTGTTTCCCGTCTGAAGTACCGCTTCACCTGGAAATGCGTGCACAAACACCAGCGGCTCTACAAAGAGAGTAAACATCAAAGCCAGCCAATACATAACTCCACAGGATGCATGACATTCCTCGTGACAATTCACCCTTTAATGCCGAGCTCTTGATGCATGACCTAAAGATGCCGTAAAGCCTTTCCACATGGGTGGCATTAAATGAAAAGCAAAGGTCAACGATCGGCGTTTTTCGTATTTTTAGAAGTTTTTTTTATAAGCATGTGAGCGTGCCGACATGCATATGCACTCACAAAATGAACACACACACACACATACAGATACAGTTCATGTGGCGGCACTGGACTTTCACAGTTCAGAGAGCAGAGGCAGGTGAGACGAAAGCGAACCTTGAGCAAATAAATAAATACAAACAAGGAAAGGATCTCTCTCCCATCCTTCCTCTCTCAAGTCTTTTAATCCCCTTCACGGGCTGCTAAACAATCACCACACACACTGAACCAAGGCGACAGACAGCAGCTGAAGTGCCGGTGGAAGGACATGCATATCGTATGGGGCCGGCCCCAGTGTCAATCCAAGCTGTCTCCCGTTTGTCTCCTTCCGTTGGGACTGGTCGCAAATGTTCCTTTGCAGCTGTTGTGCAAGACATAATTAGCTTTTCACAAATAAATGCTCTCTCTCGAAGAGAGTACGCAAGACCTCAAACCAATTTAGACAATTTTCTGAAGGAGTTTGGGAAACGGGAGAGAAAAAAAAAAAATATGTAGGTTGGTGTCGACTGCTCTGTTACCATGGACACGCTTGAAAGATTCCCTTTATTTTTTATTCTGCAACCCACCGAGGGGGACCTTTTGAAAGCATGTTATGTGTGTCCAAGATACAGTGCTCGCTTGTCTTTTATTTGTGTAATTATATCATAAATCTGTTGTGCAACCTGTACAGCAGCGCTCCTTAGAAGAACAATTATCTCACAGTGATGAACAAGCCGGAGAGCATATTGTCTTTTGATTTGCGGCCGTGCTGTCCCCGTGCGGCAGTTGGAATGTTTCTGCTTTGATGCCGCCAGCGTCTTCATTGATTCAGCGATGCCCCCGGAGGACTGCAGTCTGGTCCCCGGACGCCACGGAGCTAAATGACACATTTGACACCATTAGCGAGCCAGAGAGAGGGAAGGTGCTGCATGGTGAGGCGGAGAGCCAGGAGTGCGTCTCTTTGATATGACAAACATCAAGGTCCCGCTGCATCCGCTTCATTAAGTGCACTTTGTCATTCTGAGTTTCAGCTGTTGACTTTATAAAAAACAGATGGAGATTTCCTGGTCTGAAATGTGAAGCCAATGCGGAAGATGACGCCACTGGTTGCAAAAAAACAATGGTCTGTATGTAAGCTTATGAGAAAATTACTCTATTCGTGTTATTTATTACTTCAGTCAAGAGTTTTCTCAAAGTCTACAGTCTCAATCGCAAGTTTCAAGTCTTCTTCAATACAGATTTCCTAGTCTGAAAAGGGAAGCAAACATGGAAGGAGATTTAGCTCGTTGCAAAAAAAAAAAGGCTCCACATGAGCTAATGAGAAAATGTCCCTACTTTTCACTTGATTGATTAATTCAGTAAACAGTTTCCTAATATGTCCATAGTCCCAATGGCTAGTTTTAAGTCTTCTTCACTGCAGATTTCCTGGTCCAAAATGCAAACTCCGCTGGCTGCAAAAACAAAAGGTTGTACGTAAGCTCATGAGAACATGGCCCTATTTTTCACTTGATTTATTACATTAGTAAGCAGTTTCTTAAAAGTTTAGGGTCTCAATCGTTAGTTTCATTTTATCCTGAATATAGTGTTACATGCCCAGCAGGGGCATCAGGTTTGTTGTTTTCTTGCCCTCTTCTCTGTCTCCCCTAGTTTTCCACCAGGTGCTGATTTGGATGAGCTGCACCTGAGAGGACATGAAGCCACCGCCTCCTGTGGTCTTAATTTCGGCCATGGCCGATCACCTGACTAGAGGCCCAATAAAAGGGAGCCTGCTGGGGAGCTCTTGCTCTCTCTCATTCTTGTATTTTGCTGACACATGATAGAATCTCTGGCAGACTTGGTGTTCGTGTTGGATAAAAAAGGTGGTGGGGAAGGGAGGTAGGTAAGTTTGGGGTGCCCTATACATGTCATCACCTAGTCAACTCCTGTCTAAATACACTAGGTTAGCAGTGGAGCATTGCCACCCATGTACCCTTTTGGCAGTTGTTTTGAACTCCTTTTTTTAGAGAAGACAGGGTTTTTGTTTGGTGATTAAGGATTAGTATAGGCTGAGTTTTGTTTTATTGATTTCATTTCTTTGGCACTCCACCTCCCTCCCTTCCTCCCCCGCACTTTGTAAACCGCTGTGAGTTTAAGTTAAGTGTAATTAAACATTTTTCTTTACCCATCAACTTTGCCTTGTTTAAATCCTTGGTTTGTCGTGTTGTTGTTCCTGTTCCCCTGGACACTAACAAAGGAACGTAACAATAGTATGACGTTCATTTTGTAAATTATGGCCCCAATTACAATAAAATAGACGATAAAATAGGCATAGCAGTGCATGGACTTCCCAGATCCACTCTCTCATCTGAATCATTTCTAGGTCCCAAAAACCAAGGTCGAGCCAAACTAGGTCTACAGACAAATGGTTATCGTCATGCTAGGTCAAAGGAAGTAAAATATTCAGCGGTATGCGAAAAAATGACAGTTTTGCTGTCATGTTGTCATTGCCTAAGTCCTCTGAGCTCCAAGTCCAGACCACTAGCTGCACAGCTAATTGGGCTAGCTACCTAATGATGGCTACAGTTAGCTGCACTTAATGGTCTTAGTGATATGCCGCTCCCTATTGGTTTGGAAAATTAATTCAACAGGTTTTAATTCAATTCAACACCCTTAAAATTGAAAAGACACGATTCATTTAGTTTCTCCAGTTTTATCTACATCCATTTAAAACTGTGTAGTCACACAGCACACACAAGCAAGAGAGAGAAGCAAACAAATTCCTCTAAAATGATCTGAATTGCTCTAAGGTCTCTGCTAGTGCTGGCTAAAAAGGAACAACATTAATGTAAAGCAGAAAGAAAAACTATTCTCAGCACGACAGCGCCAGCGAGACTTTTCTGTGACAGGGCATTGAGTGGAGTAAATTCCGACCATTTCCCTGTCACAATGCTTATAAATAACTAGCTGGGACAAACGGTGAAGAAGCGAGGTTACTTGCATGGTACACAAAGACACAAATTTAGTCTTTCTTGATGGAACATGATGAACATAAAAAGTCATTAAATAGAAAATAATTTTGTTTCGAGTTCCTCAACAGGCATTTACTTTATTGTAAGAGTTTGGAAAAACTGCCTCGCTAAAGTGCACTCCCACTGTACCGTATGGATGATTTCTCCGCGATCTCCCCTTGTCTCAAATGCTTTTTAGTGCCAGCCCAGTGCTTTAATTTGACTGAATCCGACCCTGATAGATAGAAGAGAGGGTTGCTCGAACAGTTTAATGACCTCTACATTAAGAATGCAGTTACTAAAGGGGACGCATTCATTTGAATATCCTGGACCATCAATTCATTAACTCCCTCCACCCTATTTACACACATCATTTGTGTACCAAGCAAGCAAAAATGGAAGAAAAAAAAAAAGAAAATCAGCTATTCACAGCTGCGGGTGTAGCTGATGGATGAAGGTAAGGTTCGCCTCCGTGAGGTTGCAAAGCATTTGGAAACCTTGCAGCGTGTGATTGAACTGTGAGCAGGGAATGGATTTCAGTGGCTCTGTAATGGGGGGAGCTGGGTGTTAGGAAAGGATGACTTGGCTTGCGATGAGAGTCGTGCGCCCATAAAGGATGCCAACTGTGGGGTAATCATGGCAGACACAGAAATTAGTCCCATCAGCGTTGGGGGACTATGAAATATGAAAACTGCTGAATAATAAGTCATGAAATTCTTCCGCTTTAACTATCTTGTAGAGGAACTTAATGCTTTTCAAATAAAATGTGGGCAAAAATATCCCTTCCTTTTTATGGTCCGTACCCTGGACGCTTTCTGTACAGTAGACACTCTGTGAGACACTGGAGATATACAGCACGGCCAATTACGTGTGCCTCTTGCTGACACTTAGAGCGTAACGACTTCAAATAGTAGTTCTGTGACAGATTATCATATGGGACCACCAGGCACTGTGTGAAACCGCTAATGGTGTTTGCTGCAGAAGAGAAAAAAAAATAAAAAAAATACGGCTCATGTTCAAACACGCTTTCAAATCTAAACAGCTCTGCTGCCATTTAGAATACACATAAACAACCTCTGCGCTGTGGCTCTCTGATGGCATATTCCAACAGCAGGCCAATTACAGGGAGAAGGTCACACTTGCTGAAAGATGTGGTGACCCATTCAAAAGAAAGGAAAGTCACTGATTGATATCTTTACTATTTATCGTGCCTATTTGGCACACTATTTATCGTGCCAAATAGCTAAATAAGTACTCTTTTTAGTTTCAGATATGCAGTGGGTCTACTCGCCATTGGTATAATGGTGTGTTCCATTTGTCTAGGAAGTTGAAAATCATAGCTGGGATTGACCTCACACCTGAGCCGACCACACTCAAGTAACAAGTCACAAAGTCAGTGCTAACCTGATCAGCAATTATTACCATTGAAAGTGGATGACAGCACATTACGCAGAATTTTGTTCAAAAGAACATGGATATAAATTAGGCAGTAATGGGAGAAAGAGAATTCCCCTAACCTAAAGCTAAATGCCTTTACCTTTCCCTGAGCAGAGATATTAATGGCAGGGCTTGCCAAGTGCAAAACAACAAGTGCCCCTCTGACATTATTTTGCACGGCTCAAGACCACTGCGATTGGTTTTAATGAAATACAAACAAGGATACCAGAGCACTAATCAGGTGCAGCCAGAACGTTTCCATCACAGATAATACTTATGATACTTTTTGCTCTTGAGATGCTGATGCATTTATTATTTGACATACTATGACCTACTGCATACTGTGCATGACTGCCATATTGACAACATATACCAACTGGTTATACCATTATACCAATATACCAACACCTGAAGAATAACTGCCATGCTTTTCGAAAGAACCACATTGAAAACAATCATGATACATGCCAACTTTAACACAGAATATACAAAAAATAACCTGTATAATACTTGCACATAAAATAGATAAGTCATAGACTCATGCTTCAGATTACGTATGTGGCCTAATAGATGATTTTAGAAAAATGTCTTCCATTCCCTCTATTCAGCTACATAAAATGATGATTCAAACCCTTTTCCACACATTATAACACATAATTGCAGTCAATCACATAATTGCTGACGATTGTTTGGACTGTCTGGCAGCCAGTTTAGACGGTGACACTTTCCACTTGATGGTCCTGGGTCCATTGTGGCTTCGAACATCAGGGCGGCTGAGCACACTGGGTTAAAGTAAGACTTGAACACTGAATTAGACAAAAATGAGAAAATTTAGTGTAGTTTAGATGTCATTCTCTTGCATAGCTCAGCTTCTTAATTTTAGTAACGTCAGTTAACAGTCAATCAGGAAAAAGAACTCACTGTTCTTGACCAGTCTGCATGAAAAACGTAAAATAAAGTATACTTTTGAATGTTCACAGGGATCTGTGCACATATTGAAAACCTGGGAACAAATCCCTTGATAATACTGCTGTCAACGTATTGGACCTAAAGATAATATCTGCAAAAGTAAAGAGCCTAATTATGAGTAGTACTTGTATGACCATTCACAGTTGGATGAATTTCAACTGTAGTTTCAAACAATTTGACTAATTAACGTCAGTTAAATGAGGTCCACCATATTTTTTGAAAGGTAATTATATCGTTTTACGATTCACTGACCGTTTGTCACCACTGAGTATAAATTATTTCTCGTCTGCCTAATTGCGCCTCGGCGTATTGGGCAAAACCCAGGCAGATGAAAGAAATGATCCCAGAGATAGTTCAAAGTTTTCGGCTAAAGATGGTTTGCCCAGGGGGCAGATGAAACAAGTTGAAAGAAAAGTTGGACAATCAGGCTGTGAATTCGTAGATAAAATGCTTTGTTAGGCTTTGAAACAGAAGAGTAAACACTGTCTACTGTTAAGCCTGCAAAAAGACTAAAAACTGTCACATCAACAAGCAGCCTTTGTCAGTTTCTAGTCTTTTCATCATAGAGCTACTCAAACGTCTGATTCAAGAGGATCAGACAGATTTTCTCAGGATAACGTCAGGCCGCTTTGATGTATTAAAGGACCAGTACAACGGCAGCAATAAGAGGGGTTGTATGACTGATCCTTCCTCCCCCGTCCCTGGTGGTTAAGAGGTATGCTCTAAAAACAGGAAACCTTTCTCTGACTACCATTATGGATTTGATATTTTTTTTAAAAAAAAGAGGTGTTCATCAAAGAATGAAGCTAAGGACAATGTGAAGAGTCACATGCTTGAAGAGAATAGAGCAGCAGGGCACGTGAGAAGGGCTCAAGTTTTACCTTGAAGCTTCATTTCACATTGTTTGCCTGGTTATACTTGTGTGTTTGCTCATCTGTCTGGTTCAGTTTCATGCAGTCCACGAAAAAATCCTATTTTTAAAAGGAAAATAAATAGAGATTACTTTCTTTATCGATGAATAGAGGCTTTACAAACACATGACTTCAAGAAGTTTTACTGGCAAGAAAGAAATTGTGAGAGTTTTGCTCCCATCATCTCCAACATTTGGTCAGATGCTATCTTGAGCTGGTCTTTTTTTTGTTTGTTTGTTTGTTTGTTGGCCTCGAAATATTATGCCATAGCTAGCTAACTAACCCCTGTCCTGATCAAGGCCACTTGCAAGTTAACGTTAGATACCGGAAGGTTTGCTATTAGCCTAGAAACTAACGGCACATTTCAGCTGATGATAGCTTCATTCATTTGAAGCTGGCTACTACTGATGCACGGGTCAGGATTTCTTCATACCTGCATCCAACCAGTCCAATATGAGAGCCAATCTGTATTGCTCAATCAGTAAAATGTATGCGCTAATCAACCGCCCATACCCAGTATTCTCTGAATAGCAGGGGTAGCCTAATCCTTCAAATGTATTTGAAACAAGATGACCTGCTATCCTGTTATTTTAGTAGAAGAGGTGGAAACCTTGCTGTTGAGGAAACTGTATTCTCCTCTGCAGACTCCCCTGCAGAGTGGAAATGAAGCCAAGCCCCTCACTTCAAAGCAGCAGTGGAGAAACCTCGACTTTTCTTAGAAGCATTGGTGATAGCCAAATTCTTTTTCTTTTTTTTCTTTTTTTTTGAAATGCGGTTTATTCTCTCTTTCTTTATGGCTGATTTATTTTCTTCCCAGAGCAAACCACTGTAAACATACAATGAGCGCAGCTGTGGCCAACTGCTGCTTGTTTCTGCTCCATTGTTGAAAAGATTTTCCTTCTTGTGCATTTCCACAAGGAGCAGGATGGGAAATAATCTCAAAATAGTACTCACCCTGCGAGACTTCCAGCCTTTGCAAAACCGTATAGTATGTGACAGAAAATTCTGTGAGATGGTGTCAGACCTTCATCTTTTTCATCTTTTAAGCTTTTTTTCATGTCTTCGAGTGTATGGTGGAAATAATCTACAACAGGACTTTTTCTCAGTTCATACTTGGTCATTAAAAAATGTAAAAAACTAGATTGCAACAGTCAGGCTGCGTTGAATAATGGGCAGAACATTATCTCACAGTGCCTTTACACTGAGACATTTTGGATATCACATATCTGAACTGTCGGAGAATCGGATGCTATGAGGTCACAATGAAAGAGACGTTCTTGAGATATTGTGTTCACAAGAAAGGGCCAGACATACAACTTGTGCCCATTTACATGCTTATTGGCTGACTTTCACATTAGGAGGTGCGTTTTTGCAGTCAACAAAGCTGCCTAACAGCCAACTGCAGTTCAAATACCACTATTAGATATGTTTGAGGACACCTAGGGTTGTCGATCCGTCTCTGCGTTAAAAGCTTTTAATTTTCAGTTGACCTGTGTTCCCGGCGGTTTTCGTGGCAACCAAAAGCCGAGCCATCACCAATCCGAGAATTTGGCATCCAAAGCAGGTATTTTAAGCCACACCATGATGATTTCCTTATCCTAACCAAGTGTTTTTTAAGCATAACCCGAAGTACAAGCGCGCCAATTTTTTTAAATTGCATATCAATCCCTCGATCAACTAATTGATACACTGAAAAATCATCGTTCTAATCTGACGCAGATGAAAGTCTGTCAGACAACACAGTTTTGTTATCTGTGCTTCTTCAATGGTATAGATAAAAGACCTTAAACTATTTCTACCTTGTCGACCTGCAAAGAGAATTGACTGAATCCTGAAATTCCCAAAAGACTCCACGCCAAAGCTGGCTCCTGTCAGTAGCTTGCTGGGGTGAGGATTTCCACACTGAGAGGATTGCCACATCCAAGATAGGCATACGGGACAGATTTTCACCTGGGTCGTGCTAGGCTGGGTGCCCATCAGCCTGATGTCAAACCCCCATTACTGCCTGAGTATCAGCTGTCGACATGCCAAAAGGACTCCATGGAGGAGCCACTCACCAAAGTGCTTTTCGCACTTTTGTTCTACTTCTTTTCATTTATCAAGTCTCACTCCCTGCCAGCGACTGATATCTGAAGATTGAAGGTCTTTGTGAAAGTCTGACGGTGTCTGTCACTGGATCTCATCACGTCCTTTTACTCGAACTGCTTCTGAGGTGGAGTAATAGAAACTTGGGAAACTTAATGTTACAGCTGAGTGAGCCTTTTCCAAGGTGAAAGTTAAACCTATTCCACATGGACGGGAAAGCGGTGCCAGCATGGATGAAAAAAGTACTTAGGATATAAATCTCATATAACCACTTTTGTTTGTGCATTTGTTTTTTTTTTTAACTGCGGCGTTCCCTGCACTTGTGTGCTCTGTTGTCTGGTCCGCTCAAACTAAACCGTGAACCCCAGCGGGAAAAGCTTAATTACCATTTGATGAGTTTGAGAACAAAGCTGCTGCGTTACAAGTTGAAAATTGCTTATCGGCTCCTGGTGCTATTGCTCTAATTTGGTCTTGGCTGTGTTCAATGTTTCAGTCCAAATTGTTCTGTCACTAGAGGTTACGGTGGGTGCGAGAGAAGACCTCTACAGAGACTGAAGGTCTCTAATTATCTTATTCCTTTCCAGTGGTGAAATTTGGTCGATGGAGCCAGCCTGACAACAGAATGGGGAAAAATGTATCAACTGATGGAAAACAAGGCAATTATGTTTATTCTCTGAACTAAAAGGCTGTTTACCTGTCACATCACCAAAGGATAAATGGCAAATGGAAATGGAATACTTAACTTGATCAAATATTTGAAATCTACATAGCTGCCTGTCCAGGTAAACACATCCTATGATAGCAACACAACTGCAAATATTTAAGGGGACGAGGAAAATCAGTGTATCATGAGACAGTCGAATGTAAAAGCAATATTGATCTCAACAACATTATGGTTCCCCGGGAGCTTTTGGCCAATCCAAGACCAACAAATTAGACCTAACTAATCAGATTTTGATTGTATAGCAAGATACCAAGCAACAATGGACAAATTGTCTGTTGACAGAAAAGTAATCTTCAACTGTTATAATAAGCCATCAGTAGTTTGTCATTTATACAAGGTTTCAGCTTCTCAAATGTGAGAGATTGCTTCTTTGTCCTTGTACTTTCTCACAGATTGAATATCTTTTTGTTTAGGTCTGTCGGTCACACAAAACAACACCTGATGCCATCTCCTTCAGCTCTAAAAAATTGTGAGAATGGGAATGTTTGAGTGATGAGTGATGAAAATAATGGGCAGATTATCAACAAGGCAACAGTTTATAATACTCATCTTTAATAAGTGGTAAAATCATAGATAATTAAGCTTTATTTAATTCATATTTTACTGTTAACAAACAATGGAATGCTTTAAAAAACAATTTATTCAGCAATTGATAATCAACTATACATAGACTAGTAAATGGTTCATAAAATGTTTGCATCCTTTAGCAATTAAATAACTACAAACTAAAGTTTAATTAACTATAACTGCACCATTACGTAATGCTATTATTATAGAGTATTCCATTAATAATGAACATATTTGTTCAGCAGCAAAACATTATAACCTCAAATACCAACAACTACAATTTGGTTAGGGTTAAGGCAAGAGTGTAGTTATTTTCAGAGGATGTCAACAGTTGGGTGTAACAGGATGCAAACCACAGTCTCTGCAGACGAAGTTGAATATCACGGCTACACCAGAGGTGCACGAAAACACTCGCAACAACTTAACTCTGTCGTCCTGCGTGCAGGTCTAATTTATCTCCACAACTGTAGACTCACAGGTGGTCGCATTGGATTTGGGGTGAAAAAATACATATATGAGGCTATATGGTTGTTGCGATTTAATCCTCTGATTTCCAGAAAATATAAACATTTCTCTGATTGTATTGAGTCACACGGTCTGCATGCACCAGAAATGTTCTCCTCTGTTCCTACTGCAATGCAGGGGGTGAGAGTCCCACACTACTGACCAAACATTCTATTTAAGTGATAGCTGAATTTGAACTATACACATACACATGCTCTTTTTTATTTCAGAACTGTTTTTAACACATGAAAATCATTCTGAAATAAATATGGATTATAGGCTTTTTTTTATTTTTTAGGGGGCTGACAGACAGCTGCTGCTGATGATGATGATGCACATGAGGTATCTGTTTGACCAACATGTTTATTTTAACTCTGCCTCATTGATCACCATGATCTTAAAATTGGAGTTATTCTCCACCTCAGTTCTTGGCTTTCTTGGCCTACTTTAAACCCTCTGAAAATGATGGTGGAACATCTGGCATGAGCATTACTGTCTTCTGAAGGCTGTCACAGACTCAGTTTTTAAGATATATTTAAGCATCATAGAAATCTTGAAATTGAAATGAATCCGCTGATACCAAACATGTCATGCTAGCTTACTGGGAAAAGAGCTAAATATCACTCCAAATTTGAACTGTTTTTACCGCGAGGTCCGCGACCTCAATGTGAAATGATTACTTGTAATAATAACTTTCAGTCAGCACTTAATGAGGGATGAGATGAGGATGAGGAACCTGCTGCTGCTCAAACTGAGAAACTAGCTTCATGGCTGTCTGACTGCCTTCAATCATTACAACTGCTGACATTAGCTTTAACTGTTCTTATACTGTGTGTTTCTTTTGAAAGAAATGTGTGAGGAGTTGTCTTACCTCTCCTTGCTTTATTTCCCTTTCTGCCTTTTCTTTTTGTTTAAGGCTCCCTGATTTTGCTTTCTTGGGGAAAGACATGATGAGCAGTAGCCACTCCGCTCGTTAAGCTGTTTGGAGACGTATCCTTGCGTACCTGCAGCTGCAGGGGTGGACTAAACCATTATGTATTGAGAGGGGATTTAGACAGCCTCCATTATTTTCTTTTATACAGAGTAAAGTCGCTCATCATTCTGCCAATTTTAAACTAGTTATAACACTAATTACTTAGAAATAAAAAACATGAATAAATAAAAACAACATTTTTATTTCAGGCCTTTCGAGGGCCCCCTCCCCCATTGGGGCCCTGGTAATTAGTCCCACTTTTCCCCCCAGTTTGACGCCCCTGGTGAAGTGTTAGAAAATGTTCTAGGTCAGGCTGCACTGAAATTGCTAGCAGGGTCACAAATGAATTTGACTCTAATGTAACACCTATTGAGTACCTGGGCTCTACATTCTTACCGCCTGCCTTGCTACATACTTCTACAGACTTCCTTCATTAGCACTGAATGTTGCAGAACAGCTCAAAAGAAACATATTTCTAGGGGTACTTACGCTGTAGACATTAAACAGTGCTGGGTGCCATTGGAATAGTCCTGAAGCCTTGTTGTCACTACCCAACCACAGGGTCCCCTGAGGCTCTTGCCGCAAACAACTACTTAGGCGTTGATCACACACTCCAGTATTTGCCCTTGACTGCAGACGCCAACAGCAATGCCTTGACCAGATCAGGTACAGGGATCTTTGGGCTATATACACTAATCTTACTAAATTTCAATCAATCACATGGGCATCCAAGCGCACATCCTTCCTATACATTCAAACAGTGCAAGCACAAGGCAGATAATGGGAAGCATGATGATGATGCTCCTGCTACGGCAATATCTGCCCTGTTTCAACAATGCAACAAACAATGCATATAATTTGTTAAGAAATGGCTGTTAATATAAGTCTAGCTAGCTGCTAGGCTAATTCACGCAATCTAAAACGCCAGACGCTTAAGCTGATCATGGCGACTGGCAGCAACAATTGTTATCAAGCCAAATGTTACACTTTTGTCAAATGTTCTTGTTGTCAATTTAAAGTACACTTCAATACACTTAAACATAACTTACAATTATTCACAATTATCTATTTGTTGTTGTTTTTTCTTTTCTTTTCTTTATGACCGAAAGCTGAACAGAAAGGGGTGGCAGCTTCCTCTGTGACTGATTTTAGTTAATGGTATTGTCTCATTTCAATGTCACACCCCTACAGTGAATCAAATTGGAATTGTATTGTGACAGACTTTGCCAAATATTGTATCGTTGTCCAGAGAATCAATATGGTAATTGAAAATATACCTACCACAGCATAGTATTGTAGAAGTGGGTTGTTTTTACTTCATTTCAGGAATTTGTTATATTGTTGAAGTGATTACAAGTGGTTAAACTTTATAGTCCATAGAATCCTAATAAACCATAAGCAATGGATATTATACAGCAAATTATAGTCCACTTTTAGAAAGTGTTATTATGATCCGAATTTTCTCAGGGTGTAGACTGGGAAAGACTGAATATAAATGAGAATACTGAGGCCAGAGACAGACCTGACATTTACAAAGGTCTAATTTTAGAACCAAATAACTTGTGGCACCCGAGTGTGACATAATTACTGATGCGCAATGTGTGATAACCAATTGAGACTCGCTGCAGTATTAATGTAAAAAGGTCCGGATTCAATGTGCCCAGGCCAGCATCACAGCAAAATGATTTATTAGAGAATATAATAGAAAACACTGAGGAAGAAAACCGATTGTCTGTTTTCTGTCTCTCAAAAAAACTTTACTGCCCCGCCGCCGGTTTACTCAGATGGGAAACAACTCTGCGCAACATCACTCATCAGATATTGACGGTAGAGACGCATTAAGAGGCAGTAAGGTGCCGTATACACACCAGGATGGAGGCTGGAAGGTAAGGCTTACCTGTCAGTTTACCTTAATGAGATTTTTATTGATTTCAGTGCTCCCCCAGTTGTGTCATCACACAGAACCTAGACTGACTAGACTTTAAATATGAAAGGCGAAAACGCTCAAAAGGACATGATGTAGTTGGCATTTCGCCGATGAATGACCTGCTTCAGCTGGTGGCAAAAGGATCAGCAGTCTTTAGTAAGCATTTGAACGGACTGTTACGTCAGCAATCATGCACAGATGAATATATATACATATATATAGCTTGCTTTGAAAATTACATCTGGGTGTGCACAGAAAACGATTTTGAAAACTGTGTAGATGAAAAATGTGGCTCTCTGTCGGCTGTCTGCATTTGCCTTCGGAGCACACCGCAGCTGACTAATGACCGGCGTGAACCGTTCCTGCCAACATTCACTATTTTCACCTGTAATGAAAAGGTCACCCGTCTCTAATAATGGCAGATAACCTAAAGTGAGCATGAACGGGCGCGGGGCCTGCATTGCATCATTCAATAACAGAAACGATCATGTCTGGGAAAAGGTTCCCAGACGCCATGTAGGTCGGCAGCACTGTCGGCAGAACGCCCTCAAGTTCATTCTGAGGATTATTGGAGCCGTTCTCACTATTGGTCTTCTGTTGAATATCAAGCTATACCTTGTTTGTCTGGAGCCAGTTTTCACTGTTTAGTTTCCAGCAGCTCCAACAACGACATTTACACAGCCACACAGTTATGCTGTTTTATCTTGAGAAAATCGCACAACGAAAATGTAACAGCACTCAGATACATGTATTGGTCAAAAACAATAAGTAAAGGAAAACCTATACATACATCCTCCGGGTATATGGAGATATAAGTTTACCAGTGTTTCCCACAGAATCAGACGTATGGCTGTCCAGCTTAGCGCCAAGCTAACTTGGGGGATAAAATGTAATCGGGCGACTCTTCTAGATTCTCCCAATTTTATTGGTCCACATTGCCCACATTCTGGCATCAAAAAGAGTCATTTTGTGGGGGTTGTGAGACGTTTATTACCGTTTTACAGACGTGTCTTTCACAATGATAGCTTTTGGGAAAAAGTCCCCAGTGCATCACACCATGATATAATTACTTCAAGGCCCGGCGCTCCTTGCAGGACCTTGATCTCAACGATGAGGCCAGCCATCTTCTTTGCAGAGGAAGCCAAGCCAACCACATTAAATATTCTTCCTTCTCTTCTTTGTTGGTTTTACTGGCGGAATAAAAATCCACACCGCCATCCACTGTCTCAGAGCATATAACATCATGCTATTCACTGATGGGTGTGCTGTCTTGGGTGAGGGGACATGCAGCTCCAAAAATAGAAAATCAATATGCGGCGGCTGATGTTGATATTGTGGCAGACCACCACAAATAAATTAATGTGTGGGAAACACTGGTTTACACCATATATAACACACCTATGGTAAAATGTATATAAGAACATGGATAAAAAATGTCTACATGTTAACAATATATGTTATTCATGTATAGATATGTTTATTACACATGTGGAACACCCATATGTACATACATTGCATCTCGGGGCTAGGTTGGTGCAGTTTCCCAGCATGCTTTGGGTCAATCATCTGTTTTCAAATGTGTTCTAAATCACCACAAATGCTAACTGTAAGTCACTAATTAGCGTTGATGTTCCCCACACATGTTAGGTCATTCACAAGTTAGTGAGCTCTCGCCTGAGTGGGTAAGTGTGCCTCAGATCCAACTTATACTGGCAACACACACACACGCATGCACGCATGCACCTCCAGTAAACATGGAAACAAAATACATCTGCAAGAAAAACACACATGCATCTGGTTTGACCCGAGGTACGGCCATTATTAGCAATTTATGCCTCAGACTAACAGCCACAGCCAAATATGAGGTCAACACAGAATACCAATTATAGAGTTGACTCTAAAGTAAGTAAACCCGGTGCAGCGTAGCAGACAAACATTTTGCTCTCGAGCCCTTCAGGAAATAAAAAGAGAAGGTCAGACCAAAAGGGCACCGGCGGTAGTTAGAAGTGACAGTTTCCTCTGCGGTTAAGTAGTAAGGAGGTGATTAATGTTGTAATTTTTAAATAAAATAAGGCAAGAATGGTAAGAAATTTGCGCCCGTCTGTGGTCGAAATTATGTTAACCGGACAGATGGAGCCACAAATTCATGCTAGCAGCTCCTCTGCATTCAAAGCCATACCTGTTTAAGTGTGCTAAAGTGGATATTTAAACCTCTCTTACCTTCATGAAGAAAAGTACTTTTCTTCCCTGTTGCAATGAGGGAAGGAAAAAAAAAGCCCACCTGCCAGGCCTGTGACTTATGGATATCACACAGCTCTTCACCGAGCCATGAGTCGTCCTCATTGGAATGGAAGCAGCTTCAGCGAGGAGCTGTCTGCGAGGCCTTACAATGTTTCACAACAATGTTTAATTAGTAGAAACAAGCTTTGCTTGTGTTAGCAATGCATGGTTAAACATTTGCTGGGCATACTAAGCGGCGAGAAAAAACATCATTCTGTAAATTGTTTAGGCATTCATATTTATGTATTATTTATTTTCTATTTATGTGCAGTGTACTGTCCAAAACACATTTCTCTACGGTGCATTTATTTGTCTCGGTGCGAAATGAGCTTGCGCAACATGCCGGCACAATTATAAATTCAAATGCCACATTTTGGAAGTTGTACTCTAATTACAAATCATATTTGGGCTCTTTAAATAATGGTCACATGCATAATGATGATGTTTTCGTATATTTTTTTTTAGACTAAACAGAAATAAACAAGGCAGAAATCTTGCTAAATGGCTTAAAATCAGCAACCTTTTTTCTCATTTTCCAGTCAAGGCAGCTCCTGCTCTTTGGCTTCCCTTCAGATGACATTATTTAGCACTCGTCCATATGGCGAATACGCCACAGCTGTAGGTTCATCATAACTGTCAAACAGCCTGCTATTAGTCTAGAGCTCCCAAGACGGGCGGGAAATCCATCCGCACACTGAAAACGCTCATTTCGACTTAAACGTGTGGCTGGAAGGGTGCTTTAGTCACCGCTGACACGCTCCGAGTGCACAGCTCCAATTAAGCTATATTCTGTAATTACAGTCTGCGCTTTTCTGAGCGTGACTCCGAAAAATGAGTTGATCCCGTGCCCCTGAAATGTGGGGTGCTGCTTTTAATTGCAGGTGATCACACACTGTAATAAAACAGAAGTGGGATGTTGTCAGCTAATACACTTTTCATTAATAATACAAGGACCTTTTAAAGAGTAGTACATTATTATGCATTACTGATAAGGGGGAAAGGTAAACCTGAAGCCGACGGCTGCTGCGTGAGGAAATGGACGAGATTAACAAATGTGCATGAATGGTGCTATTTGGCTAGCAGTTGCAGCAAAATTAAAGGTGCACTACATAGTTTTGGAGAAGAAACTTTGGTAAAGAAGAAGGGAAAAATCTTCTGTTGAGGGATTGTGTTCTGCATAAACATACTAATCTAACAGACTGACCTTAAAAGGACAACTAAATTGCATACTCTTTTACTTTGTGTATATGTGGCGGATTCTGCCACCTTTCTAGCCTCAAACAGTTTTCTGGGAGAACAGCTTGTTATGTGGGGAAAAAAAGGTATCTGTTTTGGAGTTTGTATCATGACCTCATTAATAATCAATGTTGACATTCTGACTTTTAATTTATTCTCCAAAACTACAGAGTGCCCCTTTAATATCAGTTATGACATTATTACTACTACAACCCATGATTTGCTTGCAGTCAGCATGATATTCACAAGAAAATGACTGAACTAAAAAAAAGGCAGCAAAGGTGCATTAATGTAGTAATGGGTAGGAGCTGTTTCCTCATTTACATGCAATCTCACAATACACGTTGTAATTGCAAATGCATAATTCAAAACTAAGAGAACAGCTTGTTCGCCCGTAAAGTCGAATTAACGTCACGCGATGTGAAACAGCACGGCTAAACGCTGTCCTTGGCGCGCTCACCCCTTTATGTTTCAACATGTACGCTTTCCCGCTAATTTCCCTCGTGGGATTTGCGTGAGTGTGTGTTGGACCTTCCCGCTGAGACACTATGCAAAATGTGCAGGCCGTTTACTTGCTGTGACACAGATCAAACAAAGAACCGAAGAACTAATGGATAATATAATATCATTAAGTTGGAAGTTGTCCTTGGGAAGGGATAAACAATTAAATTAGCCCCTCGATGCATGTTAAGCTGACAATTTAATGCTAAACCTATGTATATTCAGCACATGCACTCGAGCTGAATGTACAGAAGAGGGAGAATGGTGTCGGTTGGACGCCTTTGATCAAACTACACTGGCATGAACTACTGCAATCCATGTTTTCCTCCATGACACCAACTCCTCCGTAGTGGGTATTTTGCGCTACTTGAACGTTGATGAGATGGAATTCTAATCATCCGTCCCAATCCCATCGCAGACGGCATTCACTTAGCTCCCTTTTTTCTATACATGTAATGCCAGTATCAAAGAACTTCAGGGTGTGTTTTTTTTTCGATTTTTCAATCAGCAGGGCTACTAAACTGGTTCAGGCAGGCTTCTTTCATCTCAGGAGTATCGCTAAGATCAAATCCAAAGTGCCACTGCGAGTTATTCACGCCTTTGTCACATTCCATTAGGACCAGTGGGATTCATTTTAGCTTGTGTTCCATCCTTAAATCAACTTTGGCTTGTTCAAACTTGGTCCTCTCTCATTGTTTTTTTGTTTTTTTTGTGGTTGTGGGGTTCTGTTTATTTGACATGGTTTTTTTTGGCATTAACACCTCCTGTTATGACAGCAGACACAATCAGAAAGTATTTTGGCAATTTATTCAGAGGAAAGTGATTCATGTTGTTTTTTTTAGGGGGCAACATAACCTCAAAGCCAGACAAAGGACTGATAATGGACCATTGTGTAACTTTTTTTGTCAATGTGGACATTTTTAAATAGTCTTTCTTTCCACCATATCAGTATAATCCAAATGTGTCACTGTTCAGGTTAGGGAAAGATTAGGGACTGATTGTGACAAAAAGTCCACCACCCCCCGATTCAGATTGCCTTCAAATGCATAAGGGATTCAGGAAGGACACATGAATGTAATCCAGCATAATTCTTTCTTTTGATATCAGCCTACATGTTGAATGCTATTGTCTTTGCATTATATCAGAGCTGTACTATTATTATCATTAGTGCAGATTGCAAACAACAAAACACCCCTTCCTTGGCCTCACCCAATCTTACAGTGGCTGCTAAAAACTAAAACTGCCAAAGGCCCTCTTTAGAACAGATAGGTTTGGTCCATCAATACCAGGCTATTCCAGAAACATTTTCATAAAAATTATATTCCTCTTCCGCTAAAACACCCTACTAAATAGGCAAAATCCTATATATATATATATATATATATATATATATATATATATATATATATATATATATATATATATATATATATATCGTATATATATATCGTGTAACCCTTCAATAAATTGCTAATGTTAGCATTCATTAGCTTTGTGGCTAACACCGTTGTTTGATACACATTACACAAGACGATATGAATTTATTCTAAAATATCTGGAGGATTGAGGATGAGTGTCACGGCTCAATGGGAATGAAGCTGCTCTGTAGTTTGGTGGTACAGCAGCAGATACTTTTGTATCTACTGGCAGATTGCGGCAGGGTGAATAGACTGTGACTAGGGGCGGGTGTCTTTTCTTGTATGTTGTACATAATATGTATGCTCAACGTATGTGTGTGTGTGTGTGTATACATGTTGATTTACCTTTAAGTATGGCCTGACATGTCTCTAGATTTGAACTATCCATTGTTATTTTAGTTGCTGATAGAACAGGAAGGACTTTAAACCCCGGAACAAAGCAGTACAACATTGAACTATAACTGAATAGTGCTGACTTGCTTGAAAATGAGGCTGCCCTTGGAGGTTGTCAAGGACGCATGTTATTACTTCAACAAAGCTTGACAACTGTAAGCATCCATCTCTTACTGCGGAGCGAGGAAAATGCAAAGATATTTCTTAGATACACTTTGAGAGAGGGTATAGATGCACAGACGTGGCATAGGAAAAGGCTTTACCCAAGGTATTCACCATCAATTCTAAAAAAGGTGAGAATATTGCAAGAGGTTGTGCTATTAATGGCAGTCTGGCAGGCGAACTACAAATTGGATCTCGGCATATGAATGCATGAAAGATATTTAGACGACAGGTGGAAACAACATCCCCCAGATCTCTTCACAATACAGATAGAAAAACACCTGTTGATGCCAGGTGCCAGATACCCAGCAGCTGGAAGAAGGCAGGATAAGAGCCAATGACTCGAGGGCATGGTTTAAGTACAGGGGGAACATATGACGTACATTTGTGTTAGGAATTGGAATAATGAGAACTCATTGGTTGATTAGATTGTTGCTAATTTTTTTTTCATGAATTTCAAGCTGTCACGGTGAAGGAACAAATAAAGAAAGAGAAGCCCTTGCTAATAGCATCGCTGTACAGCCCTGTGTAAGTCATAGGTTTTGGACAAATCCAGTGGACTTCCATAATCCTTTTCTTACTCACAGCTGGGCAAACCTCAAGAGTACAGTTAAAAAAAATAAAAAATATAAAATACCCTTTAAAGATTGTCCCTCTAATCCTCATATCCTGTCCTATTACTGTTGCTTGTTTGGGGGGATTTCTGGTTTGTTCAAGGTTGTTTTGTGTGTCTGTATCTCTGTGTGTGTCCTATTTGTATCCGACCCTTAAGTGCTTGACATCATTTTGAAGAGAGCTCCACGCCGCTGTATCTTAAAAAATGTGTTTAACTGCGAATTGAGATATGCTAATAGCTGAATATGGGGTGGGGGACAATGTTATCAAAGTATTATGTATCTAAATCACACAAATTGTTCATTATTCCAAAGCCTGCTCTGTGCAATCACCAGCAGACAGATGGATTAAATTAGACTCTTAATGATGCCTCCAACGTGTATTAATTATGTTATAACAAGGCTTTGTGTGCCTTCAAGTGCAGTGGAATGACTGAGAATAACATTTGAGCCTTTCAATTAGCAGCTGAAGAAAAGAGGCATTCAATGTCACAACACTGCTGTGCACCGGGGCCGCGTGAGGCCACGGTTCATTTGCATTTGGAATACCAATGTTACCGTATCTGTTCGCGACACAACCCCTATACGTTACACGTTGTGGACCAAATTAAGTCATTTTGTATCGTGCAAAAGATGAAAAAATCCACTTGTTCCATGTGATCCAATAGACAATTTTCATCTCGTCTAAAGTGGGACAGCAATAACTGGAGAGTGGATCACCACCTTCTTCTGTCGCCAGGCAAATTTGGGCTTGGCAAGACTTCAGTTTGCGTTTTTGCTCACTAACGCAACGCCACTCTCATTTCCTAAATCATTTAAAGGCTTCTTCCCAGGACTGTGTCGGTGGCCATGTTCTAATCCCTTGACCCTCCTCTGGAATATTGATTTTCCTTGACTCTCAGTCTAAACTGGGATAACTCTCCCTGGCTTGTTTTGTTTGTATCCTATGGGCACATTTTCTCTTTTTCTGCTCCCCCTATCTGAGTATGTACAATCACTGAGTGTGAAATAATTGTATTGTATCGCATGCAATCTAATATAGCATGGAAAATTAATTAGGGTTTATCATCATTACGTTCATTTTGAATCTGAAACAGCCTGTAATAACAACCACTGGTACAATAAAGACAAGTTCACCTGCAGTGTGTGGGCTCACTTATCCGGCCCTGTCGTTCATTCACTTCTGTTCCATTGCATTTGAGAACTTTAACTCACGAAATGTCACAGCCTCTACCAATAGCAAAGACATGAGATAACCAGACATTTTAAAGCAACACTTTCTATGGAAAGATAGTTGATAGTGGAGTCCCATTCCATCCACCCATAACCATTTATCTTTTCCAGGGTTGTATGAGGTTGAAGTCAAGCAAAGCTAACATTCGGTGAGTGTAGGGAAGTACACCAGTCTCATGCCCAGATCCTCAAATACCAGTCAAAATCAAACACCAAATCGGGTCTTTGGCATCAGACCTGAATCATTAACCCAAAGCGCTGGTATTCAACAATCAATATCTTGCTCCAGAATCATTTTAAAAGTTATATAGTGTTGCTTTTAATGCGCAACCATGGCGTGTAATCCGTTGGATATTTTAAAGGAGAGTTCTCCTAACCCTAAGCAAGAGGTTTTTTGTGCCTAAACCTAACAAGGGCATGAGCACACCGTTTTAACATCATAAGATTAAAAACTTGACTGACAAGAATGTAAAGTTGCAACATTAATAAACTTAAAGGAGGAATAGTATGCTCATTTTCATTTCACTATTGTATTAATGCAGAAAATGTCACGTCATCTCACTTTTACTCAACCCAGTGTGTACAGTCTACTTAGTACTACACTCAGCAAAGGTCATGTATGCACACGGAGCCATGGTGCTGATATACTCTCCAAGTATAAAGATGACTCAAGATTTTACAGTTACAGTTTCCTCAAGTTGTTTATTTCCCGCTAGGCATTCTCCAACAAAGTGTTGAAGCAGTTTTCTCATTAATCTCAACGTATTGGCTTGTTATCTTAATGACTGCTTAATTAGTCGTTGCTGTAATTGTAGATTGCGCCAACAAGGCTCCTATAGACTGAGGCAGAGTTCAAAAAGTACATCGGCTGTGGCTCAGGGGTAGAGCCAGCGTCTTGTTGTCGGAAGGTCCATGTCCAAGTGTCCTTGGGCAAGATACTGAACCCCAAACTGCTAATGACATGCTGGTCGGCACCTTGCATAGCAGCCACCACCACGTATTAATGAATTACTGCAAGTCACTTGGGACAAAAGTGTCTGCTAAATGCCCTAAAATGTTAATGTAATCATGTAATGTAATGTAATGTATTCAACATACATTAAAAAAAAAACTGTATGATGTATGAATGCATGAATAAAAGGTTGGCTTTCCTTGTTATATGTAAAAAGTAAAACAAGATGATATCAATGGCTCCAATTAAAGTCCTCCTTCCGTGATAATTCAGAGAACTCAACACTTTCTCACAACTTTCAATGAAACACTGCTTTTGGATGAAAAAGATCTTGCTGCTAAATTGAAAACAGTTAAATCACATTATATCTGGGGGGCAGTGAGACACACTATCAGTTGGATCCTGCTTTAAAAACAAGCAGACGTGGCTTAATTGCAGATATAGTTCAAACAACCCAAAAAAAAGAGGCCCCGTTTCTTCTCTTGCTCGGGGTCCAATTTGTTGCTGACAAAGGCTGCATTCGTTTTTTTGAAACAGCATTCTGACAATCGCAAACAAACAGGGAAGTGTTGCAGTAAAGCAAAAACAAGCCAAATTCAGTGCTTTTGCTATTACGCTGCAGGTGATGTTGTTTCAAAGGTGCTTTCTTCACTAGGTTGGATGCTTTGAACCATTTTGAGGTGAGCTTTTCTACCAAATAACTAACAATTTTGAAAATATGAATTGACATCTTTGTGTTTTAACCATACCTGTGGCAGGGCTCTATGGATGGAAAAGTAGACTGATATATCTCAACTGGGTGAATTAGGAGCACCTATGCATGGTCCCCAGTGATGATTCCCTGGTCATGCACCATCTGAAGCTCTGTAGCACCACATGTGAATTACAATTTGTAGATATTCAGATATTAATATATCAGCTGATATCATTTTTTTGCAGACAGCATTGAGAGGCTTCTTCTTTTGGTTGTTTTTACAACAAAGTTTAAAGAAACGACATGTTTTGAATGATACTGATATGTTTTATAGTCAACAGAGGCAAGGCTAATCCGAGGCCTCTTCCATTGTAAAATTCCCAGCTGTCCTATTTAGTTATTTTATATTTTTTTCACAGTAATTAATTATGATGCACAAGTTTGGAAGTGAAAACTTTTGCTGAGGGCCAAACTGATTCTTTTGCAGTGCAAGATTTCACCCATGGGCCACAATTTGCTTATCAGCGCCGTAGAATGAATCACAACTCCTGCATGGATCCACTAAGTTTAGCTTTTATATCACTTTGGAGGAATCTCTCGCATCATATACTGGGTTTTGGCATCACGCTGTAGCAACCTTTTTATTTTGACACCATTCTAGCTGCATTGCTTGGGTGTGAGGATTGAATTTAAACACGTTTCTTGACATTTACATCCGTTAAGCATCTCCTTCCTCACGTTTTTACGTGCATTTCATTGCCTTTAATTTGTCTGCCTCCGTCTTTCCAAATGTGCATCTCTCCCCCGCCGTGACCCCCACACCTTTGTTATCTTACAACACCTCTCTCTCTCTCTCTGTCTATCTCTCTCTCTCTCGACTTCCGTAATTTCTTCCCCGTCTCCCCCCCTGCTCGCCTTGTCATTTTCGTTTCCTCTGTGCCTCAGTTTCTGGCCCCCCTCCCCTCCCCTCGCCTTGGCCTCATTCGCCCCCTGCTTCATTTAGAGACTTGGTGTGGCTCTGATTTCTTTAAATAGCTTGCGTTGCCTCCAGCAGGCAGAAGCTGCAGTCTGCTTCTGCTAATAAATGACAGCAAGCAAATGTGAACGCCGAATCCATCGCGCACACACAAACCCACATATGGTAGGTGCACTGCATCATATCTCACAACACGTGAGCGCTGCTCGCGCAGAGTGGTGACATGATGTGACATGTTTTTGCTCCGGAGACATTCATAGAAAGACAGTTTGGCTGCTGAATCCAGTCCATCTCATGCCGAAATCTATTCCATTCTGCTCTTTTTCTTTTCAGCCAGTGTGAAAATAAGTCACAATAATGGATTGCAAAGTCCTCGTAATTTTGCACATTACTTCTGAGTCATTGCCTTGCATAAAGAATGCATGCTAATGCACTTTTTTGGTTAATTCACCACAAAGGATTAAAAAATGTTCCACTGTTATGAATCAGCACCGAGCGATGCACGTATTCTTAGCATACTGTGTGCATATTCTCTCATCGGGAGTCTCGAAATGAAACCTAAAGTGGAGGTGGAGGGGGCGACAGTGAAGTAATCGCTATGTCTTCATTCATTGTCTGTCTGGAGCTCTGCTTTGTCCAAAATTGTGTTATCATATTTGGGGCTCTGCTATGTCCCCTGAATATCAGATTCAATTTATCTTAAATAATCTGTCTGGCTTGCTTCCTAGATTTTCTCATTGTTTTTTTGTTTTTTTTTTATCTTTGGAGAGAGCCCTGGATTTGGATATGAACAAGGTGTAGCATTAGCACAAGCATTGTGCCTGATGTTTTTCATACATATTAAATGATGTGTGTACACGGAAGTAATAGGTTTTGTTATGTGATGTCAAAATGAAAACAATTACCTATCTTTTTGTTTTTATCCTATACTTATTCTGTCAGTGAAATTAAGAAAAATGTGCACAGATTGGCAAAACATGCTTATCCACATTTGTTTTTTTGTAATTGTGAGGGTCCAGTCCTCCACTAAACTACATTCATACTTCATTCTAATGGTGGGATGTTGACGATGAGTTCAAGAGTCTCACAGAGGAATCTGAGGAATTAAGCTGCTGTGTGGTACATTAGCAGATACTTCTGTATCTTTTGGCAGATGGCAGCAGGTTAATGTGGTCTCCTTCTCCTTCATTTTTTGTTCTGGACGGTCTTAATCACTCGCTGCAGAGCTTTCTGTCCTGTTTGTAATATTTCCAGTTAGAATGCTTTCTATTTTACTTACTTTCAAAACAGGCAGTGTTATTTAAGATTAAATCATCAACAGATCTGAATTAATAGCAGTTTTTAAATGATGAAGTCTGCACAACTAGCTGCATGGCTAACTGAGCTAACAAGCTTACTGCAGTTGCAGTTATCTGTTGCTCTGCTGATGTGCTGCCCCAAATTTGTTTTGAGTATGACTGACAGGTTGACAGTACTTACATATTGCACCTTTAAGTTACATAAGCAACAGACATACATATGAATACAAGCTAAGCTGTTGTGAGTAATCACCTTATTTTCACCCAAACCATGATCTTTTTCTTAACCTAATGAAGTGGATAGAATGTTGCTGGTACGCTGCAATGGTCATGTTACCGAGGGAATCATTGGCAATCGACCATTTCAGTCACTCAGGTAAGAGGATGTTTTGCTGACGCCTAAAGTTTTGTCATGAAACGTTATACTTCATCTCTACTTCTTTCACTCAACTGCCCTTTAGAGGAAGTCCTGTAGCAAACCGTAAAGGTCACATCTCGTTATACGCTGCTATTCTGCACATCAATCCTCCAACACTGACCAAATCAAAAGAAAGCCCGGGAACATGACCTTGATGCGACTGACCCTGATGTGACTCGGGGTGTCGTTTATTGATCGCACTCACTCTTCATCTATTTGCATTCGTCACTGCTACAGTTTAAAGTGACTCACTGTCGCTTTCTCACCAGAGGAGAATTGGAACTGAAGTGGTTTCCACTTCTGGGGCCAGCTTCTAGATGTTAACATTCAACAGCGACAGTGGGCCTTCAGCAAAGCATAACATTACCTGACATCAGTCGAATGCAGTAGCATGTAAGCCTGCGTATTAATCATCATCCTATACATGTTTTAATATATTATGTTCACTGCAACATGGCCAGCTTGGTCTGTCTTTGAAATATATTAATAGGTGTGAGGCTGGAGTTACTTACATGTTAGGCATATCTATCGGTTAATATCAGGAAAAAAGTAAATTGAAACTGAGCTGAAGAGATTAAACTGAATTCCCGACAGCTTCAGTGCAGCAGCTCTGTGGCTAACCTTTGACCTGGAGCACCAGACTTCATGAGCATGCCTAGAAGCTCAGTAAGTCTACACTACAAACCAATCAATAGTTACATATCTCAAGAACACAGAATCTAAAAATCAAGCATGATCTTTTATCGATTAGAAGTTCGTTACAGCTTGAATCCCAACTCCGGATGGTCTCGGAAGTGTTGCAGCATAAGGAAACGCTGAACTCCCTGAGTTCTAACAGCACTATGCTATAAATGCAAGCTGATACATAAAAATCAAGACGTGTTCATTTAGCCGCTGCACTTGAAGTAGCATACGGTCTCATTGCTTTTGGCAGGACACTACATTTGCTTGTCTCCCTGCAACCGCATGCCGCAATTCTTTTGGTGTGAAATTACATGCTGACAGTTCCCCTGATGACCTCCGATCGCTGAAACTGAGAAGAGGAGGGAGGGGGGGTGGAGAACGGATACATAACAATGGCGAGACAGAAGGCTCTCAGAGTGACCAGCCAGGCGTGGGTCCCGGACATCAGTCACCATAAGCAT
The DNA here is from genome assembly GCA_963678695.2 of Diplodus puntazzo. NCBI lineage: Eukaryota > Metazoa > Chordata > Actinopteri > Spariformes > Sparidae > Diplodus > Diplodus puntazzo. Next base: position 11,970,186 of record OZ023178.1, read on the forward strand.
CGCCTTCAGCAGGGACCCCGATAAGTCACGGCGCCTGCTCTCAATCCAAATAGGTAAGTATGGATTTGATGGCGAGTAGTAAGGTTGGTGACAAGGATGTATATTAAGGCCGGTGCCTTCACTGCCCATCAGTCGCTTTCGAAGCAGTATTTATAGGATCACAACTGCCTGTAAAGCAAAGACTCTATCCCAAAAAATGTTGTTCTGCTTTTACTTTGACCAGCTTCAGAATTCAACAAAGAATGTTTTCATGAGTCACGTTTCCAAAGTAAAACTAGCAATTGTGTGCACTTTCAAAGCCAGGCAAGCACTGCTTTTTAGATTTAAAACAAATTGTAATAAATACTGTGGCTCAAACAGAATAGGAATAACTCTGTCAATGGTCTGCAAATTGTTTTGTCAGCATCCAGGACAGAAGTGATCTGTAGGTAATGCATTTCTAATTGAGTTGCAGTCTATTTTTTTAGGATTTTTGCATTTATTTGGCAGCCACTTTTATCAAATCCCCGGCAGCTGTTGACCCAGTATTGTGGTTCTCTGTCTGACAACCTCTGACAGATGCTAATTTGTTATATTTTTTTTTCTTCCCCCTACAAACAGCGTCACCTGGAGGCATGATTGAATCCGTGGCTTTTCAATCCTTTCTGTCAGCAGGGGCAGTTCTAGATTGAAAGGGTTGAGTGTCTGGTGGGAAGGTTACTAAGCAATGGATTTATGTATGCAATCTATGGTGTGTCAAACATTGATTTTATTTTTTGTTATTCATACTCTCCAACAGGAATCAATTCAACGACAAGATCAGGCAAACAGTTACTGTTTTCAGTGTCTGGCATCAGTGTCACTGCCTAGATTGATGGAAAGAAATGTGAATGCAGGAATGTAAATTGGGGGGCATATCCCCAATATTCAATTGTCACAGCTTTTTTACAGTGTTATGAAAATGATAATATTATGAATGGTTATTGTCTGAGCAATGTTATGCTAAATTATTTCCAAAACAATAACTAGCTCACATATATTTTCTGGCATTAACTAGCAATCAGCCCAGATATCCCAAGTATTGCCCCTTGCAAGCATTTGCTAGCTATCAGCTCATATAACCTGAGTATGTTCCCCTTGCTATTTTTAAGTCACAATCTGGTAATCCTCCCATTATTCATTGGATTAGGGTTAGGGCAAGGTAAGGTACAGTGAAATATGTAACATTTTGTACACATACTTCCTCTCACACGTAAAAAGTTAAAATTAGCAAACTTTTTTAGTTTTCACTATTGTCCTGTGATTGTCATTTGTGGGCAGAGAGGCTGAAAAAGTCCAATAGTTTGATAGTTCCTATTTCATGACAAAGCCAAATTGTTAACAAAACGGCATGTGTGATCAAAACCAGCCAGAGATATTATTAATTCACCAGAATATAAACCCTGGTCATGCAATCTGCTCTTTCCTCAATGGCGATGATACACTTTGTTTTTTATGTACATTGAAGACATGAGGGATGGTTTTGTTAGACTGTGGCTGGTTACCTCTTTTTTTCCTGTCTCAATGATAAGCTCAGTTATCTAGTTTCAGGCTAATATTTCATAGTCTAGCATACAGACATGATTGGTATCAATCTCGTCCAACTCTCTGAAATTAAGCAAATTGGAGTACTTCCCAAAATGTCAAACTCTTCCTTTAAACTGAAGTTCAGACCAGTGCGTTCTAAAACATCCAAGGCATTTTGGGTTTCAGAATTATAGTTCAGAAGATCTTTAAGTCTAGCTTGTGTAGTAGATAAATGTTTGATAAGGCTGATCAGCTGCCAGAAATGCTTCATGACTGGATTTTTTAACTACTGTAAGGTATGAAAGCAGAAACCCTTAATTCCAGTGGCTTGATGGTAGTTTAAACAGCAGAAATATGCTGTTGGGAAAAAAAAAATAATGGCGTACAATGTTGCTCTGTGCTAGTGTTTAACTATGAATGATCCTGAACAAGACCGTAAAAAAATGTTCATGTCATAGGTAACTTCCATATTGATATACAAAAACATGTTATATCACATTCACATTACACATTTAAAACCTAGTTTGTATCCCGGTAGGTGGAAGCAGCTCGAGGAAACATTTGTGAGTGTGAAACAAGCAGATATTTCATGGTATGAGGTGACCCTGATGGCGATTTTTTCAAGGAGACTTCAGGACAATTTCCTGTTGCATTTGTGTCAAAACATGATCTTTTCCTAACCCTACCCAAGTGTCTTTGGTTTTTTTTTTGTGCCTAAACCTAACCAGAGCCTAAGCACAGCGCTGAAAATTGAAAATTGAACCTAAAGAAAAAAAACGGTCAAGTTCCGCATACCCGTGGTCTGCAGAAATTTATATTGCCAACATCCAATCTGTCAATTAGGTTGGTCTTAACTTTGAGGGCTGAAACAGGAAAAGCAACCACTGGTAAAAGAGATCAAAACTTTCACAGGTCTTGCTGACAGCCATCGCTTCGTTAGCTAATGATGTTAACAGCTATATGTGAAACTTATTAATGTGAAGGATTTCATGTTCTAACAGAGGATATTTAAAGATAAAACAGGTCTACCAACTGATGCATGAAGACGCATGCATATTTCCATCATCTACACATGTCAGTCAAGGTTATCTAGATGTTTAGATTGTCAACCATACAGTTTGCTTGCTGTGCATGGATCCAACGCCTTCCAGCCGGTGACACTGTTGGCCTGATAAACTACATCTGTATCACCCCAGGCACTGTAATCTTGCGAGGAACTCCTTGTCAATTCACATAAATCATTTACCTGCTGGAATTCCAGCCGTATAGATTTTCTTATCAACACAGTAAGAAACCACACAATGAAGTTACAGCTAATCCACTGTGCACTTTGACCCTTTTAAGATATAGTCAAGTATATTATGAACAGCAATATACTCTGTATGAAAAATGCATACATTGCTTATGTTTTACACCCTTTTTAAACTCTTAAGACTGTATTAAAAAACACACGGCATCAGCGAAAACAGACTCCCCAATTTGTTAAGTATTCCACTGGCTCGAGGCAAGTTAAAAAATGCATATATCTGAACAGAATAAACACGTCAGGCAGCCTGTGCTGTGCTTCGTTCAATGAAATTTTCATGCTGGATTCACTGCTGGCAAGCGTGGCTTACCAGCACTCCCATTTTTGTTCCAGGTTTGTTCCTTGGAGGACGGCAGGTTGCGCATGGCCGAGATAAAGTCACTTATTCTGACAGAATCGCACGTCTCTTGCAGGGCAGAGGTGCAGAAATGGAAAGCAAGGTTCTGCCATCATGATAAATTACATTAAATATTTGCTCTGAGTCCACAAGTTCTGGCCATTTGACACATTATCCAACATCTCTTTAATTATTTCTACATTTCCTCAGGGTAGGTCAGAGGTTCTGACTGCGGACCACCGGCCCAGCTCTCAACTTATAAGCAGTCATCAGCATTTGCACAAAATAGAAATTATGCATGTGGTCACCCAGTCTTTTGATATAATTCCAGGGTTTCCCCCAGTGCCCGCCAGGTTTAAATTTCCCACCGCCAGGCTGAGCATCGTTTATTTATAAAAATGCCGACATCTTATGGTCAACACGTGAACAAATGGCGGGTCTGAGTTCAGGTGTATTTTCACATCCCACAAACCACTGCTACTGTCACTACACGCTAACTAGGCTACTTGTGATTGAGCATAACGGGATGCCACAAAAACAAAGCCAAAAATGCTTTTTTTTCTCTTCCAGGTGTGCAGCGGCGCAACATTGGCTTACTCCCGGGTTGATGAGTCAGCTAGCATGAATGTTAGCTCGTCGTCCGCTGCAGTGGCATAGTAGCCTTCTCCGTGCCGCGATGGGAAACACAGAACCAGCAGATTTAATCAAAATTAGTTTGTACAGCAGGTAACTGTACCTGACCAGTTATGGTAAGTTTTATGTTGTTTGTTTTGAAATACGTGAAGATATTAACAATAATAAGCGCGCTAATTTCACAGTGGTTTAGTCTTCGTCTTCAGGGTTTTATGGCAGCTGGCATCCAAAAGTTGCATTGCTGCCATCTATGGGACTAGCATCTTAGTGCACTATATCCTGCTATATAGACCAGTGTCTTTTAAGAATTTGAAAAACCAACGTTTTCCCCTCTTGCATGACCCTACTTCTAAAATACTTTTCAGAGACACTTCTTCCAAGCCAATTTCTTGCAATTCTCTGAGCAGATCTTGTCTTTGGCGGTTATAGTTTCTACAAGAAATCAAAGCATGTTGCGCTGTCTCAGGTTCCTGGCATGAACACAAGCCATAGAGCTTTTATTGAAGCTCCTTGCACTACTTATAGGCAAGATGTACTAAACGCTCATGTTGAGTCCACATTCTTAGCAGTGACTCACCATGGAGTGAGTCGCTGCTAAGAATGTTGAAAAATGAGCAACGAACAAGAGAAAATCGGGAAAATGAAGACTTGGTGCCCAAAAGAAAAGCAACGTCAGTAATCTGGAATTATTTCGGCTACAAGAAGGATGATATTGACCAAACATGTGTTCAGTGTCGACAGTGCCTTGCATCTGTTGCCACAACAAGATGTAACACAACTAATGTGTGTGACCATTTATGTCGGTACCACACAGCAGAGTCCTGCATGGGTCTTATTTTGCAAGCCCGCACCTGCCCGTACCCACCATACTTAAAACTGCATCCGACCTGTTTTCTGACAGTAGCACAAATTATATTCCGCACCCAAGCCGACCCGCTATAAATTGTTACCGACGCCCAACCCTCACCCGAAGGAAAATTAGACGGACGCAATTTTTAAAAAATTCCTGTATTTTTTCATATCACAATATTCAGGGTTAAAAAAAATCGCAATGTCAGTTTTTTCCAAAATCGTGCAGCCTTATATGGAACCACTCTAAACTCTACTACGTCATGAATTTGTTACCTATAAGGCACTGCCATCAGTCAGTTGCTGGCCTGTGTCAGGCCCCTGTCATAAAAAAAACATGCTTGCCGGTGGGCCGCCCTTCCAACCTACCACTGGGCTTAGCAAGTTTTCTGGGGGAAACCCTGAGTTCCTATTTTCTGAAACATGATAATTAGTGTATAGTTGTACAGACTGCACCAGTCATTTCTAGAAGCTGCCTGTCCAGATGCACACTGTGCATCACAGGCACTGTGCTGTTCTTTATGGCCATAAGCACAATTTTTACAGCGTACACGCATTTTCTTTTTCTCTTTTTTTGTGTGTGAAATTATCCCCTCCAGATTGCCTCTAATTTAAAGCCACTCTTTGGCTACATAAACTCACTTAGATTCTTAAAGAGTCGAGCAAAACTTGTAAATGTAAGCATTTTCCTTTCCTTCCATAGCCATAACCATAATTTAAACAAATATACTGTAAAAGAGCAACAAAATACACCCCAAAACAACAGGGGTGGACTCACACAAGAGTGGCATCAAAGCCATCAAATCAACAAAGAAAAATGATTGGGCCTACAGTGATTTTAAAGATCATGACAAATCATATTAAAATGGTTCAGAAAGTTGAGCAAGGTTGTTGTTGGACTAATTTTCTCATGATTGTATTTTTTATTTTTTTTCACCATTTTGTTGTGTGCAAACTCAGTGGTAAAATGTAGTATAAAATACCCATAGTAAGTAGATAATGACTAATGGTAATTGATAATAACTGTTACAATGATAAAGCAAGAACTGAGGGGTAATCAAGTGTGAAGGAGATGCTGAAATATACTCTTCAGCACCAGCTGACTGAAGTTTTCATCTACTTAAAGCTACTGTTTATGATGATGTGAAATGTGAAAATGTAACCACAAATATAAGAATTAAATCATATAACAAAATATGCAACACTTTTATTATGTTCAAATGCAGTGCAAAGAGTGATCAGATATAATGGGAAATATCAAGAAGTGGACTAATTATCAAAGAGCCTGAAGGCCAGAGTTTCTAAGAGCCAATCATATAGATAGAGGAAAAGCACCTGTTAAAAAATACAAACAAATTGAGGCGAACAGCTACTTGTGTACGAACAGTTCTGCACGGATGCGAAGATGCTGATGTGACATAGGCCGAGCTACATGCAGGTGCAGAAGGAAGAATGGGGATTTTCCATAGAAAAATAGCAGTGTCAGCAGAAATAAAGAAGAACAGGGATTGGTTGAGGCCATGAAGCCTTGCAAGACACTCCCAGTTTTGTGTTTAAAAAAAGGATGCTCAATGCTTCGACCCTTGGGCCAGTTTGTTTTGGTCACAGATTTTGTCTGTTTCTGTTGTCTTTTTTTGCCAGCAAATAAAGTTCTACTGCACTCAGCCTTGAGGACTCCTGGTGACTTTTTTGATCTTTGAAAACTTTTGGGCCAACAGAGAAAAGTGAAGTCGATTTATGACAAAAACAAGCATCAAGATTCTCCATTAAGTAAGTCTACAACAGTGTAGAACAGTGGTCCTCAATAGGCAGCCCCCGAGCCGCATCCGGCCCACCAGCCTCCTACTTGTGGCCCCCCGAACTGTTATTCCTTCACCATGAGTTTTGGTTGGGTCAGCACGTGTATACCAGGACTTGTCTCCATGCCAACGATACACAGACAGCTAGACTGCACGAAAATGGCGTGTTCCAAGTTCACTGCTAAAAGAAAATGGACAGTGAAAATCGGCAATTCGATGAAGAATGGACTGTAAAATGTGCATTAATTCTCCCTCCAACCAGCACAAGACACATGTGCCAGGAGACTATAGCTGTGATGAAGATTTCCAATTTGAAACGGCATTAGGAGACATTTCCTCAAAATTCAGAGCTAAGAACAACAAAAATAAATGCACTGAAATGGTCAAGCTGCAAGCAGGATTCTTGTCACATCAACAGGGTGCTCACTTAAAAAATGAATTAAAAGGACATTTTGTTTTGAATATATATATATATATATTAGGGCTGTAATCTCCAACTGGTCGATTTATTGTTGATACGTTCTGGCTCGACCAAAGTTCTGATTGGTCGATCTTTGGCATGTTAATTACATGCTACTATGGCAGTGCGTAAACTTCATCGTTGACTTCATCAGGAGGAGAACCAAGTGCTAATGGGGGTGTTTTCAGAGCACCTCCGTTTCACAGGTAACAGTGTGTCTTCAGAACACCCTCCTTGTTTTCACTATTTTGGATTAGCCCAACCAAGAACGTACTAGAAGGCCTATATATATATATATATGTATATATATATATATATATATATATATATATATATATATATATATATGTATATATATATATATATATATATATATATATATATATATATATGTATATATATATATATATATATATATGTATATATATATATATATATATATATATATATATATATATATATATATGTATATATATATATATGTATATATATATATATATATATATATATATATATATATATATATATATATATATATATATATTGTGCGTGGGCAGTGGTGGGGCATTTTTCGGCTCTGTTGCTGTTGTCTGTTCTCCGCCATTGTTTACAGTTTAGGCATGAAAGTATCTGACCAGGTAAGAGAAGGCACTGCGCGGAGGAGGGGCACTGCCCAGTACGCGCTGCGTGAGGGAGGAGGGCTGCCAGCAGTGTATGCAAGAGAGTGACTGACACTTTTCAGACACTCCCCTCGGCTCTAATTGGTTGAATTGAGCCAGGAGCGGTGGATTCTTGCAAATCAAATTATGGCCACTGGGTGGAGCCACAGACAGTGGATTTTTAAACAGCTGACCTGTGTCTTATTCTACTGTCAGATCATCATGACAATGTTAGCAAATATAACAAAAAAAATGTTACAGACTACAGCTGTAATGGCTCTCCTTTACTTGTGTTTTGGCCACATATTGTTTAATGTATCTTTAGTTTGTCAATTCCCTGCTATTTAGCCATTGTCAGATAGTCTCTGATATAGTTAGCAAAAAATACCTGACAGTTATACTCAAGTACAGTGAAGTCAATTTATAAATCACCACTGGACAAAGACTTTTAGGATGAGAGCGCCCAACGACAGCACACCACACTACTATAACTCATATTATAATGTGTCTGAATATTTGTTGATGGATAACACTTGTTCACTGATTACTGTTTAACCATGGTGGCTTTCAAAATCAATTCTACAACCAAATAATCTGTCATTATCGGTTTAGTCTGGAGACATGTGTTAGCTCTTCACAAGATAATACAGTAGGGTCAGCAATATAATTAACCAGCTAATGCAATTGTATTGTTTGCATCAGTTTCAATCCCAACTAACAAAGTAAAGTCATTTCTGGTTGAGTCTGACTCACCTCACTGTAGGTTACATCCTCTGCTATCTAAATGACATGCTGCACATAAGAGCAGGGAGAGGAAGTACGAGGCTGTTATTAAAACCATAGTGTGTGTAAGTGTGTGTGTGTGCGTAGCCTGGATCTAATATGGAAAGTGATGAGCAGATGTGTTTCCTAATGACGGTCTGACGTCTAATCCCACACAACGCGGGCAATAACTAGCAGGTTATTTAACAGAACCACAGCGATATAGCTGCTATTAAGGGAGAAGATTGAGGTGCTAACTTTATTTCAATTACAAATAGTAATTTAATATCAAAGCATAATTACAGCGATTTCACACTTCACCTCCGATCCTCCATTCAATGATACTTTTTCCATTTACATCACCCTGTCTCAACACTCCTGGATTTCTCCGTGCACTTAGTCAAGGTCCCGACACAGCTGAGGAACCTTGGCTTATCCCTAGCATGGGCAAAGTAGCCTGAAGTGTTTGTTTTTTTTGTTTTTTTTTCCAACACACACACACACACACACACACACACACACACACACACACACACACACACACACACACACACACACACACACACAGCATAATGTATTACCTGGTAGCTCCAATATGAAATAAATGTGTCGCTGGGTAAAGGAAAAAAAGGTACTTTCAAAAGATAAATCACCAAAAGGTCATAATTATTTAATCAACAAACTGAAATCACTGCCTCACTATATTGATATGTATGATTCCAGTCATATGGTCAATCTGCCCTGCTGTTCATGAGTTGCGGTGTTGAATAATGGCAAGAAAACAATACAGTATGAGGTCAAGGTGACGGTTGACCTTTTGATCTTAAATTTGATCAATGGGAAATAAAGGCGACTAAGTACCATGTATGAGCTACTTGCTCACAAAAGCTAGTGGCTATAAAAATTGTGTTCATTCTTGAACCCCTTGAAACTCAAGCCCAATAAGCCTTCAGTTTTGACATAGTATTTCACTTGGGCTTGTAGGAACACATTTCAGTTTGATTATACCCTGTAGAGGCATTTGTTTATTGTCCAAGTAGCTGACATTGGGCGTCCCCTCTAGATGTAAATGTTTTTTTGTTTATATGTTTATGTAGGTTGGGCTGGCCTGTAAGCATTTTACTGCCAATACCACCAATATTCAACACAAATAATTATATAGATAATTATATATAATTATATAAAGAAATTATAAATTTCAACATGTCACTGGCTAGCTCGGTCAACAGTTGAGAGGGATTAATAAGAAAGGCTTTCTCATTGGTATTATGCATAACTGAAAAACAAGTGTTTGGATATTGACGGTTTCCCCTTGGTTAAGCACTGTATTTCCAATCAGATTACACCTCTAGCCAATGATGCCAGCAAATCAGTTCCACAACCATTAAATTAGGCTTAATCCTGTCCGTCGAGCACTGATAACAGAGCCACATGCGCCATTAGGATTCCAAGTATTGAGCTGGTCAGATCAAAACCCCACACAAATAAACACAGCTATGAAGAAAAGCATCACCCTGCTGTATTCACACCGGAGGCTCAATTCCCAACGCATCTCATTCTCTGCTTGACTGTTCATATTTGCTTTAAGATGTCACCCCATACCTGGCACCAACACAAACTGACAGCCAAGCTCAAAAAGATGCATGTGTGCACAGCAACAAAAAAAACAAAAACAAAAAAAAAACAAATGTCACTTTCATTTTGGTTGCTGCGCTTCTCCTGCTCTCCTGTTGTAACACACTTGTCATGACTAAATTGAGGAATCTCCCTGAATGCCAATCAGCTAGGCTTTTATTTCCATCGATGCCAGACGGTGCTACTTGCTAAATGTTGCACCACGGAGCTGAAGCAGACAAATATGAATTCTAAAACAAAATAGAACAAACCCCAAAGAAAGAAAATCCATCAGAGAAACAAACAATAAGCACTTCCTCTTCTGTTACAAAGACCCCCTGCAAAGTTTTTGTTCAGCTGTTGCTGTTGCGAACATCCTGTTTGACTGCAGAACACTCAGGCCTCAGATTCTAGGCACACGACTAAATAGGCTTTAAAACCGATGCAAAGGCTAAGATGGCGTGTAATAATAATAGTAATAATAATAATGATGATGATAATAATAATAATAATAATAATAATAATAATAATAATAATAATAATAATAATAATAATAATAACTACCTGAAACATTCTCACATACATATTAACCTTCCATCAGAAAACCACCACTTGTGGCAGCAGTTCAGAGAATAGAAGGGGAGATGCGAATAGCTGCACATTTTTGTTTTTCTCTAGGTAACTGATTGGGGCCTGTAAGCGTGGATATCAAGCACATATCCTTCCATTTAGTCCTCAAATGCTGCCCTAGACCAGTGGTTTTCTAAATATTACACATCAAGGATTTCTAAACTGAAACAAATTAGACCACTGACCCCCATTTTATAAGATTTTGTATCATGACCCCCCACCTGATTGGAATTTTGCATGGCAGAAACGGTGTAAAACCCACAACCAAAATAAACATACATTCTGACCATGTTGTTCTAGAAGAGGATCGCCCGAAGCATGGAGACTTTGTGTGATCGCAACCAAATGGATGGATGGAGACATTCTTCAATGGAAGTCCTGTTGTTGCAAACATTAACTCACGTTACCGATCAGCTGTTTCCGCCCAATAAGAAAAGATGGAAAAAAACAGACATCAGATTATCCCTCCATAGAGGTCCAATGTAACCATCCTCAATACAAAACATGAAACAAACGTAAATATCACATGTCCACTGTGTTTATACATTGTTTTTTCCACCATATGAGTTTTGACTTGGGCTCTTTAAGAATGCCACCTTGTTCTGCCCTAGTCTTTTTCAAAGGTACAATGGCTTTCCATATGAAAAGTTGTATAGTCTTTTATGATCGTTGATGACCACATCAAGGTAGTTTTTCTGATGTTCTTGAAATTGATTTAACATTTGTGATACACTTAGATAGAAAACGTGGCTACTGTCTGTTTATCCGCCAACCCACTGTGGCACCAAGCTTCCATCAACACCAATACCTCAATAATGAACAAATTATTTCCACTGTGCTTGATTTGCTGAATAGGCTTGTGGTCCGGCAGCTCCCCTGGTGTGGGAAATTGTCTCAACATCCATGCATACGCAGGACCTGAGTAAAATTACAAATTAATTTAATTTAATGTTGGTGGTTTTATAAATGACCAACCATTTGTCTGGCAGTAGAGTGCATTAGGGAAAATGCTATCAATAGCAAAGAAGTCAACCCCACCCTTTGTCTTAGTTTGGACATCTTCCATTAGAGGAAGTTGCTCACAGCAGCTTCATTAATTGATCTAAAGAGGAAACTCTTCACTTGGAACCTTTAGTGCCATTTAGGAGATCTTCTAATGGTACTATTAGATACTGTGTGATTATGGCCCTTGCTCCCTTGTTGAGTGGACCGTTTAAGATAGAGCATTTGAATAAATACAACTTCTAGCTATAAGGGTGTCAGTGAGATGCTGACATTTTGATCTTTCTTATAAAGTAACATTTATATTTTATGTCAAATCAGAATCCACATTAGATCTAAAGTGCCCACTCGGTCACTGCCTCATGTTCCAACATTCATTTGTACTGAATGAGTCCATAAAGAGAAGCCATAATCCTCTCAGGCCATCTGAAGAGGCCTTCTCATCAAAGGTGATTACGGGACTGGAGGGCTTTTGTCATCATCCCAGCACTTTCCTCATCAGTGGCCCGAGTATAAATATGTCATTCAATCAGAAGATTACTGAGGCTTCATTCGTGTATCTAATGCAACTGACTTAATGTTCTCAGACTGAGGCAGGGAAAATAAAACTCATGGCATTGCCCAAAATCATACAACCAACACTGGACATAAAGCAGACTAATGCAAGTTCTCTATAACATCAATTGATAGTGACTCTTCTTTTACATAACCAACTTTCTGACAGGCTTTAATGCAGAGAGAAAAATGCTGCCATGAACATTGAAAATGTTTATTTTTCTAATCATAGGGTGTTTATTTCCCTCTATTTTTTATTGACGAGATACGAAGCACTTGTTCTGGCCTAAAGGAAGGAGAGAACAGAAGTTCAGAGTAATTGCATGCGCAAAATGATGTTTTCTCTATTAATTGTGTGACTCATGAACAACTCACAAATGTCAGACTAAATGTGTGCAGTTACATTATGCTTTTTTGTATCTCTAGGACTACAATTTATTTTCATCTTAGAGCTGATGCAAACAAGAAACTGCCCCAAGAATCACTCCGACTTAATGCACTGTTTGCTTGGCGACATTACAACAAGAGCATTAGTACTTTATAGGTGCTGGGGTGGAAGGGTGAATCTACCACTGAAGACAGAGTGCTGTGCTTGCACTGTGTTGTGGCAAAACGTAGAAAATTGCTGAATAAAATATGCAATTAAAAGAGACCGGATAAACAACTGAGAGGAGGATGTGAAAGTGTTGTGTGCTTTGCAAGGATTTAAAGCAAGGAAGCCAGATGGGTGTGAAAAATGTAGGATAGGTGTTATACAAAAGAATAGCCCCAGGGCACTCAGTGTGATATGGCATGTATAGTTTGGAAAATATGTGTTTATCCTTGGGAAAATGTGAAAAAGGAAGAGTATGTATAGGTTATGTTTATTGACAAATTTGAGATGTAAATGCAGAAAAGCACCGGGCCAAACACAGTTACTGAGATCAGGACGAGTAAGCAGGGAAAAGCCATTCATCCACTCCCTCTCCGCCTGCGCTACACAGTCTGGATCAATATGAAGGGAGAGCTGCATCAAGCAAAACTAATTGTGGAGGTGGAGGTCGGTCAGTTCACCTATTCTTTAAAGTGCTTTAAAATGTGCAGTGAGTTTTATTCCACAGGGGGGAGACCACCCAAAAACACAATGTGCCGAGTGACTGTTTGATTGCCTATCTGTTGTGCCAGTAAGAAATACAAAAGGACAGTAGAAGTCTTGAGCTGTTAGGCCACAATGATTTAGAAGTTGTTTGACTGTTTAACAGCGGGTGGTGGCTCAGTGGTTGGCGCTGTCAGCTCGCAGGAACCGGTCCTGTCCAATGGCGTTTTTCTGCGGGGAATTTGATTGCTCTCCCAGGACTCCTTCCTTCAATTTAAGGTCAGATTGATTGGAAACTGTTGGGGACAAACGTGAGTCTGGGATGACTTCCTCAAAATGTAAGCTCCTGCCTCAGCAAGGATTTATACGGCAAGCGTCTCCCCAAGCACACCACTGGATGTCAGTATGAGTGTCTTTGGAAGGTGCTGGGTCACCACGATCTTCCACAATAGCTTCGGTGCTCCTTGACACAGATCCCCCAAGTATCTTGATCTCTATAAGCCATTCGGTAACTCCTTGTGTCGTGAAGATTGGGTGGGGATAGACATGAGTCATCATTACTTACATCACACATCATACATACACTCAAACTATTCTGTCATCGCTCTTCTGTTCTTGGGACACCACCCGAAAATTGATCGAGGTCTGCCATCTGTGAGCATCTTCCAATCCCTTCAATATGTCTTGGAGGACACGAGGAGAGTGGAGGTCCCAGAGGGGCCCAAGGCAAAGGATCACAGGTTTATCCTCTGTAAAAATTCTTTCCTTGGCGGCTATAGCCTTTAGCTCAAAATGCATTTATTGACTGAGTAGCACTTACCACCATGTTCAAGGTGTCTCCCTTTCTAACTGTTAATGTTACTCAATTATTTCTTCACATTTGACGTCTGTATTTTACGATCAGGCTTGGGGTAATGTAATACCAGTTGCGAAAGTAATGAATTTATCCACACCACACCATCTCCGCCAGTGTGTTCGAACCAGACTCTACGTCTCCGATCTGGTTATACTCCTGATACTTTGACTTGATCAAAGACAGGGACAGAAGCATAAAAGTCCAGTGCAATGTATGCATTGGGAAACCAAGGGAACCCTCAGCAAAAAAATAGCATGTGTTTTCAAGGATTCATAATTTATGAGATCCCTGTGTCCTAGGCTATCAGCTGAGAAGGTCCAGGCTATTTCAGTGTACTGTATCATTATAAAACTGTAATATAAGTGGATGATTTCAATGCAAATGCAAATGCAAACCTCTGCATGTGAATGCATGAATGGGCCCCATCTGTGCTTCACTCCCACTTGAGCTTCTGTGATTTGATTACACTCTATGACACAATATGACCCCCATTACCCTGATTGCAGTCGTTGTGTAGTGATTTTCGCAAATGTAACGGAAAGCTTTTGTTATCAGTGACGTTTAACAAACCAATATCTTAAGGTAACTTAATACTTTCTAATAAAAGTGACTAGTAATGTGTAATAGATTACATGGTCATGAGTAGTTGACTTCAAATCCATTAAATGATGTTCAAGGGAGCAAGGTGTAGCCTTTTTGGTCAATTGCTTTATTGTGTTATACAGTACACCTTTATGGAAGCATCTGTATTTGATTATTCAGGGATTTCCGTTTTTAAGCCATGTTATGTAGTTTGGCTATCTTGGTCGGAACAACAAGCAATGCACTATATGTAATTTGTGTCCATTTTTCACATCATTCTGGTCAGTTTACTTTGTCTCAAAGCCTATTATCGAGTTACAATTTGACCATCATTTTGTGTCACCAGGACTACTGGGGAACTTGCACTTAACTGTGACAGATTGTTTTATCATCTTGACCAGGCAAAAGCTCACAAAGAAATTGCACTTGAGAGTGCAAACAGAAGTCATCTATCATGACTAAAATATAGTAATATACAGTAGAATACAAACAAGAAGGAGGTGGTGTCTTGTTTTCGGATACTATGATAGATTTCTCTAATTTTCCATCATGCAAGTGTTAATACAGCCCAGTCTTTAGGATAATATGTAAGCAGTTTACATTTCTGCAAACAACAGATTTGTTCAAAAGTGTCTGTGTCATGGGCTGCGTTCTATATTGACAACTATAAGTCTAATAAACGTGTCACATAAAATACACACTACAGGTCAATGACCTGACTTTTAGAAGGGGAGTTTCAACATTTATAAACATGACACCACTGGATTTTGGTGTTGTGGTGATCAAAACAGGCATTTTAAGCCAAAACATGATCTTTTCCTAACCCTAACCATGTGTTTTTGTGCCTGAACCCAACCAGATCATAAAGACAGCTTTATGACAAGATAGATTTAACCGAAACATTGAACTTTAAAGTTGCTACATAAAGACATGAAGTCATTACTTGACATGTTGGAGAAAGTCATGATTTGGAATCAGTTATTTAGATCACCCAACTGGGAAAAAACCTGAAAAACAGAAATGCTAGCTTGCATCCTAATTCAACTCCTAACACTCTGATATTACTTGAGTTTGTAGAGCCCTCTACAGCTTCTTATCAAGTCTAGTGCCTCATCATAGTGGCTTTTGATTTAATCATAAGGATTATTGTGTAATAAGTCTTAGGATCAACTTATATTCAGGCAATTTTCCAAATGCATAATAATCCACATATGCTTGTGCAATGACACTAACACGCAGAGGAAAGACATACCATGCTGAAAGCACCCAATAAAGTCCAATAAAACACATTCTCAAGTTACATATGAGTGAATAACAGTACGTCTACCAGCATGCATATCTGCGCTTCCTCAAATCCAATCACATCAACTGAGTCTCATGGGTTACAAGAGAAATGGCATAATCATCTGTAGACATTCAGCTATGGTAGCCTCCTCACGCTTAAATTGAATTTTTGGTATCAAGACTCAATTTGTCACATGAAATTGCTGTTTCATTAGATTCCATCTGACCCCTCTTCGGCTTGCTGAGTGGACGAGAGGCAATATTGAAAACTATACAGATCTCTTTGTGTGTACGCGTGTGTGTGTTAGCAGATGAAGACGGAAAAGGCCTTGTCTGTTCTGATTAAGTCAATGAAATCCTATTTGAAACTATGTATGTATGTATTAGATCAGCTAATAGATTACAAGCCGTTTCTCAAGCTGACCTCAAAATTACATTGAGGGTTAAGGGTTAGAGCTGAAAAATATTGTCTGTCGAAACTGCACCTTTTTCACTCTTCACCAAACAACTGAGACTGAAGTTTCTAGGGCAAATTGAGATTGGGACAATAGCCATGTTGCAAACGCCTTTTTATACTTTTTTGGGGCCCATAAAGCTCTCTTGAAAACACTGACTGTACTGAAATGACGTCAACAATCAGAAATAATGTTAGAAACCTAGGATAAGGCCCTTCCAGTTTCCCAGTGCCTACAAAAGTAGATATGAGTCCTTCCAATGAATATGGTTGCTGCTATTAACAGCCTGGCAACTGTCGAAAGCAAAACAGGCTGCAGGCTTTTGTTACTTACTGATCTCAAAGAAAAAAAAAAATATGTGATCATGGGAAACACATATCACCAGTGTAACAGTCTTTTACAAAACACTGGTGCTCACTCAATGGAAGCTAAACTCTTGTTTTACCTCGGTTTCTATGAATCACCTTCGTCACGTTCTTTGCCTTCCCCATCAGCAGGGTTGTTTTGGTTTTTATCTGGGTATAGTGTCTCTTTGTCTCTTCCTGTTTTGCTTGCACAATATCAGACGTGCTTCCATAATTCAACCTTTATTTTTACGGGGGAAAATCCAGCCTGGTTGCAGACCAAATGGTATGGTGAAAGTAAGGGGGATGGTTTCTTTTTTCTGTGCACTTAGGGCTCTATCTTGCACTAAGCGCAATTGACTTTGTACACTGGCACTTGCATAATTGCTATTTTGCATTCGGCGCACATTGGAATTTTCCCTCCACAGACGCATGTCCTTAAATTAGGGAATGAACTTGCACTCCGGGGGCGGTTCAGCGAAAAGAGGAGGGGTGTTCCGGCGCAAACGTTCACTGGTGCTATTTTGCTGTTTCAGAAAACAATTCCGCAACAGACCAGAAAAAACCTGGTCTAAAGTCAGTTGCGCTTATTCAGATGCTAATTTAAGGGTGCATGCTTGGCCATAATGTAGCGTGTGCTCAGCGTGCATACACTTTGCTTCTCTCATCTACAAGGAAGCAGTTCCCGTTTTTGCAAACCATACAAAAAAAGTTGAAAAGATTTAAACAGAAGAACTAATTCTTTTTCCCTCTGATATGCGACGCGCACGCCGTAGCCGTGAGGGTCCGGGAGTGGCAATGCGCGATGTCTCCTAGTGGAGCAGGTGGATGGAGATGGAGTTGGGGGAGGAGGAAGGGGCACAACAGGAGCGGTTGGTGCGTTTGGAGACTTGAGGCGATGTGCCTGAGAGGCAGCAGCAACATCGCCACCTGGTCAAGACGGGCATTAGTACCTGGCCGCATCCCGGGCAGTGCGGTCCGGTCTGACGATGCTGCCACTGCGTGTAGTGGGTCTGGATCCTCTGCACCTTGTTGTTTGCGCTGCTCCCTTATCAGCTGGCCCTTGCGCACTGCTTGGTCCGTGCGCACTGCTCCCGAGGCCCGGTGCAATGTCATGGGGAGGCCGGCCGTAGAAACAATTGCGGCAATTTCCTCCCACGCCCATTTAACCAAAGCTAGTTTGGATGGATTTCTCCCATCCCCATACAAGGCCTCTTCTCGGTCTTTTACAGCCCTGACGAGAACGTATGTCTCCTCGGCTGTGAACCGCTCCTGGCGTGCGCCTGGCAAATTCCCATTATAATAGCAATCCGCCATGGAACAAGCGCGCCTGCTTTTAAAGGGAATGTGAGATGACGCTCTGATTGGTTTATTGCACGTTACGCCCAAACCACACCTATGACTAATGTAGCTACTTCAGACCAACCCATTTTAGATTTGCGTCGGGCGCAAGAGTCATTTATCCCGCCGGCATAATAGCAACAGCGCCTGAGATCCGCCCACAAAGCTACTTGCGTTTTGCGTTTGATACTTGCTTTTCAGATCGTTAAGAAAGAGCCCTTAGTGCTACTGGATAAGATGAGACACGTTAAAGCAAAAAGCTGTCTGATGCAAGTTTGAATTGCTACTGATACAAATCTGAAGCACTGTGGGAAAACAAACCTTCACGGAAAAGTCCACAATAAGTTTTACCCTCTTGGAAAATGTGTACAATAGCTACTGTTTTTTTTAACTTCCACATTGAAAAAGCAATGAAAAGTCAAACAACAGCTCATCTTTAATTCAATTAAAGTATGAGAAGAAAGCATATTAAATGCCTTTTGAATTCCACTTCATTTCACTCATGATTAAATGAACCTGTAAATGGAAATGTCTCAACTTGCACACATATTTGATTTGCTGCCAAACTGTATTCTCAGGTGCTATCCATAAAGATGATTCGATGAAAAGACTCAGCTTTCCAATTCACCATAACTGACACCCAATTTTCAGAAACAAAATTGGAGGCACACGAAAAAAGTAGCTGACCTGTGCAATATGTGGGAAGGAGAGTTTCTCCTGCATGGTGCACAGTTGCGTCTCTGAGGGTAATCAACAAATCTGTTTTGCCGCAAAAGAAAGGCGTTGCTGTGAGAACATCCAAGAGAAGTCTTTCAAGACATCAGAGACCCACCGAGCTGAGAGAGCTGGATCTATTTCTTTTTTTCTGTCCCTTTGTACTGCTACCACTCCTCCTCAACATTTGAAAGGCAAGGGATGAGTGAGACAGAGAGATTTAAGTCCTCTGGCAAGACTTTTTTTTTTTTTTTTTTTTTACCTTCTATATCAGAAATGCTTTTTTCAATTTCCCTGCTGATCTCCTACTTACCTTCTACAGTATGTCACAGAAAAGAAGTAAGATGAGACCTCCTGTGTGATCATATATCCTAATTTAAAGCTTTGATCTTGCAGTCTTCTTCACGTTTACTGACAAGTGCATTGCTCAAGTCTTAGTGGCAGTTAAACAGCTTTTAAATCCAGCCTGCAACATTCCTATATGAAGAGGGAGAGCCTTATATTAATTAAAAGCGTACGTCCTGGCCCTTTTTTGTAGCCACCTACACCACCATACCTTGTCAAGTTCTTATTATAAACCTTTAGAATCTGACAGAAGCCTCTTGAGTGCTCATTTTCCCTCCAAAGGGCTACAGTTTGAGATTATGTAAGCATGAAAGTTTAACGGCATGCAGTCGGCTTTGCTTCAGACCACCCGTCTCTCTGCCGGAAAAATATTTTCAGATCATTCAGTCATTTGCATGCGTACCTGCTGATGTGGCAGGTGGACAGATTTTAGACACCAGAGGGATGTTTTATTTCTGATATTCTGTGAGAACGGAATACAGTTTTAATATGCTAATTAGAAGGTACTCTAATGGCATTTTTGGCCTCTTGCAGTGCTGTAACGGTTGTTTTTTACACCACAAGCACAAGGGATGTGGAATACACATTTCATGTCTCAGTGTCCTTCCTGGGATCTCGAGGCCAAGAAACAAACATATCAGGGACTCTCTCACTGTCCAAATGAAAACGGTCTAATCGTGGCTCTGTGACAAAACTCCAAATTGTTCAGCTGCTTAGCTCCTGATGGCTTCTTTTTGTTCAGAGTCCATGACCATAAAGTATTGACTGAAGTAACCGAATAGATGTAGAGTGGAAAGTTGTAGTCATTGAGGGTCTTTCTCAAGCCTAATTAATATCAAACAGCCTTATGTAACTCGTTAAACTGCCCAGAAGTGAGAACAAATTCCTAATTCTAATAGATTTAATAATAATAGATTTAATTTATATAGCGCCTTTCAGGGTACCCAAGGACACTTGACAAAGTGGAATAAACATATATGAAAACAAACAAAGCAAAGATATAAGAATTAATGGAGCGCCCGTCAGTCAGCACGGAGGGAACAGCCGCACCACCGTCCACACCGCCACCAGCACCGCAGGGAACAACACCCTCCGTCCAGAAGCGGATAGTCCCAGTCCCAGTGACAGAGCCCGGGGCCAAGCGACAGCAGAAGTCCAGGAACTCCCGATCTGAACACCTGAAGACCCCACCAGCAAGGGCGGAGCATCGACCATCCAACATCACCGAGAGCCGGGGAGACCACAGCAGCAGAGGAGAGCGAGAACGGAGCCAGGCAGTAACAACCCTGAGGCCATGGCGGATGGAGGACCAGCAGAGCAATGATGGACATCCCGCAGAGCATCGAGTACGTCTGCTTAAAAGTTAGCGTTGCTATGCTAACTGCTGATTGGTGAGGCTCACAGCGGACCAACGGGGCTAACAGCTGATGAGCGGAGAAAGATGAAAGATGAGTCCATGGAGCCAGTTCTTCAGGTGTGCAGGCTTCAAAGGTAGTAGCACAGCCTCAGAACTTGCAAAAACAACTTGGCTATCTTCTTTTAGCAGAAAAAAGCTGTATTGTCACGGATGGAGAAGCAGCGATACTCATGCCAACGTCCTCTCGCATCCGGGTTGCCATAGATTCTGATTGATTCTGATTCATGATTCTGTCCCTTTTATCCTGATATTCACCAAAAGTCAATGGTGTCTTTTCTGTCCTCAGTTATTATGCAATCCTGTTTACAAACCAAACAATCAATCAACCAAGAAACCGAGTCTAGACAGCGTCTTTGACAGGTGATAGTATCTTGCTTGTGAACGACTGAGCTTCTCGAGGATGAGCCTTTCACCCAATCAAGGATGGAGCAAGGTTGATCATATTGTAAAACATATGATTAAATGATGAATAATACTACATTGGCTCAGGGAACCTTTTTAAACTGTTAAACACATTTATTTGCAAATGATTGCAGTCCGTTTTTTTTTTTTTTTTGGTTCTTTTTTACGTTCTTTAAAACACTTACACAATTTTATAAAATCAGGTCATGTTATGTCAAAACACCTCTTTATTCTTCATGTAAAGGGTTGAAATATCCTTGCTGACTCATCCTGAAGCCAGGTGATTATACATACATTTA
Source organism: Diplodus puntazzo (assembly GCA_963678695.2). NCBI lineage: Eukaryota > Metazoa > Chordata > Actinopteri > Spariformes > Sparidae > Diplodus > Diplodus puntazzo. Next base: position 11,991,451 of record OZ023178.1, read on the forward strand.
TCAAATCAAATTTAATTTCGGGTGCTTAGCCAACCCCACCCATCATAGCTAACCGCACCTTGACCATTGACACATAGGTGATACCGTAGTATGCAGAAATGAAGTTGTTGTCTATGGACTATTTAAATTACTTTATTTTACTTTATCACACCTTCATGTGTGCCCTTTGCAGTGCTGATTGTGGCGCTATCTCCATTAAGCCACGCCTACTATTAAGCAATCTAAAGGTTTTGCATATCTTACTCCAGCTTAATTGCCAGAACGCAACATCAGAATTGTTTGTTTGCTGCACAACACTGATATTCCATACTTTGATTGCATGAATATGAACAGACTTTTACATCGGAAGGTGGATGGGATGATAGTGGTTGCGAGATGGCTGTCCCACATTTGCATATCACACAAGAGTGAAACCACTGGATATTCCTTTTGCAACATCGGGACATGGTGATGCTGTGTTAGTGGCAACAGAATAGTGTTGGATGGAAATTTAATCTCAAAAAAGTTTTCAATGTGTTAAAATTATTTTTTTATTTGGATAAATACAACAACGATAAATACAACACACTACCATGCAACCAGGTAACCCAAAACATGGGGAAAGGAAGGTTAAGTTGCAACACGACGTTTTAACAAATGATATGTAAAATTAAAGCCTACTTCAGTTTGCAGGAATGTACACTGCCAACAAAAATTGGGTTTTGTAACTCTTCTAACTCTACCCGGCCTACATATTCCTATTTATTCTGAATAACATCACATAACTAATATGAGCACTTAGTGCCATTTCACTGTTATGTCAAAGATATGACGATGTGTCATCAGGCTGAATAAGTAATTTGCTGTAGGAAAACAATTTTAGAGCTAAAAATGTACTTTTGTGTCAAGGTGACAAATGCACGTCACATGTAGTAAGTGCATTAAGGCAGCAATGATTGCAGTTCATTGTGTGCAATACTTTCAGTACACATCCGTTTTGTCATTCTTTCTGTCCCCTTCACAGACAGCTAAAGAAAAAAAAACACAAGCTAGAGTTTGGCTTCCTGTAATGGTCACTCTTTTCATTCCCCATAAAAAGAGGCGAATAAAGCACTCTATTCACATCCCTGCACGGGGTCGCAATTTTACATTCGGCCCTGGAGCGACACGCTGAAAGGCTTGACCTCAGCCGGGCTGTCAGACACGGCCCCGCTGTCACGCTGGCAAGCTGGGTCTGATTGCTAACACGGCAGCCTGACCAGCAACAGCTCGTACCAATGAGAGGCGACCTCACGGCACCGCAAAAAACAAAAAAATAGAAGAGAGGTGCAGGGACCACTGACAAAATCGGTGTCTGGATGTGAGGTGGCGAGGTTAGAGTAAACAAGCTGGCCTTGTATCATCGACTTCAGGCTATAATTCCCAATCACTTTGCTTCAAATGTGTTGTGTCATGTCACACCGCGGTGAGGGGTGTCCTGTCTTGGGTTTTTTGTCTTGTGAATTTCATGTTTTATTTTGAAAAGTAACTCTCCTCTCGTTTCAGGTCACTTGCCCTTCCTCTTGTGTCACCGGTCTGACGTCTCCCCTAATCCCTGATTGTTTCCACCTGTGCTCCCTTCCCTGGTGTATAGTCTGTGTCTTCCCCTGTCTCGTCGCCAGAGTATTTTGTCTCGTCGTATACCTCCAGCCTTGTTTCCACAGCCTTGCCATAGTCCTGATAAGTATTGCCTCGCTTGTTTTCTGTTTCTGTTGTATGCCTCTGAAGAAGAGTGATCTTGTTTTTGATAAAGTTTTTGGTCAGCCTGTTGTTTTTCTGCTTGCTAGTTCGGTTTCATAGTCTCTTGTTTCCTCCCTTTTGGAGCGTTTTGATTTGTAATTTTCATAGCTCTGATTAGCGTAGTTAAGTTTATTGCCTTTTGCCTTTTCCTCCCTGTGAGCGATTTCCTTTGTTTAACGTTTTCGAGATTTTGACGTTTTCAGATCAGTGTAGATTTTGCCTTTTGTTTTTTCCTCCTTTGGGAGCGATTTTCTGCTTGTTGTTCTGTGCTTGTGTTTTGTTCTTGTTGTTTGTTCCCCGTCTGAGCGGACGAGGTTAGTTTTCATAGCCTGTTTGGTTATCACTTTTTCTGAAGAAGATACAACTGAATTTCAGAATAAAAGCCTGTCTAAACTGTTCGCTGTCTGCATCTGAGTCCTCCTTTTTGCCCAGGCCTGACATGTCATAACTGATTAAAAAGTATGAATTCATAGTCAGCACATATCTCATTCAGATAAAGAAATATATGAATAAGACATCACTGTATACACAAAGATACTGTATGACTCACTGCACTGGATATGTTGGAAACTGGTTCAAATAATCTGATTACACTTTTGGGAATGGAACTCAGAGATATGGCCAAATTGGGTCTGGTGGTTTTGCTATTCTCCCTCTCGTTACATGCAATTTAAAATGTGGACTGGACACAAAAAGAGGTGAAAGTGATCTTCACATAATACAACAGCCATCTGGTCAAACACTCGGGAGATCCCTGACACCTTACTCTGACAGAAAGAGCATTTCAGAAGCTATAACTGTATCATTTCCGTAACAAATGCACGCCGTAAGAAAGCCACAACAGTTGCCCGACTGTGAAGTGGGAAAAGAGTTGAACCTATCCATGGGCGGAATAATGGGGGGAAACTGCACTGATAAATATTGAACATCCTCTAATGAAAGAAGATCAAAAAGCCTGAGCTGAAGACGAGCAGAGCCGACACATCTTCGCCATAAATAAAACATGAGATACTGCAGGCTCCTGCTCCCCAGCCCAGAGTTAATGAGAGAAAAAATAACAAACACATATGGTGGGACATAACATCGCACCGCACTCTCAGATTATCTCACAGCGGGGAAAAACTGGTAAAGGAAACCCTAAAGATGATTTTAAAAATACAGTTATTAATGTATTTGCTCCAGTTAGAAAAAGTGCCTCGTTAAATTTTAGAGCTGGAAACGGTAAATTAAACTGTTTTCTGAGGCCCGCGGGTGTTTCGCTCTCCAAAATCAAAATGCACACATTTGTGATGTGTCATTTCAAGGTGACTGCCGCTATCATACGGCAAACTGTTATCCAAGAAATCTGTGTTTGATGTGCGTATGTAATGTTTATGATTATAGCTTATTAGGAATACCACCGTAGAGCAAGGTTATATTTATGGTAATAATATGTGCATATGGTAGACAATCTATCTGATAAGACATTCATTTGCCCTACTTTACTTCACCAATCAGGTCTACTGGTTATGATATCATAAGAATGACTGAAGAGTTGGTCTGCCTACCAGGCCTGATCCAATATTTAATTTTGCCATAGTTTATTTTCTGACATAACATAGCCGTAGAGCACTTGCAACAAGCCTGCATTTACATCAGAAAAGAAACTCTGATCTGAGAGCAGATGACACAAGCTTTAATTGAAATTGAAAAGTCATTTGAAACATTATAATGGACATCCAAATAACATTTATAGATGAATTACACCATATTTGACCTGTGCAAGATTACTAGACAGATTAACTTTTAGTTAATGTTTACCAATGCATTTACTCACATTAAATAAAGTACCCTCATTGTTAAGTATTACCATTAACACCAGTCACTACTTACCATTTGTTGAGTAATTGTGAAGTAGCGACTGACGTTTATTGCAACACTTAGCAATAAGGGTACATTCATTAAAATTGTTTAAGGCATTAATAAACATTAACTAACATTTGATTTACAGTTAGTTACTACATCTAGTAATTTGTAAATGGTTAACAAATACAGTTTAGTTCATAAAATGGTTTATAAAGCATTTCATTATTAGTTCACCATGATAACTATTAACTAAAAGTTTTATTAACTATAACCTTTCAATTTATGAAGGATGGTTATTATAAATTGTTATTACTTCTTTACTTAATTCATAACTAATGATGATTTTATAATGCAGCATGTGTTCCTCCCAATTGTGACATTATGATGACTTTATACAATAAGTTCATCTCCAATAACAGGAATTCATCACTTTGAGAGTTAAACAGATTAAAAAATGTATAGAGATTGGCACAATACAATCATACAGTTTGTTGTTACAAATTACAAATACTTGCTCAACAAATATATCAACATACAATACAGAAAACTGTTATGAGAAAATGTATTTGATGCAAACATTTGCACATTTGGCTTAAATAATTCAGTATAATCACGTAACCAAACTTTTATGCCGTCAGCACGGCTGCATTCAGTACCGGATGCCTCTACTAAGTAGAGCCAAGACATCCAAAAATATAATTAGTTTCAGCACAGTGATATACACACGGATACAGCTGCTGCTGCCGCTGCTGCTGTTTGTGTGTTATGTCCTCAGCCTGCTATCTGCAGGCAGCTGCTCACTAACATTAGCTAACCCGGCAGGTAAGGACATACTGAACAAAGTAGAATCCCAACACTGTCCTGATGTGCCCCATGGCCTTACCTCTTGTAACCTGAGATGATGCCTGGTGAACAAACACAAAGAGATCTCAGATCAGTGTGCAGAGTCCTTTGGTCTATCCCTCATGTGGACACAGCCAGAAACGTATATGAGATAGCCAGGGCCAGCTAATGTGCACATGTTGCAATGAATATTTGAAAAGTTTTGCTGAAACAAAAAATTAACTGTCACCCAGCCTTTCCCGCCAGTTTTTAGACAGTTATCAGGATTTGATAGATACAGATGTAATTGTGAGTACGCTAATTACATTACAAAAGTAACATAATCACATTTGAAAAAAATGTGTAATCAGAGTATAGTAACATTATCAAAGATGGCTTGATTAAATGTCTTTAGAATATGGTCTTTATTTAAAACAGCAACCCTAGTGATGTAGAAAACTGTTCCAAATGTTAATATTAAATATAAACTGTGACATATGTATATGTAGTCATTGTTGCTTTCATTCTAAGAATGTTATTTTTCATTAAAGAAGAAGTACGAAGTGTCAGTGTGGATCTGCTGTGGCAGAAATGAGCGAGACAGCCTTCATCATCACTGTGAACAGAACTCTGAAGTTCAGATGCTCAACCAACAGCAACACTCGAGATAACCTGCACATGGACACGCTGAAATCCAGCTGAATGGACGCTAAAGGAGAAGGATTTTTTTTTTTCATTTTTCTCAACAGCTGCCCTATTATTGCATGTTTTTTTTCCCCCTTCAGCATTTCATGAAGACTATTGTGCATGTACAATATCTTGAAAGTTAAAAAGGTTAAAGTCTGCACAAACAGAAGCTCCTCTCTCCCGCATAAAGCACTGCTCCTTAAACGCCTCGCAGTTACTCTGACCTTTATTTCCGGTGACGTTGTGACCAAGCCATAGCAGAGCCGGCCCTAGGCACAGGCAGTATAGGCAAATGCTAGGGGCACCGTCATCCACGGGGGCACCGCAAACGGGTGAGGAAATAAATAAATAAATAATAATAATAATAATAATACTAATAATAATAATAATAATAATAATAATAAATACATATATTTTTTACCAGTGCTATTACTACTATTATTTCAAAATATTATATAAGCCCCCAGCAACATAACTTAATAGCAAAGCCTATTAGATAATGGAGAGGCCTTTTCTCTGGGTTCCTGGCTCGTTGCACTGTACCTGTCCTCTGTGAGGGGGGCGAGGTTGAGGAGGCAAGCTGCCTGAATCTGACCAGACAGAGACCCCAAGACCAAGAGAGAGATTTACTGATACTGTAGTGGAATTACAAGGTCCAAAAGACTGAAACCATCCCGTGCCCAGTGAAGGAAAAGAAGAGGAATAAAAATGTGAAGAAGATACAGGTACAATAGCGTCAATGTGATGAGGTGAAAGCAATTAATAGTTTAATGCATCGTAGTTACCGTTATTGGAGCAGAGTGTCAGCTTGCTAGCTTACTTCAGACAATATTAGCATTGTTTAATAATCAGTAAAGAGCTCGAGTCTAAATAAGTTAATGTTACTCCACCTTAAATTCCTCAGGGACATTCGGAAAGTTAACGTCAGGCCTGTTCAGGTGTTCTTTTATTTTATTTATTTCAAGTGTTCTCATCACATTGTCATTATAAGTCTATATTATTCTTATGTATAGCACACACCAAGCATCAGTTTGTTTTATTTATTAAAATGTAACATGCAGTGGTCACATATACTTCTCTTCTCTCTTCAGATGCACTTTTAAAATATTTCACCACCACCCCAGTGACCTAACCCTAACCACAGCATCAGGACTAAAGGCTGCACCATTAGACCCTGCTGACTGGCCATCTCTTCTAACTGACAAAGTGAGATGAGACTTAATTCACAGAGGACCATTTCAAATAAAAAAGCAGTTACACATTTCCCAAAAACAAGGATGGGAGAGTGTCAACATGACTTTTGTAACAGAGTCTTAATCAATGGGGAAACAATCAAAAGAAGCTGGCTGATGTACTCAAATAGAAATGATAGCTTGCACTGCTTCTGCTGCTAAATGTTTTCTCCAAAAGAATACAGACTTAATAAGGAAGGACTAAAGGACTGGAAAAATTCAAGCCACATGTTGAAGGTTCATGAGGATAGCCAGGAGCACAATACCCACATGGAAACGTGGAAGGAGTTGGAGGTTGTTTTGCAGAGGGGCTGACAATAGATAAGCAAGAGACAGCACTTGTTGAGGCTGAGAGATAATATGTTTGGGCAATGCCTTATTTATATTATATTCTTATAACTTGTTTCTTTCTTCAGTTATTATTTGGTGTGATATTTTTGACTTAAAAGAAATAAAATCTTGAGTACATACACGCAGTTTCTGTGAGAGTGTATGAATATTGATTGTGAAATTGACTGCGATGCAATAGGGCGCCGGCTAAGATCTTGCCGAGGGCACCAAATTACTCAGGACCGGCACTGCGCCACAGTGTCACACAATGGCATCATTTATGCCTCGTGATTAGTTTGGCAATAAGAATTGATTCAGCACAGCCACTCTGTCATTGCTGTTAGCAATGCTGGCTCAGGCGTGTTTGAGCTGACCAATCAGAGGAGACTGGAGAATCTTTTTTTTGGAAAGGGGGCTTTTAAAGGGACGGGAGCTGCAGCACTGATGTTTATTTTATGAGCACCAAAGCATGTTTACCTATTCTAGTAGAGACCCAAAATAAAATTATGAACCTGATAATGTCTCATTTAAGTAATTACTTCTGACACCCAACCGAAGTCTGCCCTAGGTCCAGGAATGACAGTTGCCAAGCCCCCAAATATTTATTTTAGTATCGAACAATGTTATTTTGGCTTGTTTTCAGGGACATTTTGCAGGTGAACCACACCTGTAAACTGTTGCTGCTGTGTTGAAATATTAAATATTATGTGCGATTCTGTCCCGTCCAGACCCTGCAAACACTAATTCACACTGACATCCTCCTTCTGTGGCGCTGTTGGTAGTGACTCAGACGTAAATGTTCTTTTTCTTTCTCTCTCCCATCAAAGGGGTGAGGCTGAACTGAGCTCCTGCCAAGACCCAGCTTTGACTTCTGACTCTAGATGGAGCGCACATGCAACACAAGAGCAAAAAGATTTTCAAGGCGCATCCCCACACCACCAGAGCGAGTTTTGCTCCCAAGAGCATTTTCTCTCAGATCCCTCTGACCCGAGCAGCTGACCCAGTCACGTAGGCGACGGTCGCTGGGTTCACTTATTTCACGCGCGTGGGCAGGATGATCAAGGAGCTCCGTTGCGGCATCTTGCCATTTGATGATACATTGTCCACACACTCTGTCACACACTTTGTCTTTGTGTCTGCCGGCTGGTTGATGAGTAAAAAGCTGCTCCATCTGTTGCAGAGTACAAAGAAATAGAGGATTTTTTTCGTGAACGTTCCTTCTAATTGAAAAAAAAATACTTTCCCAAATGGCACTTCAATACTGTCCATACCCATTAACTGCAAGACACAGCTGAAGTGACCGTTTAGCCGATTTACGTCAGTGGTGTTCTTTATCTGGTCGCCTCGGATATCTAGCATCAACCTCAGATTTACAACTTCCCATGCATTGTCGTGTTGATTGACATGTATTCAGCCGCATCTATATTCTGAAGTGACATCTATGAAGCTGTCATTATCGTGTCTCTGTTAAGACTGCTTTTAAATTCTTATCTTTTCTGTACAGCCTTGCTGAAAACCTTTATGTGGAATGTCAGAATACATACTGTGTCGTAGTAAAACTGACAAATCACTACAATGGTTAAATATAGACGAAGAGACAGCCATTCCTTTGCTCTATATGCAACATTGAGTATCTTTGATAGGATAATAGTTAATTGACTGACTGAAGCAAACTGAGCTTCAGTGTTCGATGAAAAAAGTAAACCAGTGAAAGATTTTTACCTCCAGCTGTTAAAAGATTTGGAAATAGTAAGAATCTGAACTCATGGACAGTGATGCACGAGAATCAGAACAAAAGCAACAGCACATCTTCGCATGACAACTCCCACAGCGGCTGCAGGCCCACCATCGGACTCCTCGCTCTGTTGCTACAGCAACCGCTCAGCCCCAACATGCTTTTATGTCGCTTTGCCCGTAACCAATTCTCGCCTCTCTAAAGTCGACATGCCAAAGAGGATGCCTGTGAAATTGACCTGGAGGTATTTCTGGACATGAGGTTCAGGATGCATTGCAGGACCCGGACCGGAGCAGTGTCCACCTGGTGGCTGCCAGTTCTCCCCAGCCCCACGGGAATAGCACCAGGCTTTAAAGCCGACTTTCATTGTGGCGAAACCATGTAATTACAACGTCACGTGGTCCACTAGGGTCCAAAAATACCCATACCATTTGCCATAACATAACCAACCATTACATAGTGAAAGACGTGGCTGTCAAATGACGTATACATTTTTTGGAGCGTCACAACCCTCGAGAAATGACTTTACAATCAGAATTTGGGCAACTATGTCCCATAAAATTTGAAAAAGTTTCTAAATAATATCAGTACATTGGAAGCCATAGGCATATTTGTCCCATTTCTCCCCTTTAATGGTGTCCACTTAACGTAACTAAGTGCATGCCCACCTGGCTGCATATAAGTGTACTGGGATTCAGTACTGCTGATCCGCAGCAGCACACTTATCAACCATGACTCATCATAGCCCGAGTTCACTCAGGTATCTGTGCTTCCTACACAGAGTGCATACGCTGTATTGACTGATTAGAGCACCTCGAGTCAAAGAAGTGAACCGCTCATTGAGATTTTCTGCTTTAGTGTCGAGTACGAATGGAAACTTCACATTTTGAACATGATTGCACACTGTGAAATATTCCGAAGCAAGGCGAACTGTGCACTTGAAAAGAGGGGATGAAGCACCAGCACACAAATGGCACCGTGTGCTCATTAGTTGCCATTATTGTGTTAATTTTTTTAGAAGGGCGCTCTGCATAATATAACTTGAGTCAAAAAATCTAAAATTTCAGATGTCTGGAACATTTATCTCCTGTGGTTTTAAACTCTACCATCCAAGGTCACAGGGATAATATCCTGAAAAACTAAAAAAATAAATCACTGCAGCCTCTGAGGCATAAACAACAGGGGTCAAAAAAAGGAGCGGATTGACTTCATTTCAGGCACAAGAATTGGAAATAAGTCTGATAAAGTTAATTGAAGCAATTTCAACTTTTTGTGGAATCTACGAGCTACGCAAATAGGGGGAGGGAAAAAAATAATTACATTGCTCTTTGAACAGGGGTGACATCCCAATTAAAAGAAAGCAGGTAGACATAAAATTCCAATTACGCGTGTTTAGCAAAAAAGCAATTCATAATCAGACCACTGTATCTTTAATTGCTTGTCATATAGGTAAGAGGCGACCTGCGTAATTTGTCATGGAAATTATGCGCTCCCTTCTCTCTGGTGGGCCGCGCAGAGGCCAATTACGGCAAACGCCTCCACACTGTTTGTTTTCTTGCAGTCGTGGAAAAGAAATGGGCCTGGGCTGCTGCCAATCAAATGCACTAAAAGGGTTTTGAGGAGCCACATTAATTAATAGCCACTAAATACTTGGGAAGCTGGTCAAAAGGTGGCTCCTAATACCCCACGGACGTCCCCCCTCTCTCACTGCATTAACCTGTCAGCCTCCTCATCTAAAAGTCCTGGCCTCAATAATTGCACCTTTTATCATTGTGTACATACTAAATTGCATAATTACATCCTGATTTGTCGCTTTGTAGTACCCACCAACCCCCCCCCCCCCCCCCCCCATCACCTTATTCCTTTGCTTCATTTGCAGGCCTCTAGGGGAGACTATGTGGAAGAAAAAAGTAGGACAATTTAAAAAGAGGCATGCAGGGTGACTCATCACTTGAAGCACAAGGGGCAGCACCACCGGGCAAAGTGTTCACAGTGGAGTCAAAACTGATCATTGAGTATGACTGAGGCAGGTTAGCTCTTGCACGGATCATTCTCTCCAAGAGAGCCGACTTGATCCCCGCCGCTATTTAATATTTGACTGCATCCTGGCGCTCTATGAATATGAATCGGCCCTGTGTCACTGTCATATCCGAGGCCAGTTCCACCTTGATGAATACCTTTTTGGAAATTAATGGAAAGATAGACTGAAACACAATAGAAAAGGTTTTAGCTATTACTGCCAGAGAGAATACTTCCGTCCATTTCATTGGCCTAAGGCCTGTGTGACCTCTGGAATTTAATTCTGCAGTCCCAGCGAGGGATATAAATTCGGGGTTCAATTTTTGCGACTTTGTGTTGCCAGTGACAATTTTATGCCTTGTTCTCTTATGTCCTTGAAGTGGTACAAACTATCAGATATTCTCTCTGAGGAGTTTTCTCTTTATAGCTCTGGACAGCAAAATCCCAGAGGCACCAGTCATTGCTCTCATGGCACACAGCTGAAGTGTCCTGGAAACATGGAGATCAGTGGTGATATGGGACCCATCATAACTATGAGCTATCAGCAACTAACAGTTACTTTCATCATTGATTAATCTGTTTTTTTTTATTTCCCAGTTGATTGTTTAGATAATGTCGATAAATTGTGAAAAATGGAACTACCCAGAGCCAAAAGTGAGATCTTCAACAGTCCAACACCCAAAGACACGCATTTACTTTCATTAATGTTAAACCTAAATGTGTTTTAAAAAATGACTTAAACGATTTCTTACAGAGACCAATCGATTCCTTGAGTACTGGTTGCAGCTCTATTGTATATCTGATGTCCAACTTGTTGCTACATAATACCAAATGGCCTGGCACCTCGCACTAGGCCAGTCTGTGTTTAATATGACTGACCCCATCTGTTTATGAAATTGTGATATACTTGCACAACCAACTCAGTAATCCTACACCTGTCTTGATAACGTTGACGCTCAGAAATCATAAATATGGTAACTTTCCCATCGCAAGCACCTACCCCAGTCTAACCAAGTAGTTTTTGTACCTAATCCTAAAACTTAGTTTTGGTATCTTAACCTAACCAAGTAGTTTTGGTGCCTAAACAAAACTATGACCATTTCACCACCTAGACATGTAGGTAGGGCTTGAGAGTTGTAGTTTAAGGCCCAAGCTGCAGTATTTCACAAGCTGGGAGTGAGAACCTGTCTTCTTCTCTCTATGTCTTATCATTACTTTCCCCTATAACAGGTTATATGTCAAAACATTTCCATAACTGTTGCTGTTTGTTCACTGATGTAGAGTGTGTCACAGAGGGGAAGTAGCCTCTGTCCAAATTATTGTATTTTTGAAGTGTTCCCAGTCAAATAGGTGGTGCACAGCCGATTGTGACTGGCACGCCCACTTATGTCACTGTTTGTCTCAACAGGAGAAGAGACCTGTAGACAGGACCTGAAGGAGGGGCCTGCACTGAGTAGAATATTGGGAGCAGCTGGGGTGGTTGGTTAATGGAGGGGTGGGGCCTCTACAATTTATATAGGAAGGCCCCAGTTCAGAAGGGCTCTCTTTGGCCGTGTGGGGAGGAAGACCAGCCGGCTCTCCCCCTTTAAATTGTTGGTGTATTATTCTTTTCAGCCATTTTTCCTCAGTTTGCATTTTTGCTTTTGTCCAGGCTTGGTAACAATTAAAAAGCTTGGTTTCAATCCAATAAAAGTACTCCCGCTAAGACTGCAACTGTAACTACCCATGTTTTCTGTATTGGCGACCGTAGAAGTTGGTCAGCATGAGCGTGGGACACATGCTTCCTATTTTTTTGTTATTATTCTTCCTTAAAATGCAGTAAAAGTATTTGTTGACTGTTTAAAGTTTCTTGTTTGTACAACTTAGTGAATATGGTTTTTTATATAGTGCAACTGTGTGCAAGTTCTGCCAATACTACTAACTGTGGTTGTGTGCCAGCGCATTTGTTGTGCAAAGACAGCCAGAATTCATTTGGAAGTCGCACAGTTATGTAGACATATGAAATACAGACCAAATGAAAAAAAATGCATTTGCTTTGAGAATGTTTTATTTAAATGCATTTGGTAAACAATGAAGCTATGCAAATATCTCAAGAGACAGTAAAGTGAGCTACAGTAAACACTTGAAATGGAAAAAAGGCCAACGCAAATACAGTTGGTGAGTAATTTGAATCAATACGGACAGAAAGTACAGCCGAAGCAAACACCCCAGCATAAAAAAAAAGCTTCGACTGCATCAAAAAATGGTATTTCTATTTCGATCAGCATTCCTTATTTGCTGTTCAGCTTGGCAGTTAACTATCTTGTGCGCTGACCAACCATGCTTTTGTGGCTTTACACATTTAGGTTTAACAGCCAAGGGAGTATCACCAGCCTCCTATGAAACTCTGCCTCGGAGAAATGTGCAGCAGTAGCAGCAGCAGTTTATATAGTGTAAGAGCAAAGGCGCATTTATTGCATACTGTCACAGCCCGGTGCCTGCAGGTATAAGGGTAGGTTTAATCTGATACTCCTCAGAGCCCCTTGTTCCACCCCAACCGGTGCTGTCATAGTCTGCAGTAAATGAGATCCAAGCGTGTGCTATGATGCTGTTATGTCTTTACTTTAACTAACACGTTCCATCTTTCATTCTGCACGTCTTCTCCTCCTCTCAGAGGATTTAACTCTGTGAAACCCAACTTTGTCTTCCAAACACATAATATAATATATACATATATTATTGAGATCTATATTTCCCACTTGTATTATCTTCCCAGCCTTTTGACTATGTATTTTCCTCTCCCATTACTACATCCAGATGTAATTAACACAGACAACATTCAATGTTCTGTTCGTGTCGGCATATGGGGAAATTTACATTTAAAATTACTGTTAAAACGAAAACCAACATCATCGTGCTGGGGGCTTTTGGAAATAATTACAGACAGGGTCCGGAATAAACACCAAATGTGGGTAGATTTTCAGTAAATCTCAAAATTGTAAAACTCTCAAATGTTGTCTTTTGGGTTTACACAGACTTATGCATTGCCAATGCCACTATCAGTATGTGGTTGTTGTACATTCTGTTCACTATTGGGCATTCAAATTCACACTACCACTGACTTTAAAGCAAGTTTAAAATATATTAGCTTCAAATTTTGCTTAGTTAAGTGTGTAACAATATAACACCTTAATATTGCAGTTAAATGTGCTGAAATGATTGCATAAATGAATCAAAGGGGCCATTTTCCATCATCCCCTTTGGCTATCAAATCAGGAAGTTAATCTTGGACACTGATTATAGGACATGGGAGATAGCATATGCAAGTCTTCCTTCAGAATACCTACGCAAATATACTAAAAATCATACAATTAAATGTTTCTAAAACCCCAACCCTTCTATCACAGCACAGAACAAACATATTGACATCAACATGTCCTGTTAGTATTATCATCTCCTCTATATGCCAAGCTTAACAACACCCATATGCCACATGCTGCACACAGGCATGCCCAGGCACATCTTCCATCTGTTGAAAGATATTTTGCTCAATAAAGAAAAAAAAAAAACAATCCAATGCCAAGCCCTCATTCTAATGGAGGATACTGATTGCAACCCATTTAACATTTGGTTGCATCAGAGGGAAAATGGATCAGCTCGCACTAACCTGTGAGGAGATGATAACCACAAAGCATCCCTTGATCCATGTTTTTCTGAATACAAACCCCCGGCAAAAGTTGCGCTGTGAGAATGAGCAATTAGTTTGGCCAATCGAGGAAATAATATAAGGTCAGAAAGGAGGCAAGCCAGCTGAAGAGCTGTTGCGAAAAAACGCTCTGAGGTGGTAGAAATCGTTTTCCTCACAGCTACTGGATACTGTTTCATATTCTGTGTGGCTCCAGAACATTAAAGCAGCTTTTCATAAAATTACACCTTCTCGAAAGTGCACATGAGTGTTGTGACACCTAGATATCCTTGCAAATAGTGATGTAAAACTTTGCAAATCTCTAATTCTGTTTTTTTTTTTTTTTTCACACTCAGATGTGTTACTACTTGGAGGGGATCATCCCACAGCGCATATTGGAGAGCGAATGCACTTTTGAAAAAAGGGACCATTGAACTATAGCTCAGACAGCTAAACCCGGCCAAGTACAGCTGGCTTTTCTTCCCCTTCCATATGTTAAGCCCCTTCTCTTTAATAGAATGTCTTTAATCCAGAGGCATGTTGTGCAAAGCGCTATGAAAAATCATGTTTAGGAGATTAGCATTGGAATCCGCGTTCTTCTCGCCAGAGCTCATCACTTGAGGGGCTTTTTGATGCAGACTGCGGGGCAGCGCTGACTCAAATGTTTGTGTGCGTGTGCTGGGTGTGTGTGCCTCTGCAGGGACCTACAAGTGGTGCATTACTCAGCAGTTTTTGGCTGAGGCTGTATACAGTTCAGAGAGACCCCTCCTTTTTGGATGTTGCCTCTTTTACATGCTATCAAAATCTCCCCTTCAACTTTCCTTCACAGCACAAAATGTTACTTATGTAAGACAAACCTGCAACACTCCCCTTTACTCTTGTAGCCTTATCGCTGCTCATGAAATATGAGATTTTACTGATTGCTAAAGTGAAAAAAAAACAAAAAAACAACAACTCAATATTTGTGAACTATTTAAAATCCTATCAAAGCTTAACTGATCTCGTAACAGCACCAGAAGAATGCATAATAATGATCCAAGTTTCTTAGCCCAGCAAAAAAAACGCCTCCCATTTGGCCTTCCATTCAGTCTGAAGTCTCCAGTGTGCCGCAATGCAACGGGACTCATGCAAACAGCAGTGTAATTAATGTAGTTATCTTGAGAGGCATGTTTAATTGATCAGAGACCTTAGTTTCTGAGACACACATGCTATGAATAGCAACACAGCTCGCGAAGGCATTAGAGGAGACGGACTGATTGAGAAAAGAGACAGGAGGAGATAGTGTTCTCTCCAAAGCTCTGGGACAGTCCCAACTTTTAATTGTTTTTCAACTTTCAATTTAAAATTAAACATTCACATTTTAATGTTTTCCGAAATGAATGTCAGATTGTATCAAACGAAATCAGCACATAGTTCAGTTTAAACACCGCGCCGGCGGTCTGTTTGTGCTACTCCTTCAATTTTGTTTTTTATTCCCTTTCTTTAAATAATTCACTCAATTTGGCTTTTTATCAGCAGGGTCTCAAGACAATTCAACATTTGCATCAGTTATATTTGTAAAATCTCAGTGGCTTCTCTTGCATTGTTGCATAATATGCACAAACAGCCTACTTTTGGAATACATCCAGATCGGTATCTATAGTCTTGGTCTCCGTAGTTCATCAAGAATCAGTTGTATTACTTTGAGGAGCTGCAACTGTGTACCAGGTCAAGGTTTGCTCATAAACTCTTCAAAGTCTTCCTACAAATCCCTCAGGGCTTTGCACATATGCATACACATTTGTTTCAATGAACCTCTACAATTGTTAAAGCTGGTCACAACAAACTTGTGAGGCTGTTAAGATACTTAGTGGATCTGTTGACCAATCAAAGCCATAGTTGTAACAATGCCTGACAGACCCAGACTAACTAACATGGCACCACAAGGGCAATTTGTTCATTATTATTGAACTTCATTTGTGCAAAGAGCACAAAAAAGTTTTTTTTTCACCTCATTCACAGAGATTTATGCACATCATATTGTGGCACAAACAGGTCCTCAAAAGGTGCCCTGCACACGCAATAGCCCTGAGCAAATTGGGTCGCTTTGAGACTAATCCACCAAGGCTGGCAGTGAATGAGGAAAACAGGTGCATAAGCCAGCCATTTACTTTAATAGTTGCATTGGTATTGAGTGTTTGGCTCAGACATTTAACTGTGTTTTCATTAGCCCCTTGAAGGCTAGAAGTTCTCTGAGAGCTAATGACTAAAGTAAATTGAAATAGCTGAAAGGACCTTGGTCGCGCAAGTTAAAACCAGAATCCATTTGTTGTATTTAAGATATTAAAAGGGGTCATTTATAAGATATGGCAACAATTTTAAGTTTAAAAGAATTAACAATCAACAGAATGTAAAGAATCAGAGGTGCTGATGTTATGTCAAATATGTCTATGTACAGTAGAGATGTCTACTTAACTTAGCATGCTAACCCCAGCCCATCCTGACATACACTTTATACCTCAAGGTGCTTGTCTGAAAGCCCCCTGTAGTGTCAGAGCAATGTGTGGGCAGTTTTTCTAGGTTTTCTTAGCTTTTACTGCCCTCTCATGTGTTTGCCAGATTGATGCACTAACTTATGCTGACGTTGAGAATAATAACCTAGCAAATGTTATCGATGCTAAGGCTAGCGAGCCAAAGTTAATGTTGCTAACATGTTGGCACTCAGCATTTTTTTTTTTCTCCACAAACTGACAACTCCAAAGACTCTTGATCGCTGACAAGAGACAGATACGACATGAAAACAACAACATTATACTATCAGAACCAACTGTCTTTCTTACACAGAGGTAAACAAAACAATAATTTCACCCATTCAAACATAAATTTTGATCAGAGGTCATAACATTTCCAAAATTTCATTGGGCTGAGGCAGGCTTGAACGCAAATGCTAAAGGTGAATGCTTGCTAGCTTCTTTTGCATATTCTCCCGAGTCTGATCACGTAATGAGGCCCAGCTGGGGGAACAGGTGACAAGGTTAGGAGATGTTTGAAGTGGGAAACTCTCTTGTGAAGGCTCCTAGGCAAGTGGGGAATGGCAGATTCTGGAAAAAGACAGGGTATCCTGATGGCTGGCAATGAGGTTAATCAGAGGAATTCGGGGGAGTACAAGAGAAAAGGAAAGTTATGGCAGCAGGTAATTGGAGTGGATGATAGTGAAGACATCTCTATCCCAAATAATGAAAGTAAGCCGACACCTCATTCACCCCGAATTTAAATTACTGCGGGAGCGTAGGACTTTTTCTTCAGCCTGAGGGGACTGAGGTATCTGAGGATTTAATGTTAATGCCTAATTTAGTTCCTTAGTGTCAAACCCTGATAATTCAGAGGGCTGATTTTGACCAACAGTAGTTCCAAGAGGAAAGCACCACAGGAGGATATTGTACAGTACTGCTCTCAAGACACTCTAGCATCGTTAAGCCTCGAAACAACAACATATGTCATCTCTGCTAGATTATTCCTTGACAAGCAATATAGCTGGAGATATTAGGTGAGACATTGAGGCTGTATGGATCAGCTTTCACCTGTTGCCGAGGGCTACAGCTGAACTGAGCAGGTTTGCAGTCATGTTTTCAATTTAATCACATTTTTTTCTTGATGAATGTGTTTTCTCCGATTGATAAATGGAAGCCAACGTGACAGATTCCGCTTCAGCCGTGTGCAGTGGAAAGGCGGAGAGCGGTGTGCGTGTTTTCGGTCCAGCAGATCACTACACCCAGTTGATTTTATTGATTAGTTCCTCTCTGCTGGAGAGCTGTTAATCAATGAAATCACCTGGTGGAGTGGGTTGGGGTGACCTCCACACACTTGGCGTTGCAATGCATGAGATTGCCCTTAGACAAATAAATAATTAAATCCCACAACAGTTTGCTGAACTGAAGTCAAAGCTTAAAACAATCTGAATGTTGTGATATCCTGTTCAACCTTTACATGCATATCCCAGCGTTTAAGTGTTAATTGCCGGGGCCTTTGTAATTTAATTTCAAATGGCATACCTTAGCCTTTAAAAAGTTTAAACCCACCGAGTCCACTCTTTATGACGCCTCTAATAAAACACAGCTGGTTGGTTAAGATTAAAGCAAAGGCATCTGAGGATTACAACCCAAAACAGACTCCCTCTTAATTGGTAGCTTGTGTCCTCTGGGTGTAATGCTCCATTTATTGTCAACACAATATAAAGTTTGCAATTAAAACAGAAACTCTGTTGAGATCTGGGTTTGCTTGTTGGTTTTTACTGATCGTAGGAATTAAGTTGATTAGCATTACACAAAATATTTATACTCCTTTCAAGGGGTTTAACATTGCCAATTTTTAGATAATTTTTAGAAACTTATGACCACACCCAAGTGCAAGCCTATATCACTCCAGCAAGGCAATCAATGACTTGCGACCAGGCCTGTCTGGGCTGGAGCAAACAGATGATAAACCAATCATGCGGCTTCTAACTGGATGTAAGCTGATTGGCAAAATGTAGAAAAGGCAATTCTGAAGAAAGCTAATTGGTTGTTGTGTCGCAAATACAGGTGCTTTGGGTTGAGATCGGGTCGAATATTGAACCAAAGCGCTGGTATCTGGCCATCTTTCTCCAGAATTGCCATTTCGAGTTTTCACATCCATCTGAACAAAGCTAATTTCTATTGGTGACCCTCAATGTCAGTCCATACAATTTACAAAGGGAGTGTATCTCGGTCTGTTGAAACAAAACTTGTAGACCATGACTCAAAAACTGAGGTAGGAATTTAACTTAGATTAAAAGCTGGTAAAAGAAAAAAAAAATGAACCAATATTTTTGACAACATAACACTATACAGTGTTGAGTAAAGAAGCTGTTAACCAAGCAATTGCCTACTTAGCTTATATGAGGCATCTCTATTTGTGGCTAAAGTAATGACAGTTGCACTGTTTAGCCTCCATACATGAATCTGGATTACAAGACGTGACTCTTCTGACTCCAATTGTATGGATTGAGGGTGATTTACATGTATTTTCTTTGTCTTTCTGATGATGTGTATGTCATCAGTGAATGAATATCGTCGTAATATGTGGCGGATGATTAAATGTTCAACGTGGATGTTTGTTTGATATAATGATAGAAATGAAATTCTTTACATTGGTTAGGGTTAGGGTTAATGGGTTGTAGCAATGAGGGTTAAAAATGTGCACAACAACTTAATGCTCTGAAGGGAGACCAGGGAGAAAAACATTTCTTTATCTAAAAATCAGATTATAAAAAAGTGCTTGTGTTGATGCAGCGAACTGCAGTGACCTACTGTCCAAAAAAGTATCCTCACTGTAACCAAGGAAACTAAGCCAACTTTTAAAAACGGACAAAGTTACATGTCACTGCCTTCAAGGTGACACAAACACACATTATACAAAGCTTCTGTTTTATTTTGGGTACACAACATTTCTCAAAGCTAAGACTGGAGGAAATATGCAGTCAACAACTTTGAGGAAGAAGATAAAACTTGAGCTAAAACACTCTCTTTTTCGGGCTCGTGGAGGCATTTGTCTCTTCTCCCAGCTGTGGCTGTTTAGCACACTTGACACAGCTTCTCTCGCACGGGGTTGCAAAACAGCCCACGGGTGTTTGAACTGTGAGAGTCCCCAGAACTTGCAGAGTTGTGAATGATTTGAGCGAGGCTGGTACAGCATGTGATATGCGGGTGCCTGGTTCAATGTCAGGTTTAATATCGTTCAACGGTCATATGATAGAGTGGATTTTTGAATGCTCACGATTAAGCAGGGATAGAGCACTCAGAAACGACAGCTGCATCTTGAAATTTGTTTTCTGTTCTCTCAATTGCACAGGCCAGACATCCTTTGAACTTCCTGCTAATGCATGTCTCCAACTGAGTCACGGATTATCTCGGAGTATTCTCAGGCTCAGTTTTTCTCAACACCTGGGTTGCAGGATGGAACAAGGCCTGGGAACATTCACCAGCGGGTCACAAGTGTCCTCAAAGAACGAGGAAAGTCTCTGCATACCTTTAGTATGACACAGGTGCATCACAGGAAGGCAGTTCCTGAATAAAAATGAGAAATCCTCCTGCAAACTGTCTACCTTACTGCTGGTATCTTAAATTATGTAAGACGTTTTGGTCTGTTTGACCTTCACTGGGTGTATGAGCAAGCATCAAAACAGTTCCCAACATATATGCTCCCTTAACTGTCAAGTGGGAGGACCAACTTTATCTGCCTGTTTTTGCAGTATCACCCACAACAAAATGCAGACTTTTTAATTCAAGTAGACCATCAGTACATGTAACTAGTAACTAGGTAACTTGTTTGATATTACCACCTTTCAGCCTCCGGAAACCAAATTTGATACCAAATGCAACCCTAATCAGTAGTCTGTACATGGTGTCAAATGCTGACACTTTGTCATTGTAGGCCGGGCCGGTTGCCATTCCAAAGCATCTGACGATTTGGGAATGACACTCAAAAATCATTTCTTCTCCAGAGTGGAGCTTTTAAAAGTAAAAAGTTTAATATTCAACCCAATCCTAATGAGTCATATGTACAACTCAACTCAATCTACAACCCAAAGTGTCTGTATTTGACGAGTCCACAAAGTGGATTACATCTGTAATATTCATTACTGAATCATTTCAAAATAATGGTTCCAGAGTTTGGTAACAAATCTGAAATCAACACCTGCTACTTATCAAATGTAGGCATATTTTCGGTTTTCATATTTTCAAATGGCTGATATTCTGATGGTGAGAAAGTAATTGAAGTAATTTCACCAGGGTTATAACACTAATAATTTATCCAGAGTTTTACAGTCGTCTTTTCACAATGTAAGCTTATGAGAAAAAAAAATATTTCTAGGTCAGTGTGCATCGCATGATGTTGGAATTACATACACGGTTTGGTCAGTGTGGAGTTGTGCGCTAATGGTGCATTAAATTGCACTTCACACACTCAGAAAGCTGAAATAGCAGCTTTTCCATTACTTTCTCGTTCTTTCACTGCAATATTTTTAATAATCAGATGCTAAAATCCTACCAATATCCCGTAACAAGAAACATGTTACGCAATATTTTCAAATGATATATTTCCAGAGAATGTGAGTGAGTTCAAGTAACAAGTGAACCAAGCTGAATAAATACATTCACGTTCAACCCTGAGTCTTAAAGAAGCACACAACAGCTTTGATCCAATGTAATCCAGTCAGCATTAACTTTCCTATCAAACATATGCTGCGGTTATATAAACATTTGTAAGGGGCAGTGATGCTGCAGTTTTTTAACTCTGTGACACCACTGGATTGTTGCTGTTAGTGTTGTTTGCTGTCTTGGTATGCAGTCTTATAAAAGATCATTCCTGAACCAAATTGTACATGATTTGCGAATGAACTTTACACATGAACTTTTAAGTAGACTTATTTTATTTGAGTGATTCAGCAGACTCAGGAAGCCACGCTCTAATGCAGCACTGCGGTTGTGACATGTCGTGACAAAACAACTTATATAAATTGCAGTGGCCAACAGAGAAAAAAAATAAACTGTAAACAAAACAAAATTCCCAAATAATTTCTTAAGTTTGAACATGGGTGAGGTTAAAAGAGGTTAATGAAATAGGACGAGAAAAAGTCAAATCAAAAGGGCGCATCCATATTCTACAGCGAAATACTCAAAGTTTTACAGAATCAACTCCACACTGACCAAAGAGAACTTTCAGTCTGTTCTGCTGTGGCATGCCGTAAGCCTAAACATGCATCAAAGCCATGCGGGCGCATTTGAAGTTTTCAGGAAGAGCTGACTTGGAAGGATTTCCTTCTGCAGTCAGCAGACCACAGCCCCACTGAGCATCTATTTGAAAAGTTTTTAAAAAAGGGAAAAGATACTTTTTTGGGGAATATTTTAAAAATACAGCAGAAGTTAAAGATCCAGTGTGAAGCATTTAGGGGGATACGGGGGCAGATCATTTGGTAAGTGTGTACTATATATATATATATATGTATACATATATATATATATATATATATATATATATATATATATATATATTAACTCAAACTTATTTTTTTGCTCCATCAGAATGTGTGATGTTGAGGATACATACGAGTGGAACAAGTTTGTCCAGCCTCTGGTTCTGACCTTCACTCAAATGCTTATTCTAAGTGCTAATTCCAGTTTAACTTATTTATGTATTTTAGGCCTGCACAATTCAATTGCCAAACAGGATGTGATCCCTCCCCCTCCCTCCCAGTGGCCTCTGCATTTCAGACGAGGTGACAGTGATGTATTGTGATACGTAAATTCACATCGCACTGTCTTGATAATGTGTCTGCTGCTCCAGATAACAGTGAAATCATAATAGCCCTGAACCCTCCCTTCGGTAATGCTGACACTTGGATGAACTGATGAGCATCCTCAACTCATTTGCATGCATTTCCTTTTCAGGGATAGACCCAGGGATCATTCTGAGGTTGGAAAAAAAAAAAAAAAAAAACAGGTTTTGGCTTGGGGTTTATGGTCAAAGATGTCATGCATCTGCAATAAACCACACAAACACAAACAATGTCATCTGTTGCATCAGAACGTCGCCCTCTGGGATTTTTCATTTCTATTTTTACAGCTACAGTATGAAAGAAACTTCATGGCCGTCGGAAAACTATGTAAGAGAGAGCTGGATGGTGTTTTGATCCATATTTTTAGGCTTTGTGTGATCTACACCAACACAAGAAAACACTACAGATCTCAAGGCAGCCAATTAGAGTCTTGGTTCTTGGCTGCCAGTGCTCTAATTGTCTGGCTATCACTGAGTCGTCCGGGTCCTCATTAAAAGCGTGTTTGGTGCCGCGCATTGTGGATTCAGTTGCTGAGCTTTTACTCACTGTCAGAATCATTTTCACAGCATATGACTTTGCGGTGCCATCATTGGCCTCCATTTGAAGAAGATTCAATTATTTATTTTATTAATATACATTGTTTACTGCTGTTTTCTTTTTCACAGTCCAAGTAACATTCTGACAGGTGCCTTGATGCTAAAACAGAGACGTTACTTTTCTATGAAGACTGATAAGATCAGTCACTGTCACTTCCAAATCAGTTTCTTATCAGTTGAAAGTGAATTGGCCTTGACTCGTCTCTTATCTCATGTTCCGACTTGAAGTGTTTGCCCACTGAGGAGATTATACATCAAATTCAGTGACATTTCCAACTTCAGAAAACATTTGTCTTTGTCTGATTATATTCTAATGCTTGGCCTTTTTGTCTCTCTTTATCAAACCAATGCGGTCAAATGAAAAGTGATTTCACTTCCTCTCCATTTTGTTTAATCATGTCGAGATGTGTTAGCACATTAGAGAAACTGTGTTTTGTTTTTTTTTTCCCCCCCCCCTTTTTTTAACCATTTTCATAAAACAACCATTGACAGTTTTTGTTTTGTCCATAGACTATAGTCTCATGGTGGCTATTTCCCCTTTGCGGTTGGAGGATGATGCCGGTAAAATGTTATATGGTTGTCTTTCAGGATACAGTTGGTTACACATGCAGGCTTAAATAAATGTGTCCAAGATGTGCACTGATTTTAGTCTTTCCCATTCTATTGTGTACCTAAAATTAATCAACTAAATCAAACAATAACATTAGCTAGAAAGTAGGGCTGGCTATTGTTAAGAACCTCACGATTCAATTTGATTTTGATTCTTTAAGTCGCAATTCGATTCAGTATCAGTCCGATTCAATATTGATTTAAATGCTTCAATATCGATTCAGTAATAAGTAGTAATAAACAAATCATTCATTAGAGTACCTGTTGATCATTTTTAAATTCAAAAAAGTAATCTTAAATTATAAATCTTTCCTCTCGGAAGTTCTAGTTCGAATTGAAATGTAAATGAAGGCACACAATGTGTTTATTTATAAAATAGTGCAACCACAGTTAAGCTGAGAAAGTGCCATTGTTTCTGGGACTGTATGGTTCATTTTTGTCTGACATAAACATAGACATAACCACGGTCCCTCCGCCCTCGGGCTAGACGTGAGGGGGGAAAACGTCGACACTGCACCCCTCTCTCCCTGGAGGAGAGTGCTACCCGCAGGCGCATGGTGCAGCGGGCAGGGAGAGCGGCTGTGCTGGGAGTTTACAGTCTCTGAAAGAGCGGTGCCCAGACATCGGCTACCCGACTCCGCAGCTCCAACGGTGTTTCCGCGCCGCAGCACCCTCCGACCCTCGAGCGAGGTCGCGGGCGAGGCGATTCCAGCTGCTGGAGGCGGAGACCAAGAGGCGTCCGATGAGGGACATTCAGAGGATTTTCTGAATCAATATTGAATTGGGAAAAAATATATTGCAATGCATTGATGAATTGATATTCTTAACCACCTCTACTAGAAAGTGGTTGAATGCTAATGTTAGCCAACAGGTTATCAAACATATTATTTATTTATTTTAACATATTATTTGGCCTGATGTTCCTCCAGATTTTCACTTTCCATCATCTTTTCAGTCGCTGATCAATCGGGAAGTGGTGAACCAATTACAGACACATTAGTTGTTGTCAAGTATATTGTTTTACCTCGAAATATAGGCTGATGCCCCTTTGAATTTCTTTTTACTTTCCATTGTCTTTTCAGTTGGTGATCATTAAAGAAGAGCTGAAATGACAATTTGTACATTTATGTATGAGAAAATACTGTGAATAATTGAATGGTTTATAATATTTGGATTAGACCATCATTAACAGAGGCACTACGTTCCAAAGTCTTTTAAAAGCTATGGTGCATGCATGCTTGGTGATTTCATATTTGAAAGAGACTTATGTTAAGATGTAGGTGGGAGTACATATTTTCTTTGCAAACAGTGTGCCTGTTGCAGGATAAAAAAACACTTAAATCCACTTCAGTAATTCTTAAATAATGACTCAAGAGTAACTACAGCAATCTCAGGAAACACTTCCAATCCACAGTGAAAGTTAAATTTGCAGTACAAATTTAGCAGATACATGCTGAATTGTATGTAACTGTTGAAGCTAATATTTCTTGTCTGAGTGTGGTGTGAGTTGAATTTAAAAGCTGACAAACAGCAAGTACTATAGGTGACAAATAAATAAAAATGATAAATACTCGTCTTTTTATCTTGTTCATAGATTCCCACAACTACAAGAGACACCACCAACACTGAAGCATTTGTTTTTTAAGCTTGTGTTGTTTAAAGCCATTTGAAAATGTATTACGGTAAGTAAAAGTGGTCGATGAACAGATAGACATTAGAATAGTGACATCATCGGCATATATATTTGTTCCCAAAAAACCATGCAATTTTGATTGTGACCAGGCACAAAACTTTCCCGGAAAATGAAGCCTCTTCCACTATGAAGCACCATTTGTATCTGCTTTAACATCTCCATTATGGCCTAAAGTAATGAATAAACTCATATTTTGTACCGTTTTGTCGGCATTTGCTGCACTGAGGAAAATGGAAAGAGATAGACACACACACACACACAC
This sequence comes from Diplodus puntazzo, assembly GCA_963678695.2. Taxonomy (NCBI): domain Eukaryota; kingdom Metazoa; phylum Chordata; class Actinopteri; order Spariformes; family Sparidae; genus Diplodus; species Diplodus puntazzo. The sequence goes on from OZ023178.1 coordinate 12,017,038, forward strand.
AATAAGGGCTTGTTGTGAGCTTGCGACAGTCTTCACAGTCACGTCCTGGAGAACAAAAATACGCTCTAGCATCTTCTGTCTTGAGTGGTATCAAATAATCAGCCGGTGTGAACATCAATGGACCACATCA